>CM053403.1:132125858-132153503 GCA_028644305.1 Xerus rutilus
CTTTTGCTACTTGTAATTGCTCTCTTATCTCTTTGTTAGAATGATCTATGGTTGCCTTTATTTGCTCTCCTATTTCCTTGTTGGATTGATCAGTTTTTGCCTGTAATTGTTCACTTATGTCATTCTTTAGTTTGCTGATCATTTTAATTATGTACATTCTGAATTCTTTTTCTGACATTTCATCAACTGTGTTGTGAGTGGATTTTGTTACAGTGGTATCGAGATTTATTTGGGCACTTTCTTCCCTTGTTTTTCATGTTGATTGTGTATCTTCCTTTCTTGAAATAGCGATCTGAGGTATTGCAGCTTCTATCCTATAATCGTGTATTGACACTCCAGATTACCTGTGTCTCACCTTGGAGCTACTTCTGTTCTCCTAGTGTCCCCAGATGGGCACTACTGCCACTAATGTTGGTGGGAGGTAGTAGATGTACCTCTAGAGGGCAGTGGGAGTGGCCTTGGCTGGGCTCCTGAGGTGGCCCTTGAGGGCTGTTTTGCCCCTCTCTTGCACTTCTGCTGGTGAACAGGAACTCTGAAGTGGAACTGGAGGTGGCCCAGGTCTCACTTAGGCAGGGTCACAAGCAGGAGAGTCTGTGTGCAATCCTTACAGTGAGTGTGAGCTCCCCTGGGGCTGGAGGCTAGCAGGCTCTAGTCTGCCTTAAGCTGGGTACCCTTGGCATTCCCTAAGGGCGGTTTTGGGCCTTCTGTCTCGCCTGACCACAGGAACTCTGGAGCGGAACTGAGGCGGGCCCATAACACACTTGGGTGGGGGTTCTTCACACTGAGATCTCTGCAGGCGACTCTTACCCTGGATGTGCCTTCCTCTGTGGCTGGTAGCTATCAGTCTCTGGTCAACCCTTGCCTAGACACCCGTGGAGTTTCCTGAGGGTGGATTTGGGCCCTCTGTGGCTCCTGCTGGTCCGCAGGAACTCTGGAGCAGAACAGAGGGCCAGAATTGGGTGGGGCTCTCTCGCACTGGGGCCTCTTCAGCGACTCTTACCATGATTTTGGGCTCCCCCATGGCTAGCGGCTACCAGTCCCTGGTCTCCCTTTGGCTAGACACTCGTGGAGTTTCCTGTGGGCGGATTTGGGCCCTCTGTGGCTCCTGTCTTCCGCAGGAACTCTCAAGCGGAACTGGGAGTACCCAGGCTGCCCTTGGGCGGGGCTGCCTTGCGCTGGGGTCTCTGGAGCTGGGGTCTCTGGAGTGACTCTTACCCTGAGTTTGGGCTCCCCTGTGGCTAGAGGTAGCAGTCCCTGGTCCCCCTTTGGCTGGACACCCGTGGAGTTTCCTGAGGGTGGATTTGGGCCCTCTGTAGCTCCTGCTGGTCTGCAGGAACTCTGGAGCAGAATTCTCAGTCTTTTTTTAAATTAGGATCACATGATGTTTATGTATTCTCACATAATATTATCCTCTGTGCCTCCAAGTACACTGATACAATATTTTCTAACCGAGTGCTCCTGTTTTTCTCTCTGGGATTTTTCTCTCAAGGAGTCAACCCTAACCTGAAAGTTGCGATGCTAGCAGTTTTTTGCTTTTATCTGAAGGTATTAATGAAATGTTTTAATAACTACCAGGGCTGTGTTTATTCTTGAAATAACCCATAAGTAATTTATCAATTGAAACTTTAAGGGACTGCAGTTGTCTTGTTCATACATACACACACATACGTACACAGCAAAACTGACAAATTACTCAGGCAATAACATTTATGTTGTTAAGTGCTGTCTGGTCAACAATGATTGTCAGATACCTTTGACTATAAAGATTCCACCCCCATTTCAAAGATGATAAAATGTTAAAAAAAAAATAAGGTTTGAATTAGGACAATGAACTATGGTTCCTTTTTTTTTACTTTGTGCTTTATTTTTACAGCTATATTATAGAGAGCCAGTTTTCCAAAGGTCATTTCTAACTGTCTTGATACTCCCACAATTCTGAAGCACCAACATCTAAATTCTTTGCAATTTCTTTTACTTGGTTATTAATTTATCTGTCATTTTTATAGGTGAATTTGAATGGTTTTCAATATCACTGTTATCATTTCATGAAATTCTTCATTTGGGGGAAGATTTTCAATTTTGTTAATCAGTGGATTTATTTTTGATTTTTGGTTTTGCACTACTGGGGACCATTCCAAGGGCCTAGTGACTGCTAGACAAGCACTCTACCACTGAACTACATCAGGGCCGTATTAGTGGATTTGAATTAGATGTGCATTATATTATCAGATATTTACAACATTCAACACCAAGAGAAAGATTAACCAGCAGAGACCTTGATATGACAAGTATGAATAGAAGCTGGTATTAAGGAATGGAGGGATATGAAGGGACTAATTTTATAGTGATTACTGAGGCATGTTTATAGTAGTCATTCATGCATGTTTTTGGGCCGTGGCAACTGTTGCTTCTCAATTCAACATTATAACTTCTGAGCTCTTCATGGAATAGCTGTGTCTATAGCACAGTACAAAAATAGATATTTATGATAATGACCTAACTCCTCAGAAAGAGATATTAACATCATTTATGTAAGGCCACATATATTAAATATTTTTCCATTAATAAATATAAATATCCATAATTTATTTCAATAATATGCATGAAATTACATTTGTTTATTTTTATGATTACTCATAAACTCTCTATTATTGATGAAAAGATAGTCTTAAAGAGATTATAACAGGCCAGGCACATTGGCTCACACCTGTAATCCCAGCACTTCGGGAGGATGAGACAGGAGAATCACGAGTTGAAAGCCAGCCTCAGCAAGGGCGAGGCGCTAAGCAACTTAGTGAGATCCTGTCTCTACATAAAACACAAAATAGGGCTGGGGATGTGGCTCAGTGGTCAAGTACCCCTGAGTTCAATCCCTGGTACCAAAAAAAAAAAAAGAAAGAGAGAGAGATTATAACAGATTCAGGTATTAAATCTAATATTTTTGGTACTTTTAATATATTACGAATAAGGCTAAACAGTTAAGACTCATTTCTTAATATATATGTATTTTTTTAGTTGTAGATAGACACAATACTTTTATTTATTTTTATGTGGTGCTGAGGATCAAACCCAGTGCGTGCTACAATGCCAGTCCAAGACAAAGTTTTTTGAGTCTTAAGGATTAACCCTCTGGAACAGAAAACTGCCATTAATGACTTGATCAGTACATTTTATTAATCTCTTTGGGAAACCACAATGAATTAGGACCTAATTTTTATGCCAAAATAAAGTCCCTGACCTATGAACAAACATTTGGAAACATCAGTGAGTTTTAGGTTAAATTAAATTTTAAAGAAACCATGGTTTTTAAAAATAACTTTATATGCTTTTATGTGAATTCAGCTCTTTCCTGCACAGGCAACTGAAATGCATGTTAGTAAAGTTCTGACAATTGAAGAATACGTCAAGTGAACTGTTTTTTGGTGATAGTGGTACTGGTGGTGGCTTTTTGTGGTTTTATGTGATTTGTTTATTTTGCTATGAAATTATCTATAAAAATTAATATTACTGGGTCTAATCCTGATAACAATTCTCTGTGGTAGAGTTTTTTTTAAATATATTTTTAATTTGTTCTAATTAGTTATTCATGACAGTAGAATGCATTTTGACACATCATACATAAATGGAGTATAACTTCTCATTTGTCTGGTTGTACATGATGTGGAGTTACACAGGTCATGTAATCGTATATGCACATAGGGTAGTAATGTCCAATCACTTTACTTTCCTTCCTACCCCTATGTCCCCTCCCCTCCCTTCACCCGCTCTTTCTAGCCCAAAATACCTGTATTCTTAACCCTACTCCTCTTAGTGTGAATTAGCATCTGCATATCAGAGAAAACATTTGGCCTTTAGTTCTTTGGGATTGGCTAACTTTGCTTAGCATAATATTCTCCAGTTCCATCCATTTACTGGCAAATGCTATAATTTAATTCTTCTTTAAGGCTGAGTTATATTCCATTGTGTATATATACCACAGTTTCTTTATCCATTCATCTGTTGAAGGGCACCTAGGTTGGTTCCATAGTTTAGTTATTGTGAATTGTGCTGCTATAAACATTGATGTGGCTGTATCACTATAGTACACTGATTTTAAGTCCTTTGGATAAACCTAGGAGTGAGATGCCTAGATCAGCACTTGGGTTCCATCCCAAGTTTTCTTAGGAATCACCATACTGTTTTCATAGTGGTTGTACCAATTTGCAGTTTCTGTGGTGGAGATTTTTATTCCAACATTATAGATTGATAACCCAGAATCATTAGTACTTTGCCTAAGGTCATATAATATATCCAGAAGTAGTAAGTGTGTCTGATTTTCAAGATTATGCTTTTAACTATTTTACTGTTATTCCTTTTAAAATTCTATTTTACTGTTATTCTTTTAAAATTCCACATTAATATTTGCTTTAATTTAGATAAAACTTTTAGATATGATGATATTGTAGAGGCAAAATAGGCAAATATTTTCTTTAAAATATCATATAGTAAATATTTTAGACTTTATAGATTCATGTAGTGTCTTATGCAACTACTCAGCCTTACCATAATAGTGAAAAACTAACAAATGGATGCGGTATGTTCTAGAAAAGCTTTATTTTGGAAATTAGGCAGCAAGCTAGATTGACCTATGGACTATAGGTTGCTGGTCCTTGTTACGGAGTATCTTACATAGTAAATTAATTCTTCAACATTGTTGTTTATTTTTTCCAGATCTTTAATCCTTGTAAAATAACATTTGTTACGTAGAAAAGAATATATATAATATACATGTAAATTAGGAAGCAAAATAGTATACCCTAGAGTTGGAACAAAATAGTATGCTCTGGAGTTTATGTACTCTTCTCTACCTCAAGGATTGGCAAGTATTTTTTTGGAAAGTGCTAGATAGTAAACATTTATGACTTTGCTGGATCATAAGTTCTCTGTTATAGCTACTGAATTTTGTATTGCAGCACAAAACAGAATTAACAAAGACAGCATATTAGTGACTGAACATGCATACATGTTCCAATAATGCTTTATCTATGAACACTAAAATTAAAATTTCATATGATTTTTATGTGTCTAAAATGTTCTTTTATTTTTTCCCACCATTCTTATCTTGTGGGCCATAGACAAAGAAGTGGTGAACTGGATTTTGGCCCATGGGCTGTGGTTTGCCAGCTGTGTCCAAACTTGTTCCTTTGCCTCTGCTACATCGTTATTCTGAATTTTGGATTTACCATTCCTTTGGATTTCTTAAAATACTTTTTTTACACATGTTTATGTGCCTAAGCAACATATTGTTCTATCTTGCTTATTTTGGGGCATTATAAATATTATATATAACTTGAGACTTTATTTTTGCATTCAAAATTTTTCTAAGATTCATTCATATAATCAAGTATAGCTATATAATATTCCATTGTGTGACCATATCGCAATTGTTAATTCTCTTGACAATATTTATTGAAGTTGATCATAGTTCTGCTTTGAATATTCTTATAGATGCCTTCTACTGCTGTAAGAGTTTTCTTGGATATCTGGGGTTTTTTTGTTTGTTTGTTTGTGTTTTTGTGGAGTAACTTAGCAGAAGAACTTCTGAATTTTACCAAAAAATCAGGAAGCAGTATTATTTCCCTTGAAAAATGTAACTTTCTTATGACCTTATCTTAAGACATACTGTATTTATTTATTACTAATGGAAATTTACTTATACTAATGACTTTACTAGAAGCTTAAAATGTTAGCAGTTTATATGCATTTTCTCTGTATTAGTCTGCTAGGGATGCTATAAACAAATACCACAAACTAAGAGGCTTAAACAATAGAAATTTACTATCTCACAATCTGAAGGCAAGAAGACTAAGATCAATGTGTCAACAGGGTTATTTACTTTTGAAGGATGTGAGGAAGAATCTTCTCTATCCCTCTTTCCTACCTTCTGGTAGTTGCTGTCTATCTTTGGCTTTCTTTGGTGTCTAGAATCATTATTCTGACCTTTGACTTCATCTTCCCATGGTGCTCTATGTATGAGTCTATCTCCATATTTTCCCTTTAGCATGCCAGTCATATTACATTAGATCCCATCCTGTTGACCTCAATTTTAAATTGGTAAAGATTTTATCTCCGATTAAGATCAATATGAGGCACCAAGTGTTAGATTTCAACATATAAATTTGTGGAGGGACACATTTCAACTCATAAAAATCTCTTTTAGTCTTTACAACAATCCTGTATTACTCTGTTGAACTTTGATGTACTTTTCATACCATAGAATATTTTGCAATGTCAAAACCTTAGCTATCAAAAAGCAGTTTCTTCCCAGTTCCAGAACAGATGGCATAGACTCACTTTTTCATTCACTTTCCCTTTAAATATAGTTAAATACCTTAGCAGTTATTTAGCATACAATGATAATATAATTCTAAATGCTGGAAAGAAGGTGAACTAGCTAGGGACCTCAGGACCTGAGGAATAACAGTAAAGTTCTCTAGATTTTCTTTTCATCTTTCTTATATCCAAGACTGGTACTATCCTATATCCTAGAGTCTATCCCAGATCTATAGACAGACCAGAAACAAAAACAAACCAAACAAACAAGAAACAAGAAAAGCCTGCTTTCACTCATCATTCATTACCAAAGTTTTAGGAAAGTAGAATTTCAACAGAAATGGGGGTCCCCATCACCTTCTACATACCAGAGCCCTGGTGAGTGGTTCAAGCTGAGGGCAGCAGTAAAGTCTCAGGTGATCCCAACTCTACTTCACAACTGAGGCATAGACATTTAGCTTGAAGGCCAGCTTAATCCACAATCAGTGACAAAGCCTTGGGCCATCCCATCTCAACAAGTATAATGCTAACAACTGATTCCATCTACGGATAGTAGCAATCGTATAAAGTTGCGTGTCTCCATATGTTCCATCTAGTTACATAAGGAGAACAGACCCAGTGACATTTGCCTCCCCTTTCAGGAAGTCTCCCAGCCCCAGCATATGACCTGGGAAAGCAACTTCTGTCCTCATAAAAAAGTATCAACAGGCACTGAGCAATAGCTCCAGCTACCACTGGAACTCAAGCCCAGAAAAAGTAGTCCAGAACTTAAATGCTAAGTCTAGGACAGGCTACTTTTTGCTAAAATGGAAGATTTAAATAAGATAGAGTCTTCTAACATAATAACCAAAATATTAAAGATACAATAGAAAAGCATCTGTCACACCAAGAATAAGAGAAAAACAATTTGAGTGAGAAAAAGCATTCATCTGACCAAGATGAATCAGATGTTGGAATTATCTAGCAAGGATCTTAAAGCTACTGTCATAAAACTGCTGTAATAGTCAATTATAGATCCTCTTGAATGCCAAAAAAAAAAGAAAGAAAAGAAAAGCTCAGCAAAGAAATAGAAGTTACAAAGAACCAACTGAAAATTATAGAACTGAAAAGTACAATAACCAAAATATTAAATTCACAAGATAGTTAGTAGTATAGTAGAAATGACAGAAGACAGAATCAGTGAACTTGAAAACAGATTGATTAAATTTATTTCATATGGACAATAGAGGGAAAAATAATTGAAAAAAATATCATAGTCTCAAGCAGTTATGAGATAATACAAAAGATTTAGTAGTTGTTTCATTGGAACCAAAAAGCCAAGAGAAAGTGTGACTGAAAAATGTATTTGAAGAAATAATGGCTGAAAACTTTCCATTTTAGGTGAAAGAAACCTATGGATTCAAGGAGCTAGGTGAATCTCACAATAAGATAAACTCAAAGAAATCCACACCAAGAGATACTAATTTTCTGAAAGTCAAAGACAAAGAAAACTAATCTTTAAAAATACCAGAAAGGCCAGTAGGGATGTAGCTTAATGATAAAGTACTTGCCTAGCATGCACTAGGCCCTGAGATCAATCTCTAATATTGGGGAAAAAAATAAAAGTAGTCAGAAAGAAAGGACACCAAATTAACAGCAAATTTTTCATCTGAAGCCAAGGAGATCAGAAGGAAGTAATACAACATATTTCAAGTGCTGAAAGAAAACTACCATCCATCCCAAATTCTATATCTGATTAAAATGGCCCATAAGAATAAAGTGGAAATAAAGGCATTCTCAAATGAAGAAAACTAAAAGAATTTGCTGGTAACAGAATAAGGTATTAATAATTTGTTGGTAACAAAATAAAGGTATTAAGAACAAATAAAGAGACATTACTTGTAATCCCAGCAGTCCGGGAGGATGAGACAGGAGAATCACGAGTTCAAAGCCAGCCTCAGCAACAGCGAGGTGCTAAGCAACTCACTGAGACCCTGTGAGTTGCTTAGCACCTCACAAAACACAAAAATAGGGCTGGGGATGTGGCTCAGTGGTCGAGTGCTCCTTGAGTTCAATCTCCAGTACCAAAAAAAAAAGAGAGAGAGAGAGAGAGATTACATAATAATAAAAGAGTCAGTGCACTAAAAAGTTACTGCAATCCTAAGCTTAAAGTAAATAAAGCAGAAACTAATAGAACTGAAAGGAGAAATAAACAAATCTATAATTACAGTTGGAGACTCGCACCCTACTATCAACAATTGATAGAACTACGGAACAGAAAATCAGCAAGGATGTAAAATAACTAAATCCTACCAGTAACCACCAAGCTCTAAACTTGCAGAATATTCCTCAGAGCAGTAGCAGAATAATCATTTTTTGAAGCACTCATGGAATAATCCCTGACAACAGACAAAAAGCTAGATCATTAACCTTAACAGATTTAGAAGAATTGGTAATATACAGAGTTTATTTTTTGAACATAATGGAATCAAACAGATGGTGGGAACCTCTTCAAGTTACTAGAAAATAACTCACTTCTAAATAAATATACACAGAATTGAATGGAAAAATACAACAATTTTGTGGAATACAGCTAAAGCATCACTGAGAGGCAAATTTATAGCACTAAACATTTGCAGTAGAAGGGAAGAAATGTCTCAGATTAATAATCTAAGTCCCTTCCTCAAGACAGTAGAGAAAGAAAGAGCCAAAAAAATAAAATAAAATAAGCAAGCAGAAGGAAGGAAATAAGTTTAGAAATCAATAAAATTGAATAGTGGAATGAATACTATTGACAAGTTTAATGAAACACAAAACTCATTCTTAGAAAAGAAAAAGGAGTAAAATTGGTAAATTTCTAGCAGGATTAACAAAGATGAAAAGAAAGAAAGCACATATCACCAATATTGGAGGTAAAATAAATGATATCACTACAGATCTTATAGCAATTAAAAGAATAAAAAACAACTTTATAAATTCAATAATTTAGAAGTAATGAACCAATTCTTCAAAAGCCACAATCAAAAAATAGATAATAACTGTATTGCTATTTTGAAAACAATTTGTGATTTTAAAGCTCTTAAAAAAGAAACTCTCAGGCCTACATGTTTTCATTGGAGAATTTTACCAAACATTCAAAGAACACCACCAATTCAATGTAGTGATACAATGTTTTTCGAAAAATAGTAGTGCAGTGAACCATTCTCAGCTGTGAGAAGAGACTCAACCCCCTCCACCAAAAAAACCATGAAAATAGAAACTACAGATCAATATATATATCTCATGAACTTAGATGAAAAAGAAAAATCCAAACAAAATTTTTAGTAAATTGAATCCATCTACAACCAAATAGAATTTAGTCTGGACATTAGAAATTTATTTAAGTATTAGAAAAATCAATATGATCCAGAAGCTAAAGAAGAAAAAAATTGTGTATCAATGATGTAGGAAATCTTTTGACAAAATTCACCTATTCGTGATCAAAGTTCTTAATTAGAAATAGAAACATCCTCAATCTCACGATAATCATTCACAAAAAACCCTGAATCTAACATCATATTTACAAATACAAGATTGAATGCTTTCCCTCCACAGTCACAGAAAAGGGGTTGATGAGTGCTCTCACCACTCTAATTTGTCATACTGCGGTTCTAGTTCCTGCAGTGAGGCAAGGAAAAGAAAAACAGATTTGAAAAGAAGAAATAAAAGCGATGCTACTTAGTAACAAGAGTATCTGCATCGAAAATCCCAGGAATTCTATCAAAATTTTTCTAGAAATTAAAAAAAATTCATTATGGTTATAAGATAAACACAAAAATCTTACCGAATTTGTTTACTGACAATGAGTGGAAACTAATTTTTAAAAATGCAATCCTACTTACAGCTACTCCAGACAAAATTAAGAAAAAAGGAAATCTAATAAGATATCTCCAAGATTTGTGCCATTAAAATGACAAAATTTTGATGAAATCAAAGAACTAAGTACTTGGAGAGTCATTCTGTATTCATGAGTTGGAAGACTTCCCATAGTAAAAATGGCAGTTTTTCTTAAATTGCTCTGTAACTTCAATGTAATTCCTCTTAAAGTTCCAGGAGTATTTAATAGGTAATACAAACTTGTTCTAAAATTCATATGATAGCCAGGTACTATGGAGCCTGCCTATAAGCCCAGTGACTCTGGAGGCTGAGGCAGGAGAATCACAACTTGATAAGACCCTGTCTTAAAAAATAAGAAAGGGCGCTCAGTGATTAAAGTGCCCCTGGATTCAATCTCTAGTACCCCCACAAATAAATAAAATTCATATGAAATTAATTTAATTTGACCTTAAAGTGGCCAAAAACAATTATGAAGAAAAAACAGAAATGATTCTAATGTTAAGCTGACTTCTAGCTCTAGTAATCAATATAATGTAGTACTAGTGAAGACATAGACATGTAGATCAGTGGAACAGCTTAGCGCATATACACACAAATATGCCTGATTTGCTCTTCATAAACAAAAGCAGTTCAGTAGAGGAAGGACAGCCTTTCCAATATTATTGTTGAAGGATTGAACATGCATAGCCAAAAGAAGAAGAACAACAACTTTGAACTAAACCTCACACCTTATAAAATAGCTCAAGACTAATCAATCAGGTTTTAATATAAAACATAAAACTTCTAGTAAAATAAAAGGGACAGAAGAGAACTTCAGGGCCATTGACCAGGTAGTTTTTGGACTTGATACAAAGAACGTAAACTAAAAAAGGAATACTTTTTTTTTTTTTAACTTCCAAGTAACTCAAATTCTTCTATTTTTCAAATACCGTGAAAGGAAGACAGAGTCCACAGTAATACTCAGCTTACTTCCACCTACTGTCCTGAAATGCTGTAGATACTTCCATATCTTTTCAGTTCACCTCATAGCATTACTTAGTACTGCCTATTTTATATTTCCCTTTGCCTCCCCAACTGTGACTTGTATCCCAAAAGCTCAAATAACTGATAAGCTGATTCCAGGACTTTCTTGAGGAGGGGAAGAAACTGGGTAAGTAAAAGCATTTTCTCAGGAGCAAAACGGCAGGGTATGCTCATACAGTTTTTTTTTTTTTTTTTTTTTGCTCTGTCTTATTCTTGAACTAGGTGCTGTTATTATGCCCAGACCTAGCAAGTTTAAGTAATTTTGCTTAAGGTTGGCACTGGCAAAAACATGAACTAATAGACTTCATAGTCTGTAGACCGTTTTTTAACTTTCATAGTGCACTGTCCTTCACCACAGTATATTCTAATGAACGTTGCTGTGAGAGGTCTGCATAAACATTGGTATGGTAGGTCAGAGGAGCAACTTAACTCACTACAGAAAGCTTTGGCAAAGGGTGATATTTGGTTTAAGTTTTACAAGATGAGTAGAGTTAATCATCTTAAGATGACCAGTTAGATTGTATGTATATGTGTATGTGTATATGTATATGTATATGTATATGTGTATGTATATGTATACATACATATACACACACAAGTAGTTTTTGACTAGAATGCAGGATTTATGATTGAGTTGGGATAGAAATGAATCTGCCATTCAACAGAATGGATTAAAGTCTGAAAATAATGGGAACCATTGAAAGATTTATGTGAGATTTGTTGTGAAAAATAATTTTAGAAAGGTAACTCCAGGTACCTTATAAGAATAGATTGGAGATGGGAGACTAGAAGTAAGATTTAAGTTAGGAAAATTTTTTATAGATTCAGGAGTCAAAAGAAAAAAGCCTAAGCTAAGGCAGAAATTAAAGGTATAAATTATCATAATTAGGAGATAGGATTGGAAATCTGGCAGTCATTCGTATATTGTTGGTATAAGAGAGGCAAAGATAACTCCCAGCTTGCTGACTTAGGTGATTTATCATGAGCTAGGAATAAGACAATTTATTTAAAAAAAAAGAAAAATGGTTTAAAAAGTCAGGTTTATAAATTGTTTAAGGTAGCTTTGCTACATAAAAGTGGAATGTCCAGATGACCGTTCAATAAAATCAAGTTCTATAATTCAAAAGAAAAGGCAGTGTGAGATTTGGTTTTGGTGGTGATGTTTTGAGACAAGGTCTTCTATGTTCCCCGGGGACCTCATGCTGCCTGAGCCTCTGGAGTAGCTGGGTGGGAGATTGATTTAGATTTGGGAATCAGCAACATATGTTAAAGTCTGGGGATGAGAAGGGAAGGGCCAGAGAATGAAACTCAAGAAAACAGTGACATTTAGCAAGGAGCCAAAAAAGAAAAAAAAATGCCTGTGAAAAACAGCAAAGATAGAAGAACCTAGGAGAGAGTGCTGTTATAAATACTGAAAGAAAAGATAGATTTTTTTCTTAAAAATGTATGAATTGCAGAATGTTTATTTAGTAGAATATTATGAATAGTGTTTAGTCATTTAGGAGTAATATTTATAAGAAGTATTAATTGAATATGGGAAAAAAAAGGATATAACAAAAAAATAGAATAATAGTAAAATCCTAGTTTTTGTAAAAATAAACACGTATACATTCATACATATGAATTAAAGGAAATTTAGAAGGTAATACCATTAAATTACATGTTCTACAATATTAGAATTATAAATGATTCATATTTTCCTTATTTTATAAATTTTCTACAGCGAACATATATTGTTATGAGAGAGAAATGTTATACATAAATTAAGTAGATTCAGTCAAAACAGCTTTTCAGTGGAAATAAGTGCAAAACTTTCTCAACAGGCTCCATTTGCATCACTTCTGGGGTCATTGGTGACCTTAAAATTTTTTCAGAATCGTGGATCAGAAACCAGATTTTAGGGGGTTAAAAATTGGCCATCAGGAAAAGAGACATGATAAACATAAAAAAGTACACTTTCAACAAGCTGATTAAAAGAGAAGGGGGACTAAGAATTTTGGGGGAAAATCTTGAAGCATGCTTGCATGCTAAAGGAAAATAAAATAAATAATTTGACAATCTGATAGTTTTACTGAAGAATATTAATAATTTCTAAAAAGATAATTTCACATTAGTGGTAAATTACGTCCAAAAATAAGTCAGCTTGTGCCTAGGTATAATCATTTCCAGAATAGTAATAGGACATGCCTAAGACTAAAGAGTTTCATTATTAACCAGATTTCAGAACTTTTATTTTTTAGTATACAACACATTTGTTGAATTCAAGAGCAGTAAGCTCAAATATTTGTGCATGTGTGAGAGAGATTGATTAACATACATGAAGAAGTGGGCCTTTTTAGAGGAAAAAAATTGATTCAGGGTTTATCTAACCTCTAAAGCAGTTCCAAAACTCTGCTTAAGTGACTAATAAAAACAGCTGGTCTCTGTTTTGAATAATTATATTTGAGACTTAATTGCTTTATTCACTTCTCACTAAATGTATTTGCTAAATTGATATAGGAAAATGCCACAATTTATTATTAGAATTTAGCAGCTAGAAATGGTCAGTATTTGCCCAAAAGAAATAAAGTGGTACATGGCTATTCATAGGTAAGATGATGACATAGCCTTAGTCATTCTTTAAACTTAGTACATTAAATGATAAACAGGGAATCCTGCAAAACCTGGCAGCTATGTATGGAGGCAGGTCCAGCTCTTCAAGAGGAGGGAAGCCAAGAAACAAAGAGGAAGAGGTATGCTTCCGCATGTTCGCTACCTCCATCACACGGCCATTTTTTGAGTTTATTGCCTCCTTTTCTTGCATGGTTTAAATTCTTAACACTTGTTTAAAGATTTTGTAAGTTTATAGGGACCTGTTACTATATAATTTGACTGACATGCTGTGTCATAATTTTGGCTCATAACTGTTATTCAGTCTTCTAAGTTCAATTTCTTTTCTTTTGATAAAATTAAAAATTTGTAATTATATTTCTTTCTTTTCAGAAATAAATTGCTCTAAATTAAACACTTGAGAGCTAATATTACATTTCTGTTAACCAGATTTCAGAACTTTTATTTCTTATATTCAGATTAACACTTTTCCTTGAATTATAAATTCTTTAGCAGTAAAAATGTTGATAGTTTTTCCTTTACATGAATATGTTGTGTGTTTTTCTTCTTTGTAGGTGTATCTGGCAAGGCTGAGGCAAATAAGACTACAGAATTTCAATGAGCGCCAGCAGATTAAAGCCAGACTTCGTGGTGAAAAGGTAGTTTGAGAATTTTTAAAAAGTAATTGAACAATGGGAATATAGCTCAGTGGTAGCTCACTTACTTGCCTAGCATGCTTGAGACCTTGGGTTTAAACCCTAGTGCTGCCATAAAGGAAATAAATAAAAAATAACTGAATGATATTATAATAGGTTAAGATTAAAAATGCTGTGCCAATAGCAACAACAACAAAAAGAAACTGATGAAGACAGTGAACATCAAAGTTGTTCAGGGAATAAAGTATGTCTCATTTATATGATTTTAAATTGGTGAGAACATTTTTTTTGCAAAGGAATTCTGAGAGAACAGTGTAACTAATATCCTTCAGAGGATTTATGTGCATTTTGTATCATTCACTTTTTAACTTTTTGTTCAGTTGTCCACAGTGTTGATAGTTATGAGAATTTTATTTGCAGCTTTGGGAGAAAATTAACAGCATTGAATGATTTCCCATTTTTAAATGTTAGTATTCATATTATCTTTCATGGAGCTCTTCACTGAACTTGATAGTTCTGTTCTAAGTGGTATGCTTATCTACTTATTTTGTAGAAAGAAACGGATAGTTCCAAAGGACAAGAAGGAAGTGAGGAAGCTGATTTGAGGCGCAAAAAAAATGAATCACTAAAGGTATAGACTAGAAATAATATGGGGCTTCCTAGGGAAAATTGAGATAGAAAGTTATATTAAGTTTTGCATAGTTAGAACACTTTTCTCTTGCTTTAACTTTTCTTTGCACTTCATCTTTCACTGGTTGGTTTTGAAAATAGGGTTTTATGTGCATATCATATTTATGAAGTACAGTTGATCACAATCATGGCATAAATATGTAAAATGATGACAAGTAATCCTAAAAAGAAAAAAAACCAGTAACCTTAAAAATGAAGTACACAGTTACCCATTTATCTGAAGATAAATGAAGTTTTATATAAGATCTTTACATTTTAATTTCCATTCAAATGTACCTACATTTATTTTAATCCAGTAGATATTTAGTGAGCCTGCTATATGACAGCCATGCTATATGTCAAGCCTGATTCAAGGTGTTGGGGATATAGAATGCACTTACATTTTTATTTTAGAATTACACACACATTTCTTTGTAGCTAATGTCAGTATCTTTATAAATCTGAGTGGGAAGGAAACCAAGTGTGCTCTTTCTAATAACTAATTTTGTTTTTATTTTCAGGCCCAAGCAAATGCACGTGCTGCTGTACTAAAAGAACAACTAGAACGAAAGAGAAAGGAAGCATATGAGAGAGAAAAGAAAGTGTGGGAAGAGCATGTAAGATTTAACTCATCTTTTTAATCCTGCTTATATTAATATTCTTCTGTTTTCTACTGTGTTGGAAATTAGTATTATAAAATTTATAATTTTATTTGTTTTTCTATTTTTGTAATTCTCATTCTCATCTGATCTCATTATTTTTCTGTCTTTCATGTTTAAGGATAATCTTTTTTTTTTTTTTTGGTACTGGGGATTGAACTCAGGGGTACTTGACCACTGAGCCACATCCCCAGCCCTATTTTGTGTTTTATGTAGAGACAGGGTCTCACTGAGTTGCTTAGCGCCTCGCCATTGCTGAGGCTGGCTTTGAACTTGCGATTCTCCTGTCTCATCCTCCTTAAGTACTGGGATTTCAGGCTTGAGCCACCACGCCCACCTAAGGATAATCTTTTGGGAAGTTATTGTAGGATTTGTTTTGAGGTGACAACTTTTTAAAATTTTTTATTTTTATATTTCCAAGTAGTCAATCAAGTCCCATCATCATGTAATGATGACACCTTCTTTCTGCCACTTATTTAGAATGCTATCTTTGTAAGATTTATTAAATTCTCATATATACTAGAACATGAACCCATAGTATATGTTCACGGGGCTATATTTTTCTTTGAGCTTTCTCTTCTACTTCATTACTCTATTTTCTTGTTCTATCAGTACCATATTATATTAGAGATTCAGAATATGTTTTTTTGGCTTTTTTTGTCTGTTTTTTGGGGGGAGGGAGTACTTTTTTTTTTCTTTCCACATTTTTATTGGTGCATTATGCTGGAAATCAACCATTATTTTAAAGTAATAATAAATTGGTCTTACGCATTGGATCAGATACCTCGGATCATAGAGTGTATGCTAGCTGTTAGCATATATATGTGAACCAAATAGCTTTTAATAAAATAACAATGTAAATTTTTAATAATAATATGTGAATATTTTCTTCATTTAAAAATATTTTTATTATTTAAAAGACTTGTTTCTGTAGGTACAGTGATAGTGTGAAGAAAGTTTAATAGAAACCTTTCAGATCACAACCTGTACCAAATCTGATTATCTTTGGTTTTATACCCTGTTTAACTCATAGCAGTCTCAATAATAAATAGATTTTGGCCTCTGCCATGTTGGGTTTCTCTTAAGATTGAGACTAATGCAGAAGTACCTCTACTCAGTATATTTTGAATAAGGTCTAGATAAAGGACTTTAATCCTCTTATGTGATTTATAGTATTCTTTAAGTTAGGATTAAATCTGCTAAGTATTCTCTAGAAGTTTTTAAAATTCTTCTTAAGCCATAAGCCTACAGTTTCAGAGAGTTGCGCCAATGCCTTGTTTAAATTGTATAAGAATTATGTGTGCCTATAAGAACAAAAAAAAATTTTTGCAGTTTTGTGGATCAAATCTAGGGTCTTCATCATGCTAAACATTCTACCACTGAGCCACATCCCTGGCCTAAAAGAAAATTTTATGGAATATGCATAAATGAAGTATAATTAGTTGGAGCAGTAGATGCATGGGTGATTTTTTTTTCTTAAGCATTTCCTAATGTTCCTATTACAGATGAGTTGCCCAGTAATTTTAGAATGACATTTAAAACTTAATAACCTAATAACTTTTATGAGTATGAATGAAAATTGTAGGTTTGTCAGGAAAGTTGATGCTATTCCTACTTAGTGAATTTTTATTGATTAAAGGATGTGTTTCTACATCTGTATTATTTTTCCTGTTTAAATATTCATTCAGTTAAATTACTTTTTTGATAATTTTTAATCTCAGTTTTCTTTCAGTTTATAATGTAAAGTATTTGACTTTTGGGTTTCTCCTTCTTATCAACTTCTATGTCCTAAAATCTCTTTATGAAATGCCTACATTTTAAATTCAGATCATGCATGGATGGGAAATTTTTGGTTTTATTCTGCATTCTAAAGATTGGAAATTTGTTTTCTGCAAGTTAATTTATTTCATCAGATACTAAAACCAAAACTTTTGGTGTTTAGGTCAAATAACTTAATTTAAGACAAACTAAATAAGTTACAATATCTGCCATTTGTTAGATCCACAGCTGTGTGCTTTACACAAATTGGTTTATTTAATCTCTACAATAAGGAGATGATGAGTATAGCATTCTCATTTTAAAGAGAAAAAAAGTTGAGGTTCAGAGAGGGTAAGAAATAATGAAAAATCACATGACTATTAAATGAGAATTTTGGAATTTGAGTATAGTATTATTCTACTGTAACTGCTTGATAGCCTTCTTGAAATGAATGGCTATTCAAACATTGGCGACTCTATGAAGGCTGCTCTCATTAACCCTGCTCCTGGCTTTAACACGTTTAGTTCTTTGGGGTTTTTTTTGTTTGTTTTACGTCAGATCATTTGACACACATCTACTTACTTTTATTTCTCTGGTTAATTTATATATTCCCTTTTCTCTTCTGATTTATAATCCTGTGAGAGAAAACAGTGCATCTTATTCATCATTTTGTATATTCATTTTCTAGAATTATGTTTAGCACTATCTTTTAATGTGTTGGTAAATTAATTTTATGAAATATTGTGAAATTTTTTCATAAAAATCCACATCAAATTAATATATTAAAAGAGCAGAAATAATTTTTTAAGAGAATTGATTTAATGCATCTGGGCACAGTGGTGCATGCCTGTAATCCCAGAAACTCAGGAAGCTGAGGCAGGAGGTTTGCGATTTCAAAGCCAGCCTCAGCAAAAGCAAGGTGTTAAGCAACTCAGTGAGGCCCTATTTGAGTGACCAATGTGGCTCATTGGTCAAGTGCTCCTGAGTTCATTCCCCAGTACGGCCCCCCAAAAAAACCCCAAATCCTTAGAGAATTGATATAATCCAATTGAGATTCTAAATATGATGCTAATGTTCAGAACAGAAGTATTGTGTTAGTCAGCTTTGCATTGCTGTGAACAAAATATCAGACAAGAAAAACTTGGAGAAGGAAAGTTTATTTTGGCTCATTTCTCGAGGTTTAGTTCATGGTCAGCTAAGTCCATTGCTCTAGGCCCGGGTGAGGCATCATGGAGGAAGGGTGTGGTGTAGAGAAATTTCTCCATGCATGGCAACCAGAAAGCAGAGAGAAGCAGGGGAAGGGGTCAGGCTGCAGGGAAGGTGTACCCCTCCAAGGGCATGTCCCCAGTGACCTATTTCCTCCAGCTACCCTCCACCTGCATGTAAAGTTACCACCCAGTAAGTCTATTCAAACTAGTATGGATTAGTCAGGTTACAGCTATCACAATCCAGTCATTCATTTTACCTCTGAATATTTCTGCGTTAACACAGGAGCTTTTGAGGGACACCTCGTATCCAAACCAAAACAAATATATTGAGAGCCTTCTTTATTTTTTTGAGGCATCAGGGATTCAACTCAAGGGTACTCGACCACTGAGCCACATCCCCAGCCCTATTTTGTTGTTTTTTATTTAGAGACAGGGTTTCACTGAGTTGCTTAGCACCTTGCTATTGCTGAGGCTGCCTTTGAACTCGTGATCCTCCTGTCTCAGCTTCCTGAGCAGCTGGGATTACAGGCATATTAAGACTCTTCTTGATTAATGATTCTATTGTAAGCATCTGCCCAGATTCTTTTTGGAAATGATTTTTAATTTTATAAATAACTTTTAATATATTGTAAAAATGCTGCTACTGTTGAGAAAAACTTTGGAGTTGTTTTTTTTCCTTCAGAATTTTTAAAACCTTTGAATATATATCCACTTATAAACCAATCATAAAAGAGTTTCAAAATATTTCAATATAATTTTTCAAGGTGAGAATACTTGATTGTGTGAGCTCTAGATATTTAAAAGTTTTATACTCACATCTTAAATCAGTATGCCTTTTCAATAATGTTGAGCTTTGGGATTAAAGCAACATTTCTATTTCTTTTTTTAAATATTTTTTTAGTTGTTGATGGATCTTTATTTTATTATTTATATGTGGTGCTGAGGATCGAACCCAGTGCCTCACGCATGGTAGGCAAGCACTCTACCACTGAGCTACAGCCCCAGCCCAACATTTCTATTTATTTTTTTAAACAAAGTAGATATTGGTATAAAAAGAAAATCTGGAAGCCTAAATAATAGAATGCTATTTCTACTTTATTCTTAGATGTTCAATGAATACTGTGTTTGAAATGTGTACTTTCCAGAAAGTCTTGTTTACTTATATGAAGAATATAGAGAACAGACATCCTGCCATGTTACTATTAGCATACCAATAAATGTCATTTCCTCTTAATTATTAAAGATTCAGAATATTACTTCGTATTGTTTAGAGTTTAAATGGCAAGATAAAAACAAACACATAGGGCTGCAATTGTGCCTCAGTGGTACACCACTTGCCTCACATGTGTGAGGCACTGGGTTCAATTCTCAGCACCACATATAAATAAATGAATAAAATAAAGGTCCATCAACAACTAAAATAAAAGTATTTTTAAAAAAACATATATGAATATAACAGCATTTTCAGTGAAGCAGATCTTACCATCCTCACCTGTCACTCCTTCCATTCTTGTTTATGTTGACATTTTTATAATAAGGGGTCTTATGTTGGGTGATTCATGTTTAATCTTTAAGGAGCTTCTACCAAAACTTGTAGAAACTGCAGAAGCATTTCTTTTTGAGGTATACAATTAGTACACAAAATAATCCGCCAAATGTTGTGATGGATTAAAATTAAAGTACTAAAAGTGAGTTAGTAGCTTCCTTTTTAAGAATATTTTGTGAAACATTGATAATACAATGGAAATAAGTTATGATGCATGACTGTGTTTACATATGAGGCTAGAGGTTTTTCCTCTCTTCTCACTGTTTTATCCCTAGTACTTATCATAGTGCCTTGCTTAGTAAACAATTGATGAATGAGAAAGCTACTATAGAGTAGATAAACATTGATTTTATGGTTTTTAAATTTTTTGTGTTAAATACAAAATCCCCAGTGTATTTGATTAAATTGTTTTTTATAGTTGGTGGCTAAAGGAATAAAGAGTTCTGACGTTTCTCCGCCTTTGGGACAAAGCGGAGAAGCAGGTGGCTCTCCATCAAAGCATCAGATGAAATCTGTTATTTCTGTGACTTCAGCTTTGAAAGAAGTGGGTATGGTAAGTTGCTAAAATTTAAGACTCCTCAGAGTCCAAAGATTATTTAAAAGGAAATTAAATCTAGCAAAATTACAGTAATTTTCCAATGTTACCCCTTTTGTTTCTAGGGAAGAAACTACTTAGGATTTTTTTGGTTTACTATGAATATTGGAACCTTTCTGCTCATAGATTTTTATATATATAAGACTACATGGTAAATAAACAATACAGTCAGCCCTTTGTTTCCAAAGGTTCCACATCCACAGAGTCCTCTAACCACCAATCAAAAATACTTTTTAAAAAATCAATGTTATGTTGTTGCTGACATGTACTGTATGGTTAGGTCTATGATGATTGCATTTGTATTGAACATGTTCAAACTTATTCTTGTCAAAATTCCCTAAGCAGCATAGTATAGAAACTATTTAGCATTCACACTCTATTAGGTATTATAAGTAATCTAGAGATGATTTAAAGTAAATCATAGCATTTGCACTATATTAGGAATTATAAGTAATCTGGAGATGATTTAAAGTATATGGAGGATGTATGTGGGTTATGTGCAAATACTACACCATTTTGTAGAAAGTGCTTGACATCTGTGGATGTTTTTATCTGTATGGATGGGAAGATCCTAGAACCCATCCCTTGCAGACACTGACGATACTCTTTTCTACTTTAAAAGAATATTGAACAAATAAAATGTATATAGGAATGTACTGAAAAAAATGCAACATTTTTGGGGCTGGGATTGTGGCGCAGTGGTAGCGTGCTTGCCTAGCACGCGTGAGGCACTGGGTTCGATCCTCAGCACCACATAAAAACAAAGATATTCTGTCCACCTACAACTAAAAAAATAAATAAATATTTTTTTAAAAAAAATGCAACATTTTTATATCCCAGCCCTCATGATTAACAAATGTTCACACACACACACACACACACACACACACACACACACACACACACATAAAATATCTGTAGTACTTAAGCTAACTAACTCTAGGAATAAGTCCAATACATGTTTACATTTATTTAAAATGTTGTTATATAACAAGTGATAGAAGATTCAGTGTTATACTTAATTCATCAATTATTTCTTTCTCCTTCTACTTCTGAATCTCTACATGTTATACAGACAGTGAAACAAAGAAATGTAGACAGGTAAAAATTGAACTTAGAAGTATGTATTAGGTCTTGATCTAACATAAGAAGGCTCTGTTCTAGGCTTAAGAGAAACAGGCTCATAAAGCAGAGTTTCTGTCTAGATTTCAACAGATAGAAGGAAAAAAATTTACTGAATCATGTAACACATTAATTTCATTTGCCTCTTTCCTAGTAATTAGTGTCTGTGCCCTTTTTGTTTTTGTTTCGTTTTATAAGTTTTTGCAGACTTCCAAGGTTTTTGATTGCTACACTGATTTTTTACAGCCTTTGTGCTTGTATTGAAAATAAGACTGAGTAGAAAAATCTGTTTCTTGACCACTCTTCAGACCTTCATATAAGAAACTATTGTTCTTCAAGTAGTTTTTGTTTCTTTTTTCTGATAACAACTTTGCATGTGCTACATTGTTCAGTTCAACTTCAGATATCACTGTGTGGTTTTCTTCCTGGTACCCAGACTCACATCTCAAGTAGCTGTTTAGCTTTCTCTGATTGTAGTGACTACTAATTCCTGACTGCTTTACTGGGTAAAATGTTCCTTATCTCATTTAAATATTACTTTTAAATATTACAATAAAATTGACCACTGCATTGTTTTATATTTTTTTCGAATATTACAGCATGTGAGATAATCCATGTAACTAAATTGTTGTTCTTACGATAATAAGTTGATTAACATTGCTTGTTTAAAACTTCGAAAATAGTTCTTAGTGACTCTAAGTCTTCCAGATGTCTTTGCTTTCATAACTTTTATCACTACTAGTCCTCGTTTTTATGTCTTTTGAAATTCTAGGAGCTAGGACTCTAGCTCAGTAGTAGAGCTCTTGCCTAGCATGCATGAGGAACTAGGTTTGATTCTTAGCACCACATAAATACAAACAAATAATATAAAAAATACAATAACATTATTTTAAAAAATTCTAGGTGATCTAGATTGTTTTCATTATGTTAATCATAAGACAATATTTAAAGTAATAGTACCAATGACTCACAACTCATTCTTTTTTAGTGTTTCTGTGGTATAACAGGCCCAGGAATACTTCAGTCTACTTTGTTTTTTTTTTTGTTCAGAACTCATTCTTGTTACCCTCTTAGGGAAGAAAGCCATTTCTCAGTTGTGTATAATACTGTGGTTTAACAAGAATGTGTGTGTGTGTGTGTGTGTGAAACAAAAAGACAATTTTTAAATTAAGTCCATCTTGAATTATTTTTTTCATCAAATTTTTTTCTACCTTTAATTTTTAAAATATATGAATTAATTTTCTTGACTTTAGTGACCAAAAATGACATGCCAAAGAGGAAGAAAATATGTGAGCAGTAATCTGAAAATATTACAAATAATTGAGAATTGGTCTTTCTATTCTATATTAAGCCTATTAGTTAATAATATTTAAATGTTTATCTTGTCTGATAATAAAGGATGCTGTGTTAACATTTTACAGGAAAAAATAGTTAACAAGGAGCAATTTGATGAAAAACCAAAAATAATATTTCTTAAGGCAGACTTTTAGGATAACATCATTTCTTATTCTGTAATTGTCTGTGTTTAAAGGACATAAATTTAACTGATATCCAGGAAACTTCAGAAGAAATGCAAAAGAACAACAATGCTATTTCAGTAAGTGCTGTTTTCAAGTTTCTCTGTCAATCATTTTACTTAATAATATACACGTTAAAATTGTACTTAAGGGGCTGGGGTTGTGGCTCAGTGGTAGAGTGCCTGCCTAGCACATGTGAGGCACTGGGCTCAATTCTCAGCACCACATAAAAATAAATAAAAATAAAAGTATTGTGTCCATGTACAACTAAAAAAAAAAAGCTTAGAAAAATAAATAAATTTAAAAATATTTTATTTAATAATATTCATGTAAAAACACAACTGTTTCAGAGTAAACGAGAAATACTACGCAGGTTAAATGAAAATCTTAAAGCTCAAGAAGATGAAAAAGGAAAGCAGCATCAGTCTGATACTTGTGAGATCATTGTTCATGAAGATACCAAAGAGTATGAAAAAGAAAAACCAGTTTCATCTGATCGCAAGAAGTGGGAGATGGGAGGTCAACTTGTGATTCCTCTGGATGAATTAACACTGGATACTTCCTTCTCTGCACCTGAAAGTAAGTATAAACAAATTAATGACCTTTTTTGGCTTAGCATGCACATAAATACAAATATTTGTAGACTGGCTGTCTGAAGAAACCAGCACTTAGAGGGATTGAGAGAGGCTAGAAGAATTCTGGTTAGCTCTCCTTTTAAAGAAGTATCTCCTTCTCTTAGTGCAGTGTGAAGAATGTAAAAAATGATCCAGCCTTAAGAATAATAAGGATTTTAAAAAACAGAATAGTAAGGATTTTTATATAAAAGTATATAGTGTGAGAGGGAACTACTGATTGTTACTTTAGCCCTTTATACCAATGTTAGATTAATCTGTTACTGGGAATGATTGATAGTACTAGAATAGTGAACTTTGGTAAAATCTCAAGAAAGTCCCTTGGGCACTTACCAGAGATATTGAAAAGGTCTGACGTAATGATTCATCTATCCAGCAATAATTCCTGAGTACCTGCTCTTTTGTTATATTGTCCTGGGCACCAGAGAGAACACCAGTGAACAAAACAGAAACATTAGGTGCACTTGTGGTTGTTACATTCTAAAAGGGCATGGGCAAGCCTAATTTTAAGGAAAAAAAAATTTTTTAATGGACTATTTTTGCCAAAGTCTTTTTCACATTGGAGAAAATCTCAAAGACTTGATAGCATTTATTTTGATTCTTTATTCGGCAGTTCTTTATTGAATATCTATATATGCCACACACTCTTAAACAGTAGGGACATGATAATGGTTAAGACATAGTCCCAGTTTTTAAGGAGGCTGGTGTCTAGCGAATAGGATGGAAAAATAAGAGGCAGTTGTAGCGGACAAATAATATAGATAATACACTAGGAATAATCATAGGCTACTGTAAGAATACTTACAAGGACATAAGTCAGTCTGGGGAGACCAAGGAAGTGATTTGCAGAAAACGTTGTATGTTGAGGAAAGAAATGATTAGCTAAACCAAAGCCATTCAGAGGGTTTTGGGCAGAGTATAGTTAGGACTCAGGATAAGAGTATAGGAGAAACTCAGGGAAGTAAATGTAATTCAACATAGATGTCTAATGTTCAAAATCCATGACAGAGAATGGAAACAAGAAGACTTGGAAGAGAGAACCAGAGCCAGAAAAAAAAGAGTCCTACATGTTGACTCCATAATTTTTTTCAAATTTATAAGTTTTCAGCCATTATTTCCTCACATATTTTTCCTACACCTCTTCTCTTTCTTTCCTTTGGGGATTCCAGTTTCTCTTGTTGACTCAAACTTCCCCTGCAGAGGGGAGACTAACACAGGAATCAGCAAATGCCTTCTCCAAATTACTAGATAATAAATATTTCAGGTTTTATAGGCATTATGGTTGTCTGTTACAACTTCTTAACTTTGACATGTATACCACCCCTTGACTGGTCTGGGACCTAGAGTGTAATCTGTTAGTTCAGTTTCTAAAGTCTTTTGATATGCCAGAAAGGATCGGATTCATGCATGTGCATATGGAGTATGAGTCAAAGTAGTAAAAATTGTTTTATGGGGTCACTTTCTTATTGTTTCCACCATCTCCTGGTATTTTCTAGTTTCCTGAAACTCCTTTCTTTCCTTATCTGGCCAGAAAGCTGGGACTTTAATTACTTGGCTCTGTTTGTATACTTGGAGCCGAGTGACCAGAAGTTAGAGAAAAGAGCAATGGGGTTTGGCCATATCCTCTTGATACCACACCTCCACTGAACAAAAAGGAAGCTTCTCCTCCCCCAGTTTTGTTCTTATTATCAGCTGCTCCTTCCACTACCATGAGATTATATAAGATTTAGGGTAAGAGATGAAGGAATAAAGAAATTTTGAAAAATGGTAGAGATTTTTGCATTCTGTTTAAGCTTTAGGATATCCCTTTCCCATTGCTCAGGCTAGAACAAGAGAGCTTCTCCTGTACTTCCTGTGTTTGTAGTCTGGTGCCCACTTCTGGGGTTCTGATGTGTTGGATCTTGACTGGGAAACAGTGGGTACTTCACCACTGGTTTAGGATACTTGGAATTTTTGTCTTCCCCACTGCAGCTGCTTTTGCTTTTCAGAGTTCTCACTTGCTTTAAGCATTTTATCGTATTTTTATACCTATATTTAATGTGAGGTATTAGTTGATGTGTGCCTTTTCCATTTTACCAGAAATCAGAACTGTGTCTTTTGAAGAGATGTAAATTTTCAAAAGTCTTTTTGTGTTTTCCCATTCAGTTACATTTCTGGTGTTCCTGATTTTTTTGTTTCAGTTTCAGTTTGTATTTCCATATTATTTCCTTCTGCCTAAGTGACTTCTTTTAATGAATCTTGTAAAATAAGAGATTTTTAAAACTTTTTATACCGAGAAAGTATTTCACCTTAATTTTTTTCTACATTCTTTATTGGTGCATTATAGTTGTACATAATGATGGGATTTGTTGTTATGTATTTGTACCTGCACACAATATAAAAATATAATTTGGTCAATACACTTCCCTAGCATTTCCTCCCTTCCTCGCTTCCTCCTATCTGCCTTTCCTCTACTGATCTCCCCTTGATTTCCGTGAGATCCCAGCACTACCCCCAACCCCCATCTTTCTTTTCCTTTTTACTCTCTAGCTTTCACATTTGAGAGAAAATATATAACCCCTGACATTTTGAGTTTGGCTTATTTTGCTTAACATAATGGACTCTAGTACCATCCATTTTCCTGCAAAAGACATGATTTCATTTTTCTTTATGGCTGAATAAAAATCTCCTGAGTGTGTATACCACTTTTTCTTTTCTTTTTTTTCATATTTAATTAATTTATTTCTTCTTTTTAGGCTTTTATGATAACAGAGTGCAATTTGATTCATTGTACATAGATAGAGGATAACATATCAATTCTCTAGTTGTAAGTTGTATAGAATCACAACATATATGCAGTCATACATAAAGTTAGGGCTATGCTGACCATCAAGTTCCACCACCTTTACTGTCCCCAGGCCCCCTCCCCTCTTACACCCCTGTGAACTGAGTTCCACCATTGTTCCCATGACCTTCCCCACATTATGGATCAGCATCCACTTATCAACGAGTACATTCAGCATTTGGCTTACTGAGATTGGCTTACTTCACTTAGCATGATATTCTCCAATTCCATCCATTTACCTGCAAATGCCATAATTTTATTCTCTCTTATTGCTGAGTAATATGCTATTGAGTATATATACCACAGTTTCTTTATCCAGTCATCTATAGAAGGGCATCTAGGTTGGTTCCACAGTTTAGCTATTGTGAATTGAGCTGCTATAAACATTGAAGTGGCTGCAGCACTGTAGTACGCTGTTTTTAAGTCTTCTGGGTATAGACCAAGCAGTGGGATAACAGGCTCAAATGGTGGTTCCATCTCAAGTTTTCTAAGGAAACTCCATACTCCTTTCCAGATTGGTTGTACCAATTTGCAGTTCCACCAGCAATGTATGAGCATGCCTTTTTCCCCACAACCTCACCAACACTTATTGTTGTTTGTATTCTTGATAACTGCCATTCCGACTGACATGAGATGAAATCTTAGGGTAGTTTTGATTTGCATTTCTCTGATTGCTAGAG
>CM053403.1:132154003-132169200 GCA_028644305.1 Xerus rutilus
CTGTTTGTTAGAATGATATATGGTTGCCTTTATTTGCTCTCCTATTTCCTTGTTGGATTGATCAATTTTTGCCTGTAATTGTTCACTTATGTCGTTCTTTAGTTCGCTGATCATTTTAATTATGTACATTCTGAATTCTTTCTCTGACATTTCATTTACTGTGCTGTCCATGGATTCTGTTACAGTGGTATCCAGGTTTATTTGGGGCACTTTCTTCCCTTGTTTTTTCATGTTGATTGTGTATCTTCCTTTCTTGAAATACCAGTCTGATGTATTGCGGCTTCTATCCTATAATCTTGTATTGACACTCTGGATTACCTGTGTCTCACTTTGGAGCTACTTCTGTTTTCCCAGTGTCCCCAGATGGGCACTACTGCCACTAAAGTTGATGGGAGGTAGTAGATGTACCTCTAGAGGGCAGTGGGAGTGGCTTTGGCTGGGCTCCTGAGGTGGCCCCTGAGGGCTGTTTTGCCCCTCTCTTGCACTCCTGCTGGTGAGCAGGAACTCTGGTTCGGAACTACAGGTGGGCTCAGGTCACACTAGGCAGGGTCACAAGCTGTAGAGTCTGTGTGCGACCCTTACAGTGAGTGTGAGCTCCCCTGGGGCTAGAGGCTAGCAGGCTCTGGTCTGCCTTCAATTGGGCACTCTGACTTTCCCTAAGAGTGGTTTCAGGCCTTCTGTCTCGCCTGACCACAGGAACTCTGGAGTGGAACTGAGGCGGGCCCAGAGCGCACTAGTGTGGAGCCTCTTCACGGTGGGGTCTCTGGAGGCCACTCTTACCCTGGGTGTGCCTTCCTCTGTGGCTGGTAGCAATCAGACTCTGGACAATCCTTAGTTGGACACCCGTGGAGTTTCCTGAGGGTGTATCTGGGCCCTCTGTATCTCCTGCCGCATCCCAGGATCTCTGGAGCAGAACTGGAGCAGACCCAAGCTGCCCTTGGACGGGGCTGCCTCACACTGGTGTCTCTGGAGCGACTTTTGCCCTGCATTTGGCCTCCCCAATGGTTAGAGGTAGCAGACCCTGGTCTCCCTTTGGCTGGACAACCATGGAGGTTCCTGAGGGCAGGTCAGGGTCCTTTGGGGCTCTTTCCAGTCCACAAGAATTCTGGAGCGGAACTGGGGCGGGCCCAGGCTGCCCTTGGGCATGGCTGTCTCCGCTGATGTCTCTGGAGCGACTCTTACCTTGAATTTGGGCTCTCCAGTGGGTAGTGACTGGGGCCATGTGTCCACGGGAGCAACTGCTAGGGGTCCCGTGTGGTTGGGTGGGCGCTGGAGCCAGGTACCCCGTGTAGAAGCAGTCCCCGCCCGGGGAGAGCCCTGGGCTGGAGCCCAGAGCCGCTGGCCGGTGAGCTCCGCCGCCGCCACACACTGAGCTCCGCCGCGGCTTGCTGCTAAAGTCACGGTGATTGTGGTTTCGGCTGCTGCCTGGTGGCCTTGCTTACTCGCTCAAGTGAAATTCCTGCGGGGGTAGCTGTACAATGACGATATTTCCAAAACTACAATCTCTGGCTCTGGAGAGACTGACTGTGGTGTCCGACTAGGCCGCCATCTTGGAGAGGAAAACCCCCACTTTTTCTTTATCAACATTTTTGGCTACTGTAAATTGTTCTCCTGTATATATGGGTATATATACAGGTATTCCTATAGTATGATAACTTTATTAGGATAAATACATAGGAGTGATATTGCTGGGTCATATGGTGGTTCCATGCCTAGTCTTTTGAGGAACTTCCATACTGATTTCCATAGTGGTTGTGTTTATTTACGATCCCACCACATCTTCTCCAGCATTGTTGTTATTTGTATTTGTGTATGTGTGTGTGTGTAGTTTTTTAATTTGTTCATTATAGATGGACATGAGAGTAGAGTGTATTTTGACATATTATACATACATGTATATAGAATAAGTGTAACTTGTTCCATTTAGAATACCATTATTGTGGTTATAGATTATGTGAAATTACATTGGTTGTGTATTTTTATATAAGGATAAGAAAGATATATCCTTTTTTATTCCCATCACCCCTCCATTCCTTTGATTTCCTTTTGGCTAGTCCAGTGAACTTCTAATCTTCCCTCCCTTGTTATGGGTTAGCATCCACATATCAGAGACAACATTCTGCCTTTGGTTTTTTGGCATTGGTGTATTTCACTTAGCATGATTTTCTCCAGTTCCATCCATTTACCCACAAATGCCATAATTTCATTTTTTATGGCTGAGTAATATTGCATTTGTGTGTGTGTGTGTGTGTGTGTGTGTGTGTGTGTGTGTGTAAATCACATTTGCTAATCCTTTCATCTCTTGTAGGATGCCTAGGTTGGTTCCTTAGCTTGACTCTTGTGATTTGAGCTGCTGTAAACTTAAAGTGGCCATATCACTGTAGTATGCTGATTTTAAGTCCTTTGGGTATAAACCAAGGAGTGGGATAACAGGGTCAAATAGTGGTTCCATTCCAGGTTTTTTGAGTAATCTCCATACTGCTTTCCTGAGTGGCTGTACCAATTAGCAGTCCCACCAGCAATGTATAAGTGAACTTTTTTTCCCACATCCTTACTAACATTTGCCATTACTTGTATTCTTGATAATTGCCATTCTAACTGGGGTGAGATGGAATTCAGTATTGTTTTGATTTGTATTTCTCTAGTTGCTAGAGATGTTGAACATTTTTTTATATATTTTTAACCATTCTTATTTTTTCTTCTGTGAAGGGCCTGTTCAGTTCCTTTGCCCATTTATTGATTGGGTTGTTTGTTTTTGGTGTTAAGTTTGAGTTCTTTGTATATCCTGGAGATTAATGCACTATCTGAGGTGCTGGTGGTGAAGATTTTCTCCCATTCTGTAGGCTCTCTGTTCACATACTTGATTGTTTCCTTAGCAATGAAGAAGCTTTTTAGTTTGATACTTTCCCATTTATTGATTCTAGATTTTACTTCTTGCACTTTAAGAGTCTTATTTAGGAAGTCAGTTCCTAAACCAACATGATGGAGAGGCAGGTCTGCTCTTTGTTCTAGTAGGCACGGTTGCTGGTCTAATGCCTAGGTCCTTAATTCAGTTTGAGTTGAGTTTTGTGCAAGGTGAGAGATAGAGGTTCTATTTCATTCTACTACATAAGGATTTCCAGTTTTTCCAGCACCATTTGTTGAAGAGGCTATCTTCTCTCCAAAATAAGTTTATGATGCCTTTGTCTAGTATGAGATAACTGAATTTAAGTGGGTATGACTCTTTGTCTTCTGTTCCATTGGTCTTCATGTCTGTTTTGGTGCCAGTACCACACTATTTTTGTTACTGTAGCTCTGTAGTATAATTTAAGGTCTGGTATTGTGATGCCTCCTGCTTCACTTTTCTTGCTACAGATTGCTTTGTCTATTCTGGGACTCTTATTTTTCCAAATGAATTTTATGACTGCCTTTTCTATTTCTATGAAGACCATCATTGGAGTTTTAATAGGAATTGCATTAAATCTGGATTGCATTTTTGGTACTTTGGCCATTTTGACAATATTAATTCTGCCTATCCAAGAACATGGGGGATTTCTCCATCTTCTAAGGTCTTCTTCAATTTCTTTCTTTAGTGTTCTGTAGTTTTCATTGTAGAGATCTTTCACCAAAACTTGTTAGATTGATTCCCCAATTTTTTTTCAAGGCTGTTTAGTATTCCCAGTTTGTTTTTCAGCTGATTTGTCATTGGTGTATATAGGAACACAGTTGATTTATGGGTGTTAATTTTATATCCTGCTAATTTGCTGAATTAATTTGTGAGTGTTAGAAGCTTTCTGGTGGATTTTATTGGGTCTTCTAAATATAGACTCGTATCATTGGCAAATAGGGACAATTTGAGTTCTTCTCTTCTTATTCGTATCCCTTTAGTTTCTTTCTTTGTCTAATTGCTCTGACTAGGGTTTCAAGGACTGTGTTGAATAGAAATGATGCAACAGGGCATCCCTGTCTTGTTCCAGTTTTTAGAGGGAATTCGTTCATTTTTTTTTTCCATTGAGAATGATCTTGCCCTTGGGTTTTACAATGTTGAAGTATATTCCTATTATCCTTAGTTTTTCTGGTGTTTTGAGTATGAATGGATGCTGAATTTTGTCAAATGCTTTTTCTGCATATATTGAGATAATCATGTGATTCTTGTCTTTAAGTCTATTGATGTGATAAATTACATTAATTAATTTCCATATGTTGAACCAGCCTTGAATCCCTGGAATGAACCCCACTGGATCATGGTGCCCTAACTTTTTAATAAGTTTTTGTATACAATTTAAGTTTTCTTTCCTTGAGGTGTCTGTCTGGTTTTAGTATCAGGGTGATACTAGCCTCATAAGAATGAGTTTGGAGAGATTCCCTTTTTTTCTATTCTCATGGAATAATTTGAGGAGGATTAGTGTTGGTTCTTTGTATGACTCATCTTTACTTTGTTTTGGTAGGCTTTTATATATTATATTTCATATATGTATATTTTAGTTGTCAGTGGACCTTTAATTATTTATATGTGGTGCTGAGAATCAAACCAGTGCCTCACACATGCTACGCAAGCACTATACCACTGAGCCACCACCCCAGTCCCTGTTTGGGTAGGCTTTTGATGGCATCTTCAATTTCATTTCTTGAAATTGATTTGTTTAGATTTTTATATCCTCCTGATTCAATTTGGGTAGGATATATGTCTCTAGAAATTTATCCATGTGTTCAGGATTTTCTATTTCATTGGAGTATAGATTTTCAAAGTACTTTCTGATTATTGTTGGTATTTTAAGGGTGTCTGTAGTGGTGTTTACTTTTTCATCACAAATTTTAGTAATTTGAGATTATTCTTCTCTTTCTCTTCAGTAGCCTGGCTAATGGTTTGTCAATTTTATTTATTTTTTCAATGACCAACTCTTGGTCAATTTTTGAATTGTTTTGTTGGTTTGTTTCAAGTTCATTGATTTCAGCTCTGATTTTAATTATTTCCTTTCTTCTACTGCTTTGGGTGTTAATTTGTTCTTTTTTTCATAGGGCTTTGAGATATAATGTTAGGTTATTTAATTGGTGCCTTTCTATATCTTTAATGAATGAGCTCAAAGCAAAGAACTTTCCTCTTAGAATCACCTTCATAGTGTCCCAGAGATTTTGATGTTTTATTGCTATTCTCATTTACCTCTAAGTATTTTTTTTATGTTATTCCTGATTTCTTCTGGTATCCACTGGTCACTCAATAGCATATTATTTAGTCTCCAGGTGTTAGAGTTGCTTCTGGTTTTTTTTATTGTTGATTTCTAATTTCATTCCATTATAATCATATAAAATGCAAGGTATTATCTCTTTTTTTGTATTTCCTAAGAGTTTCTTTGTGGCTCAAGGTATGATCTATTTTAGAGAAGAATCTGGGTGCTGCTGAGAAGAAAGTGCACTCAGTCACTGATGGATAAAATTATCTATATATGAAAGTCTAAATTATTAAAGTATTTTTTAGTTCAATAGTTTCTTTATTTAGTTTTTGTTTGGAGGATCTATCCACTGATGAGAGAAGTGTGTTAAAGTCACCCACTATTATTGTGTTGTGGTCTATTTGATTCTTGAAATTGAGAAGAGTTTATTTGATATATGTAGATTCTTCATTGTTTGGGGCATAAATATTTACAATTGTTATGTCTTGTTGGTGTATAGTTCCCTTCAGCAATATGAAATGGCCTTCTTTGTCCCTTCTGATTAATTGTGACTTGAAGTCCACTTTATCTGATATGAGGAGAAGCCTCTGCTTGTTTATGAGATCCATGTGAATAAGTTTTTTCCCATCCTTTTACCTTCAGCCTGTGGATATCTTTGCCTATGAGGTAAGTCTCTTGGAGATAGCATATTGTTGGGTTTTATTTGTTTAATCCAATCTACGAATCTATCTTTTGATCGATGAGTTCAGGCCATTTACATTCAGTGTTTTTATTGAAAAATGGTTTTTATTCCCTGTCATTTAGGTTTATTTCTGTTTATTAATTTGAATTAATTTTTCCTTTGATTGGCTATTCTTCTAGTGTAGTTCCTCTCTTTTCTGATTTTCTCTTTTATTTTTCATTTCTTCTTCATGAAATATTTTGCTAATAAGAATGTTCTGGGACTGGAATAGTGGCTCAGTGGTAGAGCGCTTGCCTTGCATGCGTAAGGCACTGGGTTCGATCCTCAGCACCACATGAAAATAAATAAAGTTATTGTGTCCATCTACAACTAAAAAAAATATTAAAAAAAAAAAGAATGTTCTGTACTGCAGGCTTTCTAATTATGAATTTTTTTAACTTTTATCATGGAAAGTTTTTATTTCATTGTCAAATCTGAAGGTTAATTTTGCAGGGTATGGTATTCTTGGTTGACATTCATTTTCTTACAGAGCTAGGTATGTTATTCCATGACCTCTTAACTTTAAGAGTCTGGGTTAGAAGTCACCTGAGAATCAGATTGATTTCCCTCTAAAAGTAACCTGTCATTTTTTCCCCCCTAGCAGCCTTTAAAATTCTGTCCTTATTCTGTATGTTGTACATTTTCATAGTACTGTGCCTTGGTATGAGTGTGTTGTAAGTTTGCATATTTGGGGTCCTGCACTCCTCCTGTATTTGATTTTCCATTTCATTCTTAAGGTTTTGGAGATATTCATATATTATTTCATTGAAAAGTTTATGCATTACTTTGGTTTGTATCTTCAGGCCCTCATCAACTGACCTTGCAGATCAGTTTAACTATGAATATTCTAAACTCCTTCTCTGTTATTTCTTCCATTTTGTATGGATGTGTTCTGTTATTGAATTATATTTGTTTGAGGTGATTTGTTCCCTTCCTTTTTCATGTTGTGTTTCTGCCTATTTGACAGTGTGGTTTTGAGGCAGTGGATATTCAAAAGTTACCCACAGGCAACTTTTTTCTGAAATTTTTAAAATTTTGATGCAGAGTCTCTAAGTTGCTCAGCCAGGCCTAGAATTTAGAAATCCTCCTGTCTCACCCTCCAAAGTAGCTGGGATTACAGGCATGCACCACAGTGACTAGTAGCTGAGTGTACCTTTATCCTTTCTTTCCCTTTCTTTGCTTTTTTTTTTTTTTTTTTTGGTACTGGGGATTGAACTCGGGGGTACTGAACCACTGAGCCACACTCTCAGCCCTATTTTTTGTTTTATGTAGAGACAGGGTCTCACTGAGTTGCTTAGCTCCTCGCCGTTGCTGAGGCTGGCTTTGAACTCACAATTCTCCTGTCTCAGCCTCCCAAAGTGCTGGAATTACAGGCATGCACCACCGTGCCCAGCTTTTCCTTTCATTTCTCTCTTAATCTGTTTGTCTGTTTATATTTAATGTGGGTTTCTTACATGCAGAATATTGTTGGATTTGCTTTTTAAATATATTCTTATAACCTTTTACTGGCATTTTACACCACTTACAAGCTATATAATATTAATTATACCATTTTGGTATTTGTTTTCTGTTTGTACCATCTATTTTTGCTTTCCTATTCCCTTTCCTTCTTCTTTGCTTGTACATTTTTTGATTAGTTGAATATCTTTTTGTAATTCCATTTTATCTCTGACTTATTAGGTCTAATCCATTGTTCTATTTTAGTGTTTCCTTAAGAGTTACTAGTATGTATCTTTAACATCACAATCTATTTTCAAGTGATTTATTATACTTCAAATGAAATATAAAAACATTACACCAATATTCTTACATTTATTCCCTCTCAACCTTTGTGCTGTTTTGGGGGGGGGGTTTGTTTTTGTTTTTATTTTTGCTTGTGCTATAAATCTCATAATATCTCATAGTCATCTATTCTTTAAAGTGATTTAAATAATAAGGAAAAAAGTTGTTTGCATCTGTTATGTTCTCACCATTTCCGGTGGTCTGTATTCTTTTGTGTAGAACAAATTTCTGTCAGTCATTTTTCTTCTAACTGTAGGACTCCCTCTAAGAGTTCTTACTGTGCAGTTCTGCTGGTGATGAATTGCTTTGGCTTTTATGTGTTTGAAAAATACTTTATATTTTGCCTTCCTTTCGCAAATATTCTAATTTGTTTGTTTGTTTAGTGCTTTATTGATGTTCCCTACTGTCTATGTTATTTGTGATGGGAAATCTTCTGTAATTCTTATTCTTAGCTTTATTGTTATGCATTGTCTTCTCTTCCCCCTAACTGCTTTTCAGATTTTTCCCTGTAACCTTGTAATGAATTTGATTATGATGCCCTTGATGTCATTTTCATCATGTTTCTTTTGCTTGAGTTTTGTTGTTCTTGGATTTATGAGTTTATAGTTTTCATTAAATTTGGAAAATTCTTGGGCATTAGTTTTTTCCACGTTTTGGTTTTTTTGTTGTTGTTCTTGGGGTTTATTTGGGGGGAAGAGGGTCTTCCCTTCTTCAGTATTGATCTTGTTAATATTTCTTTATCTCTAATTACTGTGGCCAGTCTTTTATCTAGGTTGAAGTTATGGAATTTAGTTATAGTGACAATTATAAATGTTCTTGACTACTAATGTGGTTGGTTTCAATTGGTCAACTTTTATTTTTCTATTTTATTAGAAGTTGTGTTCTGCTAGATTGATTTTGGGGATCCACACATTGTAAACTTCAATTTGTACATGTATTTTTGGATTCCTATAAATATTCTTGACCTTTGCTTGGGGACACAATTTAGTTACTTGTGAATAACTTGACCGTTTTAGGTCTTGCTTTTAAGCTTTGTTAAGTGAAATAGAGCAGTGTTTAGTCTATTACTAATCTTACCCTTTAGCTAAATGAACAGCCTTTCTGAATAATTTGCCTGATGCCTGGTGAATTCTAAGTTTTTTTTTTGCCCAGCTTAGAAATAGGAACTATTTCTGGCCCTTTGTACACTCCTAAGTATTATTCCCCCTGTTCCTTTTGGGTGGTCTTTTTTCTAAACAACGGCAATTTCCTTATATGTGATATACTGATGTGCTTATTAGTGCTCAGGTGAAAATTTGAAAGGGCTTTTTACAATTTTCCTGAGTTCTCTTTCTGTGTAACTTTCTACTCTATAACACTCTTATCTTGCAATCACTAGTCACTTTGGCCTCTCTGTGCTCTTAGTTGTGGTCTCATCACCTCAGAGAGACCACTGACTCCCTGGGTTTTCTCTTTCTGCATTTATGGTGTTGAACTTGATTTTTTTTTTCTTATGGACAGTCAGTTATATTGTTTTTTAAAGATTCTTTCCTCCTTATTGCATTGTTTTGGCACCTTTGTCAAACATCAGATGACTTTAAAGGTATGGATCTATTTCTGGGTTCTCTGTTTAACCATCCTTTTAAAAATTAGTTTCTAATTAGAGTCATGTTGGTTGCACACAACTGAATATTACCTGCTATTTTACATGCACTTATTTTCATGGAACTGTACAAAAAACTTAGTCAACCCATATAAGCTATGATTGAAAGTCTGTGAACTTATGCCCCACAATATATTAAATCCTGTGTATTACTCCTAGGTACCTATATGCTTCATGTTTTACAATCTTCCAACAACTCAAACTGTAGTAGAAAATTTTCTATTTTTTGCTTCACTAAATTTCATTAAAATAGTTTATCTAAAATTGTTATTGTCAAAAAGTGTCCAGTGCCTACTAATGATATATAAAATAAGACAAATTTTATTAGAAATGCTTTTTCTACTTTTAACTCATTAGCCTATGTATCTTAAGATTTATTCTCTAATGTCTTTTTGATATAATTGTTTTCCTTAAGCAATCACTTTGATAAACGATCCCAAATCTGCCAATGCAAATTTATTATTTCTATCACTGAAAATTACTTCTTTGTATCTTTTTTAAATAGAGCATACAGTGGGAGAAGTTATTAAATTAGATCCTAGTGGATCTCCAAGAAAAGTCTGGGGGAAAAGCCCTACAGATTCAGTTTTGAAGATACTTGGAGAGGCAGAACTACAACTCCAGACAGAATTATTGGAAAATACAACTATTAAAAATGGTAAGCAGAAAGTAGTTGTTTTTCTATACTTGAAGTAGTAGTATTAAAAATTGAACTAGTGTTTTAAGATATTTCCATTTAAAGTGAATTATTTGAAATGGATCATTTTTTGGTTGTAATGCTATTCCATTAATATGGAGAGTGATTAATTTTCTGGGGAGTCGATGTGTTACATGGTAGTCTCATGAGTTTTGACTCGTATGGCCTGAAAAGGATCTCAAGATAAAAGAATAGGAAGCTGGGCACACAGTGGTGCATGACCGTTGGTCTAGCTACTCAGGAGCATTGTGTATTTGAGATGAGCCTAGACAACATAGTAAGACCCTGTCTCTCAAAAAAATGGTGAGGATAGCCAAGTGTGGTGGCTCACACTTGTAATCCCAGCACTTTGGGAGGCTAAGACAGGAGAATCGCGAGTTAAAGCAACGGCGAGGCACTAAGCAATTCAGTGAGACCGTGTCTCTAAATAAAACACAAAATAGGGCTGGAGATGTGGCTCAGTGGTTAACCCCTGAGTTCAATCCATGGTACCAAAAAAAGGGAGGAGGTAGAAAATTTGCATGGAGAGGCTGGAAATATCAGAAAACTTTTTCCATAAAGAAAAATATAGGAGCAATCTTTAAGATGAATGGTTTTTTTAATATTTTTATTTTCAGTTGTTGATGGACCTTTATTTTATTCATTTATTTATATGTGGTGCTGAGAATTGAACCCAGTGCCTCACGCATGCTAGGCAAGCACTCTATTTCTGAGCCACAGCCTCAGACCGAATGGTTTATATTTTGATGTAGATTCAGGAATTAAGTTGACAAAAAGATATCAGGAATAGTTATGACAGACATTATTCTAGGAGTGGGGAGGAGAATTGTCATGAGGCAGAAGGAAAACATTCATGAGTCTTATGGGATTTGGGATTACAATTACGCATAAGGAAGAGTCTCCATATATAAAACAGGTGTTTTCAAATTCAACAGCTTATCCACATAATAAGTTGAATGTATCTCCTCTTTGGATAAGTATGTCTAGGTATAAGTGTGTGTGTGTGTATGACTTTTTGTGCTATTTTTCTATGTTGGTCTTTGTCTGTCCCTAAAGCTTAGAATGAAGCTCATTTCTGAAGCTGAAGGAAATGAGGCTATTGACATATTCTGTAACAGAATTAGCCAGATGCTGAGATTTAGTGAAATGAGCCTGTGCACATGTTACTGAAGGGACAAAAGTAGGTTGCTATTTTCTTTTTAAGTATGTATCCCTTACCCATGAACCATTTTGTTTTTCTATATTAAGGAAAAAACAATTTGAATAAAGAATTAAGTGTAAATATTTGTTTAGCAAAAGTATAAAGTGTATAGATCTATAATTAATTTGTAATTTGTTCACACTCATCAAGAAAATGTACAGTTAGCTGGGCGCGGTGGTGCAAGCCTGTAACCCCAGCACTTAGGGAGGCTGAGACAGGAGAATCTTGAGTTCAAAGCCAGCCTCAGCAACGGCGTGACACTAAGCAACTCAGTGAGACCCTATCTCTACATAAAACACAAAATAGGGCTGAGGATGTGGCTCAGTGGTTGAGTGCCCCTGAGTTCAATCTTCAGTACCAAAAAAAAAAAGAAAGAAAAAGAAAATGTACAGTTGCATTTAAAAAATATTTTTAAAAATAATGATTAAATGTCAGATCATTTTATAGTCTAAAAGTTCTATATATATTCATGCCCTTTAGAAATATTTTAGATTCTGATTCCTCTTATATAAATTTTTATCACTTAAATATGTATAATTTGATATACAATAAAATTTAAACAGCATAAAATAGGATTTTCATTCTCCATGTTCACCATGATCTATCTACATAGAATTGGAACTGAGAAATAACTCACTATTTGTCTGACTTTTTAAAATTCAGCTGATCAACTATTTATTGAACACTTATTAGCTATCTACACTATTATGTGATGTGGTGAATTCACAAAGAGAAAAAAGTTCATCCTTGAGCTTAAGAGGACAGACAAAAATGAAAACAAATAAATTATTACATGAAAAGGGCAAGAATAAAAAGGATACAATGTTCAGAGGTAGTTCACAGATGTTTAAGTAACTAACTTTATCTTGAAAAGTCAGACTTGTTAGCTGCTCTCTTTGTTATTTTTTACCTAACTACATTTACTCAGAAGAATATACTCTGTACTGAGATTTTAAGACAAAAAAGTGACAATTCTTGGCATCGTGAATATCACATGTGTCAGAGTCTGTATTAAAGATGTTACATGTGACATGTTCTGGGGCCACAGAGGAGGAGGCTTTATTTTAATACAGTTTGACTAACAATGATATATTGGCCCTTTGGGGTTAAGAAAAGCCACAGAGAAAGCAAGTTATCTTGAACTAAGTAAAATAATTTTTTAAAAAACAGCAATATATAGTTCCACTATATGCAAAGACACAAAGATGTTGTTAATGCATTTGTGAGAACAGCAGCTTTCTCAGCTTTGTGTGGGAAAAGTATGGGCTGTAATTCTGATTCTGGCTCTGTCACTTGCTAAACAATCATGGGTACGTTACTTTAACATAGACATCCAGTTTCTCCTTGTGTAGAATAGAAACACTATTTTCAAAGATTGTTTTGTGGATTAAAAGAGAGACTGTGATGTTCTCTAGTCTTCTATTTGTTATGTCAGTGTCTTTTGATTGTCTGAAGCTCTCTTTGTAATTGATTATGTAGGAAGGACTCCTCTGAGCACTATTCCCAGAGATCTTGATGTTCTATTCCTAAGTTTGTCTTAAGACTTTGTTCTTGAGGATCAGTTTGGCTAAATATAAAATCCTTGACTTTTTTTTTCTTGATTTTGTTTAATATATGACTCCATTATATTCTGGCATAAAGTATTTCAGTCAAAAAGTCCATAGACAGTATTATTTTCTTTCCCAGATAAGTGACTTAGTCTTTTTACTCAAGTATTCAAAGAATATCTTCTTTCTAGGAAAAGTCTGTTTTCTTAAAGTCCAGTAGTTTTCAAAAGTCCAATATTTTTATATCAGCTGCCTTTTAAAATTTTAATATGCCTTTTTTAGAACAGTTTTATGTTTGTAGCAAAATTGAATAGAAAGTACAGAGAGTTCCTGAAGATTACCCCTTCCTCCTACACATGCTCACTCCTCTCACCATCAGCATCCCACACCGGACTGGTATATTTATTACATTTGATGAACCAATATTGATATATTTATTGTCAATGCATAGTTTACATTAGGATTTGCTGTTCGTGTTATAGTTTCTATGGGTTTTGACAAATTAACAATGCTGTGTATTCCCCATTATAGAATCATACAAAATAGTTCACTGCTCTAAAACTCCTCAGCGTTTTACCTATTTATACCCCACCTCTGCCCCCTATTTGATCATTTTACTAGCTCCATAGTTTTGTCCCTTTGAGAATGTCATCTAGTTGGAATCATGCAATATGTAGCCTTTTCAGAATGGATTCTCTCAGTAATATGCACCGAAGTTTCTTCCATCTTTTTGTGTCTTGTAGTTCATTTCTTTATGTCATTATTTGGATGTCCTACAATTTACTTATCCATTCACCTACAGAAGGACATCTTGGTTGATTGCAGGATTGGACAATTATAAATAAAGATGATATAAACGTCCATTTGCAGGTCTCTGTATAGACATAGTTTTCAACTCATTTGGGTAAATATATGAAGGAACTTGATTGTTCAATCATATGGTTAGAACATGTTCAGTTTTGTACAAACCATATAACTATACCATTTCCCACCAGCAGTTAAGAGTTCCTCTTACTTGATAGTCTCTCCAACATTTGCTGTTGTCAGTATTTTGGATTTGGGGCATTGAAACTGGTATGTAGTGGTATCTTATTGATGTTTTAATCCAATTTTCAAAGATATATGATGTTGAACACCTTTTTTAAAAAAAATTATTTTTTTAGTTGTAGATGGACACAATTTCTTTATTTTTATGTGGTGCTGAGGATCGAACCTAGTGCTTCACATGTGCAAGGCAAGCACTCTACCACTGAGCCACAACCTCAGCCCCTTGAACACCTTTTTGTATGCTTCTTGACATATACTTATTTGTCATTTGTTTATCTTCTTTGGCGAGTTGTCTATTTGGATCTTTTACCATTTTTGGATTGTTAGTTTTGTTGTTGAGTTTTAATAGTTCTTTGTATATTTTGGTTAATACTTATTTATCTGATATCTTTTGCAAATATTTATTTTCTCCCATTCTGTGGCTTATCTTCTCATTGTCTTGTCATTATCTAACAGCAGAAATTTTTCATTTTAATGAACTCTGACTTAACAATTTTTCCTTTTTCAGGTCACATATTAGGTGTTGTATCTAAAACACGTCATTTGCAAACCCAAAGTTCTCTAGATTTTCTACTTACATATTATAATATATAATATTGCACATATTATATATTTTATATATGTTTAGTTACCCCTTTGCCATGGTCCTAAAAATTAGTTTGCTTTCTTGCTTAGTTCTACCTTAACACTTATTGAAATCTACCTTATTTTAGTATGTGTAGTCTTTTACTAACCAAGTAAAGTTCTCTTCTTTATGAAATACTAAAGAAAGTTCTTCAAACTTTCTTTTGAAGGATACCAAATGCATAATCTAACATTACATTTCAAGGTCCTAGTAGAACAAATCAATACCAAAATCAGCAGAAGACAGGAAATAATTAAAATCAAAGCTGAAATCAAGATTTAAAAAAAAACACTTCAAAAAATCAATGAATCAAAAAGTTGGTTCCTTGAAAAAAATAAACAAAATTAGTAAACCCTTAGCCAATCTAACCAAGAGAGAGAAAAAACACAAACTTTTAAAATCTGTGATGAAAATGGAAGTATTACCACAAACACTACTTGAAACACAAATGATATTCAGAAGCTACTAGAAAAATCTTGAAGACATCAATAAATTTCTAGAGACATATGACCTACCAGATTGAATCAAGAGGATATAGAAAATTTAAACAGATCAATTGCAACTAATGAGATTGAAAAAGCCATTAAACGCCTACTCACAAAGAAAGGCTCAGGACCAGATGTATTCTCAGCCAAGTTCTACCACACCTTCAAAGAAGAACTAACACCAATCCTCCTCAAATTATTCCACAAAATAGAAAAGGAGGGAACTCTTCCAAAGTCATTCTACAAAGCCAATATCAGAATGTAGGCTCTCTGTTCACTTCATTGATAGTTTCTCTTGCT
>CM053403.1:132169300-132191966 GCA_028644305.1 Xerus rutilus
TGCAAATCAAAACTACCCTCAGATTTCATCTCACCCCAGTCAGAATGGCAGCTATCCAAAATACCAGCAACAATAAGTGCTGGCGAGGATGTGGAGAAAAAGGTACACTTAAACATTGCTGGTGGGATTGCAAATTGGTGCAACCAATCTGGAAAGCAGTATGGAGACTGCTTAAAAAACTTGGAATGGAACCACCATTCGACCCAGCTATCCCACTCTTTGGCCTGTACCCTGAAGACTTAAAAGCAGCACACTATAGTAAAGCAGCCACTTCAATGTTTATAGCAGCACAATTCACAATTGCAAAACTGTGGAAGCAACCCAGATGTCCTTCAATAGACGAATGGATAAAGAAACTGTGGTACATATACACAATGGAATATTATTCAGCAATAAAAGAGAATAATTGAAGTCCATTTGCAGGCAAATGGATGGAACTGGAAAGCATTATGCTAAGTGAAATAAGCCAATCTCAAAAAACCAAATGCCGAATGTTCTCTCTTATTAGTGGATGCTGATGAATAAGGGAGGAGGGAATGGGAAACATAAGAGAAATAGAGGAACACTGGATGTGGCATGGGGGAGGTGGGGGGCAGGAAAGGGGAATGGGTATAGTAAAGATGGTTGATTGAGATCGTCATCACTGCCCTTGGTGCATGTATGAAAACACAATTAGTGTAACTTTATCTGGTTTGTAACCAGAGAAATGGAAAAACTGAGCTCTATATATGTGCTATGAATTGAAATGCAATTAAATAAACTAATAAAAAAAATTTAAGCAATAAAATTCCAGGGAATTTAAACATTGACAAAATGCCAAATAGAAAATGGTGCTTTAAAGGGTAGGGATAAGGAAAAGACAGTTTGGATTGCCTGATCCTTCCAGTCACATATTCTAGACAAAATTAAGAGGAGACAGTTCAATTTAAGAGGACAAGTTTTTATTTAAGCACTGTGGAAGTATCCACTCCCCTGAAATACAGGTTACATTTTACTTATTCATTGAAGTCCAAGCACTTGTACTTGGCAAGAGCACTGGCAATGGCTTATGCCAGATCACTGTATAAACTTGAAAATAGTAAAAATGTGATTTGAAAATAAAAAAAAAAAAGATCCCATGTATTTAGGAGGCCTGAGGCATATCTAGGTACAGAGAGTTTAGAGATGAAAGACACTACCCAACTAAACTGAAAGGTACAGTGCACAGTATCATGTTGGAAAGAAGCTCCATCTCTCCTGACTGCATGTGGAGGACAGAGAAAGGAACCATTTTGCAGCCAGGGTGTAGGGCCAGACAGCTAGGGGTGAAAACCTGAGTTTGGCCTAAAATACAGGCCTAGCCAAACCTACACTGCCTAACAGATGGTGCCTAAGTGGAGAGAGGTTTACACAGAGGACTACTCGTCATGGAAAACCAAACAGCATTCCCGCTGCATGCCCAATTCAGCTCCTTGCAGGATTTGCTAGGAGATACATGTCTGGCCAGGAATTCTAAATGGAAAGGGCAGGAGAGTTTGAGTTTGGAGACTGAATCCAAAAGCAGGAAACATGGGGTCCATAGGTGGCATAGTGGACCAAGAATTGACAGCTTCACCACATGAGTGGAACCCAGAGGAGATCCCTGGGCTGCAGTCTTCCAGCATGAACCAGCAATTGCTGGGCCCTGGAGGTGTGCTGATTTCAGACCTCCAGAACAACAGGCATTCAGGGAAGAACCTGGAGCATAGCTAAGCCTGAAACCTGCCTTCAGAGTTTCTGTCTACTAGATTACCTCTTTTACTCCAACAAATCCACCCTAAGGGTGAAGCAAACATCATACTCCAGAAGACCCACCTAACACTGCTGAGAAGGCAAGCTGAGAATCTTTTGAATTCCAATGGAAACAATTCTTTTGTTTATTTATATCTATATATCTATCTATCTATCTATCTATATATATATATATATATATATATATACTTTTTTAGTTGTAAGTGAACACAATATCTTTATTTTATTTATTTTTATGTGGTGCTGAGGATTGAACCCAGTGCCTCATGCATGTGAGACAAGCGCTCCACCACTGAGCCACAATCCCAGCCCCTCCAGTGGAAACAATTCTTTAACTTTTCATTGAGAACTTTTTTTTTCTTTTTTCTTTTCTTTGATTGTGACCTTAAAGGTTCATGGACATTTATATATATTCATAGTTGGGTTTTTCCCCCCATTTTTAGCATTTTTAAAGACAATTATTTTTCATGGATCAGAATTTTGAGGAATAAGATGTTTGATTAATGTATTTCAGTTTTGTTATTATATACTTTTATTTTAATTTTTTAAATTATTAATTTACATTTGTCTCTCGCTTATGTTTCCCTTGATTCTCTTTCTCTCTTCTGCTTATAGCCCATCTCTATTGTTCTGTCTTTCAGTCTTCCTTTAATATTTTACTTCTTTTTCTCTCCTCCTCCCTCATAATCATCACATCCTACATCATTTCTGTTTTCTCCCTGTTCATCATTTGAAATTTTAAATCCTTTTGCAAACTTTGTTTTATTGTAGGCAATAACTGATCATATTATTTCTGTTTTATTGTGCTAGTTAACATTTTAGACATCATAGCAGGAACTGTTTGGAACTATGCTGTATATTGTTTACACTGGTTATTGTTCTTACTTGTCTCTCTCTAAATGGCAAGTTACTGGAAACCTTCAAGGACACTGTAAGTCCACAGGGTAGAAATTTTACTGCCTCAGATCCATACTATTAGATGAATAGACACACAAACAACATGAAAAAGAAAGGGACCAAATTGCCCCAAACAAACCAAGATAGTTCAATAACAGTAGATACCACAGTGGAAGAAATGTCAGAGGAGTTTAGAGTATACATAGTTAAACTAATCTGTGAGGTAAAGGACGGTATAAGGTGTGAAATCAGAAAATGCAAGAAGTGAAAGACCCCTTCAATAAAGAGGTAGAGATTCTGAAAAGACATCAACCAGATATCCTTGAAATGAAAGAATCAATAAACCAAATTAAAAATTCAGTGGAAAGCATCAGTAACAGATTAGACCACTTGGAAGACAGAGTTTCAGGCAATGAAGACAAAATATATAGTCTTTAAAATAAAGTTGACTGTGGAGAAAAGATGTTAGGAGACCACGAACAGAACTTTCTGGAAACATGGGATAACCTGAAAAGACCAAATTTAAGATTTATCAGGATAGATGAAGAATCAGAGATACAGACCAAAAGAATGCACAATCTTTTTCAATGAGATAATATCAGAAACTTTCCCAGACCTTAAGAATGAAATGGAAAATCAAACACAGGAAGCTTACAGGACCCCAAGTATAGAAAATTACAACAGACCCACACCAAGGCACATTATTATGAAAATGCCTAACGTAAGAGTAAGGATAGAATATTTAAGGAAGCTTGAGAAAAACAGTAGGGCACATTTAGAAGGATAAACCAATCTAGATCTCAGCTAATTTTTTTCAAAACGGACCCTCAGAGCGAGGAGGTCTTAGAATAATATATACCATACTCTGAAAGAAAATAGATGCCAGCCAAGAATACTATACCCTGAAAAATTAAGCTTCAGAACTCACAATGAAATTAAAACCTTACATGATAAATAAGAGTTAAAAGAATTCACAAATAGAAAACCTGCACTACAAAACATTCTTAATGAGATATTTCATGACGTAGAAGTGAAAATAAAAGAGAAAACCAGCAAAGGGAGGAACTACACTAGAAGAGCCAATGAAAAGAAAAGCTAATTCAAATTTTAAAAAAACAAAATGACAGGGAATAAAAACCATTTCTCAGTAATAACATGGAATGTAAGTAGCCTGAACTCATCAATCAAAAGACATAGACTGGCATACTGAATTAAAAAACAAGACTCAACAATATGCTGTCTCTAAGAGACTCACCTCATAAGCAAAGGTATTCACAGACTGAAGGTAAAAGGATGAGAAAAAATATATCACTAACATGGATCTCATAAACAAACAGAGGTGTCTATCCTCATCAGGTAAAGTAGAGCTCAAGTCAAAATTAATCAGAAGGGACAAAGAAAGCCATCTCATACTGCTTAAGGGAATTATATATCAACAAGACGTAACAATCATAAATATTTATGCTCCAAGCAATTGAGAACCTACATACATCAAACAAATCCTTTTCAGTTTCAAGAGTCAAATAGACCACAACACTATAATACTGGGTGACTTTAACACACTCCTCTTATCAGTGGATAGAACCTCCAAACAAAAACTAAATAAAGAAGCTATAGGACTGGGGTTGTAGCTCAGTGGTAGAGTGCTTGCCTCACATGTGCAAGGCACTGAGTTTAATCCTCAGCACCACATAAAAATAAATAAAGATATTGTGTCCATCTACAACTAAAAAATATAATTGAAAAAAGAAGCTATAGAACTAAAAAATATAACTAATAATTTAGACTTAACAAACATATATAGAATATTTTATCCATCAATGACTGAACACACCTTTCTTCTCAACAGCACACAGATTCTTCTCTAAAATAGATCATTTCTTAGGCCACAAAGCAACTCTTAGGAAATACAAAAAAAAAAAAAATAGCAATAATACCTTGTATTTTATATGATCATAATGGAATAAAATTAGAAATCAACAATAAAAAATATAGAAGCTACTCTAACACCTGGAGACTAAATAATATGCTATTGAGTGACCAGTGGATACCAGAAGAAATCAGCGATGAAATAAAAAAATACTTAGAGGTAAATGAGTATAGCAACAAAACATTGAAATCTCTGGGACACTATGAAGGTGATTCTAGGAGGAAAGTTCTTTGCATTGAGCTCATTCATTAAAAGAGTAGAAAATCACCAAGTAAATAAACTAACATTACACCTCAAAGCTCTAGAAAAAGAACAAATCAACACCAAAAGCAGAAAAAGACAAGAAATAATTAAAATGAAAGCTGAAATCAGTGAAGTTGAAATAGAACAATTGATGAAACAGAGTTGATTCTTTGAAAAGATAAATAAAATTGACAAACCCTTAGCCAAGCTAACAAAAAGAAATAGAGATCTCAAATTACTAAAATTCATGATGAGAAAGGAAATATTATGACGGAAACTACTGAAATACAGACAATAATCAGAGGCTACTTTGAAAATCTATAATCCAATGAACTAGAAAATCTTGAACACATTGACAAATTTCTAGAGGCAGATCACCTACCTAAATTCAGTCAAGAGTATACAGAAAATTTAAACAGATGAATTTCAAACAATGAAATTGAAGACACCATCAGAAGCTTACCAACAAAGAAAGCCCGAAGACCAGACAGATTCTCAGTCATGTCTACCAGGCCTTCAGAGAACTAACACCAATCCTTCTCAAATTATTCCATGAAATGGAAAAGGAAGGAAACCTTCCAGACTCTTTCTATGAAGCTGATATCACCCTAATACCAAAACCAAAGACACATCAAGGAAAGAAAACTAGACCAATATCCCTGATGAACATAGATTTGAAAATTCATAAGAAAATGCTGGCATATTGTATACAAAAACATTAAAAACAGTTCACCATGATCAAGTGGGGTTCATCCCAGGGAAGGAAGGTTGATTCAACATACGGAAATCAATGATTAACTCAATATATGCAGAAAAATCATTTGACAAAATTCTGCATAGTCAGCAGTTTCTATTCAGCATAGTCCTTAAAACCCTAGCCAGAGCAATTAAACAAGAGAAAGAAATTAAAGGGCTATCAATAGGAAAAGAAGAACTCATACTATTCCTGTTTGCCGATGACATGATTCCATATTTAGAAGAACCAAAAAAATTCACCAGAAAGCTTCTAGAACTCATAAATGAATTCAGCAACTTAGCAGGATATAAAAGTAATACCCACCAATCATGTCCCTATACATCAGTGATGAATCACTGAAAGAGAAATTAGGAAAACTATCCCATTCACAATAGCCTTGAAAATATATATATAGGAATCAATGTTATAAAAGAGGTGAAAGATCTCTACAATGAAAACTAGAGTATACTAAAGAAGGACATTGAAGAAGACCTTAGAAGATAGAAAGATCTTCTATGTTCTTGGATAGGCAGAACTAATATTGTCAAAGTGGCCCTACTATCAAAAGACCTAATGTTTATTGCAATTCTTATTAAAATCCCAGTGACATTCTTCATAGAAACAGATAAAACAGTTTTGAAATTCATTTGGAAAAATAAGAGACCTAGAGTAGCCAATCCTTAGAAGAGTGAAGCAGAAGGCATCATAATACCAGATCTCAAATTATACTGCAGAGATATAGTAACAAAAATGGTGTGGGTATTGGCACCAAAACAGACATGAAAACCAGTGAAACAGAACAGAAGACACAGTCATACCCACATAAATACAGTTATCTCATACTAAAGAAAGGCACCATAAACATATTTTGGAGAAAAGATAACCTATTCGACAAATGGTGCTGGGAAAACTGTAAATCCATATGCAGCAAAATGAAATTAGACCTCTATTTCTCACTCTGCACAAAACTCAAACTGCATTAAGGGCCTAGCCATTAGACCAGAGACCCTGCACCTACTAGAAGATAATATAGGCCCAATTTTTCCTCATATCAGCTTAGGTAAAGACTTCCCAACAAGACTTTAAAGTGCAAAAAGTAAAATCAAGAATCAATAAATGGGATGTTATCAAACTAAAAAGCTGCTTCACAGCAAAGGAGACAATCAAGAAAATGACAAGAGAGCCTCTAGAATTTGAGAAAATCTTTGCCACCTGGAACTCAGATAGATCTTCAGAATATATAAAGGATTAAAAAAAACTTAACAATAAAAGCACAAGTAACCCAGTCAGTAAGTGAACAAAGGAAATGAACAGACATTTCACAGAAGAAATACAGTTGGTCAACAAATATATGAAAAAAATGTTCAGCATCTCTAGCAATTAGAGAAATGCAAATTTAAACTACACTGATATTCCCTCTCAATCCAGTCAGAATGTCAATAATCAAGAATACAAGCAATAATAAATAGGATGTGAGGAAAAGGGTACACCCATATATTGCTGGTGGGACTGCAAATTGGTGTAACACTCTGGAAACCAATATGATGATTCCTCAGAAAACTTGGAATGTAACCATTTGACCCAGTTAACCCACTCCTCAGCATATACCCAAGGGACTTAAAATCACCATGCTATAGTGACATGGCCATATCAATGTTTATAGCAGCTCAATTCACAATAGCTAGGTACCCTTTAACAGATAAATGTGTAAAGGAAATGTGGTATATATACACAGTGGAATATATATCATCCATAAAGAAGAATGAAATTCTCGAATTTACCAGTAAATGGATGGAACTGGAGAATATTATGCTAAATGAAATAAACCAATCCCAAAAAAACCAAAGGCCTAATGTTCTCTCTGATATGCGGATGCTAACACACAGTAAGGGTGGTGGGGAATAGAAGTTCATTGGATTGGTCAAGGAGGAATGAAGGGAAGGGAGAGCTGATGGGAATAGGAAAGACAGTGAAATGAATCAAACATAACTTTGCTATGTTCATATATGATACATGACCAGTGTAACTCTATATCATGTACAGCCATAAGAATGGGAAGTTATACTCCATGTATGTTTAACACATCAAAATACATTCTACTGTCACGTATGACTAAAAATAACAAATTACAAATGTTTTAAAGGGGCTGGGATTGTAGCTCAGTGGTAGAGCCTTCGCCTCGCATGCGTGAGGTATTGGGTTCGATCCTCAGCACCACATAAAAATAAATAAAGATATTGTGTCCATCTACAACTAAAAAAAATATTAAAAAAAAAAAAGAAATATCTTGACATGGATCTTAGGCATACCACATCAATTCCTTCCAGAGGCTGCACCCTCAGTGACCTCCCCTTAGACTTTACCTCTTATAGGTCCCACCACCACTTAACATTTGACCACCTTAATACTTACCTATGAACCAAGTTTTCAATACTTGAACCTTTGGGGGACATACATATCCAAACCACATGAAATAATAAGAAATAATAAGTTGAATCTGAGGCCAACGAGCATGGATTTCTGGTTTTCTCCAAGCATTTCATCCAGACATATGCAGATAATGGGAGGCACACAATTGCATATATGTGGGAATGGGGTTTTGCCACTTGAGTACAATACAGTGAGCACAGTGAGTTGAGGATATATGGAAAAGAATAATTGTATCGATGACCTTTAAATGGATTTTAATGGGGTTGATGGAGAAGGAAAACGTGGCAGGATCAGTGCATGGTAGGCAATTGTAGGGTAAAATGATTTCAGAGTTGGAGTAGTTGAGGGAGATAACTAGAAAAATAGAATATTAGAGATTGGAGAGTAGAGTACTTAAAACTGGAAATACTGAGGAATGGTAATTTATGATAAAATCTCTGATATGACTAGTGGAGTGACTGAGCTAGAATGAAGACACAGGTATGGTGAAATTCAACCAACTATGTTAGCTATTGGAAGGATTGTTGTTGTAAGTATGGAAATTATCTAATTAGTTATGACAGAATTAGTATTGGGAAGATTGTAAGCCAGAAAGTAAAATGTTCAATACATGAACGAGAAGAATGCCCTGCGAGTAGATAACTGCAATAAATTATTATGTGATAAATCCATTCTCTCCTGCCACCAGTTAACAGTATAAGGAGTTTCAAAGCAATTAGAAGTAACTAGTAGTTTTATGTATGAACAAAAACAATTAGCTTATTTTTAAAATACTGTTCTGATACACATGTATTAACTTCACCCAAAAAGAAAAAAAGAATATCAACCTTGTTAACCACCTTAGAAATCATATATAATTGAAATGGAATTTGACTGTCATATATCTTAATCATTTATTAATTTCTAATCTATAGCAGAGCTTAATTACTAGGTACCTATTGGAAGAATGCATTTTTTAATTTAGCTCTAAAAGTCATAACAACTAAAATTCAAGTCATTTTGAGAGCATGATTTTTCATTTTTTGCTTCTACAGAGATTTCTTCTGAAGGAGAAAAATATACACCCTTAATCATTGGAGAAGAAACAATACAATGTGTTTCACCCGAAATAAACCCATCAGCTTCTATTGACTCTTCCACTGATATAAAAAGTCCAAAGTTGAGTGAGGCATCTCCACAGACATTAGTGAAACCAGAAGGAAATATAGAAGGTATTTACTCATACTTAAATCTCTTCTTTTTAAACAGATCATCAAGATTTGTACATATGTTTGGATAATTCATCTCAAATTAGGTTCACTGTTTTTATACTTTTACTAACTGCTATGGCTTATTATGTCAGGGGTTGAAGCTTGGCTAATGTGATTTTTCCAATTCATGTTCCTTTATCTCAAAGATCACTTGATATGGTATTCACCTGGCAGTGAGGCCATATGAAGGATCCACAATGGCTTTACTGTCTTGCAAGGTGCAGCTAGAAGGCTGAATTAAGATGGGCCTCTCTCCCTCTTCATGGAGTCTCAGGGCCACTCTGTGAACTCTTCCTAGCAGGGTAGTCTGACTTCTTTTTGAGGGCCCAGAGCTAGATTCAAAGAGAAGCAGGGCCCACTTCCCAAGGGAAGAGTGTTAAAGAATTTGCAGCCATATCACAGATGCTGAGGTGAAAGCTGCTTGTGCTCTGAAAAGCTTGTCAGAGAACTGGCACAATATCACTTCTGGGATGCTCTCTTGGTTAAAACTAGCACAGGCCAGTCTACATTCAAAGGGAGGAGAAACAGGATTCACTTCTCAAAGGTAAGAGTGTTAAAAGAATTTGCGCCATATTTAATCTTCCAGTCTACCCTGTGCCTTCAAATTTTTACATTCTTCCCATACTAATATACTTAGTTTTCTCAAACCCTCATCTCATTATGACAGTAGCTCAGAGCCTAGGATGATGGCACCAACTGATATCATTCACTGATGTGCAACTATCAGCTGGGCTTATCTGAAGACTGCAAGAAGACATCAGTCTTGTGCTGGTCTTCTTGGTGGGGCTCAGCTGAGTCCCCTTTCTTCATTTTAATCTCAGAGCATTGCCATGTGGTTTTTCCAAAGTAGTTGCATTTCTTTCATGATGGCTCAGGCTTCCAGATGCAAAGCAGAAGCTGCCAATTCTCTTAAAGATTTAGCCTGGAATTGGCACAGCATCACTTCCACTGTATTCAGTTAGTCAAGGCAATCACAGAGCCAACCAAAATTAAAGAGGAGGAGAAACACAGCTTTCTCTAGACAAGAAGAATGTTAAAGACCTTGCATCCTGTGGCCATCTTTAATTCACCACAGTAACTTAATATAATTGCATTAGAATCATAGTTAATTTATTAGGATCATAGTTACTGATACCTGTTATGGAATAAATGTGTTCCCTAAAAATTCATGTTGAAATCTAATCCCCAATGTGATGGTATTTGGAGGTACAGCCTTTGGGAGGTAATTAGGCCACGAGAGTGGAGTGTCAAGATTGCCTTCGTGTCAGAAGAGGAGGCCTGAGTACCTGTATCCATGTGAGGACACAAGAAGTAAAAGGCTGTCTGCAAACCAAGAAAAAGACTCTCCAGCACTGACCATGCAGACACCTGACATTGGATTCTGTAGTCTCTGGGACTAGGAGAAATAAATTTCTATTTCCTTGTTTAAGTCTCCCAGTCTAGAATATTCTGTTGTAACAGTCTGAACTAAGTACATTGTCACTTTACTTTAAAAAAAGAAAGAGAATCAAGTTTATAGAATGAGAATGAGTTGATACTGTTATAGCATAAGATACTAGTGAACAAAGTTATGCATTAAAAAATAAAGAAGAATTTTATTCTCAAGTTCTTACCTTGTAAGAATGACCAAAAAATTCATTTCAGTTAAGCATAAAAACTATAAGGATAATATAATATCAGTTGTCTTTCAAAATAAGACAAAGAATTTGAGGTTTTAAAAATAAAGAAGGAAAATGTGCCTGGACTCCAGAGGGGAAAAGAGTGATAGTATATAATTTTAACTAGAAAGGCAAAAAATAAGTTAAATGAAGAAAGAAACTCTGGTTATGTTTACTTTCAGAAAATATTGGCTTGATTAAAAAAAAGGAATTACTATCAGAACAACAGAAGCAGCACCCTAGTAATTAGTTATTTGAAAGTATAGGAAGATTTAGTGCATTCCAGTTATGTTCTCAGTATCCTTAGAAAAGTCCAGGTAATAGTTCTACTTTTTTTTTTCTATTTTAGTTGTTGAAAGATTTTGAAGATCAAAATTTCTTCTGTAATATTATGGTCTATTCTTATGTACTTATTACCACAGATATCATATCCTTTCAATTAATTTTTATCCCTTCTTTAAACCAGTTTACATATTACCAAAATTTTAATAAAGAGAAAATTTTATGGAACGATGACAGTATTTTTATTATAGTGAAAAAGGCAGAAAAGTTAGTGTGTCTTTTCAGAAGTAAGTAGAGAGGTAACACAATAACAAAGATAAAAACTAATAAAATATTTTATTTTTCTATTATGATTAATATATTAGTCTAAACTAGTTAGTAAAATTTATAAAACAAATTGTGCTTCAATCCATTTCTTATTCTGTTTTTCCTTTGCAGAACCTGATTTGGAAACAGAAGTTCTACAAGAACCAAGTAGGAAAAACAAAAATGGGAACTTGCCTTGTATTGTTACTGACATGTGGATTAGTGAGGGAAAAGAAACAAAAGAAACTAAGTATGTTGTATCTTTTTTCTTAAAAGACCCAGATTCCTTTTAAAATACTTTTTTAAAAAAATTACAGTAATAACCTAATATTATAATTTAATACCCTAATATTATAATACCCCATAAAATAATTAAATTTCTTTTTTTTTTTTTTTTTTTTAATATTTATTTATTTTTTTAGTTGTAGGTGGACAGAATATCTTTGTTTTTATATGGTGCTGAGGATCGAACCCAGTGCCTCACGCATGCTAGGCGAGCACGCTACCACTGCGCCACAATCCCAGCCCCAAATTAAATTTCTTAATAGATACTCACGTGGTTCAGAAATTAACAAGTGCATAAAATGCTTAAAGAACTATAATAAAATGTCTTGCCTGCCTGTATTTCCATCCAACCAATTTTCACTCTTTCTTTCTTTCAGATAATTTTTAATATATATAAACAAAAATAAATATACACTCTTTCTTCCTTTTTAAATATAGTTATAAGGTAATATTTTTTACCTTGTTTATTTTAGTCAATAATACATCTGAGAAATTTTTTCATATTAGTACATAAAAGTCTTCCTCTTCTTTTGTATTGCATTATATGGATACTATAACTCATCAAGTCTGCTTTATAGACATTTAGCAATATTGCAAATGATGTTGCAATGAATAACATTTTACATAAGATCATTTTTTGTGTATCTGTAAGATAAAAATACAGAAATATAATTGTTGGATCAGTTGCACCTTTACAGATTGCATTTGCAATTCAGTTATTTTTCTTCCCGGGGGTTATGTCAGTTTGAATGCTACGAGTATATGAATGATTAATGATAGATAAGAGTTTGAACAAAGTGAAAAATATGGGGTGCCTATAAGAGAAATTATATATATAAGTGAGAAAAATATTTGAAACAGATCACAGGATGCAAATGAACTTGTGTTCCGTTTTCTTTGTATTAGAAAATTTATTTCTGGTAAACTATGTTTTTTAACTGGTGTACCCATCTGTGGCAGATTGGAAGACAGGGATGCCATTCAGCAAAATGAAGTTTCTGAAGATGGAATTCTGAGGAATATGGACCACCTTAGTGAGGGTCATATAGGTAAGCATCATTGCATTAGTCCAATTTCTTTCTGAAAGCTTAACACCAACTTGTTTCATTTGGGCAATATATACATACAGAACATTGTTTATCAGTCATCATAGTCATTTTTAAAATGTAATATGTATAGAGCACTGGAATCTGCATTAGTAACCTGAATTTTATAGCAAAATAGGCAGTAAAAATTATTAAATTATTTTATTGAGTGTTTATAATGGAAAAAATTCCTTGCCAAAACTAAACCATTGTACTAAGGACATTAAATAAATTTTTCTCTTTTTAAAATAGTATTACCTAAAATATGAGAAATGTAATTTTCTTCTATAAGAAGAAAGATAAACTGAAAAAAATATGAATAACTAACCCACTGTTAAGTGTGTTTTTCACATTGCTTGGATTTGTGTCTGTATTTTAGAACTTCCAATAATAATAATAATAATAAAGATTATTTGGAAGGTGGCATATTTACACATATTTTGATTTTGTTTTCCCAGTAGAAATGAGGTTTTTTTGATATAATTCATATTAAATACTATGCCTTGTCAAAATCATTTAAAGCTTTATTTAAGTACTGTTTAGACTTATCACACAATCTCTCTTGTGCCCTAGAACCTGGAATAGATGATTCTCAACACTCCAATTGTGATATAGATAAATCTATACAACCACAACCATTTTTCCAGAAAGTGGTTCATTCTAAACAATTGAATTTAGTCTCTCAAGTTCAATCAATTCACTGTTCACCAGAAGAATCCATTACACTTCGATCACACTCTGATTCACCACCAAAAAATAAAAACAAGAATTCCTTGCTGTTTGGACTTTCAACTGGTCTTTTTGATGCCAACAATCCAAAGGCAAGTATAGTCTTCAAAAGGAAAATATTATCTGTTTGGTAATATTTTGTACTGATTGCTTTTCTTTGATAAACCATAATGTTGAGTTTTAATCTCTTAAAAAACATACAAACACATATGTAGAATTATATTGTCTTCTGAGTTGTATTATTTCTGACAAATTTCTTTTTCTTTTTTCTTTTTTTTGGGGGGGGCCACCAGCATTGAACTCAGGGGTACTTAACTACTGAGCCACATCACCAGCCCTTTTTTATATTTTATTTAGAGACATGGTCTCGCTGAATTGCTTAGAACCTCCCTAAGATGCTGAGACTGGCTTTGAACCTGCAGTCCTCCTGCCTCAGTCTCCCAAGCTGTTGGGATGACAGGCATGAGCCACCATACCTGGCTTGTGTTCTTTTTATCTTCCTTGTTTTTTTTTTTTTTTTAATTGTTTTTAGTTGTTGATGGACCTTTATTTTATTTATTTATATATGGTGCTGAGAATTGAACCCAGTGACTCACACATGCTAGGCAAGTGCTCTACCATTGAGCCACAGCCCCAGTCCTTCTTATCTTCCTTCTATGTATGTAATATTTATTTTTGCTTCTGGCTTCTTTTAAAATTTTTTCTCATTAGTTTTTAGCAATTTGACTCTAAAATACTTTGGTAAGGTTTTTTATTGGGGGAATGGGTGTATTTTTATCCTGCTTGGGATCCAGTGGGTCATAGTTTTAATCAAATTGAAAATTTCTTGGCTAATCTTTCTGTATATTTTATTTTATTTATTTTATTTTATTTTATTTTGACATTCCACCACTGAGCCACATCCACACATCACCACACTCCACAGTGCTTTCCTGAGAGTATTGCATAAATGTTAGACTGCTTGATATGATTCCATAGTTTTCTGAGATTGTGGTCATTTTGTCGTTAGTATTTTTTCTCTTTGTGCTTCATTGTGGGTTGATTCCATTAATATGTGTTCAAGTTTACTCATCACATTTTCTGCAGTAACTATGTTAATCTCATTCAATAAAAAATGTTATTTCAGTATTCTATGTTTTATTTCTAAAAAATCTTTATCTTCCATTTCTCTCATTATATTCTTGTTTTCCTTAAATACTCACCTAACAAGTTCAGCATACAGGTTTGCTTATTCTATCATCCTTGTCTCCTTTTTTACTGACCATGGGTCAGTAGATGAGTTTTCTACTGGTGATGGGTCATATTTTCTGTTTTCTTCCTTTAAAGTATGTTGGGCTTTTTTAGACATCAAGTCACTTCTGAATTTGTTTTATACTTTCAAATTTTGTTTTTCAGCTTTGCTGACAGATGTAGAGTCATCTTTCCTTTAGAGCTATTACCCTATGACATAGGATCCTCTGAGGCCTCCACTGTATACCCCAAGTGATCACTGAGGAAACTCCCTTCTCCTGGTCAGAGCTGAATTATTTTCTCTATCTGCATGAGCTCTGAACATCTTTCAGCATACAGCACCCCAGTTATTTTTGCCTCGCCCTGTAGAGTTTCAGGCAACTCTATACATACACGACCTACTCTTCTTCAGCAACTCAGAAAAACTACCTGTTACCTTGTAATGAATTTTCTGCAGGGTCTTTTGTTTGTTTTTCTTGAGTACTCAAGGCCTCACACTTACTAGGAAAGTGTTCCAGCCTTTTCTTCTTTTATTCCTTCATTCATTTTTGAGACAGGGTCTCCCCAGAGTGTCCAGCCTTGAATTCCAGTCTTCTTCAGCTTCGTAAGCAGCTGGGATTACAGGAGTGTGCCACCATGTCTGGCCTTTTTTTTTTTTTTTTTTTAATGAAACTCTCTGCTTTTTGATCTTTGTTTCATTAATTTAGCAAGGCTACACACAAAGTCCAGATATTTTCTTCCAGACAGAAAGCCAGTTTAGATCACCTCATTTCTTTCCCTTCTGTAAGGGATCATTCTTGGCTATCTGTTGTTCGGTCTCTGAACTGTGTTTCATGTATTTTTTCCAGCTTTGTAGTTCTTTTGGTGGGAGATTGGGTCTGGTCCTTGTTTCATTATGTCTAGAGCAGGAAGTCTCCAAGTAATTTCTGTTCTCCAGGTAATCCCTTGTCTTAAATATCATTTAAATGCTAATAACTTCATTTCTTCTGCTTTTCCTTATAGATCACTTATCTATTCCATCAGTCTACTAACCTTTCAACCAGTTGTCTCTTAACTAGTCTCCCTCAGTTCATGCCTGTCTGAAATCCATTGTCCAAATACAAACCAGAATTAAGTTTTAATATTATGAATCATTAATTCACTGCCATGTTAAGACTTCAGAGGTTTTCCACTACTTATAATTACATTCAGATTGTTTACAATCTGATGATGATGTTTACATCATCTACACGTTTGATAACGGCATTGACTATCTCTGCCTCAACTCACAACCTCTCACTCTCTTTTTTCCTTTTTTTCCTCTGATACACCAAACCCTTTCCTGTATTAGGGATTTTGTGCTTCTGTTATCTTGGTCTGGAATGAGCTTTTTTTGTTCTCTTAATTTTGACTCATTATTGCCTTTTAAGTCTTGTCTTTCAAATGTATCTTTCTCAACAGGACCTTGACTCCATCTCTATTCCTAGTAATTTCCATCCATTAATTACTTATTTTATAGCAGCTATTTGAAAGTGTAATTTATTTTGCTCACTCTTTTGTTCATTGTCCTTCAATAGAATGTGATGCTGTTCAGATTAAGAATCCTGTTATTCATAACTGTATACGTTCTTATATATCTATTTACCACCCACCATGGCGTAAATATTTTTAATAAATAAATATTAAATATATACATAGTTAAAAGAGTAAGGAGTCAGATTGGTGAGTTCATAGTCTAGCTGAAGACTTTTAGTTGTGTGATTTAAGTGCTTTAGTTTTGAATATGTAAGTAAGGTAGAGATAATAACAGTCCCTTGCTCATAGAATCATTGAAAGAATGAATTAAGTAAAGCACCTATATCATCATCATGGTCATCAGATTGGAAAATTAGGTATAGGACACACTATTTTAGTAGATGCAAGAAACTCTGATATAGTATTAGCTTTTCAGCTTTACTTATTATAGTGACTTTTAACTATATTCTTATAAATAATAATAATGTGCTCTGCATTTCAAAAAGCTAGAAGAAGAAAGCTGGGCATGGTGGTGCATGCCAGTAATCCTCACAGCTCAACTCAGAAAGCCAAGGCAGGAGGATTGCAAGTTTTAGGCCAGCCTCAGCAACTTAGTGAAGCCCTAAGCAACGAAGTAAGACTCTTCTCAACATAGAAAGGACTGGGTATGTAGCTCAGTGGTAAAGAGCCCCTGGATTCAACCCTCAGTCCTTCCCCTTCCCCTAAAAAAAGCTAGAAGAAAGGATATTGAATGTTTTCACTTTAAAGAAATAATAAACATAGCCAGGTATGGTGGTGCACTCTCATAATCCCAGCAACTAGTGGGGCTGAGGCAGCAGGATCACAAGTTGAGGCCAGCTTTATCAACTTAGTGAGACCCTGTCTCAAAATTTAAAATAAAAAAGCCATGGGATATAGCTCAGAGGTAAAGTGCCCCTAGTAACTCTCCCTTACAAAATATGATAAGTAGGGCTAGGATTGTGGCTCAGTGGTAGAGCACTTGCTTTGCACCTATGAGGCACTGGGTTCAATCGTCAGCACCACATAAAAAAGTAAATAAAATAAAGGTACATATTTTAAAAAATGATAAGTATTTGAAGAGAAATATTTAGCCTGATTTAAACATTACAGTGTATACTTGTATTGAAACATTACATAGTACCTCACTAATATATACAATTTTTTTTTATTTTTACAATTTAAAAATAAATTTTGAGGCGATGGGAATAGGAAAGACAGTGGAATGGTTCAGACATAACTTTCCCATGTACATATATGAATATTGCATGGTGAATTTCTACATCATGTACAACTATAAGACTGGGATCCTAATTAGAATAAAATGTACTCCATGTTTGTATAAATATGTCAAATTATACTCTATAAAAAGAACAAAAATAAATAAATATATTAAAAAGTAAAACTAGTTACAAAAAAACAAAAGTAAGTTAAAGTATATTCTTGAATATGCTTATTAATCTTTGGTTATCTGATATAGATAAAAAATGGTTTCTGAAAGGCATTATTTTGAAAAATAATATTTGGGCTAAAAGATTTCACATGTAGAAATTAATTTATCTGTAACATTTAATATAAAGATTGTTACTTAGTACACAAAAGATTTGTCTTAAATAAGATGTATGTTGGTAGGCCTTTCTTCGCTCAATTTGCTTTTATAGATAATATAAGAAATTCTTCAGGAAATCTTTTTTTTTTAATCTACCACACTTTATCTCTTTCAAGTATTTAAGGGTGTAAGTAAATCATTAGCATTAATTCAACCAATATTTATGCAGTGCTGCTTTATGATAGGTGCTGAGTTTGCACTTATGATAAGGTGTTCATAGCTATATTAGAACAAAGAAGTGAAAACACTTTTGGTATTTCCTATAAAGAAGAGATGAATCATGGAATGGGGAGACCACTAAAGAGGTAATTATTATTTCTATCTTAGAACGAACGAAAAATAGGTTTCTCAAGGAGAAGCGTGCATGGTATGGGCATGGAGAACATTTAAAGCAAAAGAAACTGGCATTAAACATGGAACAGTTTAGTGTATTTGAGGTATCACAACAAGTTCTTTGTTACTAAAGTGTGAAAGGAGTGGGATTCCAGTCATTCTTGTTCTTAAGTGGTAGTTTTCAAATTTGTGGGATCCTTTCCTGCTCTTCAGGAGTCTTTTTCTCCCAAAATAAAGGAACTCAATGTTTTGAAGAGATAAAAGAGGAACTGTTCTTGTTGCTCAGGTCCTCCTGCACTCTTGCCTCTACCCCATTCTTCACCTCATAAGTGGCTCCTTAAACAAATCTACAGAATTCTAGGATTACAGAAATGTGCTTTGAATCGTGATACTAAGGCATTCGTTTAACATAATTTAAGTGGTTCTTTTTGCAGAAACCAAAATGTAATGATAGTAAACTGAATTACATGTCTAAGCACTGATAAAAATAGTAATTAGTGTTTAGTTAATCACTGTAAGACTGGCAATAAGAATAATGCTTTGATTGCCACCATCCATCAGAGGGTCTATATATAAATGATGGCCTGGAACAAATGCTGCTCTTCTTTTTACATTATTTATACTCTCCTTCAGACAAAAACAATTAAAGATTATATCCAAATATATAAATTATAATAATGAACATACATTATAAATCAGCAAGCCATTAGCAACTGTTTTACATAGTTGTTAATGTTCAGTATAAGATTTATGTGGTAGTCAAAGTAGAAAGTGTTACAAACTCTGCTATATTTCTCAAAGGAGAGAAAATATAAGTCATTCATGAGGAAAGCTTTGATTGGATCTTCCCTCTATAAAAGATTTCTCTTTGGGGGTTTAATTATTTAATATATGATAACTTCAGTACCATTTCTACTGTAAATACAATAGCGTATTTCTTAAGGTAGTTGTAGTAGTGATTTGATTAAATGGAAATCCCTGAAAGTAAGTTAGCAAAAGGTCCAAATAAAAAAAAATAAGTCATGGTTTTTCTCATGTTCTTGCTTACATGACGACAGGATCTGTGTTACCAAATGAATAAGCTGCTTGTTTTTCAAATTACCACATTTTGCAGTGAGCTGGCTTTTAACAATGATTATTCAGTGTATGGTGCTGCAAAGGCACGTATATTGCTGGTTGATAAAAGGTCTTTGTAAGGGGCTGGGCTTGTGGCTCAGTGGTAGAGCGCTCACCTATCACGGGTGAGGCACTGGGTTCGATCCTCAGCACCACATACAAATTAATAAATAAAAAAAAATAAAGTTATTAAAAAAAATTGGCTTTCTGCCTTAAGAAAAAAAATTCTTATAAAAAAAAAGTCTTTGTAACTTAGAATCAAATAAGGAAATGATAAGGCTGGAAGCTATAGTAGAAAATGATTATACTTTAACTTAGATGCTAGTCTGGATAGGTGGCAAGCCACTTTTATTCAAGATTTACCAATCAGAACTATAGCCTCTTCAAGAAATCTTTCTTTTGGTTCATTCAGCAGTGGTTAATGACCAATTTGTTTTGAACCTTAGAGCATTAATCTTAAACTTTAACATGGGTATTATCTGGCATGTTTGTCTCCAATGTCCTGTCCTATACACTCAAGGGTGTCTGTTCTGAGCAGAGGTAGGAATATACATTGTTGCTGTGCACTGGCAGTGATTCTGGGTCTGGTAGTCCATCTCTGCACTTGAGAAACATTGCCACAGAGCACAGTTGACCTAGTTATGGCCTGAAGTGTTTAAAACATGGTGAGTGTCACCCTGCTTAGCTATAAAAAATACCAATAATGTTCCCAAGTAATGTCCAGTTTTGAGTATTAATGCCTTTCTGATGAATTGCCATGATGAACATCTTGTCAAATACATCCATAAATATTAAACAAGCTAATTTTCTATATTGAGTTATTGGATAGCAACCAAATAAATTGTGGAAAGGGGCTGCTAATGTGATTTTTACTTCACTGTGTGACAGCAACAAATACCAAATTATAATCATGTTCATTACTAGTTTGTGAAGACCATATTATCAGAGTAATACAGAGTATACTTAACTTTCTGTTGTTACTGAAAGGGGTATATAATTCTATCTAAAGGGGTATATAATTCTAAAATCCAAGCAAAATATATAGACTTGAGATCAGAAAACAGCTTTACACTGCTTATAATTATTTTTTCTCTTGAGAAATAACTGTCACATACTTGGAATTTACAAAGGTACCTAATAAATATGTAACACTAATTGTTAATGTAACAATAACTGACTAACTTTACCAAGCATCTGTGGTGTTCTAGCTACTGTTCTAACTTGCATTACATATAATAATTTAATTCTTACAACTACCCTGTGAGATAAGTGCTGGTATCCCACTTTACACATGAGGCAATGAAAAGTCACGACATACGTAGGTCAGTATAGATTTTGAGGAACGTGTTAATAACACAAAGTCAGTGTTAGATTGATCTAATCGCTTTACACAGAAACAGGGTTACACATCACTAAAAAATGTATTTTATTAAATGTTCATCGCATATTTTGCCATAAAAATAACATTGGTTAATGATGAAATAGTTCTTGCCATTGCTGCTTTATATGAAAGCTTGCCTGGGAATTTGTTATAGAGGAAAGTGCTATAAAATTTGTGTAAATATTCAAAAAATTAATAAATATAATTTGAAGGAATAGAGAGGGTTTTTTAAATAATGGAGTAAACTAACACACCTGTGGTATTAATTAGGGTGAACAGAACAGATTGGCAAAGTTTTTAGTCCATAAACCAGAACAGTCTTGGAAAAGTTTAGATCCTTTTATTTGTTTGTTCAGTGAGTTCCATTGAACAAAAAAACATTTCTCAGACTTGCTTGCTCTCCTCCTCCTCCACTCCCCTCACCTATTAGTCTTATTCCAGGAGAGAACTATGGCTTGTGATTTTAGATAATGCTTTTAATCTAAGCATTAGATTGATTTTAGATAATGCTTTTAATCTAAGCATTAGTGGACAGGTGTTCTCTGATCTCATGGGGACAGCTTCTCTAGGTTCACAAGTCTCAGTCATATTTTTCTACCCTGAAAATACCATAAGGCAATGTCTGGATCTATTTTCCACCACCAAAGTATGTTCAGTATCTAACACAGGGTAATACTGAATAAATTTTTGCTGAATAATCTGTGGATAGAACATATTCATCAGTTAGAGACATTTTTTTTACATATTATAGCTTTATGCTTTACCAAATACAGCTTTTCTTTTAATAAAGGTATTGGCAAAGGAGTCCAGCCATTAAAATTAATGGCAAAGCATTGTTAAAAGTTTATTTTCTATCATGCTAGATAAAATAAGCCAATTTCAAAAACCCAGGGGGCCAAATGTTTTCTCTGAAAAGTGGATGCTAATCCATATGGGTGGGCCATGGGATGAGTGGAGGAACTTTGGATGGGGCAAAGGGGAGGGGAGAGGAGGCAAAGCGGTAGGAAAGACAGTGGAATGAGACAAACATCATTACCCAGGTACATGTGTGATTGCACGAATGGCATGACTCTATGCACAACTAGAGAAGTGAAAAATTCTCCATTTGTGTACAATGAATCAAAGAGCTTTCTACTGTCATGTATAACTGATTGGAACTAAGAAATTAAAAAAAAAAGAAAAAAGAAAAAAATAGTTTATTCTCTACCAAATAGCTTTCCTTTTCTCTGTCCCATTAGGGGAAATTCATTAGTGGTAAGTTTTGATTAAAAGCCCACCCCCCTTTCTTTTTCTTGTGCTAGGGATTGAACCCAAGGCCTTACACATGCTAGGCAAGTGTTTTACCACTAAGCTACATGCCCAGTTCCTCTATGGGGAGTCTTTTAAATTTAAAATCAGTTTGGAGAAACTCCATCATACCTTCAGAAGAAACAAAATTAGTAAAGAAGTGATTCACAATTTAAAGCCAGTGAGTTTTATTCTTCTCTAAAGAACAGTATGCAATGTGATTGCCAAAAGAGTATTATTGTTATAAAAATTTTGGGAATAATGGAAAAATATAATTCATAAACACTACTTTAATACAACAAACATTATTAAGGTTTTATATTCCTTACTAGAGTTTTTGACATGTGTATCTTTATTTGGTAGTTGATCAGAAAGTATAATTTTAAAATTTGTTTTCCTTTCATATGTAATGAGAGTGAACACAGTATATAAATTACTTCATAGATTTTTAACATCTTCCTCATTTATACTTTATGAATATAAAAATAATGTTTTATTTTCTGCTTTGCTGAAAAAAAAATATTTTCTGAATAACTTATAGAATGTATTATGTAAACCATGGTACATTATTAGTATATTGTGTTATATGAAAAATTA
>CM053403.1:132192466-132276610 GCA_028644305.1 Xerus rutilus
GCGCGGTGGCTCACGCTTGTAATCCCAGCACTTAGGGAGGCTGAGACAGGAGAATCGCGAGTTCAAAGCCAGCCTCAGCAATAGCGAGGCACTAAGCAACTCAGTGAGACCCTGTCTCTACATAAAACACAAAATAGGGCTGGGGATGTGGCTCAGTGGTCGAGTGCCCCTGAGTTCAATCCCCAGTACCAAAAAAAAAAAAAAAAAAAAACTGTTTCAGAATGTAAGCAGTGAATAATATTTAGTTATGTGATTCTTTTTGGCACATCAGTATCATTTTAAACAAGTTATCTTCTGGCTTATATTTTCCAGAATATGTGGAATGTGCTATATTTATCAATTGTATTTATTCCTTGGCTAAAAACTATATAAGATTTTTTTTTTAATTTTTTTTTTAGTTGTAGATGGACACATAATATCTTTATTTATTTTTTTTATGTGGTGCTGAGGATCGAACCCAGTGCCCCACGCATGCGAGGCAAGCACTCCACCACTGAGCCACAATCCCAGCCCCAACTATATAAGATTTTTAAATTTCTTTTTATTTAAGTAGAAGGGGGCACATACATATTGAATTGAAGTAGCATGTAAAAATAAGGTAAAGTTTCAATGATGTTTAGTTTAATTTTTTTTAATTTTAGTGTGTTTGAAGAAACTGATACAGATTTACAAGAACTTCAGGCCTCCATGGAGCAATTACTGAGGGAACAACCTGTTGAAGAATATAGTGAGGAGGAAGAGTCTGTCTTAAAGAACAGTGATGTGGAACAGACTGCAAATGGGACGGATCTGGCTGATGATGAGAATCCCAGCAGTGAAAGTGCACTGAACGAGGAGTGGCACTCAGGTACGCGTCCATGGCAGATCAAACTTATCAAGATGGACCTTTTTCTTTTTCAGTGTGTATAAACACTTCAAGTAGAGTGTATTTTTCTAATATCTATTATGAACCATTTCCATTTTTAAATAAAACTGATTATGTTTCTGTGTGTCTTTCCTTGTTTCATTATTTTTCTTTTTACCCAAACATCCACAGTTATTCCATATCTTTCCCATTAATTTATGACAATGATTTTTTTTACACATTTTATTCAGTTGTTTGGTACTTCTTGACTTATTTTCCAATAGTAAAGATAATAACTTAGTTTTCTTTTGTTTCTTTTCTTTTTTTTTTTAATATTTATTTTTTAGTTGTAGGCAGACAGAATATCTTTATTTTATTTTTACGTGGTGCTGAGGATCGAACCCAGTGCCTCACGCATGCTAGGCGAGCATGCTACCACTGCACCACAACCCCAGCCCTGTTTCTTTTCTTTTTGAAACTGTTCTTTGTTCATAGCATTTCCTCTAAGATGCATGGAAAATTTGTATATTTTATCTCCTATACTTATTTAATGTGGAAAAAAATGTTTTTAAGTAATTTTTTTCCAAGTATCTCTAGCTTGTATGTGACAGAAATATTGGGTATTTATAACTTTCTAGAAACTTTCCTAAAATGTTACGATATGTGTCATAGGTTATCTACCTTTTGCATATGTGGCCCGTTTATCATCAACTTTTAAAACATAGTAATTAGGGTTGGTTGCTTCAATGAAAAACATAGAAGTATGCTTTTTCCATTTTTCACTAAATTAAATTACATTTCTAAGATTTTTTTCTAGACCAATTCACTATTAAAAAGATTCTATAGAAGAAAATTCTATAAGAAAAAGATTAATGCTATAAAAAAAGATTCTCAAAGTAATGTTCTCATTAAGACAGATTTGTATATGCTCTGATTACCTATATAGTTGATAAATATTATAGTGCAATTGTTTACATTGAAAATAGAAATAATGTAATTCAATGATATTCACTTGTCATAGAATTTTAGTTGATTGGGGTAAGAATCATTTTATTGTTTTTTAATTATAAAATATCTTGTTTTTATTTATGCTTTTTTAGATAACAGTGATGGTGAGACTACTAGTGAATGTGAATATGATAGTGTCTTTAACCATTTAGAGGAACTGAGACTTCATCTGGAGCAAGAAATGGGTTTTGAAAAGTTCTTTGAGGTTTATGAAAAAATAAAGGTAAGTAAAATGTCATTTAAAATACTTACTTTTGACATGTGCTCGGTTTGATTACTAGAGAAATATTAATTATCTTTATTGGTCATTAGATTTATTATAAATATATAATAAATGAAGTTTCCAAGGGCTAGGACTGTAGCTCAGTGGTAGAGTCCTTGCCTAGCATGCATGAGGCACTGGGTTCGATCCTCAGCACCACATAGACATAAACAAACAAAATAAAGGTCTAAAAAATACAATAACATTAAAAAAAGTAAATGAAGCCTGCAATTAAAGGAAGTTATCATTCAAATTTTAACTAATGTTTGGAAATTTGGTATAGGTTATTCATGAAGATGAAGATGAAAATATTGAGATTTGTTCAACCATAGTTCAGAATATTTTGGGAAATGAACATCAACATCTTTATGCCAAGATTCTTCATTTAGTCATGGCAGATGGAGCATATCAAGAAGGTAAGATTTTCTCACGTCTTTATATTTTAAAAAAATGTAAAGGCTGGGAATATAGCTCAGTGGTAGATCATGTGCTCAGCATGCACCAGGACACTGGATTCGATCCACAGAACCAAAAAAAAAAAAAAAAGAACACAGATGTTTAAATGAGATGAAAAATGTAAATTGATAAAATTATATTATAAGCATTTGGTGAAATCTATATTAGAACTATATTATTTTTAAGTAGTTGTAAAATTAACGGTCATATACTTTTATTGGTTAGATTCTTTAAATCACTATCCTTTTATTTAATATATAAGTAATATTTGCATGAGATTTTTTTTAATGCTTCCTAATTGGGCGGCTCCAGAAATTAGAAAAATTCTTACCAAAGATGTAATATTAAGCTTTTTTACACAAAGAAATTGGTAAAAATTTGAACAAGCATTTATTTCTAGAATGTCAAAAAAATTAATCCTATTTCTTTAAAAGTTTAATTTATAGACTAAAATAGAGGATTTTAAGTGTTAATGCTTAGTTTTAGCAATATGAATTTTCATATAATTTATTTTCCATCTTATTACAAAAAAAGTTTCAGATTACATTTAAAAACATATACAGGTACAAGATAAAATGAAATTTTAAAAGTATCTGGGTAAGTCAGCATATTGGGCAAATGAGTACAGCAAGATATGAAACCAGGAATGAAAAAGAATACAAAGTTCATTTTCAAAAGATCTCTACATTTTCTGAAAATAGAACACAAATTTGGTGTAGATCTTTCTGGCAAAGCAGGAATCATCATTGAATGAGTCTAAGCATATTCACTGGGATATGCATATTCATTGCTCAGAGGGCAATAAATGGGACCAAGCATATTCATTGCTCAAAGGGCAGCTATTTTGGGTATTGACTAATGGAAAACTATCCCATTATTCTTAAAAAGAGGGAACTATCATATGATGTTCCTCAGACTAAAGTAACACATGACTGACTGCCTTTAAGGAGAAAAGGATTTTTCAGGCACAAGAATCCAAAGGTCCATAGACTGCATTGTGTACTCAACTGTTAGTCTTTGAAAATGTCTGTCAATTGTGAATTATTACTGTAAAACAATGTTTTATTTTTCCAAATATTAAAAGATTATTTTATCATCAAAATAATAATCTAAAGTTTAAACATCATCAGGAACCTACAGATTCCTGATTTTACTGAAATCTTGGACTCATAAAATAGTGCTATAATTAAATGAAAATTATTCTCAGTAATATGTATAATATTTGGATTTCATGAGATTTCTCATAATATGTTCATGGTATAATTAAATGCCATGAGGCCAGAGAATGATGCCATTTAAGTAAATCTGCATAGAGTATCAAACCAGTTCTATTCATATATAGACTGTTTATCCTTCAGACAGTTTGTCATAAGTACTATTTTAATAGAGCTTTTCACAGTAATCAGCAGCAATGTGCTTGGCTTCATTTCAGCCTGACAAGTATCTGAAGAGCTTTTATTTTGCTTTGCTCCCTCAAGTGGAGAGCTATAACAATCAACTGAGCCACAAGGTAAAATTGACACCCTCTTTAGACAGCTAAGTGGCTTCACAAGGATGACTGCCTACATAGGCCATTTGCCCTGCAGAGGGCCAAGAATCAGGCTAGGCTAATAGATCCCTCAAGAAGCAATATCAGGGGCTGAGGTTGTGGCTCAGTGGTAGAGTGCTTGCCTAGAATGTGTGAGGCACTGGGTTCGATCCTCAGCAATATATATTAATTAATTGATTGATTCATTGATTGATTAAAATAAAAGGGAATTGACAACTAAAAAATTTTAAAAAATAAAACAAATTAAAAAGAAGCAATATCAGACTACAAGATTGGGATCCTAATTAGAATAAGCTGTACTCCATGTTTGTATAAATGTATCAAAATATACTCTACTGTCATATATAACTAAAAAGAACAAATTTAAAAAACAAATGATTTAAAGTAAAAAAAAAAAGTGGGGGAGCAAAATCAGATCTTCTCTAGCACACAAATGCAAAGGAAACCAAGAGGACCCTGGTGTTCTGTATCACAGAACCTAGCAGTAATTTATTTATTTGAGTGGGGAAGTAAAATTATAAAAGCCAAAAGGCTACCTTTAAACACACACACATCTGGCAACCTTTTTAAAAAATCTTAGTACAGCCCATAAAATGTTATAACTTACTAATGTAGCCACTAAGTAAACTGGTATAAAATGTTATTGCATTATCTGAGTAAGTTAACTTGCTCCTTTGCATGGTTAATTATTAGAAAGTTAAATGTTACACTGACTACATTTAGAATATCTATTTTGGAGCTTTTCTTATTGGAGATGTTAAGAACCCATATCTAGGGCTGGGATTGTAGCTCAGTGGTAGAGCGCTTGCCTCGCATGCGTGAGGCCCTGGGTTCGATCCTCAGCACCACATACAAAGCAATGAAATAAAGACATTGTGTCCATCTACAACTAAAAAAAATATATATTTAAAAAAAAAAAAAAAGAACCCATATCTAGCTGTCTTACAGATAGTTTTCTTTTAATTCATACTTAGGAGATAATGATAAAACCACATGTAGTGCCTACACAATTTTGTTCTCTTGTGTTGGGGGTGGGGAAAAAGGGAGGAGGTGGCAAAATTTTATCTAGCTCACTCAAAAGTGGTATCAAGTCATTAAGGAATATATTAAAAAGAAGGTTGTCCAAATACATTTCTCTTTTATTTCACTGGAAATTACCTGAGTTCTGAAACTATTTAATATCCCTGATACTATTACAGTGCAGGCTTGGTAAGCATCAATAACTGCAGCTATTGATAGAGCTAGTAAAATTTGTAAAATATTTTCTAATAAGTTCCTTCACAGGGGGAGGAGTATAACTGTGCCCATTGGTAGAGTGGCAGGGACCGTTAGTTCTCACATTGAGTATTAGGATTAGTAGCCTAAGCTTATAGATTTTTCTTTTTTGGTACTAGGGATTGAACCTAGGGGCTTTTAAGTGCTGAGCCACATCCCAAGCACCCTTTTATATATATATATTTGGATGGGGGCAGTTACTGGGGATTGAGCTCAGGGCATTCAACTACTGAGCCACATCCCCAGCCCCATTTTGTATTTTATTTAGAAACAGGGTCTAACTGAATTGTTTAGCACCTCACTTTTGCTGAGGCTGGCTTTGAACTCATGATCCTTCTGCCTCAGTCTCCCAAGATGCTAGGATTAGACATGCGCCACCACATCTGGTACAAGCTTACAGATTCTTAAAAGGAAACACATACCTTCCCTCCACATTCATTTTGGATGAAACACTATGCTGTTTATGTAACGAAGTTCTATACAGCAGTTAAAATGAATAAATCAAATTTCCTGCTATCGATATGAATATAACCATAAACACAATGAGTTGAATAAGTGACATGTGATATATATGAGAATGAAGAATATATACTAATTTGAATGAAGAATATATACTAATTTCAAGGGAAGAAGAGAAGGCAATGAGGTTAGAAAATGGTCCTCTCTGTTTTCTCTTTAAATAGCCTAAACCAGGACAGTCAAAGTTAACTTTTATTAATGCTAGGTATCAGGCATATATGTGTTCATTAATTTTCTGATTATTCTAAACATTTTATAATTGTAAAAAGTAGTAAATTATAGTACAGAGTGGTAAGTGTAACACTGGAAAAATTTTAAATGTATGTAAATTGCATGAAGCAATTATCCAGCCATTGGAAGAAGTATAATGCCAGCAGGATAGGTCTTCCTAAGGGAGAAGACATCACAGTTGGATTTTCAAAGAAGAATGGAAATTTGACCTGAATCAGAATAAGTACTTATACATACAGGGATATAAAATTTTGTAGTAGAGTAACTGTAAGCTATTCAGTGTTGCTAAAGCGTAAATTATGGGGGCAGTTGGGGAAGGTGGAGACTTAAACTTGATAAGGCTAGAATGATGAAAAGCTTTGCAATCCTCCCAAGAAGTATGGATTCATTCTATCCTGAGGTAGCAGGGAGCTAGTGAAGGGTTACACTGCTCAGTGATTTGACATCACACTTGGACTTTAATGATAATCACTTCCAGAATGTGGAAGATAATGCTTGTTTTGAAAGATTACATTAAGAAATCTGTTTAATTCGGGGCTGGGATTGTGGCTCAGTGGTAGAGCAGTTGCCTACCATGTGTGAGGCAGTGGGTTCGATCCTCAGCACCATGTAAAAACAAGTAAATAAAATAAAGGTATTGTGTTCAGGTACAACTAAAAAAATTTAAAAAAAAAATCTGTTTAATTCATTCAACCTTGTTTTATACAATAAATAAAAATTGGAGATAACCAAAACATATATGAGTTTGAATGGTCATTATGCTATATTCATAAAACAATACTTTGCAGACATCAAAATCAATGTGGAATATATCCATAATTTATTCTTTATTTTCTGGTACTAGGTACAGCACTTTACCACTGAACTATGTTCCCATCTCTTTTTTATTTTTCAAGACAGGGTCTCATTAAGTTGCCAAGGCTGGCCTTAAACTTTCTATCTTCCTGCCTCAGCCTCCTGAGTAGCTGGGATTACAAGCATGTGTCACTGTGCATGGTTCATGACTTACTCTTTCACAACATTTTATTCATTTTATTCAAATTTTCATCATGTGCAAAAGTTAAAAGAACTTTACAATGATTATCTATATGCCCACTGTGTAGATTCTGTCATTAACACTTTATAATCTTTAGCATCTTGCTAGCATTTATTTATCTATCCTTTCCACTCATTATGTATTTTAAGTGGAAAAACTCATGTCTCAAAACTGCATTTAGGTGTGATTTTTTAAAAAGATATTTGTGTAAAGCAATACCTAGGAAAGCGGTCTTGGAAGATTTATGTATAATTCTTAACATTGATTGTCTTTTCTGTGATGATTTTTGCTTCCCACTTTGTTCTCTGCTATGTAGTTTCAGTATTTTACAATGAGTATGTGCAATTACAATAAAAAAAAAACAAAAAACAAAAAAACTACGTTTAAAATGCATTAAGGGCACAGCACTTGCCTAGCCCGTATAAGGCCTGGGTTCAATCTCCGTACTGGAGGGGAGAGAAAAAAAACTTGCATTACATTTCTTCCTTTAGTGTGAAAAAGAACGGATGTGGAGATTTGTTGTTGTTTTACTGAGTAGACGCAGCTTGATTTTAAATGAAGTGGATTGTTTTTCTTTTTTCTACAGATAATGATGAATAATCCTCGAGACATTCTTTAATCTTCAGGTGTATGAAAGCATTTGAATTTGGCTCATCAGAATAACAAGCTTCAGTGGGAAATACAAAGATTATTTTTAAGAAATACCAGATTTAAGATGGGCATGCTTATTGCATGAAAAATATGGAGAAACATGTAATTTTTCAGTTAAGATTCTAACATTAGATCTTTTTTTTTTTGAATTCTGTAGTTGAAGTCTATAGCATATATACTTGATTAGATCATCCAACCAAAGCATTCACCTACAACTGGACTTGGTGGTTTTGAAGATTTACCATGCAATAAGGAACTTTGACTTTTAGCAAATGTCTTTAAGTTGAAAAATTACCTATGTCACAAAAGACCTGCCTGAGGTTTTTTTGTTTAAGTATTTAAGCATGACCTTTCTGTCTAATGCTTGTTCTCATCCTCACCAGCAATTCTGCATTAAGTAACCTTGTCAAGGGCTCTATTTAAATCTTTACATTTTGAAGTGGTATTTTTAGCCTTGAAGTTGAGATTCTTAAGCCATTTTTCAACCATTGTATCTCCTGAACTAGCTCAATGGAAATAGTCCTAGAAATCATTGAAAGACTTGATTATGAAAAAAGTAAAATTATATTTCCTGATATTTAAAAGTTGATTAATCACTTTTGTTTCTCTTTAAGGACTAGAACCAAGAATATTATATCTAAAAACAAGGTTGTGAATTTTAAAAATTGACCTAGCATATATCATAAAGTTGCCCTTTGGTTTTTAACTTCTTCCATGCATGTGCTTCAATAGCCATATGAGATGAAAAAGGAGAAAAGAATCTTTTTTTTTTTAAATATTGTGACAGTTTTGGTAACTAGTATGGGGAACTATTTGCCTCTTTTACTTATTTCCATCATGAGAGGAATTAGGTCATTAAGATTGGGATCACATAGCTTCAAGAATAATATGCCAAGTATTACATCATTGTATTAGTGATGGCTACAGTCCAGATGTTTTTAGTCATAAAAGCAGAATTCTTGAACCACTGAGTACAAATCAGCCTGATTGGCATAATCTATAATTCAAAAAATAAAACCTTATCTTGCAGCACTATCAAATTATGTCAAATTTATTATGTATATTATTTCTAACATCCAAAAATAGTTGATTTTTATATGTTTATTTTATATTACTATTAAATTTTTATTATCTACCTGAAGTATACTGTTGATTGTCTTTTATTAGTACTATTCTCAATATGATGCTTTTACACAGAGCTGAAAATAATTGTTTGGTTTTGTACCTGATTATTCCTCCATACACACTTTTTTTAATGCAAGAATATTTGAATTCTGCACTTTAATCCTCTAGAATCCTGAAAGGTGGGAATGATTTTGGGGGGATTATTTGCTAATTCTTATGCTATTCCAACTACTAGAAAAGCAAATAATGGTATAACACTAGAAAAAGCTATTGTACCCATATTACAAAAGATGTCATATTTATAGGAATGGGGATGACAAATGGGATTTGTTTCATCTGTAGTCAGTTGGTAGTGAATGACTCTAGAGTATTATTATGGAAAGGTTGTGTCAGTGGGCAAGACTATTAATTGTTGAAAAAAGTCTATTATAGGTATTGTTGGTAAACTGTGGAAACATCTAGATTCATAGACTGTTAGAGCTAATAAGGGGTTTTCAGGATAATTTAGTATGGAGATTTAACAGGCAAGGACATTGAGTTATAACATGAAATTAAGTCACTCACATTAAGGGTCAGGGATAGGCCAGTTTCACTGATATGCTATTAGTTTGTACATTCTCTCTTTTTTAAAAAAATTTTTGTTCTTTTTAGTTGTACATGACAATAGAGCGTATTTTGACATATTATACATATATGGATTAGAACTTCCCATTCTTGTGGTTGTACATGATGTAGAGTCACACTGGTCATGTATTCGTATATAAATACAGGAAAATTCTGTCCAATTCATTCCACTCTCTTTCCTATTCCCATCCTCCCTCCCTTCCCTTCATTCCCTTTTGTTTAATCCAATGAACTTCTGTTCTTCCTTCCCTCCTCATTATTGTGTGTTAGCATCCATATCAGAACATTCGCCTTTTGATTTTGGGGGACTGGCTTATTTCACTTAGCATGATATTCTTCAGTTCCATCCATTTACCATAATTTTATTTTTCTTTATGGCTGAGTAATATTCCATGGTGTGTATGTGCCACATTTTCTTTATCCATTCATCTCTTGAAGGGCACCTAGGTTAGTTCCATAGCTTAGCTATTGAGTTGCACATTCTCTTAAAATTTATCTTTTCTAGTTGAGTGGGGTGGCACATGACTATAATCCCAGGAACTCTGGAGGCTGATGCTGGAGGATTGCAATTTCAAGGCCAGCCTCAACAACTTAGTAAGAGCTTGTCTCAAAATAAAAATAAAGGGCTAGTATTGTAGGTGAGTAGTAGAGCGCCCCTGGGTTAAATCACTAACACTATAGATAAATAAATAAGGAAACAAGCTCCTCTAAAGAATGAAAAGGAATGATAGGAAAAAGTATACTTGGCATTAGTGCATTAAGAATTTTAGACATTTCCCATTTCTGGGAATAGCACACTTCCCTGCTGAGAATATTTTTTAAGTGGTAAAGTTAAGTTTTTTCCCTCATAAATTAACACGTATTCTAACCCTTATCACTTTATTGATGACGGATCTTTCAAGATTGTGTGTTTGTTATAAACCTGGAAAACAAGAGTTAAAAAGATAATATATTGCCAGGCCAAAGCTTTGAAGAAAGGCTCAAGCCAAGTGGAATAATGGAGAAAATAAATCCACGGATGACTGGAAAGAGTGTGTATTACCTTATACTTTGGTATAGCAGACTCATGAGGCAAAGCAAGTAGAAGGCAAGCCAAGGGCCTTGCATGTTGGAGAATTAGGAAACTCTTGTATTAAGGAGAAACCTCAAAGGGTTACATCCTTACAATACAGAAGAACTAAGACTAAAACCATTCCCAAACTTACGGATTATGAGAATAAGAAAAAAAATCAAAATTGCGCCCACAGACTAGCCTTCAAGTGATTTGAGCCTTGAGCACCAAAACCTGAATAGGCCAGGGAACTTTAGACTTGAACACAATTTAAGGTGGTCCCCAACTGGTAGTGTCTCCTGAGCCTGGCAGAAGCCGATCTAGTGCCTCTCTGAAGATGGGCACACTTAGTCCATGTCTTGAAAAGCACCATAGTAAATTTTCAAAAGCAATAATAGATATTGAGTTAAAGAAAATAGTGCACAAGAATCAAGACAGGGTATCCAAAGAAAAAGAATAAAGTAAATTGAGGAGATAAAGGCTGAGAGTTTTTCAGAACTATTGGATGATGCCAATCCAGAGATTAAAGAATCTCAGTGAATTCCATGTGGGATAAAGTAAAAGAAACGCACATCTAGTCACTTCCAGGTGAAACTATGGAAAATAAAAGAAGTCAAAGATAAAGGCATTCTGTCTTCCAAGAAATGATTTGGACTGATGGTTTTTCAACAGTAGTAATGAAATAGTGGAATGAAAATTTCAATGGACAGAAAAAAAATAACTATCACTCCAGAATTATATACTGTTACTCTTGTAACTATAATGAAATAACTGAGGCAGGCTAACTTTATAAAGAAACAAGGTTTGTTTAGCTCCCAGTTTTGGAGGCTGAAAGTCTAAAAAGCATGTCACAGACTTTGGTAAGACCCTCCCCGCCTTTACCTGCAGGGGAGGTCTTGGCAGAAAGATGGAGGTAAGAATGTGTGCAGAGGAAGATAACAGCATCTAGAAACAGGAAGCCAGCAAGAGATCCGGTTGGAGCAAGCTCAGGCTTTTATAACAACCCTTTCAGGAGAACTGCTTAATCCCTAATGAGGGCAGCTGCCTTCAGTGACTTAAGGACCTCCCACCAGGCCCCATCTCCCAAAGATCCAGACCATCTGACACTGCTCCATGGGAACAAACCTCTAACATATGAACTTCGGAGACACTTAAACCATAGCCAGACCATAAAACTAGCAAAAATGTTTCAAGAATGAAGAAAAATGAATTCTGACTATCCATTGGCCATGATGGAGCAAAAGAAAGCAGATTTACCTTCAACATTTGGCAATTAAAACACCAGACTAAATACATGAACCAAAAGTTTTCTAACAGCACACAACAATCAACAAAAGACAGTGCCATGAGGTAGGGTCCAGGAGACAGATCATAGAAAGCCAGGGATTTCCCCAAAATAGGGATACAAAAGTTAGAGTATAGTTAGAGTTTAAAGTAGCCAGAATTTCACAGATAGAGTACATTTACCAAGATAGACCATATTTTGAACCTAAAAAATGTACCAAGAAATTTTAAGTAATTAAAGTCATGCAAAGTATGTTTTTTGACCACAATGATGTTTAAAAGTCCCCAATTTTTTAAAAACCAAATATATTTTTAAAGGATTCATGGGTCAAATGAATAATGATACCAAAATTAGAAAATATTTGGAGATGAACTAGAATATGACACTTAAATTTGTGAGGTGTATCCGAAGCAGAGATTAGTAAAATTTCTCACATTTAACACTTAAAATGTTAACACTTAAAATGTTAACAATAAAAAATTTTAAAACCTTAAGCTTTTATCTTAAGTTGTGGAAGAAAACTCACCCAAAATAGACAAAAAAAGAGGAAATGATGTTTTTAAGGCACAAGAACTAATGAAATGTAAATTAGACAAGCCAAGAGCTAATTCTTTAAGATCATCAATAAAACTGATAAATTTCCAACATGACTAAAAAATACTTAGGACAGATTGGGCACTGTGGTACACACCTCTAATCCTGGCTACTTGGGAGACTGAGGCAGGAGGATCACAAGTTCAAGAACAACCTAGGCAACTTAGCAAGACCCTACCTCAAAATAAGATCTAAAAAAGGGCTAGGCCGAGTGTGGTGGTGCACACCTGTAATCCCAGCACTTTTGGAGGCTGAGACAGGAAATCGCCAGTTCAAAGCCAGCCTCAGCAACTGTGAGGCGCTAAGCAACTGAGACCCTATCTCTACATAAAACATAAAATAGGGCTGAGGATGTGGCTCAGTGGTCAAGTACCCCTGAGTTCAATCCCCAGTACCAAAAATAAATAAATAAATAATAAAAAATTAAAGGGCTGGATGTAGCTTAGTAGTAGAGTGTTGCCTGGCATGTGCAAGTTCCTGGATTCAATCCCCAGTAGCACTGGGAGAACGGGGAGGACAGGCGTAAGACATAATTAGAAACATGAATGAGAGAGGGTAAGTCACTACAGATCTGAGACAGTAAATGGATAATAAGGAAATGTGAACAATTTATGCCAATATATTTGAAAGTCTAGTAAAAATGCATTTTTTTCTACACCCAAAACTACCTATAACAGGCTACCATAACAAAATATCAGACTGAGTGGCTTAAACCACAAAAATTCATTTTCTCATTATTCTAGGGGGTAGGAATCCAACATTAAATTTCTGGGTGATTTGATTTCTAGCAAAGTTCTCTAACTGGCTTACAGATGGCCACCTTCTCACTATGGGGTGCATGGGAGGGAGAGGTACTCTCTCTGGTGTCTCTTGTAAGGACACATGGACACTAATCATATAGGATCAGGACCCCACTCTTAGGCTGTCATTTAACTTGGATTACTTCCTTAGAAGCCCCATCTCCCCATAGAGTCAAACTGAGGGATAAAATCTTCAACACGAATTTGGGGGAAGCTCACCCAAAAGATAGAAACTCTGAAGAGCCCTATATCAAACTGTGAAATAGAATTTTAGTTTAAAGCCTTCCCACAAAGGTATCTTTGGGCCCAGATGGCTTCAATGATGAATTGTACTAAGTATTTCTAAAAGAAATAGTACCAATTTTACACAAGCTGTTCCAAAATACAGAATATTTTCCCTCTGTTCTAAAAGCATAACACTACCTGTTTCCAAAGCCAGAAAAAAAGGAGGGGGATTATAATTAAAGAGAACTTTAGACTCATCCACCTCATGAACACTGATGAAAATACTCTTAACAAAATTTTAGCAAGTTGAGCCCAAAAATACATAAAAAAACAATGCATGATAACCAAGTGGAATATATGCCAGGAATGCAAGATTAGTTTAACACTTGAAAAATCGATGGAATTCATTGTGTTAGATTAAAAAAGAAAAAGTCCATGATCATCTCAACTGGTGCAGAAACAAAATTTTTTTTTTTAATCCAAGTCCATTTCCCATAAAATCTCTGCAGATTGGGAATAGAAAGGAAATTCGTCAATCTGATAAAGGTCACCTAAAAAGCAAACAAACCTACATCTGGCGTGCTTAATGATGAAAACAAAGTTTTCTCTCAAAACTGAAAAAGAACAAGGATTTCTGCTTGTACCACTTTGTACCAGAGATTCTAGCCTTTGCAGTAATGCAAAAAAACACATCCGTGCAAACAGATTGAAAAGAAAGAAAGAAAGAACTGTTCACAAAGGACATGGTAGGCATAGCAGGTAAAAAATGCTAAGAAATCTACACAAATGCTGCAAGGACAAAAAAGTTAAATATATTTGCAGTATACAAGGTCAATGCTGAGCATTGATTTCTTTCTACAAGAAACAAACTGAAATTTTGGAGATACCATTTATAATAGCATCAAAAATATAAAACAGGTATAAATCTGACAAAACTTGTGTAGGACTTAACACTAAGATTGTAAGACATTGGTGAGAGGAATTAAAGAAAACATACATGGGCATATATACTCTGTGAATCAAAAAATACAATATTGTTTAAGGGGAGACAGCCAGTGTCTCCTTAAAAGGTTCTTCTTCCTTCAGAGGAGGATGTAAGCCACCTGAGAAATTAAAGTCTAGAATAATTAGTGAAGAACAAAAGACAGAAAGATAGTTTCAAAAGTTGGAGCCCCTGGTAGGTCCAGTCCACCTGGGAGCTGGAGCTAAACAAGAAAATGGCTCCTGTGGTTTATTTAAGGAGGTACATCAAAGGCAGGGATAAGATTTCAAGGGCAGAGTCTCGCTTCCTGAAGTCTTTCAGTCAGCAGGTTGATTGGCATCTTGGCAGGTCACACCCATTTCAGAGGGGCTGCAGGGATACAGCAGGTCAGCCCATCTCCTGTGCTGCATGAGATCTTTGGCAGAGCTGAGGGGCAAGTTCACCTGCATCAGTCAGTCTATCCCTGTGGGGGTGCCACGGGAGTTCCCAATGGCAGACCTATCCCCTTACTGGCTGCGATGCCAATAGTCCACATACAGCCCACGTATGGCTCTCTACAATTGTTTACAAGAAAACATAGGAAAAATCTTGGTTATCTTAGGTTTGGCAAAAGTTCCTTAAACAGAGGTAAAAAGTACAAACTACAAAAGAAAAAAAATGACTTCATCAAAATGACAAATGTTTCAAAAGATGCTATTTAGAAAACAAAAAAGCAAGCCACAGACTAGGTGATATTTGTAAAATATGTCAAAAATCTTACATATATAAACAACACATATAACTCAACAATAAGACAACCGAATTTGAAAATGGACAAAATATTTGAAAATACTTGAAGAATGAATGTCAAGCTCATGAAAAGATTCTCACAACAATAGTTGAAATAGTAGCCCTTCCTTGTTATGACTTGGATATTAAATGTCCCCCAAAGGCCCATACTGGTTTAATCACTAGTCTGTTGCACTATTGGGAGTTGCTGGACCTTTAGGAGGTGGGACTTACTGGAAGGAAGTTGGGTCATTGAGGGCATGCCTTTGAGGGTACTAGGACCACAGCCCCTTCCCTTTCTCTCTTTGTTTTCTGCCCATCATGCTCCCTGCCATGATGTCCTTACTCACTAGAGGCCCAAAAGCAATGGAGCCAACAGACCATGGACTGAAATCTCTGAAAATGTCAAAGTGTGTATATGTGTATATTATAATCCTTCTATGTTGACTCGGATATTCTGTCACAAGACCTCCAGTGGATACCTGAAACCACAGTTAGTACTGAACACTCGTTTTTCCTATACATACTATCTATGATAAAATTTAATTTTTAAATCTGATATAATAATAAAATAACAACATACTCTAATAAAAGTCATACAAATGTGTTTTCTCACTTTGTGCACTATTTCCACCCCTATTCTTATGATGATGTGAAATGATACAATGGTTATGTGATGAGGTAAAGCAAAAACATTCATTGTGACATAGCATTAGGCTACTGTTGACTTTTTGACAATACGTCAGAGGAAGGATCATCTGCTTCTGGTGATCCTGGCTCCTTGAGCCATGGTGATATCAATGTTTGGACATTAGCAGCAGATGATGGCTGAGGATCCCCAGAAGTTGAAACTTTTTTGCCAAGAACTTTTGAAGAGCATTGTATTTAGAAGCTGTCTCTCTTTTTAACTTATCAAAGTGTTGCTGAAGAAGTTGTAATCCTTTGGTGGTCAGATGGGTGACTTCAATTCTGCATTCCATCCAGGGATCATGTTCCATACTTTTGTCCTTTAATGTTTATGCAGTTTAAAACACTCAGGCATCTTCAACAAGACTCCTAAAGTAAAAGAAGTAAAATCAAGAATGAATAAGGACAGTATCAAACTGAAAAGCTTCTTCACAACAAAGGAGACAATCAAGAATGTGAACAGAGAGCCTACAGAATGGGAGAAAATCTTTGCCACCTGCACCTCAGATAGAGCATTAACCTCTAGGATATAGAGAGAATTTAAAAAAAAAAACTTAACATTAAAAATAAGTAACCCAATCAATAAATGGCAAAGGAACTGAACAGACACTTCACAGCAGAAGAGGAAATATGATTAGTCAACAAATATATGAAAAAATGTTCAACAGCTCTAGTGGTTAGAGAAAGGCAAATTGAAACTACATTGGGAGTCCCTCTCACTCCAGTCAGAATGTACTGGATATAATCAAGAATACAAGCATCAATATATAGGATGTGAGGAAAAAGGAACACTCATACATTGCTGGTAGGACTGTAAATTGGTGCAAGCACTCTAAACTCAGCATACTATAGTGGCCAGCCGTATCAATGTGTATAGCAGCTCAATTCACAATAGCTAAGCTATAGAACCAACCAAGCTGCCCTTCAACATATGAATGGATGATGGAAATGTGATATATATACACAATGGAATATCACTCAGCCATAAAAAAAGAACAATTTTATGACTTTTGCTTGTAAATGGATGGATCTGGAACTATCATGCTAACTGAAATAAGCCAGTCCCCAAAAAACAAGGTCAAATGTTCTTTCTGATATGTGGATGCTAACACACAACAAGGGGGTAGGGAGGAGAAGAATAGATGTTGAATGGATTAGACAAAGAGGAATGACAGGAGGGGAGGGGAGATAGGAGAGACAGTAGAATGAATCAGACAGAACTTTCCTATATTCACATATAAATACACCAACAGTAAAATTCCACATCATGTACAGCCACAAGAATGGGATTCTAATTAGAATGTTATAACTCCATGTATGTATAATATGTCAAAATACACTCTACTCTCATGTATGTCTAAAAAGGACAAATTAAAAAAAAACACTTGGGCAAATTACAGTAATATCCACATCACTGATCCTTCTTCATCTTCCTCTTCCTTTGTAGGTGACTCATCAAGCTCTCCAATTCTTCATTTGTTAATAACTTCTTTTTAAAATTTTTTTTAGTTGTAGATGAGCACAATACTTTTATTTTATTTATTTATTTTTATGCAGTGCTGGGAATCGCACCCAGTGCTTCACACATGCTAGGCAAGCGCTCTACCACTGAGCCACAACTCCAGCGCCTGTTAAGAACTTCTTGATGGCTTTCAATATGTTCTTCCACTTCATCAGCCGTAGGGGCAAGTCCTTCTCCACCAACTCACCTTGTAGCATGAATGATTTTTTTTTTTTTTAACTTCCATCAATCCCCAGGAAGCTTTTGATTTGCTTCATATGTCTTGCCAGCAGACATTTACAAATTTCTGGTTTTAGTCCATTCATTGCAGATTTGATGAACGTTGTTGCATCAGCAATAGGGAATCCTTCCCAGCACTGCATTATGTCCAGTGTAGGTTCTGTACCAATTGCTAATACGATGTGATCCATACCAAGTGGATGTATGTGGCCTTGACAAACAATGGTGCCATGGTCGAGGGGCTGAATCATTGAGGTTGTATTTGTAGGTAAAATTACCACCTCAACATTGTCATTTCCATATCAAACAAATTCAGGATGGCCAGGCACATTATCTGTTGCTATAAAACTTTAAACTCCAACTCCTCCTTATCTAATTATTATTTCATTCTGGGATGAAGCATTGGTGGAACTGTTCCATAAACAAGATGGTTGTCACCCATGCTTTCTGATTATGTTGCCAGAACACAAGGAGATAATTTCTGTTTTTGTTTCAGAGCAAGTGCATTCTTCACTTCATCGCCTGCTTTTACCTTGTGCCCTGCAGCATTGTTACATGGCACAGTTAATCTGCCTTGCCATGATTCCTGCCCTGGTACTACACTCTTCCCACTTTATGAAGTAGGTTCTACTGGGCATCTTCTTTCAGAACAGCCTAGTTTTGTCACAACTGAAGACTTGTTTGGGATGATATCCTTTCCCCTTAATCAACTTCTTCCTCTCTGCCAGAAATATGGCAGCAGCTTCTTCATCAGCAGATGCAGCCTCTCCATTTTTTGCAGGGTAAAAAATGATTTTCTATTCTTCATCCAAGAATAGAGGACATTTTTTAAAATTCTTCTTTTAAATCAACACATAATTGTACATATTTATGGGATACTGGAGTGAGAACATTCAAAATTCTCTCATAGATATTTTGAAACACTCAATAAATTAGTGTTATCGTCATCTTATTGTGTTATAGAACACTAGAACTTATTTCTCCTATCTAACTGAAACTTTGTGCCTGTTAACCAGTCTTACTCCATTCACTTCTTCCATTCCCCTTCCCACCCTCTGGTAAGTTCTCCAATAATTTTTATATTTTTCAGGCCAAACCTATGACTGAATCTGTGAAACCACCCTTCACTTGCATTAGCAAATGGCTTTCTGTCACTCATGTCAGAGGATCCTTTGCTAAAGTCTTCATATAGTCTCAATGCTTTCTGGCTCAAACTATTGCTATCAATCAGGATGTGTGTTCTGTTCTCTTCCACCCACAAATTTAATGCCTCTTCCTTCTTAACTCTGCATTATGTTCATAATAATGAAGTTTGAGGTGCAATAGCACAAGTAGCATGAATTTCTTTTTCTTCTCCACAATTTCACAAGTAGAATCATTAGTCACTTAACAGTCACCAGATTGACTCTTGCTGTATGCAGAGCATGTGTTCAAGTGACCTTTATTTTACTTCATAATGATCCCAAGTCACAGGAGTAGTGATGCTGATAACTTGGATATGCTAAAGAGAAGCCTTAAAGTGCTTTTTGCAATTTGAAATTTGTGATTTGTTAATTTTGGGGGATTTTCCATTTAATATTTTCAGATTTCAGCATGGGTAAGTGAAGCTGCGGAACACAAAACCATGAGCAAGTGGAAACTACCATCCTCATTTCCTTTCGGAAATGCAAACTACATTAGATACTACATACCTGTCAAGTGACAAAAATGAAAGGCTACTGAGAATGTGGTATAGCGGAAACTCATACACGGCTGGTGGGAATGAAAACTGATGTAGCTACTCCGGAAAAACAGTTTGGCAGTTTCTTAAAAAGTTAAATGTACACTATGCATATGTCCCTCTCATTTCTTTCCTAGGTATTTACTTGATAGGAATGAAAAGATTTCCACATGAAGACTTACATGGAAATGTTCATATCAAATTTATTCATAATAAGCCAATAACTGGAAATAGCCCATATATTCATTAACTGATAAATGGATGAATTGTGATATGTCCATAAAATGCAATACTACTCAACAAGAACGAGCAATTGATACAGTATGGTTTAGTACAAAAATGTTGTATGTGAAAGTAGAAACAACTGTAGAATTGAACCAAATCTTTCATTTGACACTAGAAAAAACGAACCTATAGTAATAGAAAATAGACTAGTGTTGCCTAGGAATAAGAGAGGGTGTTGAATAACTGAAATGGGGAAAAAAGGGAATTTATTTAGTTACCCAAGTGTTTACATTTGCCAAAACTTATTAAATTATACATTTAGAATGTGTTTATTCCTTTGTATACATGCACATGGTATTGAGATGGCATAAAATTCCAAAAGGTTAATTTTCTTCTATTCTTGTCATTATCTTCTTTCTAAAGTGAAATCAACAAAAACAGTAGGAATGTTTAAGTTTATAGGGATTAGCAAAAGAATGTTTGAAATATTCAAGATATTAAAAGGATGGCATTGAAAGATAAAACTCATTATCGACACTGGGTATTGGGCCAACAGGTACTTAATAAATACCTCCTTTCAATACTTAAATAAAATAGCTTGGGTCCTCATTCCAAGTGCTATAGAAAACCCAGCATGTGTTTTCTGGGATTTCTAGGAATATACATTTCTTCTGATCAACTCTTCATTTAATTTCCTATTTTGATGTATCTCAAATCTATCATCACTTTTTCTGTGATTGCCTTCTTCCTCTTCTTATTACTCTTTCCGTTTTTTTCCCTTCTTTTTCTTGGTAAAATATTCTGTGTAATACCATTGTGGATAATTCGGACTGTCAAAGTTCAAGAGAATAAACATCTTCAAAAGGGTACCCATGTAACTTAAGGAAACAGGTTGTCTTAGTATTCTTTTGTTTGACATGAGCTAAGAACAATAGATGGTTCTATATTCACAGGTCATACTGGTGGAATGTGTAGTTCTACATGTTTAATTCATTTAAAATTGGCTCTGTGCTCTGGTGTAAAGCCACAAATACCAGATATATTTATATTAACAAGAAAACACAAGTGTTTACATCAATCTATGTTTAAAAAATTATGAATTATCTGATGATTATGGAATATATGTAATTCATTTTTGAGACAGCAACTCTTTGTATTGCCCTGGCCTTCAACTTCTTTCTCAGTCTCCCGGATATTTAGCCAGGATAAAAGGTGTGCACCGATGCAGCTAGTTGCTTGACATGCCATTGTATGTTTGAGCCCTGGAGGGGATCATTTGCCTCTTTTATTCTTGAGCCTACAGGTAAAGATAAATTGTGCACTAAGGATTGTACTTAATAGCTTATACGTCAAATCCTTATCTAACTTAGATGATTTTGATGATGAGAATTGGGATTTAGGGATAGATGCTATAATGGGATGAGACTTTTAAGGACCTTGAAATAGGGGTAAGTGTATTTTAATGTGGGATGTTTGTAAGTCATTGAGAGTTAGAGGCAAGACTATCATAGACTTCCAAGAACAATTCCCATGACCCTCATCTGTGTATAATCCCTCCACCCCTCGAGTGTGAGTGGAACCTATAGATATGAAAAAATGGCATTCTATGATTATGTTATGTTCCCTAGAAAAATGGAGATTATCCAAAAGGAATCTACTCTAACCATACAAGCCTTTAAAAAGAGAGAATTTTCTTTGGTCACAGAAGAGGAAGTCAGACTCGAAATGTTCTCACATTCAGTGTACTTGAAGCCGGAAACAGCCAGGTGCTGAGGAGTTTGGGTGGACTTTAGGAAACTGAGAGGAGCCCCCAGCTGACAGCCAGTGAGATGGGAACATCACTTCTACAACTACAAATCACTCATCTCTGCCAACAACCTGGATGAGCTTGGAAGTTCAATCTTTCCAGAGCCTCCAGATAGAAGTCCATGTGGGCCAAAACTGATTTCAGCCTGGAAATACCCTAAGCAGAGAACTCAGCCATGTAATGCCAGAATTCTCATCTACAGAACTATGAGATAATAAATGGACCATATTTTAAGGTGCTACATTTGTAGTGATTTGTTACGTAGCAATAGAAAACTAATACACTGGTCTGAGGTTGTGGCTCAGTGGCAGAGCGCTTGCCTCGCACGTGTGAGGCACTGGATTTGATCCTCAGCACCACATAAAAATAAATAAACAAAATAAGACACTGTGTCTATGTATAACTAAAAAAAATTTAAAAAAGGAAACTAATACACTATTATTTTATATTTATTTCTCCTTGCATTTATATTCATTTTCCTTTTATGTTTTTGAAGTTCTATTATTAAGTACATAAACATTTGAGGATTGTTAAATTAATAACAATCCCATTTATGTTTGATAAATTTATGTTTGATAAATTAATCCCATTTCCATTACAAAATGACCCTTATTATCCTTAATATTTTTTGTTCTGATGTCTACTTTGTCTAATATTAATAAAGCCACTCCAGTTTTCTTTCCTTCAGTTAGTGCTACTATGTATTATTTTCCATCCTTTTAATTTTAGTATAAAAACAACCATAGACAATAGTGAACAAATGAGCATGACTTGTTTCAATAAAATTTTACTTACAAAAGCAAATAGTGGGCTGACTTTGGCCATAAGAACATAGTTTGCTGAGCTTTTTCTTTTTCCTCTATATAAAACCAATTAGTTGAAATTTGTTGAGGTATGTTCTTTCCTAAAACAATGTGCATTATGCAAAAGTGGGATCCAGGGTCTATGTAGCCATTAGTAAGATTTTAATTTAGTGTTATTCAAGTGTTATTATCTATTGATTTTTATTGATTTTCCATAAATTATTGAAAAAGATGTATTAAAATGGCTCATTATGATCATGGATTTTTACATATTTTTTCTTGTAGTTTTGTCCATTTTACTTTATATATTTTGATGCAGTGTTAGGTATATGACATTCTGATAAATTGAACCTTTTGTGATAATATAATTTTCTTTTGAGGACTATAAAGCAGAAAGCGTATTTAGAATCAAAAAACATTAGTTAACTATAAGGGACAAGGCATTCCCACAGTTAATTCTCTCATTAGTTTTTCTGCTAGGTGTGCTAGAACTGGCTTATTCTGGTGAGTTCTGGTTGTTAAATATTCAGGACTTTAATGAGATAATTGTTAAATCATTGACATCCTAAAGCTAAACATTGTAAGAGAAATTACATAATAGAATTTAGCAAATGTTACAAATGAGGGGTTTTTTTCCTCCTGAAAAACAATTTACTCAGTCTGATTTACTCTTCAACTTTCCATTTAATTGTTTCTCCTTGAAGTAAATTTGTTATTGAAATATAAATATAAATACAGAAAAGTGTCCAATCATAATTACTCAGCTCCAGTTGCTTTTCAAAAAGAATACACTCATGGTTATGGTTTAGAAATGAGGTGTCTGTCCCCCAAAAGCTCATGTGTGAGACAATGCAAGGAAATTTAGAGCTGCAAGGATTGGGTTATGAGAGGTTTAACAATCAGTTCATTATCCCCCAGTAGGAATTACCTGGGTGAGAACTCGAGGCAGGTGTCTGGAGGAGGGGTCATTGGGGGCCTTCGCGGTATACGTTTTGTCCCTCATTGCCTCCTGATTGTCCTGTCCTGAGCTGCTTTCCTGCACTATGATGTTCCGCCTCACTTCAGGCCCAGAGCAATGGAGCCTGCTGTCTATGAATTAAGACCTCTGCAAACTGTGATCCCCAAATAAACTTTTCCTCCACTAAAATTGGGTCACAGAGGTGAAAAAAGTTGACTGAAATACTGGTGCAGCCAGCACAGGGGTAAAGACAGAGATCATCACTCCCACACCCTTCAGGAAAACTACTATCTTCAAACACCATAGTTTTGTTTTGAAATACATATACATGGAGTTATATATGGTATAAACTTTTTTGTTTTTGGCTCCCTTTTGCCTAAAATTGTGTTTATTGAGATTCATCCAGTTTTTATACTTAGTGTAAGTTATTTATTTGGTTCATTCTCATTGGAAAAGATTCTACTATGCATTCATTATATCATCATACTGTTGACAAGCTATTTTCCAGTTTTTTGATATTTTTAATACAGCTGTGGTAAGTGTTCAACATATCTTTTAGTGAACATATACATGAATTTCTGATGAGTATATACTTAGAAATGAATTTTTTCTTCATTTTTATTTTTGTTTGTTTGTTTGTTTTGGGACTTGAGATTGAACCCAAGGACACTTTACCATTAAACCACATCCCCAGCCCTTTTTTTTTTTCTTTTTTTTTTTAATTTTGAGACAGAGTCTTGCAAAGTTGTTCAGGCTGGCCTCAAACTTGCAATCCTCCTGTCTCAGCCTCCCAAACTGCTGGGATTACACTGAATCTAGCAATGAAATCTTTGTCTTAAGATATGCATATGTTCAGTTTGTGAACAGTTTTCAGAAGTAGTTGTACCAAGTTCACACTCCCTACAATACTGAATAAGTGTTCCAGTTGCTCTACATTCCTGCCACTACTTGGTTGAAATTAGTTTTTAATTTCAGTTTTTATTTTCTTTACTAATACAGCTTTTACTTCTGTTTCAAATATATTTGCAACTTGAAAGATGTATATGAACTGGACAGTTTGTGTATAAGGCTCAAGAAAAATTTTAATTATTAATCTTAGTATAATACTAACAATTTGTGCTAGCTTTTATGTAAATTAACAGGTTTAATCATTGTAACAATCCTATGAGAAAGAAGGAGTTTGTTAGTATTTTTAGTTTATATAATAGGAAATTAATCCTCAGAGTATCTGTGATATGCATAAGACTGAGGCAAATCTAGGCTCAAAAATAAGTCTTCTGAAAGGACATGCTGTGGACTTTACATTTCCTTTCCCATTATTCATATGAGACTAAAAGATGACCAGGTGTGCCAGTAGTATAGACAACCTTGAGCCTGTTGTCTAATCTTTTACTGGTGGCAAAATGGATAAATAAATATTTTGGTTATAAAAATCGATTTGTCAAAGATTTTAGATCCTCAGAAATGACCAAGATAGATTAGGAATGTTCCATCATATCCCTATCCTATTTTTTTATCTAATGAAAAAGTCACAAGTCTACATATATAAGGCTGATAGACATATATTGGTATATTCAATAATCAGAGGAAGAATTCTAATAGAAAATTAAATCTGGAATTATGTTTTTTAAAACTCTACACAATTTTTTACTTTTTAATTTATTTTTTAATTTTTTTATGTGGTGGCTGAGGAGCAAACCCAGTGCCTCACATATGCTAGGCAAACACTCTACCACTGAGCCACAACCCCAGCCCTCCACACAATTTTTTTTCTCCTCCTCCTCCTCCTCCTCTTCCTCCTCCTCCTCCTCCTCCTCCTCTCTTCTTCTTCTTCTTCTTCTTCTTCTTCTTCTTCTTCTTCTTCTTCTTCTTCTTCTTCATGGTGCTAGGGATTGAACCAAGGGCCTTGTGCGTGTGAGGCAAGCACTCTACCAACTGAGCTATATGCTCAATCCCCATAGAATTTTTTTAAAAAATTTTCTATTTGTTCTTTTTAGATATACATGACAGTAAAACGTATTTTGACATATTATACCTACATGGAATATAACTTATTCTAATTATGATCACATTTTTATGATTATACATGGTGTGGAGTTTCACTGGTCATATATTTATATATGAACACAGGAAAGTTATATCCAAGTTCATTCTGCTGTCTTTCGTATTCCCATCCCCACACCCTTCCCTTCATCACTTTGTCTTATCCAATAAACTTCTATTCTTCCCCTAGCCACTCCTTATTGTGTGTTAGCATCCACGTATCAGAGAAAACATTCAGCCTTTGTTTTGGGGCACTGGCTTATTTCACTTAGCATGATAGTCTCCAGATCCATCCATTTACCAGTAAATGCCATAATTTCATTGTTCTTTATGACTGAGTGATATGACACATTTTCTTTATCCATTCCACAATTTATATACACTGTAATTTTATTTTATTTTTTTGCATTTCTTACACCACCTCAAAATTTTTGATTTGTGAACTTCTTTGCCAGAGGACTGTCACTCACCTCTGCATTTCTAGAGTCTGGCAAAATGTTTGGTTAACAGTAAAGATTCAATAAGTGTATATTGACTAGATGAATAAAGACAATTCTATATAGCCTATGGAAATTCTGGAAAAGAAAATTTGTCTTTAGCATGAAGTTTGTATCTTTCATTAATTAGACAAAAGCAATTAAAATGATAAACTCCCTCTAGCATGCCATTAAAAGTTATTGTGCCTCATCAGATAACTTTTACATTTGGCACAGAAAGGATCTCACCTGAAAATGGAAATTTAAAACTTCAGTTGAGAAAAAGCTTTCTTGATTAAGACTGCTTGATTAAAAAGAGCTCATTAAAGAGAAAAATACTATTTTTATAAGGACTAACCTCCTTTTATCTTGCCCTGGTTTCGTTTTACGCTTCAACAAACAGCACCTTTTGGCAGTCATGCCTCTCTGCCCTGCCAAATGCAGGATCCGTGTCTCTGGTTATGCCCTTCCTTGACGTCACTCCAAAGAGGTCATCAGCTAATTAGTTGCAAACACCAGTCGCCATGTTTGCTTCCAAGCGCCCAGTCGTGTGGTGGAAGGAATCACAATAACTTACAAACCGACTGTTTCCTTTTTCTTGATGGCACAAAAATGCTTCTTAGAACACGGAGACTTAGGACAATTACAATCATGGAATGTACCTGATTAAAGGTGACCTACAGATATTCAGGAAAAGCAGAAAAAACTTGCTTGAATAGGATACATTCTTTTGGCTTTTTCCCCAGATTAGACATGGGGAGTTTCTGTTTCTCAGATTTTAGCTTCTTCCTGTCCAATTCTGATCTCCCAGAATTGGAATCTGTCTTCTAGGCTCTGCTACTCACATCTCTTCTACTGACACTGGCCCTTGCCTGCTCAGGCCCCCACTCCCATCTTTAAATAGTCCTGCATGTCCTTTGGGGGGGGGGGGGGCTATTTTTTAATTTTTAAATTTTCAAAAATTAAAAAACAGGGCCTCACTGAGCTACTCTCTCAGCCCTTCATCTTGTTTTTCTACTTAGGAAAATCATGCTTCTTTTCCTCAAAGTGATGTCCAGGTAGTTTGGAATCTTATATCTATGTAAACTGGTTAGTGGTCCATCATTCTGAAGTTGTCTTACAGCTGCTTAAGGAAGCAACTCTAGATCCCTGCCCTTTTGCAGACTGGGGGAGGGGGGGGGGTGTCGGGGGTCCTGGCAAAGGGAGAGTTAGTCTGGAAGGGCCCCTGCATTACAGTATAAGTGATTTAGGTCTTGGGTCCTTCTCCAGCCCTCTGTGTGGGAATCAATTTCTAATGCAGAGCCTTTTGGCTCCTTTGGAGACTTAAAATTTAAAAAGTCAACTAATTCATTATTTTAGCCAAGGGCCATGACAAGACACAATACTCTTGTAAGAAAATACAGAATAAAGAATTGTGGGCACAGAAATTTGTAACAGACTTCTTATGTGTATTTGAAATATATACCTACCTAGTCAAAATATCAGAAAGATTAACACATTAAATCATGAGTTCCTTACTGGGGGGAAGGGACTATATATAGTTCCCTTTTGTTTTCCTCTAGTTTTCAGCATGGAACTTCATAAACTTGTTGAAATTTTATCAGTAGTCTTGAAGTAGTTGATACAAATAAGAGGCTTCTTTGGTCACCAACTTTTACATAAAAGCAAAAATGTACCCTAAGGAAATCCTTTAGACAGATGATAGTTGCTCCAGAGAGAAGTGAATTCTAACTTGGTGCCCTAACCCAAGTTACCTCTCAGTCTGTCTATCTATATAATGGGACTGCCTCTGAGTATGGTTGAGGTGATCTAAGGTAATATATATAACACCTAGCACAGTGTCTGGCCCACAGTGAGCAATCAATAGATGTTTTTCCTTTTTTTTTTTTCCCCAAACTTCACCTCGAATAACCCTGGTGCACAAATGACATGGTTGTAAATACATTAGCAAAATAAAAAAGAGTGAAAGAGATTCCCTAACTTAGTCCCTCAAAACATAGCTACTTACTGCATTAAAAATATCCTACACACCCCAGGCACATGTATGAAGACATGAATGGTGTGACAGTACCTTGTGTACAATCAGAGAAATAAAAAATTGTGCTCCATATGTGTACTGTGAATTGAAAAGCATTCTGCTGTGCTGAAAAAAGAAATAAAAATTTTAAAAAATTGGCAAAAATAACTATGTATTTATAGAGTACATGTGATGCTTACATACAAGTACCATCTATATTATATTACAAGTATCATATTTATATAAGTATAGGAAAAATTTGGATAGAAATAAAGACACAGTATACAATGGTTTTAAAAAATATTGTACAACTCTTCTTTGTTGAGATTTGAGCTCATTTTATTACACTCTATCCTGCTAGTTAAGACCCTTGGGAAAAATTATGATCCAGTGTTTTTTAATTAATTGTTTTATTTTTAGTTGTAGATGAACATAATATTTGTATTTTATTTATTTTTATGTGGTGCTGAGGATGGAACCCAGGGCTTCACACATGCTAGGCAAGCACTCTACCACTGAGCTATAATCCCAGCCCATGACCCAGTCTTAACAGAGTACTCCCCTCACCCACTGGGCATAAGACCCCCCTAGTGGATGCTCAAATGAGACAGTACTGAATTCTATATATACTCTGTCTTTTCCTATAATTATGTATCTGTGATAAAATTTAATTTACAAAGTAGGCACTGTAAGAGATTAAAAACGACTAAGAATAAAAATAACTAAGGACAATTATACTATAATAAAACCTATGCGACTGTGTCTCTCTCACAATATCTTACTATCCCCACCCTGCTTTTTGTGATAATATGAGAGTATAAAGTGTGTACACAGTGAGACAAAGTGAGGCAAATGACGCAGACCTTGTGACGTGGCCTTAGGCTAGGATGCCGAGATAGTTGACCACAAGCACTGCACCTCTACATGGATGTGATAACTAAGACGGCCACCAAGTGGCTGACAGGTAGGTAGCCTGTAGAGTATGGGCGCAGGGACAAGGATGTCCCAGGCAGGGCAGAACAGGACAGTGTGAGATTTCATCAGACAACTCTGAACAGCATGCAATTGAAAACTGTTTATTTCTGGAATTTCTCATTTAATATGTTTAGACTGCAGTTGATTACGGGTAACTTAAACGGAGGAAAGCAAATCCCTGGAGGTGAGGAGACTGCTGTATTAAAAATAGATGCATTTCTTACAAGCAACTACTAAGTGTTTTAGCTAGGAATTGTGACTGATTGCTTTTCTTTTTTCCTTTTGGCTGGTAGAAAACTTAGAATCAAATTTTTTGCTTAATGTTTAGCAAGTATATAGGACTTCATTGTGTATCTTTGGGCATGAACTTCATTCTGGGCTCTATTTTATGTCTCTATCAATTTTTCCCCTTTGAAACATTTTTATGTACATTTAATGTGATCTTGATATATTTTTACAATTTTTTATAAGATGTCTTAAGCCCTATGGAAAAGGATATATATACACACACTCACCAGTTGGAAAAGAAAGTTCATTTATTTTTTATGTATCAGTTGGAAAAGAAAGTTAAAACAAAAACAAAAGACCAAAGCATCATGTCCATTTCCTTTGACAAAGCCTAAGGATGAAGGATTTCCTTGTGCTCTGTGTTATTTTCCACCCAAAGTATACTTATCAAAGTTGTTTATATAGCCTTACTATTCTGGGCTTTTGATTACAAGTAGAGAAGGATTTTACTTAAAGCGTACCGGGTAGGTTACAAAATCACCAGGACTACTGGAGAACTCAGGAAATCTTCAGGTATAGCCAGGCAGCTGAAACTACAGTATCATCACAGTGAAAAGCCGGAGCAAGAAGGGAGGTGGCTGCCACTCTGAACTATGGACACCTCTATGAGCATCCTGTCCACCAGCAGCTCAGGATAGCTGCCCCTGCTGCCTTGGCAAGTGGGGTGTGGCTGCAACTGATGCCAACAGATAGATTCCCGGTGGCCTCCTTTTCTTTATATCAATCACAGTGTATGATTCAAACTTGTAGGTTGAATCCTCTCAGTGGCTCTGCTCAAGTCATATGATCTCTTCCTTGTTGCAGGGGAGACTGGAAAATAGGTGCCATACTGACATTGTCTAATCTTTTTCCTCATATAATATTTTCAACTTTTTATGGTGAAAAAAAGGTTTTGCTCCTTTCCATACTCATCCAGGGAAGAAATTTCCCAAATATAGGAAGAAGTTGCCGTGGGATCCTGAACAGACAAAATCCACACACACCCCTTCTTTTTTACATAGCTATATTTTTTAAAAGGGTGAAAATATAACCAAAACACACAGCAATGAAATACATTTATCTCTTTAATGGGATATAGTTCAGAGTTTTATCAATCACTACAGACACCTTCTCTCCCTCTCCAATTTAAACAAAACCTTGACCAATGGTCTGCAACCTACTCATGTTTCACAATCAATAACACACCTTATATGCAGTCATGTGGACAGCAGAGAAACTTGGAGCTTAGCTGAAATGTATAACATGCAGTTAAAAAGACGCAAGTACTATAAATCCTACATATTCTAAAGAAAAACCACCCATTAAGCTAGAGAAATTTTAATCGGTATAAAACCTTTGTGTTCATTAGTTTGTGCACACATAAAAACAGACTTTCAAACTTTGTCTCCTGGGTTACATCTTAGTAATAATGCAAATACGGCTATCATTTTACAAGTCTGAGCTGCAGCTTGCTCTTGATAGAATGTTATGTTTTATTGGAATTTATGACCTCATTATTCTTATAGGTAATTTAATTTTACAGTCTTGCCTATGTTTTGCATATAAAATTTCAATAAGCAAAGTTTCCAATAATCATGTGTTCAACCTGCAGCATAAAACTGGTTAATTTGCATACGTAACTTTTTGAAATATAAAAGCCACTTATATGATATCTATCTCTAAAGTATTTGGCTACTTTGAAAAAAATAGCAAACATCTCTTTCTAAATGTGCAAAGTAAAATTTCCTCTTGAAAATTCTGTCCACAATCTAATATAGTAGGCTTCTGAATTTCTTATATGGTACTGGAATTACCAACCACATTTCCATATCTTCCTCCTAGAAAAGTATTTTGGCACAAACATTTAATTTCCTACTATAAGAAAAAACATCTGGGCATGGTGGTTCACACCTGTAACCTCAGTGTCTCGGGAGGCTGAGACAGAAGGTTTGAAAGTTGAAAGCGAACCTCAGCAACTTAGCAAGGCCCTAAGCAACTTAGCGAGACCCTATCTCTAAGTAAAAAATAAAAAGAAATAAGAAAAAATAATGCATTAAAATCCCTAAAAGTTAAAGCTGGAGTGAACCATGGGATATATAATTTAGTCCAACACCACCTCCATTTATAGAGGAGGGCAAGAGTCAATAAGACGAGACTGATTGCCCAAGGCCCCACTGTGACATCAGCAACCATAATAACTTACAAATCTTAATGATAGACTCCTCTCAAAATCATGATCTGTTATAGTCTGGATATGAAGCATTCCCCCAAAAGCTCCTATGTTAAAGCAGGAATAACAGAGATGAAATGATTGGATTATGAGAGCTGTAACCTAGTCAGTCTATCCTTGTTTGAATGGACTGACTGAGTGGTAACTGTAGGCAGGTGGGACGGGGCTGGAGGAGGTGGATCCCTGGGGGCGAGCCCTGGAAAGGTTCATCTTCCTGTGGCCTCTTCCTCTCTCTGCTTCCTGACTGCCCTGAGTGGAGCAGCACTCCTTCCTACGCCCTTCTGCCATGATGCTCTGCTTCAGCTTGGGACCAGAGTAATGAAGTCAGCCAACCATGGACTGCACCTCTGAAACTGTGAGCCAAAATAAGCTTTCTTCCTCCACATTGTTCTGGTCAGGTATTTTGTTTACAGAGACAAAAGTCTGACTAACATGTAGTCTAAGACAATAATGGTTGAAGCAGGTTTGAGGACTGTGTTGTGAAGCCCAATCCTCCTATGAAGAATCTTGATCTTTTATAACTGCTAGGTCCATCTCTTCCCTTAACCCAGGGAAAATATTGTGATTCTTGAATTGGAATTTTATGGACCAATAACAACATTAATAATGTTTTACTTTTCAGAGGGCTAACTATTTTATTTAGAAGCATTTAATTTTTTAGTTGAATGGTATCTAGTGGTTCTCAATCTTGGCTGTATTGTGTAATTACCTGGGGAGTTTTAAAAATCATTGATGTGACTTAACCTCACAGATTCTAATTTAATTGCTCTCAGGTGTGGTCTGGGCATTAGAGTTTTTAAAATATCCTCAGATGACTCTAATGTGCTGTCAAGATTAAATACCTCTGATCCAGTGTAGCTGCTACCCAGCCCCCTCTACTCCATATTCATTTTGTAGCTGGAGTGAGACTGGGGAGTTTGTGCCTTGCTCACAAGCACCAGCTGGTTAATGACATTAAGTTCAAAGCATCAATTTAGCCCCCATTTCCTGATAAGGACCAGGGCTAGTATGTGAACTTGAGACTTTCACCAACAGGGCTTCTCTAGGCTAAATCAGAAATTGTGAGTCTGTCCTAGGGATTTCTGGAACCACCACACAAGACAAACCTCACCATCTAAGCATCTCTGTGACATTGGCATAAATTACCTCATTTTATAGATGATGAAATAGATGTTCAGATAGACTTTTATAAGGTCACATAGTTATATTTGGGAGCTTTTGAATCAAATCCTATTAGATTGACTTCTAAAGTGCATTCAAATTATTTTGTTTTATTTTTAGAAATCATATCCAGTGTCTCGGCACTTGAAACTTAATTGATTCCCAGCCTCATTCATGACTCAAATGAAAGAAAGCATTCTTAAAAAAGAGAAATGTATTATTGCATGAAGGGATAAACACTTTTACCCTCGTGGCAATCTGTGGTTAACAAGTTTCTTTTTTATGCCAATAAGTTATTTATAATGGCATTCATATAAGAGGATTTTTCTGAGAGTAAAGTCTCCTAAGAAACATAAAATCTCATGGGAAATATTCATTAGCAGGAGTAAAATGCATGAGATCATGTGTAAAAGGATCATACATAAATAACTGCATTTGTAAATCCTATTCTGGGAGTGGGAGGTAATTATGGTTTCACTGGGAAGGCTCATTTGAGTAAGCATTGACCAATCAGCCCACTGGCATTTGGAACACTGTTGGCAGAATTCCTCCAGCACCACCAGATCTGTGGTGAGGGGCTGGCGTTGAAGGAGGAGGGGTATTCAGAGAACAATGTCCCCAGCTGATGACTGAGTTGAGTGCTTTTAAAAAGAGCCTTGACTGCCTAATTCACAGTGACTCATGCTCTGACCTTCAAGGAGAGAGTTGCTTCTCACTGTTGCTTCTACCATCTTTCTATCATAATCCTAATGATTGAAAAATGTGCCTCTCTGGAGAGCAACCACTTTCTCATCTGTCCAGTTTCCTTTTTGTCGCTGGCTAAACCCAGAAGCCAATGGGTTTTCTCTTTGTTCAGTTTAATTGGAAGCCACTGGTCATCTGCCTGCTGACAGATAGTCTCCACAGAGTCAGTGGAATTCCTTGTAGTCAGGGAGGTCTGAAATACTGCCTATAGAACCTGCTGCCCCATCCATTGTCTCTGTAGTAAAGACAAGAGGAAAAGGGTATAAGAATTTTCTGTCCCCATCATTGATGTTACTGATTTCAAGAACATAACTGTTCCTGTACATTTTCTGTTTCTATAAAGAAATACCAGAGGGGCTGGGATTGTAGCTCAGCGGTAGAGCGCTTGCCTTGCATGCGTGAGGCCCTGGGTTCGATCCTCAGCACCATGTACAAAGCAATAAAATAAAGACATTGTGTCCATCTACAACTAAAAAAGAATTTAAAAAAAAAGTTTAAAAAAAAAAAAAAAGAAATACCAGAGACTGTGTAATTTATAAAGAACAAAGGTTTATTTGGTTCATGGATCTGAAGGCTGAGAAGTTCAAGGTCTGACAGCTGTACCTGGAGAGATCCTTCTTGCTAGTGAAGACTTCAGAGAGTCCAAACCAGTGTGGGCCATCACATAGAAAGACATAGTGGTACATGCCTGTAATTCAATCTCCTCAGGAAGCAGAGGCAGGAGGATTGCAAGCTTGAGGCCCGTCCGAGCACTTAAGACCCTACTTCAAAATTTTAAAAGTGGGGGATGTATCTCAATGGTAGAGTGCTCCTGGATTCAATCCCTTGTACCAAAAATAAATAAATAAATAAATAAAAGAATGTCCTTGCTCAGGTCTCTTCTCCTCTTCTTAGAAGGTCACTGTCCCTTTGGATTAGGGTCCCACCCTCATGGCCTTATTTTACCTTAATTATCTCCCAGAAGTCCCATCTCCAAATATCATAGATTAACCTTCCACTTTTTTTTTTTTTTTTTGGTACCGGGGATTGAAACCAGGGATGCTTTACCACTGAGTCACATCACCAGTCCATTTTATTTTTTTTATTTTGAGATAAGGCTACTTAGGGCCTTGTTAAATTGCTAAGACTGACCTTAAACTTGCAGTCTTGCCTTAGCTTCCTGAGTCGCTGGGATTACAGGCATGTGCTACCCCACCGGACTAAATTTCCACCCTCTTAATGCCTCACAATGGAGATTAAATTTCAGTGTGAGTTCTGGTGGGGACATTCAAAGCATAGCAGTAGCAAAATATATTTATGCATAGATAGATACATAGATTCATAAATGTAGTTCACTCTCAACAAAGAAAAAAGATAATTGGTAAATAGAAGTGGTAGCTATTTTTTTACTACTTTTTTTTTGTTTCCATGCATTCTAAATGTTCTATAATGAACTACTTTTTTTATATTTTCAAAAAGAACATGTGAAATTATTTTCCATTATAGGTATAAAACATTCTATCCTTTTGGTGTGTGGCCATCAGTCTAATTAGCTGAAGTGCTGATTTACCTTAAAACCAGACAGATGGGTTGCTTAAGACTCTGTGTCTTCACAGATTAAATGAAGGTTTGGATTACCCAAGAAAATAATATTTAGAGAGAGCTGGGAAGGTTTAAACCCTCTCTGCTGACTCTAAGAAGACAACATGCAGCATCCTGGCAGTAATGAAAATGTTCTGCACCGTGACTATGCCAATGTCCATATCCCAATTATGGTATTGTTCTAGGATTTTGCAAGATGTTACCACTGGGGAAGATTGGGTAAAGGGTAAGCAGGAGCTCTCTGCATTGTTTCTTATGACTATATGTGAATCTACATTTATCTCAAAATTAATTTTTTTCAATGCTGAGGATTGAATTCAGGGCCTCACACATGCTAGGCAAGCATTCTATCACTAAGATACATCCCCAGGCCTAAAATATTTGATTTTTTAAAAAACCCCTAAAAGATACTTCTCTGCCATTTCTTGGGTGCATTACTAGCAGAGGGGCTTCATCATTATCCATGTCAAAGTCAGTCTGGAGGCAAATATTTAACATTCTCTTCTAATGGTTTTGATGGCAAATTTTCATTGCATTGTCTGTAATATTTTATGCTATAGAAATACATTTCAAAATAACTATGAACACTTGGCACAGTATTCTGCCAAATGAGAACAAGCATTTTGGGAAGGTGATTTCTCATGGGCCTCTTATGTGTCTGTGCATCATGAAAACGAGGCACTAATTGCCCTTTGTTCTGGACTAACTCTTCAGGGAGCCTTGGAAGCTAGAGTGTGTCTCCCTCCAGAGCAAAGAGTAGGTATGCGTGTCCATTTGGAAATATGTAGGTTCCCTAAATTCAGGTTTTCTCTCACATAACATAACCCACAGTGTGTGCAGGTGTCTTCTGGACGCTGTATCACTCTGTAGGAACTGTGACTCAGGGAACCAGTGACAAAATAGCAGTATACCCAGGCTACTTCTATTGCTATAAGTAGTAAGTTGCCTCTTGCCTCTGGTCCAGGAATCTCATGTCTTCTAACACCATCTATGAAACTGTACCAGGCTAATGCATTAACTCACCTTTCCAAAGTGACCTTTCCAAGTTCTTGATCATTTTGGTGAAGAGGTGGAATGCTGACAGAGTTGTGCCTTTCTGGTATAGGATACATGGGATACATGAGGGCCTTTTAAGCCAGCTAGTGTGATTTGAGGAGGAGGTCCACAGGAGATAGCAGGAAGCATATTGACTAAATTTTATGGTCACCCAGTCAACAAGTGGTCTTCCACACTATTGCCTGTCAATCAGGGGAAATTGGAAAAGTGGTTGCAGTTGAATATTAGAAGGTGGATTTAAAGACAGTTGCCCAAACCGTGCCCTCGCTGTTGCTCGCCCTCCTCCAGATGGAGGACTTCCTTTCCAATCTGGCGGTAGCCTCATGTCCACCTCACTGTAACAAGTAGTACCAAGATTTGTCCTGGATATGCAGAAGGCTCTTCCTTCTTTTGTAATAAATGGTACCAGCCATGAGGACATTGCTGCTGTCTCTCTGCATACCCTAATTCCTCTTCCTCCACCCTCATCCCAACCACATTAAGGAGAAAAACAAACATGAAGCTAAAGTTTCCCTGTCCATAAGGGGAATTACAGGTGATGCTCACCTGCTCAAATATGCTGGAGATTGGGTCAGGGGAGTAAGGAGGAGCTAAATTTGTATGATTCCATTGAATCTGGGTACCAAAGTCACTACCCTAACTGGTCCTGTGAGAGTAAGGGGCTCCCAAATGCAAATGATAGAGTCTGGTCAAGGCTTGCAGAGGCAAAGGGAAGCTAAAGTGGTCTTGATCCAGGGCCTTTTGGACCACTTTAATGTACTATAGTTGTGAATTCCATTGCTGAATGTATGGGTGTGACAATCTTCTAAAATGGGGCTTTGGGAATTGTGGATTCTCTTCTTGCATTGATGTGCCTTAGATGACCATGATAATGACCACTGATTGAGTACATTGCCAACTGAGTCTCCCTATACTGGCTCACATGGGTCAAAATGAAGGATATAATGAGTCTCTGTAAGTTTTATAAAATTGCTTTTGTCCCTCTTGCACCTAACCTATCTAGACAAAAGCTCTGGGTACAAATAGGAAATAATTAGAACAATTTTTATCTCCTGAAATGGACATACTTACTTTGTGGTGGTGGAACCTGGCATAACTCAGACCCTGGAAAGCACGAGGGGGAAGGGGCATTGATGATTGCTGTCTTTCAGAATCACCCTGAAATTTTCCCCACAAAAGACAATGCCCCAGGCTGGGGCTGGGGCTCAGTGGTAGAGCTCTTGCCTCACATGGATGAGTCACTGGGTTCCATCCTCAGCACCACATAAAAATAAATAAAGATATTGCATCCATCTACAACTAAAAAAATATTTAAAAAGACAATGCCTGTTGCATTGAATACTTGCCTCTGGATGCTGGGCCTGCTATTCCCCACTAGACAACTCTAACCATGATTTGATCTCCGTTCCCTTAACATTATCAAGATATCTAATTGAAACTGCAGGAATAGCCCCAATTCTTGCTATCCCATGCAACATGATTGCCAACACCTCTGGATGTCTTTCCCATTCCCAATCTTGTAGGCATCAGTCAGTCATCCCATGGAGCAAGTAAGTGGTACCCAGCTGGTGGCATGGACAAAAAGAACATTTTGGACAGAGTGCTTTTAGGAAGTCTCTCAAAAAACAAGCATTAGATTCAACTGTTCTGTGCTGGAAACCCTACCTAGTTCATACCAGCCAATCAGGAAAACCTGTTTGAGGCACCTTGGATCTGTGATCCCCATGTAGGTCCTACTTAAAGGGTACTAACCATTGGAAAAACATTTTCCCCCAAGGTATCTTTGCATCTCAGAAACTATAATTCTTATGTGGAAGCCAATTTTCCTTCTGGAAAAATAGTGGTATGCAAATTAGGCATAGTCATACAAGAGTCCTGGTGTTTAAGAAAGGAAAACTTTGGGCTTGGAAGGCAATCAGATAACCTCAGTTCACTGGCCAGGATTATTACTGATGGTAGAATTGTAATGCCTCCGGCCAAAGGTAAAAACAGAGAATGCAAGACACTTGGATTTCCAAGGTGGACCCTGAGGGTTTCTGAAATTGGTTTCTACATGATTCTGGGACTCTGGAGAGGTACTGGGTGAGGTCAACACTGAAACTTGAACTCATCAGTAATCTTCATAGTCACTGTAATTAAAGTCTGTTTGAGGTAAATTGAGTGAATTTGGTTTTAGTCTTTCAGATTAATCACTATGGATTATGGAGTGGTGCACTCATGGGAAATTTTACCAGAAGCCGAGAGTTTTTGGTTGAGTGGTGGCCCTGGAAGAGATGTATCCATGTCTTGACCTCCAGAACCCGTGAATGCATCTGCACTTCAGAAAAAGGGTCTTTGTAGATTAACTTAATTAAGGATCTCAAGATGAGATCATTCTGAATTATTTGGGTAGGCCCTAAATCCAATGAAAAGTGTCCTGATAAGAGATAAGTGTCAGGGCTGGGGTTATGGCGCAGTGGTAGCGTGCTCGCCTAGCACGCGGGAGGCACTGGGTTCGATCCTCAGCACCACATAAAAATAAAGCTATTGTGTCCACCTGCAACTAAAAAATAAATAAATATTTAAAAAAAAGAGATAAGTGTCCTGATAAGTGGGGAGGCGAGGCACAGGGAAGAAGAGAAGGCATGTGAAGATGGAGGAGATTGGAGAAATGCAGCCGCAGTACTGGAGCCACCAGGAGCTGCATGAGGCAAGAAAGGGTGCTCCCTTGGAGGATTTGTAGGGAGCATGGCTAAGCCAACAGACCCCTCACCTCCAAAACCATGCAAGATTAAGTTTATGTTGTATATTGTTGGGAGAAATTTTCCCATAGATATCTCATGTTTCAGGGAGAAGAGAGGGGGAAAAAGAAGAAAAAAATTTGCATCTGAATAACAGCCAAGTCCAATAGTAGAGACATTGATGAACATACGAATAGGAACACATTTTATTATCTTTACAAAGTTACATGGAGCCAAGAATTCTTTTGTCAGAATATATCATTCCTACTTGTCACCTCAAATTAGATGAAGAGCTGACTTGTTGACAACTTTACTTCAGGCTGGAGGCACATATTCCACTCTGATCCCTCTGGTTGGCACCTACCAACCCCGGATAGCTAAGACAAGACATTGTACCAGCACAAGCAAAACTTTATGAAATAACTAATTGGTGCCATTTGTGGTTAAATGTTGTGAATGCATCACATCAACAATGCTGTCATCATTCCAAACGAGGCAGGAGAAAGATAGGAAGCGTGTTTTAGTTAACAAGCCTCAGCCAGTCAGGGCAGGCTAGAGCCCAAGTCATGAAGCTGTTTGTCTCTAGCACAGTCCGGTCTGTTTCTGGTTTTAACACCTTTCACCAGGGTCTTCAGGCTGCTTCCCAGCTGCCTCAGGCAGTCATCTCCAGTGCCAAAGCTCTGCTCCTCCCTGAATCCGCACAGCACCATCCAAACATACCTGTCTGGGAATTTCCAAATTGGCACTGCTGCAAACCCACAGTCCCCCAATTCATCCATTCTCGCTTCTAATGAAATCAGCCATGGGGAGCCCCAGAAGACCTACTGGCAACATTATAGACTGACAGCCATATGCTAAATTCGGGGAAAATAGATCTTTGATGGGTTGGATTGAGAAATGTCTGTGTGGTGTACACTCTGGGTTTTTCATTGAAGAAAGAGAAAGGGCAATACAGAAGCAGGAAAAGGTTAAAGATCTTGCCACAATGTTCCCCTATCCTGGCATAGAGAGGGTGTAATAACCAGACGCCATAGGGTCACTCTATACTATATGGAACTCTCAGGCACAAAAATTATGCCACCTGCCTGTATGACTCCTCCTAACACATTTACCCATTCCCTGTAGGCAATGTGGCTGAGGGTGAAGAGGGTGGATGCCTGGGGCAGCTGCAAAGCCTTAAGAATAGTGGTAGCAATATAAGTGATAGAGCCTTTGCTCATTCATCCCTTCTAAAATAGAGACAAACTAACCAAGACCCAACCTACAGTTAATGAAAGGAGTAAGTACTGTATTTATCGAGACTAAGTGATAAGGGGCACAAATCCAAATTAAAAGAGTTCAGTTAAAAGTGAATTTACTGACTCAATAATCAAAGTCCAACCTGGGCATGGTGGTGCATGCCTGTAATCCCAGTGACTTGGGAGGCTGAGGCAGGAGGATTGCGAGTTCAAACTCAGCCTCAGCAACTTAGTGAGGCCCTAAGCAACTCAGTGAAACCCTGTCTCTAATAAAATATAAAAAGGGCTGGGGATGTGGCTCATAGTTAAGCACCCCTGGGTTCAATCCCTGGTACCAAAAAAAAAAAAAAAAGTCAGCCGGGCGCGGTGGCTCAAGCCTGTAATCCCAGCACTTAGGGAGGCTGAGACAGGAGGATCGTGAGTTCAAAGCCAGCCTCAGCAATGGCGAGGCACTAAGCAACTCAGTGAGACCCTGTCTCTACATAAAAAACACAAAATAGGGGTGGGGAGGTGGCTCAGGGGTTAAGTGTCCCTGAGTTCAATCCCTGGTACCAAAAAAAAAAAAAAAAGTCAAAGTCCAGGGGTGTAAATCAAGGGCTCAAGAAACTCTGATGATATCAGCAGGTGTCCCCTCTCCTTTTCTGTGTCTTTGCCTCTGCTTTTCTGCTTAGCTTCCTTCTCCCTCACTGCACCTGGGTGTTTTTCCTATGGTGGACATCAGAGAGCTTCTGCCTTCTATTATCCTCGCTTGCTACTCTAGCTGAGAGAAAGTGGTTTTCTTCAAGTGTTCAAACATAAAATCTAAGAGAAGGACTCTTGGTACCAGCTTAGGCCGCATGCCCATTTGGGGACCGCTTTCTGAATGAATATTGGGCAGGACAGGGTCATGTGCCTAATTCTCTGCACTGATGAACTCACCACTTCTACATGGCATGTGGAAGACTAAGCTTCCCTAAAGGAAGATAAGAGGATGGGAGCATAGGGGGATGGAGGTCCCGGCAGGTCTGAACACAGATGCTATTTCTGTAGACACAGCCCTGATATGGCTGTGAAGTTAGGTGAGTTCACATCTAGACACATTGGTGCTCATGCAGTTCACTGGCCTGGATTTAGTCTTCCAGTCTCTGGATTTGGGGTCAATTTCAGATCATTAATGTCTGGGGCAAGCACTTAACAAGCCAAGTCCACTGTCACAGAGCACTGGGTCATGTGGAAATGAGTCCCTTATAAGCTTTAAGTAGGCCAGGGTCCTTTAAACGTTGCTTGCTGTTTATTGTTATGTTCTTTTTGTGGGGGGTACTAAAGATTGAACTCAGGGGCACTCGACCACTGAGCCCCATCCCCAGGCCTATTTTGTATTTTATTTAGAGACAGGGTCTCACTGAGGCGCTTAGCACCTCAGTTGCTGAGGCTGGCTTTGAACTCACAATCCTCCTGCCTCAGCCTCCTGAGCCACTGGGATTACAGGCCTGCACCACCACACCTGGCAATTGTTATGTTTTATGCTGCACTCATTAAGAGTCATTAGGACAGGGGCAGCAAATCCGGGGTATTCATTCAGCCATGCCCTACTCCCAGACCCTTAGCTGATACAACTAATCAAAGCACTCCTTTCCTCTGAGCCAAAAAAGGCGTCAAGATCATTTTCAACCAGCTTCAAGCAGCCACTCCCAACCAACTGGAGTTGGTACATGAGATGAGACCAAGTTATCTCAGAGCTAGGACGGCATAAGACAATTAACTGATTATCTCTTTCTTTCCCTGTTTTGTTTTGTTTCATTTGTGGTTTTTTTGTTTTGTTTTGTTTTATGCTTTGGCTAACCTGTAGAGGTAGAACCTATGTAAAATTCTCGTTGATAAAATTGCATAAAGATTTCACAAGATTGAAAAGACAGTGTGGGGCTGGGGCAAGCACTGAGCATTGTGAAAAATGCCTGCCTTATTAAGACACCGTGTAAAATATGCACATCATTCTATGGTGATAATAGAATTTCATATTTTATACATATTTACATATTTACACATATTTTATACAATCTGGATCTGGAATGTCCCCCAAAGGCCTATGTGTTAAAGACTTGGTCCTTAGTTTGACAGTATCAAAAAGGGGTAGAGGGGCTGGGATTGTGGCTCAGTGGTAGAGTGCTTGCCTCACATGTGTGAGGCACTGGGTTCGATCCTCAGCACCACATAAAAATAAATCAATAAAGATATTGTGTCCACCTACAACTAAAAAATATTTTTAAAAAAGGAGGTAGAAACCTTTAAGACGTGGAGTCTAGTGGGAGGCCTTAGGTCAATGGGGGCATGTCCCTGAAGGAGACTCTGCCTCTCTCTCTGTCTCTCTCGCTTCCCAGCCAGAGTGGCTTTGCTCTACCATATGCTCCTTGCCATGATCTTCTGCTTTACCAAAGGACCCAAATCAACAGGGCCTGGCAACCATGGACTGAAATCATAAGCCAGAATAAACCTTTCCTACTTATAAGCTGATTGTCTCAGGTATTTTGTTTCAGTAAAAAAAAAACAAAAACAAACAAATAAAAAAAACCTGACCAACACAGATAAGTAACCTTTCTGGTATTTTTCTATAACCTTGAAGGTAATAGATATCTAGTAGTATCTAGTAGATATCCAATTATTTGCCAACAGAATTCTGGTTTTGGGTGCCTTTCTTTCTTTCTTTCTTTTTTTCTTTCTTTCTTTCTTTTCTTTCTTTCTTTCTTTCGCAGTATTAAGGATTGAACTCAGAACTTTCACATGATAGAGAAGCATTGAACTACACTCCCAGCCCTTTTTAAATTTTATTTTGAGGCAGGTTCTCACTAAGTTGCCAAGGCTGGCCTCAAACTTGTGATTCTCCTGCCTCAGCCTTCCCAGTAGCTGGAATTACAGGCATGTGTCACCATGCCTAGCCACATTTTTTTATTTAAAATGAATAAACTGAACAACATTATAGGAACCTAAAAGCTCAAACAATAAATAAGCACATCCTTAAAGATGCAAAATAAATGCATACTTTGAAAGAGTTACAGTATAAGACATGGAAGTTGATCTTGGAAAGTAACTTCTTTGTGATCTCAATTACAAGGAAATATTAACTTCAAGCTGCTGTTTCTTCATCTTATTCCACCCCTTCTCCTCCTCTTTCTTTCCTTTTCCTCATGCCCCACATGCCAATTGCCATAGTTGAGCAGCTCCCCCTCTGCCATGTTCTGTTTCACCTCAAGTCCAGAGCAATAAAGCTGGCCAACTATGAACTGAACTTCTGAAACCAAGAGCCCAAAACCTTTTGGGCTCATGATATGGAAGATACATATAAAACTAAAACAATGCAGGTTGAGATGAAAAAATTATACAAAATGGAAGAAATGTAAAACACAGCCAAAATACTTATGAAGGCACCATAGAGGAAAATTAACTGTAGAAAACAGAATTTGACATCTGAAAGACACATTCAAGAGTCCTAAAAAGACAAAATCACAAGTACACATATGATTTGAATAAAACAATTGACAAGCTTTGGTTAATGGACATATATACAGATATTGATGTATTAGATCCAGATAGTGTTTAAGAATGAGTTCTACCAAACATTTTGGAACAGATCATCTCCATTATGTCTACACTGTTTTAGAAAATAGAAAAAAAAAGTTTACTACCTATTGGAGGAGGTAAGCAGTTGAACTGGATAAGTGTTATTATCCAGGGGACTTGAGAGGGTCGCAGGGGTCTCTAGTCCTGTACAGAGAGAAGCAGGGTGTCCAATAAATCTTCCCTAAGGAATTGAAATAAGAACTGGAGTCTGAAACCTGAAAAGCAGTCAGGTGAGGAGCCTGGGGAAGAGGGCTAGGCTGGGTGAGTGCCAGGGGTGTGAGAGGCAGAGCCTGGTTTTGAAGGTTTCTGTCAACCTGGTGGTGAGAACATGAAGGCCCAAGTGGACAGAGACCAGGTGGGACTCATGAGGCCAAGAGCCCCAAGAGCCAGGATGAGTACTTTGAACATTACCAAGAGGGCTTTGGGAAGCCATCTAAGACAGTTAAACAGTTTGCATTTTAGAAAGACTGCTCTGGCTCCAGGGTAAGGAATACAGTGGAGTGGATGAGCCAGACTGGAGCTAAGGAGACGGTTAGGAGGAGAGTGGTGTGATCCAGCCAGAGATGGTGGTGGCCTACGTAAGGGTGGAGGCTGGGGGACTCACATGAGTTGAGGATATATTCAGAAGATAGGTCACAGGACTAGGATTGGTTAGATGCAGTTCAGATTGTAGAGTATTGTAAAGACTGGAAGGAAATGCACCAAAAAATGTTAAAATTATCCATTGGTTGTAAAATTATAGACGATTTTTGTTTTCTTCTTTATTTTTAAATTTTTTAATAAAATATTTAATACTTTCATTAAGAAGAAAATGTTCATAAATATTTTCTAGTTCCTAGCTTTTATTCCTTTGGACTCAGCTCTCTTCTAGGAAAACTGTTATAATCCATGCTCACAGAATAATGAGTTGGCCGTGTGCTACCCTCTCAATACTCAATACCTCTTTCTTTCTTTGTTTTTTTTTGGGGGGGTGGTGGAGGATACTGGGAATTGAACCCAGGGGTGCTTAACCACTGAGCTATATCCCTTGGCCTCCTTTTTTTAAAAAAATATTTTATTTAGAGACAGGGTCTCATTCAGTTGGTTAGGGACTTGCTAAATTCCTGAGGCTGGCTTTGAACTTGTAATCCTCCTGCCTCAGCCTCCTGAGCTGCTGGCATTACATGTACGCCGCCATGCCCAGCAAAAGACTTTGCTTTACATTGGTGGTTTTTGATGGCAATGTATAATCCCAAAGGATCATATATTTTAGAAGCTAGTAGATGATATGAAAAAGTACAAAACAATCCAAGCTTTCTAGAAACAGGTACTTCCACTGTTTCCCACCTAACTGCTCTGGAAATACCAACTCTCAAACTTTCAGGATCAAATGTAATCACATTAATGAAGGCACGTATCTAACACCATTCAGATGTTAGCAGCTGTGTGGCATCACCCACAGAGTAAAGTCCTTTCCTGGAATTCACGACCTTCAAAATCTTACCCAAAGTTAATCCTCCAAATCCATCTTCTCATACTTCATTGTTCTGTTAGGTACTCTCTGTAACTGTACCTCACTTTATCAACCCCTCATACCTTTGACTACTTGCAAAGACTGGTAATGCAGTTGTGTACGTATTTTCAAGATGATACCCCATAGTTTAAGTGGTCAGATGTCTGGGTTTCCTGTGTACTTGCATATCATGCATTTTATATTCATCCTAAATAACTGGGTTCTTTACTGTTTTCATGTTAGGAACTTACTATTTACTTTGTCTGATTAAGTCCAGTGGACTTTGTTTTCAATCCCATGAGGCTCAGTTCCTAGGCAAATTATCTCATTCTAAACTTCAGTAAAATTGGACATACCATTTACCATATGATGCTTAAAAAGAATATTCAATAAATGACTAGTGCATAGTAAGTGCTCAATAAATCAGTATCATTATTCCAGAGGTGCTCTTGTGATTAATCTGGTGAGTTTATATTTTCCAAAAGCAAACAAATGCATTATATTCATCAATATGATCAGTTTGTTATGAAGCAGGAATACAGATTTATATTTAAAATAATGACATTATATATTTTTATAGTATACACACTTTTCTGCATGCAGTCTGTATATTCTTCCAAGAACTAATGTATTTAATGTCACTAAACATCAATAATTCAATCAAAATAAATCCTTCAAATTTTTAGCACTTACCAAATACATTTTCTAAGAGAAAACTGTATCCTTCCTTCAATTACTCCTTTCAACCCATTTTGAAGTTCAAACTAGGTTTCCAGATGTGACAGACAAAACTTGGTGACACTTCAGTGGGGGAAAGAAAAGGCAGAATGTTGACAATAAGAGGAAAATCTCCCATCAATCTTCATCCCTTCTTGGCATAGGATGACAACAATTTCGATTACCGTGTTCCCCTTGGAAATATGGAATAAAAAAGCTAAATATTACATAAATTGAAAAGTCACATTAAAATTACCTTTCACCCTTCAAACACCCCTGCTGTGAACCGGGCCTCAAAAGCCTTCAGAAGCTACTTCCTCTCTTGGGATAAGAAAGTGGCAGTAGCTACAGCTGTCAAGGGCTTCAAAGGCTGGGTGAGATAAGGCCTCTGGACTTCTCAAAACTACACCCATCTGTCATCAAGGAAGGGCAAGGACCTGCAGGTGCTGATGGACTCTCAGCAGTGAGGAAGGTCAAAAGCTGGACTCCTAGGGCAACGGAACATTTCTCAAACGGCCCCTGGGGAAAACAGAAATTTCTTTGCACTTTTCCAAGACCGAGGAAGCAAAATCCCATTGTCCAATTTGCCTAGGAATTCTTGAAGAAATAGTTTGCTACAGATGTAGGCGTAGCCTGCTTTAGGGGAGCACCTAACCCAGAAGCAGTTCCAGAACTACACAGGCACATGTGATGTGAAGAAAACTTCAAAGAGGCATCCAGTGTGGACACGACCCTTCTTGCAAAAGCAAGAACGTTTCTGTGAATCCCCTTTCCCAGGGGTGAGTTAGCCTTATCTTGTGGCAAAATAATTTTCTTCTTTGTTGCCGTTTGAATAGCCCTGTGAAAATAAGTCAAAGTATTAACATGGCCAATTAATCTCATTCTTGTGTTTTTTCCTGAGAATTATAGATTGTCTTGCTCATAATCCAGTTGGCTAATTTCAAGAAATTAGTACACTTTCTATTTCTTTTTATATTTTCAGATGTCTTCCTTTGACCTTTAGGAAAATATCATATTTACAAACAGGAATGGTTTCTACATAGCTGTCTTCCTAGAAGAAAAATTTCCAATATAGGCTGTATATTAAAATAATCTGATGTGCTGTTTCCCAGAGATGAAGCTGAGGATTCTTAATATTTAGAGGACTTTATATAGAACTTCTAAGACCCTCCAAACTATGTATTCCTCTCACCTCTATTTTTAGAGTTAGAAGGGTGAAGACACTTGTCTATAAAAAATGAAATGAGATTCTTGAGAATTAGATGTCAGTGGTGTCCAGGGGAGGACAGGATGAGCAGGAACACGTGCCTGCCACTCACATGTTCAGGCAATGAGTCCAGGGTACTTGGCTGTAATTCAAGTGAGTAAGTTGCTGGCCTGGAGCCAGGTCCATAAGCTGCAGAAACCATTTGCACTCTGTATGGCCTGGAAAGTGCTGGAAGGTTCTGAAGCGAGCCCATACTTCTGTAGAGTTCATACACTCCCCACCTAAACCCCAGAATCTCCGTTCTTTCTTTTCCCTGTGTGTTAACTATAGACATATTCCCATTTCTGTGCTTCAGTTTTTAAAGAAAGAATTGGGAAGAATGGAAGAAACTAAAATGTTCCTGTGAGTTCTCTTTCCCAGGGATGATTTAGGGTGTCTCATGACAAAATAATTCCTTTTTTTTAAATCACTGTTTGGACAGCCCTGTGAAAATAAGTCAAACTATTGACATGGCCAATTAATCTTATTCTCACATTTTTTTTCTATTCTTATACTTCACTTCTGGGAAGTAGTTGAATGGATTTTATTAATTTATGAACTGAAAACCAAATAAACTGCTTCCTAGTTCCTTGGATGAGATGTGAACTTCTGATACTTTACATGCATCAGAAGTCTGCCAGGGGAGTCTGGCTTTGATTTCTCTGTTTTACCATATCATGAAGGGGGTTAAAGGGACAGGATATTTTAAAAGTGCAGGCTATAGAGAGAAAAGCAGCACTATTTCCTTTCCCTGTTTGGTGTCTGGTAAGTTGCTGAATGTCTCTGTGGGTGTCTGCTCATTGGGGATAATGACACAGAACCTCCTTGGTTATGATGAGTATCACACAATAACAGTGTCTGCTGGGCAGTCCATAAATACTAGGTTCCTCTGCCTATACAACTTTGACCCAACAACTCTGAATAATGTTATTCCAGCTCATTCATTAAATATGAAATAAAAACCAAATTATCTTTTCGAACACTGGAAATGTCCAAGAGCATGAATAACCCCGACCAAGCTTGTGTTCAGTATTATTAGGGACACTGAGAAATGTTTAAAAAGCAAATTATTCAGAATATATAAGAAACTCCTACATATCAACAAGAAGACAATAATCCAATTAAAAGACCGCTGGGCACGGTGACATGCGCCTATAATCCCAGCAGCTTGGGAGACTGAGGCAGGATTGCGAGTTCAAAACCAGCCTCAGCAAAAGTTAGGCCCTAAACAAATGTTTCTAAAAAAAAAAATACAAAATAGGGCCAGTGATGTGGCTCAGTGGCCAAGTGCCCCTGAGTTTAATCCCTGATTCCCCCACCCTCCAAAACAAAAGACAGGCAAAAGGTCTGAATGGACATTTCTCCAAGGAAGATGTGAAAATATGCTCAACAGCACTGGTCATCAGGGAAATGTGAATTGAGATCACAGTAAAATACCATTTCATATCCACTAGGATAGCTATGATTTTAGAAATAGGGGCTGGGGGTGTAGTTAAGTGGTAGAGTGCTTGCCTGGCATGGAAGAGAACTTGGGTTCAATCTCCAGCACAGCAAAAAAATAAAATCAAAAGCAAATCATAACAAGCGTTTGCAATAAGTTTTATATCTTCATATGCTGAGTGTGAGCATATAACATGGTATAGCCACTTCAGAAAAAAGTGTGGAATTTCTTCAAACATAACTCTTAAATATAGAGTTATCATATGATCCAACAATTGCACTCCTAGGTAGATGCCTAAGGGAAATGAGAGCATATCCACACACACACAAAAAAACTTGTACACGAATCTTCATAGTAGCAGTATTCATACAATCCAACAAGTGGAAATAATCTAGATGTCTATCAACTGATGAAGGGACAGACAAATGTGGTGTACACATATAATGGAATATTATTTAGCAATAAAAGTGAGTGAAATACTGACACATGCTACAATATGGATGAACCTTGGAAACCTTTCTTGGCTTGTTGAGCTTCTAGTAATTGCCCACAATTCTCAGCTTCCCTGGTTTACAGGTGTGTCATTCCGATCTCTATCTCCATCTTTTCCCCTCTATGTCTGTGTCCCTTCATACAAACTTCCCTCTTCTGATAAGGACACCAGTCACATCAGACTTAGTACTCATCCTAATCCAGGATGACTGCATCTTAACTTGATTACATCTGCAAAGAACCTATTCCCAAACTGGGTCACCTTCATAAATTTTGGGGATTAGGACTTAAACATAACTTTTTGTGGGGGGGAGGACACAATCCAACAACCCACAGTTTGAACAAATGGGGAGTGATTGCTAATGGATACAAGTTTTTTTTGAGCATGATAAAAATGTTCTAAAATTGTGAGAATTGTTGCCCAACTTTATAAACATGCTAAGACCACTGAACTGTACATTTTATTTTTTCTAAACATTTTTTTAGTTGCTGATGGACCTTTATTTTATTTATTTTTATGTGGTGCTGGGAATTGAGCATAGTGCTTCACACATGCTAGGCAAGCACTCTACCACTGAGCCACATCCTCAGGCCCTGAACTGTACATATTAAATGGCAGAATTGTGTGACATGAATTACCTCTCAATAATGCTATTCCTAAAAAATGAAACTATAAAATATGGTCCCTGCCCTCCTTTGGTTTATAGTCTAGTTGAGGGAACCAAAATGTTCAGGTCAGATAAGTGAAAGTGCTTGTGCCAGATAATTCAACAATAGTGAATACAGAATGAAATGTCATGATAAATATTGTAGATGCTTAGGAAGGAAGTAGGTAAGAGCAGTAAAGTATTACAAATTCCTAGATAAAGTGTGATATAAGTGGAACCTTGATATGAGTAGGAGTTAAATTTACTATTCTGAGCTGGTTATGGTGGCACACCCCTGTAATCCTAACGACATGGGAGGGTGATACAGGAGGTTCTTAAGTTTGAGGCCAGCCTCAGCAACTGAACAAGGCTCTAAGCAACTGAAAAAGGCCATCTCTCAAAATTAAAAATAAAAAGGGCTAGGGATGTAGCTCAGTGGTAAAGTGCCACCCCCACCAATAAAAAAAATAGAAAATAAATTTTCTGGGGATTTAGAATGGCTAGAAATTCCCCGAACATTGGGGTCCTCTTTCATCTCCAGGCCTGTACACATGCAGTCCCTCTGCCATGCATACTCCTCCTTGCCCATTGCTCCCTGGGCCACTTCTGTCCTCTGTAATTGGTCACAGGACTCAGGCCTATCCTTCTTCTTCTTTTTTTTTTTAGTTGAAGATGAGCACAATACCTTTATTTATTTATTTATTTTTTTATGTGGTGCTGAGGATCGAACCCAGTGCCTCACAGATATGAGGCAAGCGCTCTACCACTGAACCACAACCCCAGCCCATGCCCATCCTTCTTATGCTCTTGCTAGATCTGCTACTCCCAGTGCCCCAGTGCTTGCCCAAGCAGCACACAGGGTGGGATGAACTTTCCTCCATTCTCCAGTCTTACCACACATCCCAGGGCTAGTGTGGAGTGGGGACCTTGCTAAATAAAACAGACTTTGTGTGAGCCAGCGGATCCTGGGGAAAAAACAGTTTCCATCTCAAAATATCTTTTAAATGATTCTTCCAGTGGGAAAAATCAAAGAGACAGGCACCCTCTCCACAACTATTTTTAAGGAGCAGTCTGTTAGATCTGTCCTTCTCTCTTTTTTTGTAGTAGGGTTTGAACCCAGGGGTGGTTTGTCACTAAGCTACATCCCCAGCCCTTTTTAGTTTTTATTTCAAGACTGGGTCTCACTAAGTTGTCGAAGCTGTCCTTGAACTTGGAATCCTCCTGCTTCAGTCTGAAAAATCTCTGAGATTATAGGCATGGACCATCAGGTCTGACTAGGACCAATCTCTTACAAGGAGCCAGGACTAAGGGTACAGTGGGGACAGGAGAGGAAGCCCAAGGCCACTGTAATCTTGGGGGCCCCTCCAGTTGTTCCTGTATGGACTGCAACAGATTCCTTTCTCTGGGAGAATAAGGAATTGATTTTGTATCCTTTTCTGGACCCGGTGTGACTGATGGTAAGATGATTTTCTTTCTGTCCATGGCCTGTTCCTGCAAAGGGTGTGGTTTCTCCTGTTACCTATCTACATTTCCCACTGAGGGTAGGACTGTGTGTTGCTCATTGCAGTGGCTCCCTGACAGAAGGCAGTTCCTGATATACAGCAGCCCTCAATGGATATTTTATTGGTAGTATAGATCATCATTTATTTCTAGCATTTAGGCACTGATTTCTTGTTTTACCTAATACACTTAATACCATTATAATACCATTATACCACTTAATACCATTATAATACATTTAGAACATTGTGAATATAAATCTTGCTAGAGAACCATTTCACACACATTGCACAAAGGTCAAGTGAAAGTGAAGATAATATATTTGTAGCTATTTTAAATGGTGCTGTTAACATTACCTGAAGGCCATCATCATCATCATATTGTGTAGGATATTTTCTTAGATTATATCACTTGTCTAAATTCCCTTTTCTTTCAAGAATATGGGTGTTCATAACAAATAGTATATACAAAGAGTCAGAGATTCTCAAACTTCACTGAGCATGAAAATGCCTGGGATGTTTGTGTAATATGCAGATTCCTGAGTCCCACCTCTAGAGAGTCTGATGAGTAAGTCTGTCGAGGGGCTGAGGAGTAAGCATGTCAAATGAACACGATAGAGATTCTGCTGCAGGTGGTTCCAGACGGCACTTGGAGAAAAACTGCAATAGAATACCCAAAACTGAAAATCAGGATCAAAGAGAAGAAAGCATCCCAGAATAGTAACTAATAAGATTGATACAGTGGTTCTGACTGAGTTTAAGGTTATTTTGAGGGTCTTGGCAGCTCTTACTGGTGAGGGAGGGAGGAGGAGAGAAAGAGAGAGAGAGAAAGAGAAAGAATGAGAATAAGAATGAGAATATATGAATAATTTCCATGACTCTCATTACTGGAAGAGGGTAAATATACTAGTTCCCTGGGGTGAGAGTTTCCTAGCCCTAGATGCTAAGTATTTCTTTCATGGGGATTTTATAGACAAGATGCCTAGGTTACTCTTAGGGCTGCTTTCAAGGCTGGTACAGAAAGGGATGCTTGCTGGATGGGAGGTCGTTGCTGGTGCTCTTTTCTCAGAGATGCAGCAACAGGAGCAATGATAAAGCCATGTGCAGGTTCTGTTCCACACATTTATTTGCCATTTCCTGAGTGCCAGATGCTCTACAAAAGACTGTTGAAACAGAGAGTTTCATAGGTCCTGCTCCAAAGCAGTTAATGGCCAAGTGACGCAGGAGCTGACTCAAAAGAGCTGAGCAGCATTAACAGGCACGTAGAGTTCAGGTCCAGGAAATGGGCTGAACACAGGAGTTGCCTGACAGGGAGTGGGAGATATCAGAAACTTGGGTTAAGGCGGGAAACCACCACTCCCAGTAGAGGCAGCTTTTCATGTGGGCCCTTGCTCATGGAATTAGGGGCCTCACCAGGCCAGAGACTGCACCTTAACTAATGACATCCAGCAACAGATCCAGATAATGATGACTGGATCTCCACATAAATTCTAGATTAAATGGGTATAAGGAAAAATTACATTTCATCAAAATGACGCTTGCAAAACTCCTTATAGTGTCCATAAAGTGAAACATACATAAATATAACATATACGGGACTATGCAATATGTAATAAATAGAACATATGTGAAACATAATTTTTATATTAAGTCACATCATTGAAATTACTTCCCACTCCCTACCCACTGTCCAAGTACAAATGGCTGCTTCTCTAAGTAAAATGCTTATATAATGAGATGTCACTGAAATGTGTCCTCTGTAGGATTTTTACTTTTTCTTTTTTTTGCAACAAATACAAAAACAGATTTCACAGGAGTGGTACTTATGGCTCTCTTCAATAAAATCTGAATCCTAAACATAGATGTATAAACCAGTCAAGACGATCCCAGCACTAAGCACTGAGTTGATGGAGTCTAAATTCAGTGTTTAGTGGACTAACTTGAATTAAGGTTGAATTTAAAGAACCCAGAATTGCTGAATAGTTCATCTCTGTAACATTCCCCAAATATTGTTCCCTATTTTTTTTTTAGGAAAACAAAGGAGGAACTTGTACACAGATGCTTTTCAAATATGAAAGTTATGGATCTTAGCCTTTGTTTTTGACAGAGTGGGAGGATATCCTACACTTACAGAAAGTGGTCACACAAGGGGCTGGGATTGTGGCTCAGCGGTGGAGCGCTTGCCTCACATGCGTGAGGCCCTGGGTTCGATCCTCAGCACCACATACAAAGCAATAAAATAAAGACGTTGTGTCCATCTACAACTAAAAAAAAAATCTTTAAAAAAAAAGAAAGTGGTCACACAAATATAGATTTTTTTTCAGGAACAGTCCTGGACCACCTTAGTATTTAAATAAGTGTTACCCTAAGGTTCTGAGTCCCTCACATTGAAGTCACAGCAGAAATAGTTTTGGTCTGGAAAAGATTTTCAAACAAATGCAATTGATCATCCACATGGACATAGAAAACCTTCAGGAGTGACTTGTTGGGTGGTGAGTGGTCTGACATACCTGACATGGCCAGGAGAACAAGTTGGTTACAAAATGTGTTAGATGTGTGACTCCAGTCTGTCTCCAGCTTGTTTTCATTGCACTCTAGGTTTTGTCCTCGCATGGACACACTCCTGACACCTGAACCTCAGCAGTCCTTGTGTTAAAGTCCTCTCTCTTCAGTGTTGACAAATTACAGTGACCTCACTTTGCTTAACAGTGGAGACAGGCTAGTTCCGTTAAACCTAATCACCTATGAATGGAATTCCCAGATAGCAGAGAGGCCTAGATATATAGAATGTAAGGCTTGAAGAGTCTTCAAACCATCACAGAACAATTATGTTACTTTCACGCATTCTTAATATACATTTTCACATTTTATCTTATCCTAACAATAAAGAGTAGCTGTTAATCATAATTTGACTCATAGAAGTGGTTTATTTTTTTAACCTGAGGAGATTCTGGCTTAATTTGCTTTCATGCTTGTATGTTCTTACCAAGCTGGGGATGTACATAGAGATCGGCTGCCTCTGAAGTCAACCTCCGGGACCAAACTAAGGGTTTAGATTTTTCTGGTATCTGCTTTGCGTTCCCATTGCCATCTTAACGATAACACTCCTGACTAGTTAAGGTAGAGTCTTTCTAGGCATCAGACCCAGTCCATCCCAATAGGGGTAGTTCTTGTGGGGTGATGTCCAGTGGATCTAAATCTAGAAACATTGTTCTAAGAGGTCATCTGTTATCTCAAAAACTTTCTAAATAGTATGTAGCTCCAGTTTTCCTACAAAACAGCCCATAATGTCATTGGATTGGCCTTTGATAATCTTGGAGACAGTAAATTGGACTGGGTTTACCATAGACCAGACAGAATCCTAGAGGTACCTAGAGGTACCTGGATATGGCACAAGGTCGACAGAGGCAGGGGATTACTTGTAGGACCTCAAAGTCCTTTACATTGTAAGTTCATTGAAAATTGAGGACATGTATAAGAATCTGTATCTTTGAAATATCAGGAAACTGCAGTTCAAGAAGATTGGTAATTTACCTGAGGTCATATACCTGATAGGTGACACAGATGGGTGACACAACACCAACCTGTTGAGCATATTATGAGAAAATTTATTGTCTTCCTCATCATTCTAATAAGAACCTAGCAGATGAAAAAATACATTTTTAAATTTGTATGTGTAGATACATGCTTTCCAATGTTGTTGTTCTGGGTTTTTCACTATTGTTGTGGCAAAACATATGTAACATAAAATTTACCATTGTAATCATTTTAAAATGTACAATTTAGTTAACATAAGTACATTCACATTGTTGGCAACTATTACCACCATCCAGTCTCTAGAACGTTTTTCATCTTCTCAAACCAAATTCCATGCCCTTAAATATTAACTCCTTGTCCCTCCCTTCCCTTCCAAATGTTTTATGTAAAAATTCTATGTATATGAAATAGTAGGCATGTGACTACTAGTGACTACCTGATTTCCACTAGTGGTTCCTCTCTAGTGCTTTCAGAAATAGGAGTAATCAGCAGGGCATGGTAGTGTACATCTGTAATCCCAGCGACTCAGGAGACTGACGCAGGAGGATCACATGTTCAAGGATAGCCTCAGCAACTTAGCAAGGGCTTAAGCAATTTAGTGAGACCCTTCTCAAAATAAAAAATAAAAAGGGCTGAGGATGTGGTTCAGTGGTAAGGTACCCCTGAGTTCAATCCTTGGTACCAAAAAAAAAAAAAAAATTGACTAAATCTAAGACTCACTGGTCCAATGTAGAGCAGAGCACCATTTTTATTAATGGATGAGCAAAGTTTCTAGGAAACTGTTAGAGGATGAGGTTTAGAACTGAAGCCTGTGGGGGTATCCAACCCCTCATGAAATCTAGACCTGGGGGATGGCCACTGGGTCCACTTTCACAGCAGCCACATAGAACTTCAAGCTGGCCTCATTCTCCTGGTTGCCAGAAAGGGGGGGGGGAGGAGGAGGAGGAGGAGGAGGAGGAGAAGGAAGAGAAGGAAGAGGAGGACGGAAAGGGGAAGGGGAAGAGGAAGAAGAAGAAGACGACGACGAAGACGATGACGATGACACAGAGGACACTGGACATGCAAAGGAGGTCCCAGGCTGCCTGATGGCTGGGAGTCCCAACAGAGCTGTGGGCTGGACCACCTGTGACCTAAGACCCATCATCCTGTCTTTTAAAAAAGCATAGCCTGAATCCCAGCACTCTGGGAGGCTGAGACAGGAGAATCGCGAGTTCAAAGCCAGCCTCAGCAATGGCGAGGCACTAAGCAACTCAGTGAGACCCTGTCTCTACATAAAACACAAAATAGGGCTTGGGATGTGGCTCAGCGGTCGAGTACCCCTGAGTTCAATCCCCAGTACCAAAAAAAAAAAAGAAAGAAAGAAAGAAAAGCATAGCCTGGGAAATGCCAGGTGCTCCCTCTGGCACGGGAAATATAGCAGGTGTCCTCACTCTGTATTCCCATCCCACAACAGAGAACAGCAAATCCTTTCTCTTTGGAAACATGAACAAGTATGATAAATATTCTTGAGCATTTGAATTATGCTGAGGGCATGACTAAAACCAGAAATAAACAAGAGGCTCTGAATCAAGATGAGGTCACAGGAACAGTCTCACTATCCAAGCAAATCTTATGCTCATAGGATTTCAGAGGCTTTTGAGTGTTGCCCCAGAAGCAGGTGTTAGCATGTTGTATCAGCACAAAACTTTTCTTAGTTTGTGCTTTGTATGGGTCTATATTTGGCTTTATCTTCGTTTTTCTTTTTGCAATATAATATATTGCTTTATTGGAAAGTATTGCCCTATTTTGAATAAAATGGCCCCAAATCTATTATTTTACTCATTACACTTATGTACACAATTTTTAAGTAGATGTCAATAGAGCATGTACTGGTGTTCCAGCTGCTACCAAGTTACAGTAACTAAGAGAATTTTTAATTTTTTTAGTAGTATAACTATTTATGATAATTAGAAGTTTATAATGTTCCTATTCCCAGTCTGTACTTGAGCTTACTTTTCCAGTAAAGAAAGCGCTGCTGTCCTTCATTAGTTACAATTGCTAGCACTGAAATTACTCTTTCCATGTCCCAGGCACTATTTTCTACACTTAATTCATTTAATCCGCCCCATGGTCCTTTAAGGCACTCACCATTATTGACCTCACTTAATAGAGGAAGAAACTAAGGCAAGAGAAAATTTTGAAAATTTTGGCTTTTATACCAAGAGATGTGGATAGAACACACACAATGGGGTTTTCCTCACTAGCCAAAAGTAGTTTTTAATAGACTTTATTTTTTTAGACCAGTTTTAGGTTTGTACCAGAATTGAGTGAAATGTACAGAGATTTCTCATGGACCTCACGTGCCTCCTCACTGCTTCGCCGTTACCAACACATCTCCCTCCCAGAGTGGTATATTTGTTACAAATAATGATATGTCATTATTATCCAATGTCCACAGCATGCATTAGAGTTTACTCTTGCTGTTGTACAGTCTATGAGTTTTGGAAAATTTATGACAGCATATATCTATGATCATATTATTATACATAGTAGTTTTATTGCCCTAATAATTCTCTGCACTCCACCTATTCATTCTTCCCTCCCCACAAGCCTTGATAACCACTGATCTTTTAACCATCTCCATATTTTAGCCTTTTCCAAAATGTTGTGTCCTTTCATATCAAATAAATATATAGCCCTTTCTATATTGGCTTAATAATATGCATTAATATGCATTTCAGGTTTCATTGTCTTTTTAAAAAAATTGATTTAGTTGTAAATGGATACAATACCTTTATTTTTATGTGGTGGTGAGGATCAAACCCAGTGCCCCACACGTGCTAAGCAAGCGCTCCACCACTGAGCCACAACTCCAGCCCTCAAGCCCTTTCATGGCTTGATAGCTCTTTTCTTCTTGCTGCTAAACAACATTCCATTGTCTGGATGTACCACAGTTCTTTTATCTACCCAACTGCTGAAGACATCCTGGCTGCTTCCAAGTTTGGACAATTATGAATAAATCTACAATAAACATCTGTGTACAGATTTTTGTGAGGAAATAAGATACAAGTCCTTTGAGTAAATACCAGGGAGCACAATTGCTGGGTTGTATGTTAAGAACATGTTTAGCTTTGTAAGAATTGTCAGACTATCTGCCAAAGTGGCTCTACCATTTTGCATTTCCACCAGCAAAAAATGAAAGTTCCTGTTGCAGGGGTCCTAACAGCTCAGTGGAATCATTTTGTGTCTCCTCTTGGAAGTGAGTAATGACATTGGCTGGTGTAATTGCCTCTGACTACCAAAGGGAAATTGTATTACTCTTTTGCAGTGGAGGTAAGGAAATGTAAGTTTGGAATACAGAAAATCCCTCAGGGCATCTCTCAGTATTACTATGCTCTGTGATTAAGGTTAATGGAAAGCTGTAGCAGCCCAATCCAGACCCTTCAGGAATGAAGATTTGGGTCCCCACACTAGGAAAGAAACATGGCCACCCGAGGTACTTATCGAAGGCACAGGGAATACAGTATGAGTACTAGAAGAAGGTGATTACAAATCCTATCTACACTTATGTATTGGTTTTATATTGTAGTAGTTAAGTACTTGTACTTTATATCATAGTGTTTGAGTTATGAGACATTAAGAAGAGTATCATTGAAGGTCTTTACCTTTTCTGGGGAAGAAGTAATTTTTTGGTTGTTTTGTTTTTATTTTTTAGTACATTATAGTTGTACATAATAGGTGGGTTCATTCTGATGTAATCATACATGCATGGAATTTAATTTACTCCACTTTAGTCCCAGGTTACACACTTTCCCTCCCCTCCCCATTCCCACTCCCTATTCCCTTTGCTCTACCGGTCTGCCTTCTACTCATTTATTTTTAATTGGTACCATATATATTTCACTATGGTATATTTATACGTGCACATAGTATAATTTTGTCAAATTTATTATGTATTTCTTCCCCTTTCCTGACCCTCTCCTTTCCCCCTAAATCTCCTTCTTCCACTCCACAGATTCTAGCTTCTGCATACAAAAGCAAACATTCAACACTTGAATCTCTGAGTCTGGCTTATTTCACTTCACATGATCTCTACTTCCACCCATTTGCTAGCAAACGCCCTAATTTTATTCTTTTTTATGGCTGAGTAAAACTCATTTGTGTATATATATACATCATATTTTCTTTATCCATTCACCTGTTGACAAGCACCTAAGATATTGATTTATGAATGTTCATCTTGTATCCTTTGCTGAAATGTGGAGGAAAAATGGAAGCGGGGGAAGACCTGAATGGAGATTTCAGGAAAGATACCCAAGGGCTCACTAATAATGTTGATACTTTCCAAAATCTTATTAGCATAAATGTGGACCAATAGTATTGATCCCAAAGCTATATAAATCCCTATACTAGTATAATCAAGTGGCAACCCCTATCAGGTTCCTTTCTTGCCCTGTGAAAGTTCTGTCTCTTTTCTTCCCACTTTAATAAATTTTACTCCTTTACTCTTTACTCCTTACTCTTTCTCATCTTACAATTCATGAGACAAGAACCCAGCAGAATTGAGCAGTGAGCTGCTGGGGCATGCTGCAACACTGGAAGGCATAGCCCACCACTAAAAGCTGCAACATGTCTCTCCATAGTAGTGGAGAAGAATCTAGCTTTGCTGGCTACAACCCTCAGAGCTGATGCCTTGATTAGTTGCTTACAATAAAGTGGGATTTCTCAGGTGCAGAGATCTACAGTTGATGCAGATACTAGCTGCCTGAAGAAGCAGAGTATCTAGTTTCATCTTGGTAGTGTACTATCTTCTTCATATGTTTTTGAATAGAGCTTGCTAATATTTTATTAAGGACTTTTTCATCTATGTTCATCAGCATATTGGTCTCTTGTTTCTTTCCTTGATGTGTCTGTCTGATGTTGACATCAGGGTTATATTGACTTCTTGGAAAATATATATATGTTTTTTTGGTACTGGAGATTGAACTCAGGGGCACTCAACCACTGAGGCACATGCCCAGCCCTATTTTGTGTTTTATGTAGAGACAGGGTCTCACTGAGTTGCTTAGTGCCTCGCCTTTGCTGAGGCTGGCTTTGAACTCGTGATTCTCCTGTCTTAGCCTTCCTATGTGCTAGGATTAGAGGCTTGCGCCACTGCACCTGGCTGATTTCTTGGAATATTTTATGGAATAATTTGAGAAGGACTTTTAATTCTTCTTTAAAAGTCTGGTAGACTCAGCTGAGAATCCATCTGGTCTAGGACTTTTCTTTATTGGAAGGCTTTTTTCTTTTTTTAAAAAATATTTATTTTTTAGTTGTAGGTGACAGAATATCTTTATTTTATTTTTATGTGGTGCTGAGGATCGAACCCAGTGCCCCACACGCGCTAGGCGAGCACGCTACCACTGCGCCATAATCCCAGCCCCATATTGGAAGGCTTTTAATTGCTCTTTTAATTTCATTGTGTGATATTGGTCTATTTATGTTTCCTATATCTTTCTAGCTTGATTTGGGTAGGTCATATGTGTCTAGAAATTTGTCAATGTCTTCTACATTTTCCATTTTATTGGAGTACAACTTTTTATAAAGCCAGATGACCAAAAGGAGGCGAATTAAAACCGCTGGGCAAGGCTTTATTGGAAATACATGCTCTTGGGCTGAACCCTCCCGTCCATCAGAATGTGTCTGGGAGAATGGTGCACGTGTTCCGGGGTACAGAAAATTTTAAAAGGCCCAGTCAGGAAGGGGAGGGCTTAAGGCAGGAAGAGAAGGCCAGAGTCCTTCCTGGATAAGTCAGGAAAAGCCCACAGATTGACAGGAGGCACCTCTACGGCTGATGTCAGTGTCTGGCTGGTCCCCCTAACTGGACACCCTGGATCCTGAACCGACCTAACACTTTTCAAAATAGTTTCTGATGATCCTCTGGATTTCAGAAGTGTCTGTGGTGATCTTCCTTTCCACCTCTAATTTTGTTAATTTGGGTCTTCTTTCTCTTTTGATTAGTTTCACTAAGGTTTTGTCAATCATTTCAAAGAACCAACACTTTGTTGCATTGATCCTATGTATTTTTTTAATTCTTAGTTTCATTAGTTTTGGCTCTGATCTTAATTATTTCCTACCTTCTACTGATTTGGGCATTAGCTCATTCTTCCTTTTCTAAGAACTTGAAGTGTAGCATTAAATTATTTATTTGGGATCTTTCTATTTTTTTTTTTAACATAGGCACTCAGTGGTGCCTTAATACTGCCCCAGAAATTTTGATATATTTCTGTTCTTGTTTGTTTCTAGGAATTTCTTTATTTTTTCTCTCATGTATTCTATGTTCCAGTCTTCATTTAGAAGAGTTTTTTTTTTTTAATTTCCATGTGTTTATATGGTTTCTATAATTTTTCTTGCTGTCAATTCTTAGTTTCATTTCATTATGATAGGATGCATGTGATTTTATCATTTTTTGGTATTTGCTAAGATTTACATTGTGACCTAGATTATGGTCTATTTCAGAAAAGTTTCCATGAGCTGATGAGAGGAAAGTGAATTCAGCTGGTTTTTTTTTAAATTTTTTTTTAGTTGTTGATGGCCTTTTATTTTATTCATTTATTTATATGCAGTGCTGAGGATCAAACCCAGTGCTTCACACATGCGAGGCAAGTGCTCTACCACTAAGCCACAATCCCAGCCCCTCAGCTAGTTGGTTGTTTGTTTTTGTTTGTGTGTGTATTTAAGAGAGAGAGATAGAAAGGGGGAGAGAGAGAAGAGAGAAAGAGAGAGAGAGAAGAGTTCTGGTATGTCCACTTGATCTATAATATTATTTAGGGTGTATTGATTTTATGTTTGGATGACCTGTCTATTGATAATAGGGGCATATTGAAATTACACAGTGTTATTGTATTGAAGTCTCTCTGGGATTTAATGTCAAGAAATTTTTTTTTATGTAATTAGGTGCACTGATATTTGGGGCATAAATATTTACTATTGTTATATCTTGTTGGATTATTCCCTGTACCAGTATGTAGTGGCTGTCTTTGTTTCTTCTGATTAATTTTTGCTTAAAATATTCTACGTGAGATATGAGAATAGCTACTCATACTTATTTTTGGACTCTATTTGCATGGGATATTTTTCCATCTTTTCACTTTCAGTTGATGGGTGTCTTTGTCTATGAGATGAGACTCTTTCAAACAGCATAGAGCTGCATCTTATTTTTTTTTAAATATTTTTTAAACCATTATTTTATTTATTTATGTATTTTGTATGTGGTGCTGAGGATCGAACCCAGTGCCTCACGCATGCAAGGCAAGCGCTCTACCACTGAGCCACAGCCCCAGCCCCTGCAACTTATTTTTTAATTCATTCTGCCAACCTATATCTTTTAATTGTGCAGTTGAGCTCCTTTACATTCATTGTTATTATGGATAGATGTTTGTTATTTCCTACCATTTTGGTTTGCTTGCTATAGTTAATTCTGTCTTGATTTTCACCTAGTTAGTTGCTCTTCCAGTGAATTTCATCTATTTTGGAACTTGGGGTTTGCTTTTAGTACTTCTGTGTGAAACATATCTTTTTTTTAAAATTTTTTTTAGCTGTAGATGGACACAATATCTTTATTTTATTTATTTATTTTTATGTGGTGCTGAGGATCAAACCCAGTACCTCATGCATGCAAGGCAAGCGCTCTACCACTGAGCCACAATACCAGCCTGTGAAACCTACTTTTAAGCATTTTCTTTGTTGGAGTGCAACCTTAATGATCATGAATTATTTTAGCTTATCCTTATTATGGCAAATTTTTATTTCTCCATAGGTTCTGAAAGAGAGCTTTTCCAGATATAACAATCTTGGCTGGCAATTGTTTTCTTTTAGAGCTTGGAATATATTATTTCAGGCCTGCCTTGATTTTAGGGTCTGAGTTAAGAAGTCAGAAGTGAGCCTTATTGGTCTGCCTGTAAATGTGACCTGGTGTTTTTCTCTTACCACTTTTAATATTCTTTTCCAAGTTTTTATATCAGGCATTTTGATTGTGATGTTCTTTTTTGATCTTGTCTATTTGGGGTTCTGTACGTATCCTATATGTAGATGTCTATCTCATTTCTAAGGTGAGGAAAACTTTCTGCTGTTATCTCATTGAAAAGGTTCTTAAAGGCCTTAACCTGTATCTCCAATGACTCTCAGGTTTGATCTCTTGGTGTTCTTATATATTCTGATCATGGTTGGTCTTTCTTTCTTTCTTTCTTTCTTTCTTTCTTTCTTTCTTTCTTTCTTTCTTCCTTCCTTCCTTCCTTCCTTCCTTCCTTCCTTCCTTCCTTCCTTCCTTCCTTCCTTCATGAAATACTGAGTATTCAAGTTTATGTACCCTGTCTTCAAGACCCAAAGTTTTGTCTTTAAAGTCTGAAGTTCTATTTTCTATGCAGTCTATTCTGCAGGTGGCACTTTCAAGTGAATATTTTGATTCATTGTGTCTTTCATTTCCAGGAGTTATGATTGGTTTCTTTTCAGTACCTTTATTTCTTTATTAAAAAGGTCTTTTATTTCCTGTATTTGCTCCTTAATTAATTTCTTAGATTTTCCTTTAGTTCATTGTTCACCTTAATAAATACATTTTTATAGTCTTTCTCTGGAATTTTACCTACTTCCATAGCTGTGGGTTCCTTTGTTGGGGGATTGTGAATTTGCAGGGGGAATTTGTTTGCTTGCTTCCTTACATTTTCAGAGGTCTGAGTGTATGTATCCATTGAGATGGATTTCTCTTCCACTTTTATATGTGTGACCTTTGGTGTGTAATTTTCTTTTTTGTTCTAGGGTCTTCTCTCTGGTTTTGATATATGAGTAGATGTTTGGTAGGCTCTGAGGTCCCCTTCTAGTTGTTTCTACTTGGGGCTTGGTTGTTGATTTGGGGTTTTTCTCTCTCCTATTCTATGTGATAAAGTATTGTTGAGGCTCAAGTGGGGCTACTTTGTGTGTGAAGTGTGGTTCATTGTTACTTGGCTGAGTTGTGTATATTTCTTGGTAGAAGGATCTCTACTGTGAACTCAAAATGTCCCAATCACTTCTGAGTCCCTCTTAGAGAAAGGGGGAATAAGGAATAGCAATAATATTAGCAACTGATGCATAAACTTAAAATAAATGTCCAGTATCTACTTTTACATCTATAACACTAATTATCACCTATATAGGAATGGTAGGGTCAGCATCTAACATCCTAACATCCGCACCAACAATAAATAACCATGAAATAGACTAGATATTAAACAGCAGGAGTTTACTATGTCATCCACCGTATTAATACAACAAAATAAATGGGGTAGGAATTATATTTACTACATGATTCCATCAGATAGTGGAATTACAGTTCCTTAAGTGAAGAGAAAATATGGTAGGAAGGCAAGAGAGAGTTTGAAATATTTAAGAAGTGAACAGAAGAGAGGCAGGAGGTAGGTAGAGATGATAGCTATAAAGATGGAGGAGTTAAAAAGTAATTAAAGTAATAAAGAGGAAAAGGGAATAGGAAAAACTGACTATTAGTATGGGAATAGAGTGAAGAAGGGTTAATAAGAGGAACAAAAACCAACATAAGAACAAGCAAACAAATAAAAGATCAAAACAAATGAGACCCATGTCTTTTACTCCACCAAAGTCAAATGAAACCTAAATAGTAAATGGGTGAAGAAGAGAGCAATTAAAATGAAAGAAAATTTTTATGAATGCATATATATTTTTGAACCTATCCCCACCATGAGAACACCAACACATGTAATCATACAGAGTGGAAAAAGGTTTTTTAAAAAAAAAAAATAAAATGATAATAAAAAGTAAAAATAAAATTAAAAATTTTTAAAAAGAGGAAAAAAGGGGATTTGGAAAAAATCTTCATGAAAAAAAATAAAGGGATTTGTTTCCACTGAGGTGGTCAAAACTGTTCGCAAGGGTGGATGTTCATTGCTTATGCTGTTGTGCCATTCTTAGTTATTTTATTTATTTATTTTTTGGTACTGAGGATTGCACGCAGGGGTACTTGATCACTCAGCCACATCCCCAGCCTTATTTTGTGTTTTATTTAGAGACAGGGTCTCACAGAGGCTGGCTTTGTACTCTCAATTCTCCTGTCTCAGCCTCCCAAACTGCTGGTATTACAGGCATGCGCCACCATGCCCGGCTGTGCCATTCTTTGTATTTATTTTCGGGTTCTATAATGCTTGGCTCAAGGGCTGGGGGTTGTTAAGTCCCACATTTCTGTTTCTTACCAAGCTGCCTATCATTGTGGCTAGGAGCCAAATCTGATTTAGTAGCTCTCAGCTTCCCATCTCCCAGTATAGGTTGACATAATTGGGGAGTCTTGACAAGTAGTGAAATCCTATAGTGGGACTCAGAGAGAGTTCTAAATTGGAAGTTCCAGTAGCTGGGGGTATAGTCTTGTCTGGCTTTTGGAACTCTGTCGGTGGGTATTTGAGATTTGCTCCACACCCTCCTGTTCCTGGGAAGATGCCAGTCTCTGCTGGATGTCTGGATCTCAGGGATCTCAACAAAACAACAACAACAAAAAACCCTCCACTATTAGAGTGAAGAGTCTAAACCTTGACAGGTTTCACATATTCCCTCTCCGTGGTTATGAAGTATCCAGTCAGACCTGGAGTACAGACACACTTGTCTGATCAGTTTCTGGCATCTTCCTAGATGCTCATGTGGGATGCCAGCACCAAACAAGGCTTCCTCTCCTTGGTATCCTCAGCCTTATTGCCCTAGGCACAGTCCTCTCTGTGCCTATTGCAATCACACTGGTCCAGGCACACTCTGGATCTCATAATAGGTGACTGCTCTGTCACCTGGCAACTTCCTTTATGAATTCTCAATCTCCACCTTTGATAGCTGCTTCACAGACATTCAAAAAATGGTTCCTGCCACTGCGAGGACTCTGATTCTGGTTGGACTCTGTAGATAAGCCAGGCAATTTTATCTGCTTTTCACTCAACCTCTTCCCCCACTGTCTCTGGGTCACTTAAAATCAGCCTCCCTCTCTAGACCACAGGTTCCTCCAAGCCATTTTTTTCCACCTGGCTTTCCTCTCTCTCTACCTGTGCTCCCTCTCCCCTCTGCAGTGAGCTGGGAACACTGACACCAGCCATGCTGGCGTGGCTTTAATGTATTTTTTCTTATATTATGTATGGAGTTTCCAACTTTCTCTATGATTATTTTGCTGTCCAATGTTGAGTGTCAGTGAATTCCCTTATTCACCCACCCCATGGAGAAGTCTTCCCACTTTTTAAATATTGGACTGACAAACTGTTAGGAAGTGTACCCTTCCTCTAATCCAGCACCTTCATCAGAAGTATATTTAATTATATATGGGATAGTTGTATTATATTAGGCAGAAATATGACCTTATTTTTGTCTTTATTTGGAGATTAAGTATGAATTAAGGAGATGTGTATGGGTGCGAGGTTGACAGAGGTAATACTTGATGGTTAATGTTATATGTTGATTTAAAGGGGCCAAGAGGTACCCAGATTAAGCAGATTAAATTGTTTCCGTGCATTTCTGTGAGGGTGCTTCTGGATTACATTAGCAGCTATCAGTGGACTCAGTGAAGCAGATTCCCCTCCACAAGATGTTGGGTATCATCCAATCTGTTGAGGGCTCACTGCTGGAGCCAGGACATCTCAAATCATCTCCTGCCTCAGACTGGTTCTCCTTTTCTCAGGCCTTCAGATGTGAAGTAAATTATACCACCAGCTTTCCTGGGTCTTCAGCTAGCAGATCATAGATTGTAGAACTCATTAGCCTCCATAATCATGTGAGCCAATTCTCTACAATAAATCTCAAAATCTTTCTCTCTCTCTTAGAAATGGGGATTGAACTCAGAAGCATTCTATCACAGCATTAAATACACAGTCTTTTAATTTTTTTTAAATTTTATTTTAAGAGAGGGTCTCACTAAGTTTCAGAGACTGACCTCAAACTTGTGATTCTCCTGCCTCAGCCTCCTGAGTCTTCGGGTTATAGGTGCATGCCATTGTGCCTGGCTATATCTCTTTTAACATTTGCAGATTCTGTTTTTCTGGAAAACACTTACTAATGCATCTCAGCATTTGGAGTTCTCTGTTTTTCCCCATTATAATAGGTGTGTATCTCACTTTAATTTGCATTCCCTAATGACATACAGCATATTTTCAGATATTTTGGCCATCTGTTTATCTTCTTTAGTGAAGTGTCTGTTAAGGTCTGTGGCATATTTTAAAAATATTTTCCCTTAAAGTTGAGTTTTAAGAGTTCTTTGTGAGCCAGATATGGTGGTGCACACCTATAGTCCCAGCAACTTGGCTAAGGCAGGAGGATGGCAAGTTCAAGGCCAGTTTCAGCAACTTAATAAGAAAGACTTTGTCTCAAAATTTTTTTTTTTTAAAAAAAGGGCTAGGGATGTACCTCAGTGGTAAAGCACCATGGGTTCAATCCCCAGTATAAAACAAAACACACACACTTGTGGAGGAGGAGGAAGACAAGGAGGAGCAGAGGAAGGGGGAGAGAGAGGGGGAGGGGGAGAAATCTAGCTAATCAAATCTTTCTTTCATGGATTCGCCATTGGTTTTGTATTTGTCAAGTCATTGACAAACTGAAGATAATCCACAGTTTCTTCTCTGTTACCTTATAGGCATTTCACAGTTTTGTGTATTACATTTAGGCCTGTGATCCGTTTCAAATTAGTTTTTGTGAAGGGCACAAGACCTGTGCCTAAATTCTCTCTCTCTCTCTCTCTCTCTCTCTCTCTCCTTTTGTACATGGATGTCCAATTGTTCCATTTTTTAAAAAGACAAATCTTCACCACTGTATTACCTTTGCTCCTTTGCCAAAGATAATTTGACTATAGTTATGTGAATCTATTTATGGACTCTATTCTGTTTTACTGACCTGTCTGTTCTTTCACCAATACCATTATGTCTTGATTCTTGTATTTTTATAGTACATCTTGAACCCAGATAATTTCAGTCCTCCAACTTCATTCTTGTCCTTCAATTTTGTGTTTGTTTTTCTGGGGCTTTTTCCTCTCCAAATAAACTTTAAAATCAGTTTGTCCATGTCCATGAAACAACTTGCTACAATTTTGGTTGTGATTTTGTTGAATCTATAGATCAAGTTGGAAAGAACCAGCATGTGAGCATAAACATGGAATATCTATTTATTAAGTATGTCATTGATTATTTTTCACCAAGTTTTGTTGGGTTTTAAATAGATCTTGAATACACTGTTAGATTTATACCTAAGTATTTCAGTTTAGAGGGTGCTAATGGTATTGTGTGTTTCTAAAAGCTCAAAATTACTTTTTTTATTGCTGGCATATGGGAAAGTGAGTGCTGTTTAAATTTTTAATCTTGAATCCTGAAACTTTGCTATAATTGCTTATTAGTTCCAGGAATTTAAAAAATCAATTATCTTGAATTTTCTACATAGACAATCATGTCATCTGTGAACAAAGTTCTAGTTCTTTCTTCTGAGTCTGTACACATTTCTTTTTTTGTTTGTTTTATTGCCTTCGTGAGCACTTCTATTATGATGGTGACAAGCAGTGGTGAGAGGGAACATCTTTGCAGTGTTCTTGATCTTAGTGGAAAAAAATCCACATTTCTCACCACGAAGTATCATGCTAGGTATAAGTATTTTATAGATATTCTATATCACGTTGAGGAAAATTCCCTTTCATTCCTAGTTTACTGAGAGAGGTTTGGGGTTTTTTGTTTTGTTTTGTTTTTTAATTATAAATGGGTTAGATTTTGTCAAATGCTCTTTCTGCATGTACTGAGATGATCATGTGATTTTTCTTCTTTTGTCTGTTGATACAATGGATTACATTAACAGACTTTCAAATGTTGAACCAGGCTTGCATAGCTGGGATAAATCCCACTGGTTATGATAAAAACCTCTTTTCATATACTGTTGAATTTGATTCGCTAATATTTTGGTACTGATTTTTGCATTTATGTTCTTGAGAAATATTGTTCTGTAATTTTCTTTTCTTGCAATGCCTTTGGTTTTGGTATCAAATGCAGGACCCATAGAATGAGTTTGGGAGTAATCTCTGCTTATATCTTTGAAAGAGATCATAGAAAATTGGCTTAATTTCTTCCTTCATATCTGATGGAATTCACCAGTAAACCAATCTTGGCAAGGTGATTTCTGTTTGGGATAGTTATTAACTAATCGATTTAATTTGTTTAATAATATAGACCTATTAAGATTGTCTATTTCTGCTTGTGTGACTTTTAATAGATTGTGTCTTTCAAGAAATTGCTCCATTTCATCTAGGTTATCAAATTGGTGAACATAGTGTTATTTATAATATTCATTGATTATGTGTTTTTAATGTCCTGCCATCTGTAATAATGACCCTTCTTTCATTTCAGTTATTTCAGTTGTTAGTAATTTGTATACTCTTTCTTTTTTTCTTAGCCTGACAAGAGGCTTATGGATTTCATTGATCTTTTCAAAGAACCAGCTTTTTTTTTTTTTTATTGAACTCAGGGGCACTCGACCACTGAGCCACAGCCCCAGCCCTAGTTTGTGTTTTATGTAGAGACAGGGTCTCACAGAGATGCTTAGCGCCTCACCATTGCTGAGGCTGGCTTTGAACTCGCGATTCTCCTGTCTCAGTCCCCCAAAGTGCTGTGATTACAGGCTTGCACCACTGCGCCCGGCTCCCGCTTGTTTGTTCTGCCAATGGTTTTGTCTATTATTTTCTTGTTTTCTTTTCATCCTCTCTGTTTCTTTTCTTGTTTATTTTTTATCCCCCAGCACTGGGGCTCAAACCTAAGACTTTGTGCATGTTGGACAAGTGCTCTACCACTGAGCAACATCCCCAGCTCTGTTTTCCCTATCATTGATTTCTGCTCTAATTTTTATTATTTCTTTTCTTCGGTTTCCCTTGGATTTTATTTACTATTCATTTTCTAGTTTCTAAGTGGAAGCATCAATGAGTGATTTTAGATTTTAGATCTTTATTCTGTTCAAATATCAGTATTCAGTTCTATAAATTTCTCTGTAAGCATAGCTTTTGCTGCTTCTCACAATTTTTTATTTTATTTTATTTTTATTTTTTTGTGGTCCTGGGAATTGAACCCAGGGCCTTATACATGCAAGGCAAGCACTCTCCCAACTGAGCTATATCCCCAGCCCTATTTCTCACAATTTTTGGTGTGTATTTTCTTTTATGAAAATATTTTTAAGTTGGGTGCAGTGGTGCATTCTTGTATTAACAGAAGCTTGGGAGGCTAAAACAGGAGGATTGCAAGTTTAAGGCTACTTTCAGCAATTTAGGGAGGCCCTAAACAACTTAGTGAGACCCCGTCTCAAAACAAAAAAAAGTGTTTTGGGGATATAGCTTAGTGATAAAGTGCTCCTGGGTTAAATCTATAGTACAAAAAAATAAACACACACATGTATATATATATAATTTTAAGGAGCGCATGGTGGTCCACATAAACTTTGCAAATTAGACCTTGTCTCAAAAAAAAAAAAAAAAGGACTGGGGATATACTTCAGTGGTAAAATATTCCTGGATTGGGGTTCAATCATAGTACTAGGAAAAAAACTTTTTAAAAATTTCTCTTGAGATTTCTTTTTTTTTTTTTTGACACTGCTTTATTTAGAAGTATGTTGTTCATTCCCTAAGTCCTGTGATACTTATCTTTCTGTTACTGCTTTAGTTTAATTTCATTGTGTTCTGAAAGCAGCCTTGTAGGATCTCCAGTTTTAAAGCTTGTGGGGATGTGTTTTATGGCCCAGAATGAGGTCTGTCTTGGTTAATGTCCCACATGAGACTGAAAAGAATGTACAATTTGTTGTTGGATGAAGTTATCTGTAGATGTCAATTATTTCCGGTTGATTGATGTGGTTGTTAAGCTCAGCTATGAGCCTGAATTCTGCCTGTTGAATCTATCCATTTCTGATAGAGAAGTGTTGAAATCTCTGATTATAATATTAAGTTCTTCTATTTCTCTTTGCAGTTCTATCAGTTTTTGTCTCAAATATTTTGATACTCTGTGTCGGGGGCCTTCACATTAAGGATAGTATGTCTTCTTGGAGTACTGATTCTTTTAGCATATGTAATTTCCCTCTTTATCCCTGATAACTCTCCTTGCTCTAAAGTTTGTGCTATCTGAAATTAATATAACTATTCCTGCTTTCATTCTATTCGGTTAACATGTTATATCTTTCTCTACTCGTTTAATTTGTGTGTGTGTGTGTGTGTGTGTGTGTGTGTGTGTGTTACCAGGGATTGAACTCAGAGGTCCTCAACCACTGAGCCGCATCCCCAGCCCTATTTTGTGTTTTATTTAGAGACAGGGTCTCACTGAGTTGCTTAGTGCCTCGCCATTGCTGAGGCTGGCTTTGAACTCGCGATCCTCCTGTTTCAGCCTCCCAAAGTGCTGGGATTACAGGCATGTGTCACCATGCCTGGCTTCTACTCATTTACTTTTTTTTTTTTTTTAATATTTTTTAGTCGTAGATGGACACACCATCTTTATTTTACTTATTTATTTTTATGTGGTGCTGAGGATCTAAGCCAGTGCCTCATGCATGCAAGGCAAGTGCTCTACCACTGAGCTACAATCCCAACCCATCTACTCATTTACTTTTAAGCATATATGTCTTTGTATATAAACTGGATTTCTTGTAAACAACATATATTTGGACTCTGTTTTTTGATCTATTCTGACACTCTGTCTTTTAACTGGCTTATTTAGAACATTAATGTTCCAAGTTTTATTGATACAGTTATACTAATATCTACCATATTTATTACTGTTTTCTCTTTATGCCCTTATTCATTCTTCCTATTTTTGTCTTCCATTCTTGTGATTTTAATTGAGCCTTTTACATTATTTCATTTTATTTCCTTCCTTTTTTTTGCTTGGTCATCCTGGGGTTAACGATACACATTTAAAACTAAAACTAATCTCAGGACACTTTCAAATAACACTAAATTGATTCGTGGATAGTACAAGTACATTATAACAAAATAATTCTAATTCCTCCTTTTTGTCTCTCATATCATTATTGTCATTCATGTATCCATAAGCAAACATACCTAAAATAATAATTTGTTTATGTTTCTATTATTATTTTTGAACAAATTGTCGTCTGGTAGATCAATAAAAAAAACAAGAAAAATAAACATTTTTATTTTTTAGTCTTTAAAAATTTTTTTTAATTTGTTCTTTTTAGTTACATATGACAGTAGAATGTATTTGGACATATCATATATACATGGAATATAACTTCCGATTTTTGTGGTTGTACATGATGATGTGGAGTTATACTGGTAAACATTTTAATTTTATCTTTACTTAGGCTGGGGCCTGAGAGAGGTGCCTTGAGGCAAGGGTCAGAGATCTCTGTTTACTGGTGAAAGTTTGGTCCCATGAGATCCAGAGATAAGAAGAAAGACAAGAGAGAATCCTGTGGCTAAGATAGTTGGATTTAACCACAAGGAATATAGGACATCCAATTAAATTTGAATTTCAGATCAATGAGCAATAATTCTTTTCACGTAAGTCTATCCTATGGGATATATTTTCTCTGATAACCTATAGCTATCTCAACTGTCCAAGGAAGGACCATCTGGTCTCTCTGACCCTCAACTGACCCTCAAAGAGTGACTGGTGAGTTTACAGGTGACCTAAAGTTTATATACATATTTATATATATAAATAAAATATATCCACCCCAGTACCAGGGATTGAACCCAGGACCTCATACATTCGTACATGCAAGGAAAGCCCTCTACCCCTGAACAACATACACCTCCAGCCCTTTACATTTTTATTTTATGACAGGATATCATCAGTTCCCCAGATGGGTCTCAACCTTGAGATCCTCCTGCCTCATCCTCCCAAACAGCTGGGATTACGAGTGTGTACCACTGAGCCCAGCAAGTTTCCATATCTTTAAAAATGGGAGAAAATTAACCTTCAATACTAAGGGAACTGGAGAGCCAGGAAGTTTCCTCAGAAATTTTCCACCTGATAAGTTGCTGGTCCACAGTATGGCAGACCACTGAGCCTCCTGTTTTTATTTTTTATTTTTTTTATTTTTATTTATTTATTTATTTATTTTATTTTTTTTAGTTGTAGATGGACACAATGTCTTTATTTTATTGCTTTGTATGTGGTGCCGAGGATCGAACCCAGGGCCCCACGCATGCGAGGCAAGCGCTCTACCACTGAGCTACAATCCCAGCCCAGAGCCTCCTGTTTTTAAAGGATGGCTATTGCTTAAGACCTGGCTTCAGGGTGAATAATACTGCAGGTAGGCAAAGTAACAACCAGAAAGTGAAAGAATGAACACAGTACCCAGGACAGGAAGCTGCTGGCAAAATAGAACTGCTAGAGGTGTGCATGGCAACTTGAACAGAAAAGTAATCAGTACAATCAGGGGGCTCCAGTTAGAGCATCAGTCTGCTACAGCTGGAACTCAAGAACATATTTTTAAGTTTAAAAATACAGCAGATATATTGAAAAAAAGAAGGTATGGCAATCTTGAGAAGTGAACAGAGGTCAGGAAGAACAAGTGAAAAAAACTCACAAAACAGAAAAAAATTTACAGACAGAAACAATAAGAATAAATATAAGAGGACCAGAAAGATCCATAAGTAGTAATATATAAATAAACAGGAATTTTATGAAAAAGACAATAAGAGGAGAGATAATATTTAAACAAATAGGTGAAGAAAAATCTTACGGAACCAAGAAAGACTTTTATTTTCCCATAGAAAGAATTCTTTGAGTTCCAAGGAAACAGGGACCTAAAAAGGAACACATCAGAGATTGCAGTACAGTGTTCTAATTCCAAAGATACTAACAAAGCTCCACAGTCTTCCGGACAGGAAAAACCAGTTATTTATGCAGAAAAAGAATCCGACTGCTTTAGATACTGTCTGCAACTCTGAAGTCAGAGAACAGGATAATATCTACTGATAACTGTCCATGTGGTTTAAAAATCAAAACCTAAACATGTTACTCAAGAAAACCACTTTAGCTGAGCACTGTGGCAGGGCCTTTAATCCCAACTACTTGGGAGGCTGAGACAGGAGAAGCACAAGTTAGAGGCCAGCCTCAGCAATGTAGTGAGATCTTGTTTCAAAATAAAAACAAAAAAGGGCAGGGATGTAGCTCAGTGGTGGAGCTCCCCTGGGTTCAATCTCCAGTGCCAAAAAGAAAAGAAGAAAAAAGGAAACCCACTCTAAACAAAGTGATAAAGAAAGGTTAAAATTTAGAGGATGTGTGAAGAGATACAACCAATACAATCCAAAAGAAGACAAGTCCGGCAGTATTAATATCAGACCAAATAGAGCAAATATCAATATTATGTAATGGTTGAGATAAATGTGTAGGTATAACAATCATAAGCCATGTTCACCAGTCAATAAACTAAACATCTAAAGCAAAATCTAGTTGGAGAATGTACTAAAAATATAATAGTCTGGGGCTGGGGTGTAACTTGGTGGTCAATCTCTTGCCTAGCATGCTGGAGGGCCAAGGTTTGATCTCCTGCACAGAGAGAAAACAACAAAAACAAAAATTAAAAAACAACCAACCTAACAAGTGAACAAAAAAACCCAACAAATTTGACCTGAAAGATGTATAGAATGTTACACATCATTGCTATATTTCTTTTGTATTTTAATGGAATATTTAATGTATATTTAATGGAATATTTTAATGGAACATTTATAAAAGTTAATCCTGTCTTTGGTCCTGAAGGATACTTAAGCCAATTTACAAACATAGAAATTTTATAGGCAACATTCCCCCATATAATCAAGGGGAAAAAAAGGAATAAATAATGAAACGGGAAGGTACTCACTCATCTTTTAAGCACCTGGAATTACAGTATTCTACATAATCCTTCAAAAAATGTAAACAAACTTGAAATTACCAACCAGATAAAAAGCAACAGTGGAGAAAGCATCATACCAAAACATACATGACATCATGTATATCTAAAAAATGACAACAAGGAACATACATGACTCACTTCAAATTATTCCTTTTGGAAATTTATAACCTTAAATATGTTTCTATTAAAGACAGAAGAGGCGGGTGCAGTGGGGCATACCTGTAATCCCAGTGGCTTGGGAGGCTAAAGCAGGAGGGTTCAAAGCCAGCTTCAGCAACAGTGAGGCACTAAGGGACTCAGTGAGACCCTGTCTCTAAATAAAATACAAAACAAAAGGGGTGGGGGCTGGGGATGTGGCTTAGTGGTTGAGTGCCTCTGAGTTCAATCCCTGATACCCATCCCCCTACCAACAAAAAGACATAAGAGAAGAACAAAATTAAAGTTCAATTTGAGATATTAGAAGGACAGTGGGCCTGGTGGTGTATATTTGCAATCTTAGAACTTGGGAGTCTGAGGCAGGAGGATTGCAAATTTGAGGCCAGTCTGGGAAACTTAGTGAGTGAGACTCTATCTGAAAATAAAATGAAATAGAATAAAATAAAACAAGGGCTGGGTACGTAACTTAGTGGTAGAGCATCCCTGGATTCAATCTCCAGTACCACCAAAAGAAACAAACAAACAAAATAAAAAAAGAGAAAAATTAGAATCTGAACATAAAATGAACCCACAAAAAATTGGAAGAGAGAATAAAGATGGAAAGTAATAGGAAATAAGTGAAGTCAAAACGATAAACGTATTATTTTTTTGAAAGCTAATCTTTTGAAAGACTCACCTGCACAGATAAAAATCCCAGAGACATCTCCAAAGACTCAATTGCTATACATAAAGAAAGAACCAGAATTTGAGCAGTGTGGGCTGCAGCAGCTCTGTCCACATCCTGCCCACCCCAGCTCTGGGGGAGTTTTGCAGGGGTAGATAACTCGGGTAACCACACTCCTCCTCACTGCTGGTTTAGAAAGCAGAGAGGAAAAGTTTTGAACTGGATGAGATACTGTAGTTTTAATTCAGATTGGCTCGAAATACATAATATCTAAACATGAGACTGTTCTTATAATCAGAAAATGCGTGAAAAGCCATAGGATCTACTGGAAATGTTACCAAGAGCAAGGAAATGTTTCTGATAAAATGCGTGAGGCGAGAGTGGGAGAAACAAAGCTGACTCCACTGGCACTCGGTTGAGCCTGGCCAGTTCAAAAAGGCTGCTGTGTGCTGTGTCCAGTGGCTCTTTGGGGATTTTCCTTCATCAGATTGGGAGAAATGAAGCACCAGACCAACTAAGGAGAGTAACACTCTTAATCCTTTGAATGAAATTACAAACCATGAGTGCATATGGATAGATATGCAAAGTTTGATAAGGGATTATTTCCTTAGTCTCAAAGTACTTCCTAAGAAAAAACAACAGACAGAAAACAACTTCACAGGGCAGAAGACTGGAAGATGTCATCTTAAACAAGTTATCAAACTGGATAACACCAAATATAAGTTATGTGCCACCTGATAGGAAGCCAGGAGAGGTATGTGGCATCTGCTGTGATTTTGTTTCTCAAAGATAGATAATTTGAATCTAATGCAGAATATGTTCAAAACCAAATTCTACAAAATATCTGGCTTATAAACAACAACAAAGATTCCAGAAGGAGAAATGATTTCCAAGTTGATTGGAGATTAAACACACTTATGATACCTAAATGCCATGCCCATTTCTGAACTGGATGATTTTTGCTTTTAAGGTTATTGTGGACTTCACTATGATGATTATTGCCAAAATTTACTGGTGGTGATGTGAATGCTGATGTCCCAATTTTTTAAAAATGTTTATTTCTTAGTTGTAGGTGGGCAGAATATCTTTATTTTTTATTTTTATGTGGTGCTGAGGATCAAACCCAGTGCCTCACGTGTGCTAGGCGGGCACGCTACCACTGTGCCATAACTCCAGCCCTGATGTCCCAATTTTAAGGGTGGTATTTTGTTTGTGTAGGATGATGTCTGAGTTGATGGGATAGCATGTTGGCAAATTACTCTCGGATAGTTCAGGGAAATGAAAGCTCTTTGTAGTATAGTTGTGACTTTTCTGTAAGTTTGATATTGTTTCAAAAAATTCTAAAAACGTTATAGAGAAATTAGAAAGACTAAATACTGATTAGAAAAAATATTAGCGATGTCAGTATCACATAGGGGGTTAATGTAACCTGGTGTTTGCATTAAACTAAAGATAAGATAAAGACTAACAAATTCAAATAAGAAAAAATTCCAATGATGAACAAGTAAAAAGAGATCACTTCAATAGCAGGGCAGGAAAATGCAATTTAAAATATGGATCAGGTATCATAGGCACCGACCAAAATGATACAAACTTGACAGAATGATGGCTAGCAATGGTAATTTGGGGATGTGGAATAGGCATTTTTATATTTTGATAATAAATATTTAAAGTGTTCAGTTTTTGTAGTGTAAAATCTGGCAGCACGCATTAAAAATATGCATCTCAGGCGGGTACGGTGGCGCAAGCCTGTAATCCCAGCACTTTGGGAGGCTGAGACAGGAGAATCGCGAGTTCAAAGCCAGCCTCAGCAATGGCGAGGCGCTAAGCAACTCAGTGAGACCCTGTCTCTACATAAAACACAAAATAGGGCTGGGGATGTGGCTCAGTGGTCCAGTGCCCCTGAGTTCAATCTCCAGTACCAAAAAAAAAAAAAAAAAAAAAAAAGAGGGGCTGGGATTGTGGCTCAGCGGTAGAGCGTTTGCCTCGCATGCGTGAGGCCCTGGGTTCGATCCTCAGCACCACATACAGAGCAATAAAATAAAGACATCGTGTCCATCTACAAAAAAAATTTAAAAAAAAAAAAAAAAAAAAAAAAAAAAAAAAGATGCATCTCATGACTCAGGAAGCTGAGGCAGGAGGATCATAAGTTTGAGGCCAGCCTAGATAATTTAGCAAATTGCTGTCTTGAAATAAAAAATAAAAAGCACAGGAGATATAGCTCAATGGTTGTACAATAACTTATTTATAATGATGGCCTGACTTATTTATAATATGATTTTTATTGGCAAAATTTACTGGTGATGATGTGAATGCTGATGTCTCAATTTTAAGGGTGATATTTTGCTTATATAGGATGATATCTGAGTTGATGGGGTATTGTGCTGGCAAATTACTCTCAGATGGTTCAGGGTGATGAAAGTTCTTTGTAGTATAATTGCAACTTTTGTGTAAATGTTAATTCAGTGTCTTCTATTTCAAAAGCCAGGGAAACATACTATATTTCAAATGTTTTTATCTAAATAAAAGTTGATTTTGGCAGAGCTCTGGTGGTGCACGCCTGTAATCTCAGCAACTCTGGAGGCTGAGTCAGGAGGATTGCAATTTCCAGGACATCCTCTGCAATTAAGCAAGACGCTGTCTCAAAACAAAATAAAAGGACTTGGATGCAGCTCAGTGGTATAGCACCCTTGGGCTCAATCCTCAGTACCAGAAGACAAAACAAAACAAAAATTTTTTTCAGCATAACCAATTCTTGAATGACTTATCTTGAAACTCCTTACCTGATTTCAGTAATTGGAGCGTTACAAATTAATTTGAGTTGCAACAAAAATTTTTATGAAATACTATAAAATATATTGGTTGTAAATTCTGAGAACTGCATACATTCTATCTTTTGCACTTCCTTGTGAACTTCAATTTAGAAAAGCCTCCTTCGTGTTTTTGGCAGGACTTTTTTTCTAAATAATACTTCAATATGGACTTTTTCTTGGCAATTCATGTGATTTCCTGGAAGTTCCTGCTGAGTATACACTTTCTATGTAAACATAAAACTTGATTCCCTTAGTTAAAGCAACTACTGCTTGCAAATGCTGATAGGTTTTATAAGCAATTTGCAGCCAGTGAAGGCCATCTCTCTTCCGGATTTCCTCTAATACTTTGTAGTATGGGCCACAGAACCCTTACTAAAGCTGCTTGTAAATTCTTTTTTTTTTTTTTAATATTTATTTTTTAGTTGTAGGTGGACAGAACATATTTATTTTATTCTTATGTGGTGCTGAGGATCAAACCCAGCGCATCACACGTGCTAGGCGAGCACACTACCACTGCGCCATAACCCCAGCCCTGCTTGCAAATTCTTGTTTGCTGTAAGAGCCCCTCCTCTTCCTAACCTTTGGACTAAACATTCCTTTATTTTTCAAAAGTAAAGAATCTGATTTTAAGACTAACTATTTTGCCCTGATCACATTTCCTCCAATATGTCAACTGCCATAACTGCCTTGAACATCTAACCTTTCCTTAACCCCCGTCACGTTCATAAACCACACATAACAATATATACAGTTCCTTTTCATTTATCAAAAGAAAAGAATCCTTTGGGAATAAAGATTTGACAGCTCCTGTTACAAGATAATTGTAATACTTGAAAAAAAGAGAGAAAGAGAGATGAGACAGATGGTGTACACTGGAGACATGTGGAAGTTTGCTTGAAAAATAGCTTCAGAAATTCAATTGAGACTGAAAAGAAATTATGCAAATCATCATTTTTGCATAAAAGCATCATGGAAAACAAGGAAATTATCTTAATCTTTAGTCTTCCACAATCTTGTCAAAGAGAAAGAATGTCAACCGACTGATACCATCTTGGGTTCCTATTTAAAAAAAAAAAAATCTATAGGCACTCATTGGAATCACAGGGAAAGAGATTACTTTGATTGAGTCATTACAAGTATTATTTTCTGTGTTATATGTAGGTTTAATTCAGTACCATCAACCATTACTACATTTTTTGATGAATGAGTACTTTTATTACATACTATATAATTTACATAGGAAATGGCTTATAACAAATGTATTAGATCTTCCATAAAATCAATTTATATAGCATAAAAAGACGAAAGAAACTTAATTTAAAATTGTTTATTACTTAAAAAAATTGTTTTCCAAATTGCCCTTTTAACGTTGATAAATGCCTGCCTGAGTCATACTTTGTGTGAGAGTTCAGAAAATGAAAAAGAAAATGTACAAGTAAGTATAAAGACAGAAATTCTAAGGAATCATGTGAAGATCAGGTGAAAATTTTGTGATGTAGGTTTTTGAGAGGGACAGAAAAATAATAAGAACTGATTTTAGTGAAAGGAAGAAAATAACAATGAATTTGGGCAAGTTTTTAGGAAAATAAGGTTTAAGTATGGTCTTTTGAGTGCTTGGTGTAGTGATTATTATGCTTTTATGAGTATGAATAAACATACATTTTATTAAGGAGCAAGAAAAAGGTGAAGAGTTATCTAGAGACAAAAAATGTTATGATGGGATGATTTCTACTTATGAGATCACAGAACATAGGATTTGACTTGTGTGTATGTGTAAATAAGGGTGGGTAAACTGATAAAGACCCACATCTTTTGCTTAATACTATTATTAAAAAAAGAAGCCTGGGTCATATTTTTAAGTCTCTAATGAATTCATACATGTTTTTCTTGCATGTGTATTTTTAAACTGTTTTATGTAGCTGCATTAAAAAGTCTCCCTTTTATCTTTAAACTTGATCAGAAAGAAAGAAAATTGCAAATTGATAAATAATCTTTAATATTTAAAGACAGGTTACTAAGAAAGATTATGAAATTTCATTTTCTAAAGATGGCTAGATAAAGTGATGGACATTTATCTACTTTCTCTTTAATAGTTTGGATTAGGTAAAGTTTGCTTAGAAGCGAAAAAGACTACTTCCAGGTTTAAGCTTTTAAAATGATAATGGAATCTGACAAGATAAAGTATTTTTAATAGAAAGGAAGTAATCTTGTTTTTTTTTTTTTAGTTCCCCCAAATAGCCTAAATTTATCTTTGAGTGAACTTGGGTCAGAAATATATTAAGGACATCTAATTTTCAGTTAAGTTTTCATCGAAATTGAATAGTGCTTAGCAACGTTGGTGATGTGGCTGATTTTTGTCCAGTTGTGGGGGCCTGGGCTGAGTTTGGGGCCAGTCATGTATGTTTCTCTGGGCAGGCTAATATTCTGGCTCCTTTTCAAAATAGATTTCCTTTTATCTGTCCAACATTTATTTATTAAGTGGGAAGGCTGAGCAGTCCATGGTGGGGTGAGCATGGAAGGGGGGGGGAGTGGAATAAACGCAAATATCAATGCTATTGCTCTTATATTGTCCTTAGCAAAGGAGCTCTGGCTCCAAGATTTTTTTTTTTTTTTTTTTTTTGGTACCGGGGATTGAACTCAGGGGTACTCAACCACTGAGCCACATCCCCAGCCCTATTTTGTGTTTTATGTAGAGACAGGGTCTCACTGAGTTGCTTAGCGCCTCGCCATCACTGAGGCTGGCTTTGAACTCATGATTCCTTGGTCTCAGCCTCCCAAAGTGCTAGGATTATAGGCATGTGCCACCAGGCGGGGCTTCCAAGATTCTTTGTACTTCTCAACAAAGCCAAAGCTCTAGGTTGCCCCTTCTGGTTGAACTTTCTTGGTCAGTATCTGGCTACTTCCTTTTTAAATATGCCTCTGGGTGAGTCTAGGTTCGCCTTACTCAAACGGTAGTACCAGTATGACTTACATTAGGTACTCTTCACTCTTGAACCTAGGCTGGTCCTAGGACTAAGTGAGAGCAGCCACACCTGTAATGAGCTTAGCAGGTGACTCTGATTGAGCTAAACTTCAAGAACATCCCCTGAAGACTGGGCTAGGATTAGTCAGTTTAGAGAGCTCCAGCTCTCCCCAAGTATTCTGCTGTTAAGCACAGCTCCTGAAATGTTCAGACACGATTCAAGAGGGCTGGCAGAAGATGCGGCTCAGTTGCTTCCCACTCACCATCTAAGTTTCTTCCTAGCATCCTCTCTGCCTGAACTGAAATCCTCGGGAAGTGCCTATAAATACTCCATCTGCTCAGAGTTTTTGCCAGACACCACCTTCCCACTACTGTAGACCAAAATAGTCTTTCTGGGCTTGCCTGACTCTAGGAGCCCTGCTTCATGACAGCTATGGTGCCTCATGACCACTTGGCTTTGTACAGGGGGAATTCCACTGCCCTTAGATGTCCTTAATGCAATTAGGATGGAAATAAATTCTGGAAAGAACCTTAGACATAATCCAAGCCACTCTCTAATTATACGAAAACAGGTGCAGTCAGATACATAGGGAAAAAAGGCAGGAAGCAAACATTTTATTGAGTTCTGAGTATATCACCAAAAGGTGCTGTGCTAGGTTTTTCAACAAGCTTTCAAAGTAGACAATATTATATTCATTTGTATAGATAAGGATGATGAAATTCAGGAAATTAAAGAAATTTGCAAAGTCATTCAGTTAACAGGTAGTAGATCCAGGATTGAATCTGTTTCTAATAAAAACAATAAATAATACATTAAGCACTTATAATGTATTGGACATAGTTATAACCATTTTGTTTTTTATTATATAAGTTGCCACAAAATCCTGAGGTGTTATTATACCCATTGTACAGGGGAAATTACAGGCACAGAAATTGCCCAAGGTCAAGTTAGGAGATGGTAACTGGGCATGGTGGTGCATGCTTGTAATCCCAGCAGTTTGGGAGGCTGAGACAGGAGAATAGCAAGTTCAAAGCCAGCCTCAGCAAAAAGCAAGGTGCTAAGCAACTCACTGAGACCCTGTCTCTAAATAAAACACAAAATAGGGCTGGGGATATGGCTCAGTGGTTGAATATCCCTGTGCTCAATCCGCAGTACAACAACAACAACAAAAAAAAAGAAAAGAAAAGAAAAAAAAAAGTTAGGAGATGACACAGCCTTTGACCTCTAAGAATCAAGTACCCTGGAGAGATTGGGAGTAGGACAAATAGTTATTGTCCAGGTGGTTGATAACTAGGCCTGAAAGAAGTATTGGGAGAGGGAGAGATTAACCAAACACTTCTGATGATCTCTGTATTATTTATATAGAGAAGGTAAGAAGGGGAGGAATCAGAGAGAGAATGGGGAAGTGAAGATAACTGCATTTTCTTGCATGCTTGGGGAACTAAGTAAATGGTGACACCATTAACTAAGACCTAGAATGAAGATGAGCTGGCACTGCATTTACATTTTGTGTTTAAGAGCTGGCATTTATTTAGCTGTTTCTCCAGCTTCACTGTGACATGCATGAGGAAGAATCATGTGTTCTCATCTTCTACATAAAACTTATTGAGAGATTGTAACAAAGACTCTCAACAGAACTCTGAATGGACTCGGTCCCTGGCTTATATTCAGGTAAAGGACATAGGCAATAAATAATGGAAAAAGTAGCAAAAAGTACTATAAAAGAGGTAAATAAATGCTTTGGTAGAACATGATGGTGCAGGGTCCAAGTGACAAAGGATCTTTTAAAATATGGAAGATGTTCAATTTTCATTTCAGGTAAAATAGGAAGAAATTAATGAGTTTTAAGCAAGGAGGTAACATCACATGTTAAAACACCCGGCTGCCCTCACGTTTTTTGTAGCTCATGAGAGCTACAATGAGAATTTTGAATTAAAAACCACACTCAAACCATAGCAGGAGGCAAAGGGAGGTGGGTAGAGATTAAGAAATATTTTGAGAGAAGACTTGTTGATGGAATGGGATGAAGAGAAAAAGAAAAGTCAAAGATGACGCCTAGGTTTTTAGTTTGAGCAATTCGATCAATAGTTTGTCATTTACCAATGTCACAGTGACTGCAGGAGGAACAAGTTTTGAAGGAAAATGATAATCAGATGCATATGTGAATGCATGTGTAAGCATGGTACCAGAGCTTATTGAAGAGTATACAGGACTGGGATTTTTAAAGACTGATTTGTATTACCACTAAGAGCAATTAACTTCTGTTATTCCTTGTCCCCCATCTGCAACTTGGGGATAATTACATCTATAATATTATCAGTCTTTACTGCTCCAGAGGGAAGCTGAGAAGATAAATGAGATAATACATATGAAGGACTTTGAAGTCTTGGGAGGATAAGAACTGTATACATCCAAGCTATCATTATTATGTCACAGAATGTGTTTGTATTTTTCATGTATCTGCTCAAAGTCACAGGGGTCATAAGCATAACACACATTCTTTCCCTTCATGCTTAGTTCCCAGAAATGAGAAAAGTAATATGCTTCTCTTTCCCCACTATCCCCTCCTTATGGTGTTCTCTTGACAGGATTTTCAATTGCAAGTATTTTAAGGCCCTAGAAAGAAAGGATAACTGGTAACTCTGATTGGGTGATTCTTGGCTGATAATGATGATGATATCTTACTTTAATGTAGATGTGCAAATTAAAAAGAATCAGGACATTATCTAATCTACTTGCCCAACACCACTCTAAAATTTTTTTTTTTTTTTTTTTACTGTTTGACAGAAAATGGCTCAAAAGATTAAAGAACTTGCCCAAGGCTTCACTTAACAGCTAGAGTAAGTAGAATTCATAAAAGAGTTGTGTCCTAATCCAGGCATGGTGGCACACTTGTAATCCCAGTGACTGTGGAAGCTGAGGTAGAAGGATTGCAAATTGGGCTGGGATTGTGGCTCAGTGGTAGAGCGCTTGCCTCGCATGCGTGAGGCCCTGGGTTCGATCCTCAGCACCACATACAAAGCAATAAAATAAAGACATTGTGTCCATCTATAACTAAAAAAAAAATATTAAAAAAAAACAAAAAAAAAAAGCCGGGCGCGGTGGCTCAAGCCTGTAATCCCAGCACTTAGGGAGGCTGAGACAGGAGAATCGTGAGTTCAAAGCCAGCCTCAGCAATGGCGAGGTGCTAAGCAACTCAGTGAGACCCTGTCTCTACATAAAACACAAAATAGGGCTGGGGATGTGGCTCAGTGGTCGAGTACCCCTGAGTCAATCCCCAGTTCCAAAA
>CM053403.1:132277110-132451563 GCA_028644305.1 Xerus rutilus
TGGTACTGGGGATTGAACTCAGGGGCACTCAACCACTGAGCCACATCCCCAGCCCTATTTTGTGTTTTATGTAGAGACAGGGTCTCACTGAGTTGCTTAGTGCCTCGCCGTTGCTGAGGCTGGCTTTGAACTCGCGATTCTCCTGTCTCAGCCTCCCTAAGTGCTGGGATTACAAGCGTGAGCCACCGCGCCCGGCTTACCTGTCAAATTTAATGCCTGAAATTGTTTAAAAAGATTGTCTTAAAATCAACGAGAAAGAAAAAAAAGGATAAAGACGCTACTGATACTGCATTTGAAGTGATGGGAGGCAGGGCCAGTAGGAGAAGGAAATAGAGGAAGATGCTAGTGATGAAAAGTTTCTCATAGGAAGAGTGTTTTCATGATAGAAGTGAGCATACCCCTGCCCCAAGTCTGTAGTGACTTCTGTTTAGCAGTTCGGTGGTTGGCTGAATTAGGATGAATTCAGGGAGGCAGGGAGTCACTCCTTATGAAAACTGTAGGGAGCTGACAGACAATTGTCTGTAATTGTCAGCTCCATCCACCTCACAGGTACCTTTCGGGGCAGACAGATAAGAATGTGCTGGATGTTTAGCAAAGAGCCAGGTCAGGTATTGGTAAACTGGGAGGGCAGCATAGTGTCTATGGCAGCTCCATATTCTTTTCTCCAAGGTTGAAGGTGATGTGCGAGGCGATACTTCACCTGGGCACTGTGAGGGTTCCCTACACTCTCCCAAGCCCATGGCACCTGGTGGCTCTCTTCCTCCTTGCTGAGCTGAGATGTGCCAGTGCAGGCTGGGTTTGGCTGCCATCCTAATTCAGATCATGCTTGAAGATGTTAAAGGAAAAATGATCTGATCCTTATTAAAATGGTAAAGAAGACATTATTGGAGACTTTTGCAGTAGGGAAGAAAGATTGGGCTCAATGCTGAAGATACCAAAGACCACCGGGTATTAATAGCCAAAGAGCAGAGAGAGGGTGTCAGAGGATAGAAAAATTACCAAGTGGAGATACCAAGGGTGGGGGACTCTTCCCAAACTAAGCCTACTTCTTGCTAAAACTGGACCTGTAAGTCTTGAGAAAGATCATTTTTTGTTTCCAGTTTAACACAGTAGCATAGGGTGTACTCTCTCTGCAGTCTTATTAGTAATTCCTTATTAGTAACACATGGACATCTTTAATATCTCATAGCTTCTTTTTTTTTTTTTTGGTACTGGGGATTGGACTCAGGGGCATTGGACCACATCCCCAGCCCTATTGTGTGTTTTATGTAGAGACAGGGTCTCACTGAGTTGCTTAGCGCCTCGCTGTTGCTGAGGCTGGCTTTGAACTCGCGATTCTCCTGTCTCAGCCTCCCAAAGTGCTGGGATTACAGGCTTGCACCACCGCACCCGGCTAGTGTCTCGTAGTTTCTTGCTGACTCTTTTGGTCTCAGGGCACCCTCCTTAAAGTGTTTTTAAAATTCTGTTTCACTCATTATTACCCTACATGTGACCCAGCTGGAGATGTCATTCCTTTACAGTAGCCACCTTCAGAATTTTACAATTAAATGTACATTTAAAACTACACAAAATCTCACATACAGCTGGGCATGGTGGGGCACGCCTGTAATGAGGCTGAGGCAGAAGGATCACTTTTATTTTTTTTTAAAAGAAGGATCACTTTTTTTGAGGCCAGACTCAACAACTTAGCAAGGGCCTAAGCAACTAGTGAGATGCCATCTCAGAATAAAAAGGACTGGGGATGCAGCTCGGTGGTAGAGCACTCCTGGGTTCAATCCCTAGTACCATAAAAAGAGAAAAAAAAATCTCACATACATATTTTTCTATACCAGCCTCCTGAAGAGTTTATTTATTTGGGTACCAGGGATTCAACTCCGGGGCACTAAACCACTGAGCCACATCCTCAGTCCTATTTTGTATTTTATTTAAAGATAGTGTTTCCCTGAGTTGCTTAGTGCCTCACTTTTTGTTGAGGCTGGCTTTGAACTCACGATCCTTCTGCCTCCGCCTCCCAAGCTGCTGGGATTACAGGTGTGCGCCACCATGCCCAACGGAAGAGTTTATTTTTTAATAGAGTAGATACTTTCTTAATATGTAAATCTAGCTTTTCTCTTCATGTTTAAAGAAAGTCTGTTTTTTTTTTCCTACCAAAATTATATCTAATAAAGATACTTGTGTGTTTAGCATGCTAGTGGTTGGCCAATTACCTAGTGGGCATGCACAACCATTTCCCCTTTTAAAATCATTTTAAATTCCTCCCAAGTAAGTAAGACCACCTTTGGAACATGAGACCCCTTAAAATGTTCCCAGATTCTGAGCATGACCTTCTTCCTAATCCAGTCACTTTGGTCCTTGTCTAGGAATGGTCCGGGTTGACTTTTCCTCTTTGTGTCGTTCCTTTGTTGCTGACTGTATCTCCAGTTGGTAGACATCAGGGGCTGGCTTATCAGCAGACATTACTGTGCAGGTCACCCAGCCAGCTGGCACTACATTCTTGGCTCCTTCTGTTGAATCTTTTTCTGGTTGGCTGGCAAATTAAATCTTTTCATTGAGAAGGGAGCGTGTGCATGTGCACGTGTGTATGTCTGTGCTTGTCGACGTATGTGTTACCAGAAGGGAATGAGGCAACAGCAAAAGTTAAGTAAGTCAGTTAAATACAATTCTCTCCCTTGCCTTGTAGTTTTGGGGTCCCCTTCATGTCACTCTGTAGCAGGGGATAATTCTTGGTTTTGTCACTCAATCTGTTGTGCTCATCAGTCAAGTGTATGTTAGCATTTGAATCTGCGTATTTGTCATTTTATTATTGGAATTAAAAGAAACAGTATAAAAGCAATATGTGTGTTTACATATCCATTCCTCAAATTTACATACCTGTGATCTGAGTGGTAATATCTATGCTTTAGCTTGCATAAGAATATCTAGGATCAGGAGTGGGTTCTGCCCATGTGCCAGGCTGTGTTCTGGGTGCTTTGTGTACATTAGCTTACTTAATTCTCACTGTGAGGTAGTTACCATTCCCTCCATTTTAGAGATGAAGAAACAGACACAGAGAAGTTAACTAACTTGGTCACACCACTAGTAAGTCGTGGCATCACTCACAATAATCTAAGTTATGGTATAGCCGCCAACAACCACAAAATTTGAGAGGCGTAATTCAGTGAAGGCTTATTTCATACCTGGGATTCCTGTCTGGTGGGAGCCTGCTCATCATCATAGTCATCGTCACTCAGGCCCAGGCTGACAGCGGCTCCTCCTCAGTGCCTGCTTCCAAGAGCGGAGCTACAAGTTGAGCTCTGGCTTAAAGACGCCGCCTGGAAGCGCCATGTTTACTTCTCCTGTCATCATATCCAAAACAAGTCACTGGGCCATAACTCCACCTAAAGGAGGTGGAAAGTGCAGGCCTGTCATGTGGAGAGAAGAGAATCATGTTTGTGGTAGAGCTGGAACTAGATTCTAGGCAGCTGGCTACAGAGGCCGTGCCAGTGGTTGTAACTGTACATAAATGCAGGTTATTACCTGCAACAATCTTGTCACTTTGGATGCAGAAGAAATGTTATTGAAAGAAATTAAGTAATCCCCTCAATATGCTTATTATGTGGATATGTTATATTAATGTGACATTATTACATGAGAAGCAGTGTAACTTAACAGGTAAGAATATGGACGTTCCTCCCAGGCCCCCCAACCCGAGATTGAACCCAGGGCTTCATTGCATGCTAGGCAAGTGCTGGACCATTAAGCTACATCCCCAGGCCCCAAAACTTGGATTCTGTGTTAGGCTGCTTGGGTCAAAATGTCAACTGTGTCATAAATTACCTGTAGGACTGTGGGCAAGTTACTTCTCTTCTCTGTGCTTCAAATACCTCGTATTTAAATGGAACCTATTATACCGAGTTATAGTGTTATTGAAAGTGGTTTGGAAATAGTATTTGTGAGGTTAACACTCCTAAAATCATAGTGTATAGTAAACCTTGAATAAATGTTAGCTACTATTTGTTTTTAATATTTTTTTATTGTAGATGGACACAATGTCTTTATTCTATTGCTTTGTATGTGGTGCTGAGGATCGAACCCAGAGCTTTCACGCATGCGAGGCAAGCGCTCTACCGCTGAGCTACAATCCCAGCCTAGCTACTATTTTTAATTAGGAATTTTGGTATGCCACAGAGTAAATGATATCTTCAAGAACTTAACTATAAACAAAACATTTGACAACATTAATCTGTAAGGATATCACTGTGTGTATAAACCAGATAACATAATGCTTGAGTACTGTTTAATATTTAAAATTTCAATTTGAGTTCTTTTTTTCCCCACGGTAGGATTATAGGTGGAATCCTGTTTTAAGAATATCCATATAAATAACTTATTGATACAGTTATTAAATATATGTGTACCTAACAAACCCAGTGTATCAAAATCTAGATGTGGAAAACTTAAATTAGAAGTTAATTTAAAAAAACACCTCTAGAACAGTAGTTCTCAATGGGGCTCTGGGAGTGATCTTGCCCCCCAGGAGACATATGGCAGTCCAGAGGCATATTGTCATAAGGGGGAGGGAAGGATGCTGCTGGCATCTAATGGGTGGAGTCCAGAGATGCTGTGCATAGGACAAGGCACAGGACAGCCAGCGCCAGGCAAAGAATCAGGGGTCTCAGATGCCAGCAGTCAGTACCAACGTTGAGAAACCCTGACCTAGACACAGAACTCAATTTACCATGAATTGCTTTTAATAGAAAGATTCCTTAGAGTGCTAAATGCAGGTAGATTTCTTGTTGTAAATATCATAACATTAACCTATTGACATTAGTATGAAGCTGTTTGCAAGCACTGACTGGCAGTTCTTTTTTCTTTTCTTGGTTCTGGTGATTGAACTCAGGGGTGTTCTACCATTGAGCCCCTTTCCAGCCCTTATTGTATTGTCCCACCTCCCACTCCCAAAAAACTCCCCCACCCCCATGCTGTGGATTGAACCCGGGGCCTCAAGCCTGCTAGGCGAGTGCTTTAACACTGAGCTATACCCACTCCTCCTTCAGTTCACCAGCTATTTAAAAAAACAAATCAAAACAGGGTGTGTTGGCACATGCCTAAAATCCCAGTGGGTCTGGAGGCTAAGACAGGAGGATAGCAGGTTTGAAGCAAGTCTCTAAGCAACTTGGTGAGACCCTGTCTCAAAATAAAAACAGCTGGGGATATAGCTCAATGGTTAAGTGCCCTTGGGTTAAATCTCTCTGCTTTAAAAAAAAAAAAAAAAAAATTCAAGACAGGGTCTTGCTAAGGCTTGCTGTAAGCCTGGCCTGGAACTTGTGATCCTCCTGCCTCAGCCTCCCAAGCAGCTGGGACAGGCGTGTGCCACTGTGCTCTGCTCAGGCAATTCTTTATAACAAAGCTGCACTGTGAGAGGCATAGTAATGTCTATTAAATGACAAGTCCTGTGTTAGAAGTGTGTTGGCCCTCACCCATGAAAACAGCTGCTATAGACTTCACTATTTGGGCGTAGTGAATGTTCTGCACCAAAATGTCCATAGAACTGAACAGAAACTTCACAGAAGAAGAAATATGAATGGTCAACAAATATATGAAAAAATGTTCCACATCACTAGTAATTAGAGAAATGCAAATTAAAGCTACACTGAGATTTCATCTCACTCTAGTCAAAATGGCAATTATCAAGAGTACAAGTAACAATAAATGTTGGTGAGGATGTGGGGGAAAAGGTACATCACTGGTGGGATTGCAAATTGGTGCAACCATGCTGGAAAGCAGTATGGAGATTCCTCAGAAAACTGGGAATGGAACCGCCATTTGACCCAGTTATCCCACTCTTCAGTTTATACCCAAAGGATTTAAAATCAGCATACTAAGTGATAGCCATATCAATGTTTATAGCAGCTCAGTTCACAATAGCTAAGCTATGGAACCAACCTAGGAACTCTTCAACAGATGAATGGATAAAGAAAATGTGGTATATAAACACAATGGAATATTACTTAGCCATAAAGAAGAATGAAATTATCCTGGTAAATGGATGGAACTGGAGACCATGATGCTAAATGAAATAAGCCAATTCCTAAAAAACCAAAGGCCAAATGTTCTATCTGATATGCAGACGCTAATACACAATAAAGCACATGAGGGGAAGAATAGAAATTCATTGGATTAGACAAAGGAGAATGAAAGGAAGGAAGGAGGATGGGATTAGGAAAGACAGTGGAATGAATCAGCATAACTTTCCTATTCATATATGAATACATGACCAATGTAACTCCACACCATGTACAACTACAAGAATGGGAAGTTATACTCCCTGTACATATAATATGTCAAAATACACTCTACTGTTATATGTATCTGAAAAGAACAAGTAGAAAAAATTTAAAAGAAAAACAAAGAACAAAAATAAATTAAAAAAATATCATTAGGCTGCCAGGGCAGTGTATTTGAAGAGTTCTATTTTAATTTGCATGCAATGATAACTGGGTGATTTGGTATTTGGTCTGAGATCATATTCTAGACCAGGATTTTTCAACCTTGCATTGTTGACATTTTGGACCTGATAATTTGGGGGGAGGTCTCTCCTGTGCATTGGAGGATATTTAGCTGCATCCCCAGTGTCCACTCATGAGATGCCAGTAGTACACTCTGCTTAATCCCCTGATTAATCGTCACAGTTGGGGCAGTCAGAAATTTGCCATTGCCACATATTCCCAGGGGGTGGGCAAAATTGTCCCCAGTGGAGATCCACTGTTGGAGTAATTTGAATGGTGGAAAAGAAAAAACCACAATAGCAAACCAGCAGTACTTTGCAGCTTTAAGAAATGTGGAGAATCCAAATGGCAGATGCAGGGCATCTCAGAATACGGGATAGGGAAGCAGATGGTAATAGAGACAGAAGCTATTTTATAGCTGCTCTGGGGCAGGGGTAAAAATAGAGAAATCGTAGAGGAAGATCCTCAGATTTACCTGAAAGCTAGATTTTCAATTATTTCTCTTAATGAAATGTCAGCTTGTAAGGGCAGAGCTGACAGCAGGAAAGAGTAATGGTTCTGTGCAATAATAGTGTAGAGGGAGGTGCTTTGCTGATGAAGTTGCTCATTATCTGGAGTCTAGGAGGAAAATCAGTCAGTGAATTATTGTGGTGAAATATTAACTTTCATTTTTCTGGAAGCCAAATAACCAAAACAATCTGAAATAACTAGATTTGTTTTTCATGAGACTTATAAAAATTCTTATTTATCATTGTGTTAAATGAAATAAAATATAATGCAGTGAATTAATAGACACAAAAATACTTAGAAAAGTACCCATCCCATGATAAGCTGTCAATCAATATTAGTTGTCATTATCTGTTAAAATGAAGACTAGGAATAAGAAAATAAGAATGTTCACTCTACTGTCAGGGATATCCAAAAAGAAAAAAAATGTATATTCAGTATAGTTTTAGCTGTAAATTGTTTTTTTTTAAATATTTATTTTTTAGTTGTAGGTAGACAGAATATCGTTATTTTTATGTGGTGCTAAAGATCGAACCCAGTGCCTCACACATGCTAGGCGAGCACTCTACCACTGAGCCATAACTCCAACCCCTGTAAATTATTTTATTCTAGTTCTTTGAAAAAATAAAAGGTAGTTCTGTTTTTTTTTTTTTTTTTATATCTTTATTTATAAAGTGCCTCACACATGACAGGCAAGCGCTCTACCACTGAGCTACAATCCCAGCCGCAAAGGTAGCTCTTTTATGATATTTATACTACATGTTAACTTCCAGATCACCAGCATATTAAATTAGCCAGAACATCTCATTTACTAGCTGTTCTGAGTAAACCAAAGTTCATTATAATATGTCAAATATGAAGACTTAATATTTATAGCCAGACAGTTTACACCACTGATTGACAGGTCAGTAGAGTGTATGTTCAGAGGTTAGGGATTAAACCAAAGTCTTGCTTAACTGTTCCATGGGCATGAATTTATTTGTGGCTTTGAAGCACATCACTGGAGAGGTGATGAAAAATATCTTGTAGCAGCTGATTTTCAGGACTAATGTACCATTTCTCAAAATTGACGGCACCATTTCATTTTATTTAGCTACCGTGTGTGTTTTTTCCTGTTGCAGTCAAAATATTTGACTAGTCAACCTCAGTGTGTTTGCCCCAGCTAAAATTCTGTCTGGAATGTGATATGACCCTAATTTGCCCTTGATTTTTAACTTCAAGGGACTGGGAAGAGAGGACCAGTGGAATGAGAATACCTGGATTCTAGAGGACATTTCATTTCAGTCTTGTCTTCATTATTCTGTGGCCTTGGGCAAGTCTTTTAATCATGTCAGAACTCCATTTCCCAATCTCTATGGGAATAACTGTCCCCAAAGTTTTGGAAAAGAGTGAAGTGATTTTGGAGACACTGTGAGAATTGTGAGGCTCTGACTTGGTCTGTGCATTTCTAGTTTTTACTTCCTCTGTTTCATTCTCCATGTTACTCGACCATCTTTACCAAATGTGGATCTAAATGTTTAACTTCCCCTTTTGTTCCTTCAGAGTCTTCTATTGAATATAGAATAAAATCCAGGAAATTTTGCATGGTCCAAGGAGCCTGTTGAGATCCTTTCTCGCCTTGCTGGTCCTTACTAGTGAGTGCACTGGGTGTCCAGGGAGAGCTACTCTAAGCCAGGTCCTGGGAGCCTGCCTTCCTGCAAGTGTCCCCCTCCTGTAGTGTCTGTCCATCTGGCCAGCTCCCTGGCCTGGCACTCTTTCTACAGTGGACACAGGCAGGCTTCCTTTTTGCTAATACCATGTCTTGGGTATATTTCCATTCAAGAGTTTTGAAAACTGTTGAATATTTTCCGCCTTCATCTCCTAGACCAGAGGTCTTTAAAGGTATCACTTCATCCTTAGACATATCTCAAAACCTGTAGGCAAACAGTGCATGGTATCTAGTAGTTATTTGATGAATGTGAAGTGAATGAGTCAGTAGTTGAAAGATAATTCAAGTAGAAGTGGAAAAGGGAAATAATTGCTAAGGTGATTTGGAAGGAACAGTAGTGGGTAATTTGGTTATGTTGGAGAAATATTATCCTGTAGCAGCTTTGTGTAAAAATTATTCTTGGCTATTTAGAGGCTTTGGTATAGGAGAGATTTATTTTCCTTTTTATTAATGAATAATGAATTTGAAACAACAATCAACCTGTTGAGCCTAATGGCATTTATACTTAATGATTATAAACTTCAAGAAGTAGATACAGTTTTTATAGAAAATTTTAAAAGAGGGAGTCAGTAGTATTTGAATATTTGATACTTAACATTTTTAGGCTAAAGATAAAATTTTTTATTTAGATTGAAATATTTCTAGAATCTTATACAAAAACAGTGAAAATCATTTAAAAGATTTCCTATCCCTTCAAAATTAACCTTAGTTTCTTTTAGTTGAATATGATTTTTGATTATTTAGTAAATAAAGAAAATCCCTTTGAAATGCTTTTTAAAAATCAATCTGTTCAGCAACTCAGGAAGCCGAGGCAGGAAGATCTCAAGTTCAAGGCCAGCCTTAGCAAATTAGTAAGGCCCTAAGCAACTTAGGAGGAAACATTGTCTCAAAGTAAAAAATAAAAATGGCTGGGGTTGTGGCTTAGTGGTTAAGTGCCGCTGGGTTCAATCCCCAGTACCAAATAAATAAAAATTTAAAAGAATTCAATGTCTGGTACTTACGAATGGAATATGGCACGTCCATGGTTCTATTTGATGCCATTGTTTTCCAGAGAAATAATTTGGATTATTTATAAACATAATACAGTTTGTATAGACTTGCACCATTGAAAGTCTTATTTTTTTTAAACAATATCTTTTAGCTGTAGATGGACACAAATATCTTTATTTATTTTTATGTGGTGCTGAGGATTGAACCCAGTGCCTCGTGCATTTGAGGCCAGCGCTCTACCACTGCAGAGCTCCAATCCCAGCCCCTTTGAAAGTCTTATTGAACTAAGCATTGTTCTTTAAATGTTTCACCCATACAGAAACAATTAGAGACAATAGAATCTTTTCGTATTTGAGTTGTTTCAAGTGAATTTTAATCGTTGCAATTTGGCATTGATTCAACATTGATTGATATTTGCAAATGCTTTTCTGCATATCCCCTACCTCTGGGGTTGGCTGTGTTCAAAATTGTGGAGTGAGCTACGTGCCACTTACATGAGTAATAATACTCTGTGGAGTTATGCCGTATGTTCCTGCTCTCTTCTCACCTTCCTGCCTCAGCCCAGAATATGTACAAAGGTGTTAGAAAACAGTGAATGTTAAACCAAGCTAGAAGGGGCTTCCGTGCTTTGGGACTTGTAACAGCTTCTGTGCATTGTGGCCCTTTTCAAGGGGGTGCATGGTATGCATCCTTTCTCAAATGTACATGACCTCAGAATAGTTTTTGTTTTGAAGCACACCAATCCATATTTCTAAGTGCTCTCAGAAACACTTTGCACATTAAAAAGTCATGTGTTACAGAGTAAATCATATTTTGATTGCTGTTTTGAAGATTCAGAAAATTGTCTCTATGACCATTATTTCGTGACCAACGAAAGTATTAGAGAATTGGATTGTCTGACAAAATAACTATTCTTAATTAAATTCAAAACTAATTCTTAATTAAATTAAAAAAGGAAGGAGAATTATGAAGATGACTCCATTTTCCTACCACTGAGTTTGGGATTAAAATATTCTGGTTTATTGTTTTTGGAAAGTGGTGATAAGTGTGAGAGTTCAGCTATCTTTGATTAACTGAATGGAGACCTCTAGACTTTCTGGGGAAACACTCTTCTAAGAGAGAGTAACATTAACTTAACAAAAGTATAGCCATGCATCAACTGCCTCTAGCTGAGGCATTACAACTATGGACACAAGCCTTAGCCATTCGTAGAAGAACCCTAGGATATGATTAGAGTAGATGTAAACTACCTATAAACTCAAAAGAGCTCTCTTGGTGGTGGTGCTGCTGGTTTTTTTGTTTGTTATTTGTTTTTTAAATCAGGTTAAACTATTTCCTGATTTATATTCTTGGAACCATTTAGATTTTTTTAAAGAGATCTTTTTTAAAAAATAAAATTTTAACACTACAAAGTTATAGGAGACATTTGTAGAAGTATTCAACAGAATTAGTCTACAGTTCATGAATTTTAGAGTAGGGAAATCTCAGTGTATATTGTGTGTAGGTATGGTGCATGTGAGCGTATTCTCTGAAAAAATAAACTTTGGTTTGTGTACCAACAGAGGATTATGTATTGTAGGCAGAATAATGCTCTTTACCCTCGCCAAGATATCCATATTCTAATCTCAGAACCTGTTTCCACAGGTGTGGTAACATTGCAAAGTGGAATTAGATTGCAGGTGGAATGAAGGCTGCCAATCGGCTGACTTTGATGAGAGAAAGGTTCTGGGTAAACCCACTGAGTTCAGTGGAGTCAAAGGCGTTCTCAGAAGTAGAAGAGGGAGGCAGAAGTTAAGGTTACAGTAGTGATTGTGACAAGGACACAAGCTGCTGTTGAAGTGGAGGGAGGGACGGTCAGCCAGGGGATGCAGGCAGCCTTGAGAAGCTGGAAAGGCAAGGGAACAGATTCTTCCCCAGAGCCTCCAGAAAGGAATGCAGCCCTGCCAACACCCTGGTGTTAGCTCAGAGGTACCCATTCAGTTTTCTCACCTCTAAAATGGTAAGATAACAAACTTGTGTTGTCTTAAGACTTGAAATTTGTGCTGATATATTCAGTAATGATCTACTTATTGCTCCTGGTAAAAGCTTAAACCATGGAATAGTAAAAATAGCTACTTGAATAAAGACAAAGTTAAAAGTGCATATATTACTTTCATAGGAGGTAAAATTTTTAATAAAATTCAAATCGGGCATTTGGGATTCAGAATCACATCCTGGCTTCATGATTGGTAGAGTTCCCTTCATTCATTATCATGACATTTTTTTTAAAGCAGTTTCCCTTTTGAATTTCCTGAATTGAATAATTTTGGAACACAATAAATGCTGCTCACATATCCAAGGGTGGGGCATTTCCTTGTGAGAAATTCCACTGTACCCATCCCATTGCATTTTGGCATTCCTCTTCAGAGTGCTGGGTTTCTTTCCGGTGGGCACCCTTCTGTGCCTGGGGATACCTTGTCTCTGTACTCACAAATCGTTTCCAGTTCACTGGTGGAGAAAGGCCCACAGAGTAAATTATAGCTCAATATGGTGGTATAGTAAAATAAATAATGCATGGATGTTATGGAACACCCAGGGATCCGGCCACCCCTGCCAAAAGCTGTTTCAGAATATAAAATGATAATTCCGATTTAAAAAGAAACATGTTGCTGTGGCTCCATTACAAGTTGTAAAGCATAAATTCCAACTCGACACCTAACACCTGTTATGAAAACCACATATTTTTGCAGTCTACGGATGATCTCCATGAATCATTTTGCCATATACTTATCAGTGAAAGATGAAATATCTGGTGACAGATACAGTTTATTCAGGAGGAACATTTTTCAAATATGTGAAATAGGGAAGGGTTCTTTGTTTTTCATTTGTCATTTCGAATCTTTTTAGTGTTTAATAAATTGAGTTTTTGTTTGAAATAGCTTATTGATGTTACAATGTAATGATTTTTATTCTTTTATTGTTTTCTAATTAGAATTAATGGATCTCTGGATTCTTTTTTTTTTTTTTTCCTCCTAGTGTGTTTTTTAAAAGCAGCTAGGTAACTGAGATAGTACAACCTAGATTTCGAATTAGGGGTGACTAATGCTAGTTAACTAATTCAATTTATCATCCAGTCACAGTTATTGTAAGACAAGACTTCAGCTTCATTGACAATTTTGGCAGACTATATTAAATAGATTTAGAAGGATAGGTTTTCATTATCTGTAGTAGTCTCTTATAAAATTGATGGTTCATTGTTGGCAATTATTTAAAAAAACTACTGACCTAAATACACATACTGCTGGTGAGTGCCATTTCTCTACCTCCCTTTTTTTTTTTTGGAGTTTTGGGTGGTTAAATTGAAGTTAGCATGGGCTTTGATTGATTATCTCATTAATTGCTGAGTTCACATATTCTCTCTCTTCTGCATGCGCAAGTGCTCTCTCTCCTGAGCTGGGGCAGCTTGTGTGCTCTTCCTCTCTCTCTCTCTCCCTCTCCCTCTCTCCCTCTCTCTCCCTCCCTCCCTCTCTCTCCCTCCCTCCCTCCAGTGCTGGGGATTGAACCCAGAGCCTTGCACATGCTAGGCGAGTGTTCTACTGCTGAGCTGCACCCCCAGATTCCCTCTTTTAAAAGTCCAGTTTCACCAAATTTTTCTTCCCTATAGCGTTCTTTATGTTTTGCTTTTCACTGTTGTGTAATGGTGGTGTTATGATATATAGATAAAATGACAGCGAAAAGCAGAATCCTTGGGCTTTATGAATTTGAAACTGAATTGTAAATGTCAAGTGATTGTGAAAGACAAACCAAGTGGGAGTTTAAATTAATTTCGGAAACGAAACACACCCTTTTATGTATAGTATGACTTGCATTATCTGCAGCGTGCTGCTTCATTCACTTACCAAGGGCACTTAACCACCTACCTCTTTCGTGTGAAGTGCACTAAACAAAGGAGGTAAACCGTGAGTCACAACATCTGGTTGTTCGAATGTCACGATACTAACTAGAATAATGGCATTAGTCAGAAAATTGTTTCCCCTCACAGTGACTGTGGGGGAGGGCTGTTCTCTGGAGCTTTATTCCCTGTCTCCTCTGTTGTGTTCAACATGGCAGCCACCGAGGTCACAGGCCTGACCATCTTCCTGTGTCTGCCAGACGAAGAGGCGTCCCTTCCTTCCAAGGATAACATGTCTGCCCTTCTCTCATTTTCCTGATCCTGAGTGGGTTGTGTCTTCCTACAATTTCAGGCTCTCCCTTTCCACTGGATGCTTTGAACTCCCCATATGAACAATTAATTCTTAATTCTTTTCACACACACACACACACACACACACACCTACCTCAATTTCCTTACTCCCTCAAACTACCACCACTTTTATCTCTTTTCCTTATTACCCAGCCTTGGAAAATGTATCCATATATCCACATTTCCTCAGACTGGCTCACTTCCATTAACACTCTATGGTCACCTTTCTGTCTTGAAGAGAGTGGCACTCTTGCTAGTTGCCAGACTCCTCTTAGGAAATCCACCAGCCTTTTCTCAGTCTTCAGCTGCTTTGCATCTGTGCCTTTGACCTTCTTGTTCTCAGTGTGATTCTTGAATCAGCCTCTTTCTCCTGTCCCTGGTGTTCCAGTCCAGGTTTTCTCAGCCCATCCTCCTCTCTGGTGGAGATCCTATTTCAATCCCATGACTTTAGTGCTCACCCCCTTGCTGCTGACTTCCAAACATCCATCTCCAGCCCTCACCTGCGCTTGAACTCTGGTCCTGTGTGGTCAGCTGACTTTGCTGCCCTGAAGTTGACCGGCACTCAGACCCTCTATGTCTGAAGCTGCCCATGCTTCCTTTTTCCCCACGACCTCTTCTCCTCCTGTGATACTTAGCTGTGCTGGCGGCTTTGCCATCCCTGTGCTGCTCAGGGTTGTACCTCAGAGTCACCCCGTCATTAGCCATCACTGAGCTCATCTTTGTGATGCCTTCTGAATTCATCACTGCAGAGCCTCACTCCCTTGACCCACAGGAGTGTGGTCACTGGTCGCTGTCTGAGCTGGTCTCCCTCTTTTGTTCTCTCCTCTTTTCCAGCTGCTTTGGGATCACTGCTTAAAGCATAAAGCCCTTCATCGGCACCCTGCTACCTACAGAACCAGACTGCCCATCTCCTGAGCTGTGTCTCTGGGCCCTCAGTAATCCGGTTCCAGTCTCCCATTCCAACCTCATCTCTGACCACTCCTTCTCCATACTCCTCTCCAACTGGGTGAAGCCACCTTAGACAAATCTTTTTCTTTTTAATTCCCTTTTAATTTCATCATGTTATATGTGACAGTAGAATGTGTTTTAACATATCATACATACATGCAGTATAACTTCCCATTCTGTGGTTGTATATGATGTGGAGTTACATTGGGTGTGTATTCATATATGAACTTAGGAAAGTTGTGACTGATTCATTTCACTGTCTTTCCTAATTCCATCCCTCCTTCCTTCCCACACTCCGCCCTGTCAAATCCGGTGACTCCCCAACCCCTGTATTATGAGTCAGCATCCGCATATCAGAGAGCACATTTGATCTTTGGTTTTTTGGGACTGGCTCATTTCATTTAGCATGATAGTCTCTAGTTCCATCCATGTACCAGCAAATGCCATAATTTCATTCTTCTTTATGGCTGAGTAATAGTCCATTGTACATCTATACCGCATTTTCTTTATCCATTCATCTGTTGAAGGATACCTAGGTTGGTTCCATAGCTTAGCTATTGTGAATTGAGTTGCTGTAAACATTGAAGGCCACGTCACTACAGTATGCTGATTTTAAGTCCTTGAGGTATAAACCAAGGAGTGCGATAACTAGGTCAAATAGTGGGTTCCATTCCCAGTTTTCTGAGGAATCTCCATACTGCTTTCCAGCACAGTTGCACCAATTTGCAGTCCCACCAGCTACGCGTGAGTGTACCTTTCCCCCAGACATCCTTACCAACATTTATTGTTACTTGTATTTTTTTTTTAAATATTTTCTTAGTTGTCAATGGACCTTTATTATATATTTATTTATTTATATGCGGTGCTGAGGATCGAACCCAGTGCCTCATACGTGCTAGGCAAGCGCTCTACCACTGAGCCATAACCTCAGCCCTCTTGTTACTTGTATTCTTGATAATTGCCATTCTGACTGTAGTGAGGTGAAATCTCAGTGTAGTTTTAATTTGCATTTCTCTAATTGCTAGTGATGTTGAACATTTTATCATATATTTGTTGACTGATCATATTTCTTCTGTGAAGTGTCTCTTCAGTTCCTTTGCCCACTTATTGATTGGGGTGTTTTTTTTTGGGGGGGGGAGTGTGTTAAAGTTTTTGAGTTCTTTATATATGCTGGAGATTAATGCTGTATCTGAGGTGCAGGTGGCAAAGATTTTCCCCCATTCTGTAGGCTCTCCTCATGTTCTTGATTGTTTCCTTTGCTGTGAAGATGATTTTTAGTTTGATACCATCCCATCAAACTAAATTGAGGAATTGGGTTCCTAAGCCAACATGATGGAGATTTGGGCCTACTTTTTCTTCTAGTAGGCACAGGGTCTCTGGTGTAATACCTAGGTCCTTGATCTACTTTGAGTTTTGTGTAGCATGAGAGATAGGGGTCTAATTTCATTTTGTTACATATGGATTTCCATTTTTCCCAGCATTGTTTGTTAAAGAGGCTATCTTTTCTCCAGTGTGTGTATGGTGCCTTTGTCTAGTATGAGATAACTGTATTTATGTGGGTCTGTTTCTGTATCTTTTATTCTGTACCATTGGTCTTTGTGTCTGTTTGGTGCCGTTTTTGTTAATATAGTTCTGTAGTATAATTTAAGATCTGGTCTTGTGATGCCCTCTGCTTCACTTTTCTCACTGAGGATTGCTTTGGCTATTCTGGGCCTCTTATTTTTCCCAAATGAATTTTATGACTGCCTTTTCCATTTCTATGAAGATCGTCATTGGAACCTTAATAGGAACTGCATTAAATCTGTAAAGCGCTTAGGCAAATCTTGATGGTCCTAGTCTTACTGCTTTTCAGCACCTCCACTGTAACCACCCCAGTCCCTTTTATCTGGTTGCCTTGGAGCTACTTTTGCCTCTTAGAGTCAGTTTTCCATAGACAGTTATCTTTCAAAGATAAAAATTAGATTGTGGCTCTTAGATATAGACAGTATTGCCATTTCCTGTTTATAGCTGTCTAGTGGCTTCCCCCTTAAAGTCACAACAAAATCATGTCAACTGTTTATGACAACAGGCCGTACAGGATCTGTCTCAGTGGGTAATCTTGTTTCCTTCCTTTCACTATAAGTATTTAGAAATTAGTGGTGGCTTCTTTGTTGCAAGTATGGTATTATTGGCCATGATGCTGAATGGGAATGAGGCCATATTATCATGTACCAGGTGCCCATGATGCCCTTAACTGGGGACATTTGCACTTCCGTTATACTGGCTTTGTAGTTGTTCTTAGAACACAAGAGACTTTTCTGCCTCAGGGCCTTTGCATATGCTAAACACATCTCTCTCTGGATAACTTTCCCCACTTGATTCAAATCTCTGTTCACATACCATCCTGCCAATGCTCATGCTTATAGAAACCCCTCTATACTTGCTGTGCCCTAAGCTGCCTTATTTTTCTTCTTTGTACTTACCACAACCTGAGGTTAACTTCTGTGTTCATTCATTGATCTGTTTGTCCATTTCCCCACCAGAAAGTAAGCTCCTCGAGGGCAGTAGCTGCTTGTCTTGTTCACAGTGTATCCCCAGCAGCTAGAACAGTGCCTGCGACCCTCATGTTCAGTGGGTGTTCACTGAGTGAGTGAGCAGCCGCCTCACCCTCGCCTTCCTCACAGTGTGCTATCCTCCTCTTCCTCACCTGTCTGGAGTTCCCTGGATTTGCCTCCCCATTTCCCACCCACTCTTTTTAGGGCCCTTACTGTGGTCACTTCTTCATGTTGCCTTCTCTGATCTTGCCAGTTCCTCAGAACCTTTTAGAATTTACCTGTATCTCTTACTCTCTGCCCTAGTCTTCCCTGCTGGGCCAGGCTTAGTATTCGTTGCATCCGGGTCTCCTTATGTGCCCAGTGTGGCACCTTGCACTCACTCAGTGGGCCTGCGTTACCTGTTGGTTGGACAGACTTAGAGAAAGTCTGTGTGTTGGAGGACTGATGCCATGTGGGAAGGTGTCCGGGAAGGTACCTCGTGAAGAGCTCCAGGTGGGGGAGCCCTGACAGTGCACTGAGGGGGGGAAGGACAGCCAGGGTAGATGCTGCAGATACCTCCACACAGGTATCTACACCAGCCCACTTGGCGCCCTAGGCAGACAGCTCAGAACTTTCCCTTTTAGGACTGATTTTCTCAGCTGAACGTGTATTGGAAGTGTGGCCAGGAGCAGGAAGGAATAAACATGTTCCATGGATGTTAAAGTGTCACAAAATAGAGAGCTATTAATATCAGTCCTTTCTCACTTGTAGTTGTAAAATGCATTTTAGAAGGTGAGAGATTAACAGGGGAAGCAGTAAACTGACTGAAATTTCTCCTCAGATTACTTTTCCCCTTTATTGAAGCAGACTTCATTATTTTGTTATGGTATTTATCTAACAGTGTTGTTAAACTTAAATTCGACTATCTTAAATTCCTGTTAGGAAATTGCCAAAATATACAGAGCAACCAATGATTTATAATTTAAAGCATGTAATAATGGTTGCTGATTTTCTATTGCAGAATGCTTTGCCTCTGGGGTGGGGAACAGTCAACCTTTAAAAAAAAAAAAAAAAGAAAAACCACACAAATGGATTAACCATGTATTGTTGTCACATAGTGGACATCTCTACTTAATAATGTCACAAGGAAAAATTAGCAGGAGACCTTTTTGAGGGATGAGTGGAGGGAGTTTACTTTTAGACGGGTGTATTATGTAGTCTGTTGTTATTGCCATCTGTTTACTCACTTCAGCAGTAAGGATATACTCTAGCTCAGCAACTCACTTTGTTTACTATGTAAAGATTTTGGATCCCGTGGTGCACGCCTGTAATCCCAGCACTTTGGGAGGCTGAGACAGGAGAATTGCGAGTTCAAAGCCAGCCTCAGCAACCGTGAGGCACTAAGCAACTCAGTGACACCTTGTCTCTAAATCAATACAAAATAAGGCTGGGGATGTGGCTCAGTGGTCAAGTACCCCTGAGTTCAATCCCCAGTACCAAAAAAATATATATATATTTTGGCTCCCTCTAGTAAAGGCTATCAGAACTGTAGAACTCATATATTCCCTGAAAAACTAATTTTAAAGCTTATGGCAAATAGGGATAAAAGTGGAAGTGTTATATCATGTATAGGATTGAGCAGCTATCTTTTATTATGAGACATGAAAGATGTTGTATTTAATTGTAGATTATAAGGTATGTCACAAGAGTGTGGTGTTCATGTGTTAAAATGAAATGCTATCATAAAGAATGTTTTCAACTAATGCATTTCTCACTGAACCAACCTTTTCCAATGTTAATGTTTTCTAACTTCTCTCAGAACAGAGTTCTCAGTACAACTGATTACCATCTATCTTAAATCAGAAATTGTTCTTTGATGAGGATCACACATAGCAAGTTGGACAATTTTTCCTTGTATTTTTTATCAGTGCATCATAATTGCATATAATAGTGGGATTCATTGTTATGTAGTTATACATGCACAGAATATAACATGATCTTTGGCTAATATCATTCCCCAGTATTTCTCTTTTCCTCCTCTCTTCCCTCTCCCTGTCCCTTTCCTCTACTCTGCTGATCTCTCTTCACTGTTCATGAGATCCCCCCACTCTTTTCCTTTTTCCTCTCTAGCTTCCGTGTATGAGAGAAAAGTACAACCCTTGACTTTCTGAGTTTGACTTAGTTTGCTTAACACAATACTCTCCAGTTCCATCTGTTTCAAGCAAGTGACATGATTTCATTCTTTTTTATGGTTAAATAAAACTCCATTGTGTGTGTGTGTGTGTGTGTGTGTGTGTATGACATTTTGTTTTCCATTCATTCATTGATGGACACCTAGGCTGCTTCCATAGTTTGGCTGTTGTGAATTGTGCTGCTATGAACGTGGGTATGCATGTATTTCTATAGTGTGATGACTTAATTCTCTAGGATGAATATCAAGGAGTGGTTTAGCTGGGTCATGTGGTGGTTCCATGCATAGTCTTTTGAGGAGCCTTCATACTGATTTCCATAGTGGTGTGAATTTACAGTCCCACCAATAATGTAAAAGTGCTCCTTTTCCCACCACATCCACTCTAGCATTTACTGTCGTTTCTGTTCTTGATGGCTGCTATTCTAACTGGAGTAAGATGAAGTCTTGGTGTGGTTTTGATTGGCATTTCCCTATTGGCTAAAAATGTTGAACATTTTTTTTAAAAAATGTATCGGCTTGTTATTTATATTTCTTCTTTTAGAAGTCATTTGTTTGTTTGTTTATTTGTTTATTTTAATGCTGTCTTGAGTTCTTTTGATATTCTGGATATTAATCCTCTGTCAGAAGAATAGCTAGCAAAGATTTTCTCCCATTCTGTAGGTTTTCTCTTCACATTCCTAATTGTTTCCTTTGCTGTGCAGAAGCTTTTAAATTTGATGCCATCCCATTTATTCACTCTTGGCATTATTTCCTGAGCTTTAGGGGTCCTATTAAGGAAGTCATTGCCTGTGCATATATGTTGGAGTGTTGATCCTACTTTTTTTTTCCCTAGGAGTTGCATAGTTTCTTGATCCATTTTTTAGTTGACTTTTGTGCAGGATGAGAGATAATTGGCCACTCTCATCCTACATATGGATAAACAGTTTCCCCAGCACCATTTATTTAAAAGGCTCTTTCCTCCAACATACATTTTGGTAATTTTTTAAAAAAATGGTGCATTATACTTGTATATAATGGTAGGATTTATTTTTTCATATTCTTGAATCACACAATATAACAATTTTGCCAATATCATTTTTCAGTATTTCCCCTTTGTTTTGCACATTTCTCAAGGATGAGATGACTATATCTATATGGGTTTGCCCTCTGTCTTCTATTTTGTATGATTGGTGTATGTGTCAACTTTTTTTCCAGTACCATACAGTTTCTATTACTATAACTCTGTAGTATAATTTGAAGTCAGATATAGTGATGCCTTTAGCATTGCCTTTTTGGCTTAGAATTCCTTGGGCCATTCTGGGTCTTTTATTCTTCCAGATGAATTTTGGAGCTGTTTTTTTCTAGTTCTGTGAAGAATGTCATTGGTATTTTGATGAAGATTGCAGTGAATCAGTATATTGCTTTTGGTAAATTGAGCACTCTTATGTTTTATTTTTTGAAACATAGATCTTAAATATATATCTAAGTCCGAGCCAGCAGGATGAGGACTCAGCTAGTTGATTGTCACAGTTTGTTGGAAAGAACTGTTTGTGTGTGTTCAGAGGCTTCTCAGAGTTCTGTTTATAAACATTGTCAGCAGCAGAGTGTGTTAGAAATCTTCCACTTGAAAGCAAAATGACAAAAAGAATAAAATCAGCACTTGACTTGCCCAGAGTGTCAGGTTCAGCCTTCCTGAGTGCCACTGAGATTACTCTTGCTCACTGAAGAGCACAGAACGATGCGTCAGCACATTGAACATGCAGAACCTGCCGCTTGGCCTCTCGTTTCTCACTAACCACTTGAGACCTTCCTGGGTAAAGCAAAATTGTGTTTAGCTGTTCCTCTCCCATGTCCAAAGACCACGTATTTTTAACTAAACCAGAGCTGTTCCTCTACTAAGTTTCTGCCTTTAAGGCAAATTTAACCTGCCTGCTTGACCTTCAGTCTTGTTAATTTTAACAGTAATCAAGACCTCTTTGGGCTCCGTGGAAGAGTACTCCCCTAGCAGGTATAGAGCCCTGAGTTTAATCCCCAACACAGAGGGGAGAAAGAAAAAGTCTGTCCTTAAGACCTCTTCATTGACTTTGTTCTTGAAGATTGTTAAGTACAAACCTCATAAAATGTATGGATTTGTAGATTCTTACTCCAGATTGCAATTTCATGTAATTTCAAGGTTTGTTTGTATTTATTACTATTACACAGCAATAAATAATAAGAAATTGTATATTTGAGCTTTGTGCTGCCTAGTGGTGAACTGTTGTACTTTGCAGGTCAGCTGTTAGAGAAGTATAGTGCAGTGAAGGCCATTTCCACGGAGCTAGGTGCCCCCGTCCCAGATTTCTGGAAGCCCCTCAGAACTGTGAATTGATGAAACCTCCAAACACCAGACAGTGCCTGTTCTCTGGGGTCAAAGCAAATGTTCTCCATCTCCAGTACCCTTCCTACTCCACCATCTACCCTCAAAATAGGCACTCTGGAAGTACTAGAAAAAGGAAAAATTATTCTGTGGAGGAGAGGATCAAATAGAAGTTCAGTTGGTTCATTCACTTCTGGCTGAGGAAAGCTAGTGTAAATATTTAATCACAGATCTTGTGAAATGACATGTATTTAAAATGAAATTTATTCTTCATCAGTGTTCATGTGAAGAGTCAGCTAGCTGTGGACGACTTGACATTTTTCTTCCAGTTATAGGTATAAAAATTTTATAGTAAAGAAAGAAAAACATGTCAAGTTCAATCACATTATTAAAACAGTCAAAATCATGCACGTCTTAACAAAATTATTTTCCACATTAGTTGCTTTTCTCCTGCTTAGATTGGCAATGAGAAATGAGACATGCTGGTGGACAGATGATTCACTTTGACTGATTTAAGTAATTTTGGTATTTGTTTGAAGCAGAAACCCAAAGTTCCTCCTTTCTTTCTTCTTTTTTCTTCCCTTCTGTCTTTCCCTTAATTTAGATTACCACATGCTGATTTGAATTAATTGCATGGAAGTTGATTGCTAATAACAAACTGTCTCTCCAAGTATCATTTTAGATATGATAAACATCTGGGGGTAAAAAGCGTGTCTCGTAAGTGAAGAAAATGATTTTATGCCGAGTGACAAGTAAATAATTGATTCTGGTGATGATTTGGTGAGAGGGGCACAGATGGAGAAGGGCCCTTCCCTGCCCAGGTTAGAAAGCCCTGGTTTCAGCAGAGGGAACACAGGAACACCGAGTTCTGCGGTGTGAGTTCTTTGAGTCATGGGAGCAGCTGTCTGCTGGCCCTCTGCCTGCAAACAGGCCTAAAGGAAGCAGAAAGCAGTAGACAAAGGAGAACACACACCAGCTGCCCTTATACACCATACCTCAGATATTTACAGATTTCAGTGCGGAACATATCGGATTCTCCCCCACCCCACCCCAGCTGATTTCTGAGAACTTTGAAATAGTTTCTTCTAGGCAGAAAAACTTGAAAATAAAGTGGGGACTCCTTTATTTGACATTGGTGAGGCAATAAAGTGTTCTGATGGGTGAATGTTTAGCTAACTAGAGTCTATCATGTCCAAACTACCAGAACCCCTTTTTCAAGCTCTTGTAATTTTCATTAAATCTCACCTTAAACAATCCAGTGCTCCTGACATTGATTGAACAGAGATGACATGGCATGAACTAGCCCTTCCTGTTTCTCTTTGTGGGCAAATATTAATCCTAATGATTTAGGATTGCCGTTGTGTACACTCACTGTCGCAGGGTCTTAATATGGTCCAGAGTCTGTTTTTTCCCGTCTCTGTGCAGGTCAGCCAACGGCTCTTCCACTTCTCGTGTCTATCAGGTCCTTCTATTTTTTTGAGTTGAGAAATGAGATAACTGAGCTTACTGTGAATTCTGTTATGTAAGGAAGGATATTGAGGTTTACCTATGGTGACTCGCTGGCCAGCAGTGGAGGTAATTTGAGTGGCAGAATCATGCTTCTTTGCTCAGGACTGTGATTTTGAGGATGGAGTCTGTCAAAGGTCTAACTTCTATATACTGTCAATTACTATATATTGAAGGTACCTTGAAAGAATAGTTAAGTCCTAATAGCCGGAAGGGAAGTTTTACTTGTAGATTACTTTTATTTAATATTTTTATTCTTAAATGCTTCCTTCCCCTAAATAAGGAATTTATGTATTTATTAAGCACAAGACTACCTACTTTGCATTCCTGAAAATGCATTTCAGCATTAGCTTCAGTCAGCATATAAATAGACAGTTAAAGCTGCTCTCATTCTTAAAATAACAATAAGGGACTTTGGCTTCATCTGCATTTTAGATCATGAGTCGGGGTGCTCCCTTTTGGGGCCTGCTCTGTGGCCTTTTCTCTTTGTGGGGAGAGTGGTTGAATCCAAATACCAGGTTCTCCCAGCTCCAGGGAAACAGGTGAAAGAGGGTTCATAGCAGGCCATTGTTTCATTTATCTTTGTGGGCAAATATTATACACACACACACACACATCTCACACATAGATACACGTTTAAGATAAAAATGGCTGTGTCAAACTTGATTTTGGGGCCAGACTTGATTCTGGCCCAAACTCTGGCTTAAGTGCTCATTCTCCCCAGGGATGATAGCTTTCACATTTGAGCTGATTTCTGGCAGAAAGTTCAGTCTGCAAGAGAATTCTTTGTATCATTATGATTTTGAAGATCATAGGAAGGTGCTTAGGGAAATTGAAAAGACCCAGTGACTTTGATCAGTGATACTAGAAAACATCTGTTCCCTCATTTAAAAACAAAAACAAAAATAAAAACAAAACTTCTTTTGGGTGAAATATGCACAACATACAATTTACCATACCTCAAAGGGCATAGTTCTGTGGCATGAAACACATTCATACTGCTGTACCACCATGGCTGCTGCCCATTAACATCCTAGTTAATAACCTACCCTGAACAGGAGGAGTTCCTGTGTCTAGGGCCCTGGTGGTGTAGCCTGTCTTGTGCACCCTCTAGCTTTGGGCTTTGCCTTTCTCCATTCCCCCAGATCAGATCCAGTGCTGATCTTTTCCACCCGGTCTAGCTCAGGGTGTTTGACCAAGCCTCATCTGACCTTAGAAGAAGCATTAGGCTGCTGGGCATGGTGGCACACACCTATAATCCCAATGCCTCAAGAGGTGGAGCCAGGAGGATTGCAAGTTCAAGGCCAGCCTCGGTAATAATTTAGCAAGACTCTGTCTCAAAATGAAAAAATAAAAAGAGCCCGTGATGTAATTCAGTAATAGAGTGTTGTCTCAGCTCTCTAGTGTATGAGCCCCTGAGTTCACAAGAAAACAAAAACAAAAAAACTAATTAGTATACTGTTCACTCATTGAAAGAAATAGGTAACTTCTTTCTTTCTACCTATCTATTGTGTGTGTCCAGTAGACTAGAAAAAAGAATTATTGCTGGGTATAAATACATAGTGGCTTGACTGCTTTGCATAATTAGCTATAATCTATGAGGATTTTTCTTGTGAGGTATTCCACATATAGTATAATATGCATCATTAATGTGAAAACATGAGAAATCATTTCTTATTTCTGAACATAATCTGTAGTGGTAATAATAGTAATTACATAAATTTTATTTTTACTTAATAAAATGAGTAAGAGCAGTTATAGGAGATTTTAGCTAAAAGATGTATCTCAGAGTCTTAAGGTGTAGCTCAGTGTTAAAGGACTTGTCTAGTATGAGTGAGGCCCTGGATTCAATGTCTAGCACTGTCTGTCTATCCATTTATCTGTCTGTCATCTATCTATCTGCCTGCCTATGTTCATATCTACTTTCTTTGTTCCTTTCTATCCATTTATCTGTCAATCTAAATAGCTGAGCATTTTAAATTCAGGATTTAGGAAGATAAAGGTGATTTTTTAAAAACTTAGATCTCTTAATTTTAAACAGTATGATTTTAGATTTTCCTAAAACTTTTTCAGAATGTGGACTTTTGAAGATCCATTAGTTTTCTTTTTGCCCACTTTAGGACACTGTTATAGATACAGCTAACATGTATTACACACACTACGTCACTTGATTATTTAGAAAGCAAGTTAGTAGCCTACATTTTTATAGAATATAAATCTGTGAGTTTGGGGTTTCTGAGAGAGGGTTAATGCAACACCTGAAATTAACAAGACAGAGGGAAACAAATAGGTAATCAGAATATTTCTATATCCATTAAAGAAAATTCAAGCAATAATTATTAGCCTTCCAAAACAAAAAGCTTCAGGCCCAGATGGTTTTGCTGTGAATTCTTTCAAAATTTAAGGAAGAAATTATACCAATTCTGGTACAATTTCCTTCAGAATATAAGAAATGAGGGAATAATTCCTAACATATTGTATGAGGCTAGCATTAGCTCAATACCAAAACTAGACAAAGACATTATAAGAAAAGGAAAATATAGACCAACATCTCTTGTGAGCCCTGATGCAAAAGTCTTCAACAAAGTATTAGCAAATTAAATCCAGCAATAAATGAAAAGAACTGTATACCAGGATTATCTTAAGTATGCAGGCTGACCCAACATTTGAAAATCAAGTAATGTAACCCATCACATCAACAGTGTAAAGAGGAAAAATCACATCATTATACCCATAGACATGGAAAAGCATTTGACATAATGCAACACCCATTCATGATTTTAAAAAAATAAAAAAAGCTCTCAGTACATTGGAATAAAGGGGAACTACCTCAGCTTGTTAACATCTACTAAAAACTTGTAGATAACATCATGCTTATTGGCAAGAAACTGGAAACTTTCTCACTAAAATCAGGAGCAAGACAAGGACATCTCTTCTCACCGCTCCTTATCACCATGGTCCTGGAAGTCCTAGTTAATTAACAAGAGAATGGAAAAGAAAAGGTATATAGAGATTGGGCAGGAAGAAATAGACTTTGTTTGCAGATGACATGATGATCTAAGTGGAAAATCTGAAAAAAATGAAACACTCCTAGAACTAGTAAGTCATTATAGCAAGTTTGCCCACCCCCACCCCCCCTCCCCCCCTGCCAAAAGTAAAGTACCTGAACAGGCACTTCACCAAAGTAAATATATCGGTGAGAAATAAACATGTGAAAAGATGCTCTCTCTATATGTTACTAGGGAATGCAAATTAAAACGACAATGAGATACCACTACACATTTCTCAGCATAGCAAAAAATTCAGAGTGACATCAAAACCAAATGCTAGGGAGAATGTAGAGCAACACGAACTCTTTCATTGCAGGTAGGGATGCCTAATGGTACAGTTACTTTGGAGTATGGTTTGGCATTGTCTTACAAAACTACACATAGTCATGCGATGTGATCCAGCCATTGTATTCCTTGGTGTTTACCCAAATGAGCTGAAAACACATGTCCACTCCCAAACCTGCACATAAATGTTTACAGAAACTTTACTCATAATTGCCAAAATTTGGAAGAAACCAAGTTGTTAGGAAGATAAAAGAGTGATTTTTTAAAAACTTAGATCTCTTAATTTTAAACAGTATGATTTTAGATTTATTTTAAAATTTTAGAATATTTTTATCTACAAGCCTTTAGTGGGTGAATGGTCAAACTGTGGAACATCCTGACAAGGCAGTAGGAAGAAATGAGCTATTAGACCATGAAAAGATATGAAGGAACCTTCCATGCATATTGCTAGTGAAAGAAACCAATCTGAAAAGATGACTTATTACATGAGTCAAACTGTATGACATTTTGAAAAAGGCAAAACTATGGAGTTAGTAAAAGGATCAGTGGTTGCCAGGGATTAGGGGGTAAGAAGGATGAATAGAGCACAGAGGGTTTTTTAGGCATGGAGACCATTCTGTATGATACTATAACTATGGATATATGTGATTATACATGTGTAAAAACCCATAGCATACCTACCCAAAGTGAATCCTAATGTAAATGGTAGACTTAAGGTGATAAGTATGTCGATGTCTGTTCATGGATTATAGCAAATGTACTTCTCTGGTTAGCAATATTGTTAATGGAAGAGGCTTTGATTGTATGGGTCATTGAGTTTGTGGGAACTCTTTGTACTTTCTGCTCAATTTTGTTGTGAATTGCTCTAAAAAAATAAAGTCTATTTAAAAGGGAAAAATATTGAAGTGGATGACAAAAAGAGAAAAAAGTAATGGCTAGGCATCTCTAATCTGAAAATCTGAAATCTGAACCTTTTTGAGTATAAGCATGATGCCCAATTTGTAAATTCTGCACAAATATTTCAAAATCTGAAAAGCTCCAAAATCTGAAACACTTCTGATAACAAGCATTTTAGATAAGAATATTCATCCTATACAGAGGTGTATATTTGCTCCTATTAAAAAGTGTTGAGATTATTGTGTCATTCTATGGCTTTGAAGTAGAAACTTTTTCTTCAGTATTGATTAAACATCACAGACTTTTGGAAACTAGAAACACAAGATATCACAGAAACATTTCTTCTAGCAGTATCAATAAAAGGCTAAGATTAGGTACATTTGGGAAGAAGTATATAACACTGGGTTTTGCAATTTTTCTTTTCTTTTTGGTAGTAAGCTGTAGATCTTAAGGTAACAGATCATAAGGTAACACCACAATGAAAAGCCCCCTCTTGAGACATGGAGTCAAGAATGGTGGCCATCCAATGGTGACTTGGGATGGGGCCAGCAAGTTGTTGTATGAGTTTTATTGGTACCTGGGAAGTTCCCTGTTATGTGGTGAAACAAAATTTTAGAATATTTTTATCTACAAGCCACATAAATACATGCACACATTTCTATGTAGACTTTAATTGTTCGTGGTGATTTTCCCACCTTTAATTATTGGAAAAAGCTCTAGAAGCACACAGACCTTCACTTGGTTGTACCAAGTCCAGTTGTGCCTTTTATTATTCTTAGTAGATGGTGCTGACTTGCTCATTCTGAGTTCTCCAATGAGAGATAGTAAGTCAGTGATTAGTGTTCTTTGATTTAGTTTCTTCTTTGGAAAATGAACTGAAATACTAAATCCCACTCGCCACGGAACAGTCGAATAATGAGTTTTCATGGAATTTCAGGTTTAAGACTGTAAATGTTTTGTCTTTTGTTCTTGTTACTTGACCTGTGAAAGTAATTCTGCTTTGAGGAAAGGGTTTCTATTTCTTTTTGACAACATTGAAACAACATCACAAAAATAAAATAATTATGTGAAATCATGCATAATGAAAAGAAAATATTTTACACAAATAAAGTAAATACAGTTCTATTTCAATCCCAGCAGCTCGGGAGGCTGAAGGGGGATTGCGAGTTCAAAGCCAGCCTCAGCAAAAAGCAAGACACTCAGCAACTCAGTGAGGCCCTGTCTCTACATAAAATACAAAATATGACTGGGGATGTGGCCCAGTGGCTGAATGCCCCTGAGTTCAATCCCTAGTACCCAAAAAAAAAAAAAAAAAAAAAGACTTAGACCTCTTAGAAATTAAGGTCTGTATTTTGTTTCATTATAAGTTGGAAAATTAGCATTTATTTCCATTTTTGCATCATACTACAAATAGTCCAAGGTTAAAACATATTGAGAGCACGAGCCTAAGAGGCACATAAAATGTTTTGTTGTAATGTGAAGTAGAAGATAAAAAGTTCACAGTTTCCAGTGCAGATGATCCTTCATGGTAAGAAGATTAAAATAAGCTGGAGAAATACAGAAATGAAGAGTGGGAGGGAATGGGAGCAGAGAGGAGAAGGTAATATGGCAGAAACACAGATGGAAGTGAGGGGGCACCCATCAGAGTGGAAGAACTCGAGGACTTTGTAGTACATATGGTATTGTCCATTTTGTCATCTCCATTTTACAAGTAAGGACACTTAAGTATCTTTATGTCACAGTGTAAGTTAGTGGTAGAACCAGGGTTTGAACGCATGTCATTTAGTTTTCCATTAATATTTACTGACTCTCTCCAGGGGGTAAACTTTGTACTGAGAACAGTCCAGCTACCAGCTAGGTGTGGTTCCTGTCCTTACATAGATTGTTGTCCAGCGAGGAGTGTGTGAGTAACAGTTCAAATGAGTCTAGGTTGATCCCTGCTGTAGAGTGTGTGGAAGGAGAGTTGGTCCTGACACCTCAGGGGAAACAGGACACAGAGGGAAAGCTTCTGAGTGAAGAGGAGCCTTTAAGAACTGAAGGGCACTTAAAGGGCCCTCACGCATGCCAGGCAAACAAAATCCCCAGGCTCTTTGCAAGTCTTTTAGGTTATGTGTTCTTAATTCAATGATTAGGAATGAAAATAATTCTTTACTCAACATTGGGAAACAGATATTTGACTTGATATGATCTCTCTGGCTCAAATGTTTCTAAGAAATTTTGTATTTATCCTACTAGAAAGAAGTAGAACTTTATAAGACTTAGTTTGTCACCTAGTCTCCCCCTCCACAGGGCTGGTTCCATTGCTGATTAAGAGTTTCTTTAAGAATATGAGTAAAAGTGATAGGGAAAACGAGGGCACAATGCGTGTCCCTGGGAAACAAAAGGATGAATGACATTCCTCTATAAGATAAAGTGGGTGGAAGGGCAGAGGTCATTTTAACTCTGGGCAGAGACTGCTATTACTTGGGGTTAGGCAGTGGGGGCTGGGATGAAGGCGAGTTAGTGAAGGAATGTGGTTTCCTTTTAGGAAAAAATAAAACTTGAGGCCTTAATTAAGCAACTCTGGGCCCGATCTTTACATTTCTAAATGAAGTTCTTTTACTTTTGTATGTTTCATTTTACCTACTGCATAGAATCTAACCCACAGATTAAAAACAAAAACCAAAAATTCCTGCAAATCAGACCAGAGCCTGTATGTCACTGTGTTTTGTTTGCTTCCCCCAGGCCCTGTTGGTGCTCCCTGTGGTGTCCTCAGGCTTGTGATCTGTCTCCAGCTCTGCAGGAGAGTGGCTGTTCCTGTTAGGGCCCTCTGCAAAGTGGCAGCTGTATAAACAACCCCATCTCTTGTCCACTGCTGAGTCTTGGTGGCTTTTAAACATAGTGGACAAGGAGTTAGGAAAAGGGAAGCTTTCTCATGAGCATCCTCCGCAGGCAGATTGGCAGGAATTGGCCCCGCCATCGCATTCTACACCTGGGATTATCTTCCCAGCAAAACAGGCAGCAGCCAGAGCCTGGAGGGCTGTGCCCCAGGAGTGAGGAAGACCACTGTGGAGCTGCCTACAGATTGTGGGCCAAGTTCTCAGCTTTTCAGTTCCTTCTAGGATACTGTTGATTCTGAAGCCAGGGTCTAATCCTAAAACATACTAGTATATTGTTGCAACTTGTTTTAAAGTGTAGGAATTTTGGTTTAGTAGATGATATAATACCCAGACGTTAGCAGATCCCATTTCTTCTTGGGTGGCTGCTCTATTCACTTTGTCTCTGACTTCGCTGGTTCTTCATGTCCCACTGGTAAAATGAAAGCAATGCTAAATCTCCATGGCCTGAGTGTCTTCCACTGTGTACCCTCTAAAGTTTGCACCTTTGCTGCAGCTAAGGTGAATTTAGGGTGGGGATTCTCTGTGTAATCTGTCTTTTAGAGCCAATGATGAGTACTGTAGATAGCAAACACTTGCCTAAGGTGTTTCTCAGTTTGAGTCATTTAGATGGAATCCTTTGAGCAGTCTTGTTGGATACTAGATGCCAGGGCAGTGCCTGCAGATCCCTCTGACTGGGGATGTGTTGCTGAATTATTGCCAGGGAGCACAACTCCAGTGTGGAACGAGTTGTATGTGTGGCATATAGAACGATCATTTTCAAAGATTTCAAAGTGCATCCCTTTATAGCAGTGAAGATTTCATAGATTTTCTCCTCTTAATCTTTTGGAATGTTCTAATGGTCAAGAAATGCCCTTTAGCATCACTAAATTTCTTGAAATATTCACTTTTCAGAGAGACTTTTCCTTAGGAGCTATCAATAATGTTGCTGTGTCTTCCATGTTCCCCATTTGATCACTGTTTTTTTTTTCCATTTAAAAAGTTGAATTACAAATATGAATACATTGTTCTCATCATGTTGGCAGTGAAGGAAAGGACCAATTGGAAGGCCCAAAATTTTCAAATGTAAATGTCCCCAGTTGTTTCTTCAGAGGCCAGTTTGCCCTGCCAAGGAGAATTTCAGATCTCCTTTAGATGTGGTTTGCTTGTTTTCTCAATTCTGGGGCTATGTCTGTGGTTAAGAAATTCCTTAAATATTCTTTGGATTCTTCTTTTCTTTTTCTTTCTTTCTTTCTTTCTTTCTTTCTTTCTTTCTTTCTTTCTTTCTTTCTTTCTTTCTAAGAAAAATTGGATTCAGCATCAGTATGGTATGTTGGTAAATTTCAAGAACGGGTAAGATAGAAATATATTGGTCCAGTTGATGTCATTGGGCTTCTCTCAGAGTTATTGGAGATAATACTAAGTGAAAAAATGTACTCGAAGATTTTTCTGACAGGTGAGTATTTGCCAATACTTTGATGACATCAGATGGCTTAAAAATAACCCAAGAGGGCTGTGTTCAGCCTTGCGCTGTGTTACACCATTCAGGGCAGTTGTGTTTGACATGCTGGAAATTCGCCTGCATTTGTAGATGATTCGATCTGATTTTTACAAACTCAGTTATTAGTATAATAGAGATAGCACTTGGGAAATTGGCCATGCTTATTACTGCCTTATCAGTGGGATTACAAAAATATAAATTAGTTTTCATGATAGAAATCTGACAGGTCATTTCTGTTTCTCCAAAGACATACATGTGGTGTTAATTTTGACCTGATTCATGGGTCCTCTGATACCTTAAAGCACAAAAAGCTTGTGCAAAAAAGCTAGACTTAGTGACATTAACTTGGTTGTAGCTCTTGCCAACAGGGAAATACTATGTATTAAATTTGAATCTGGTTTCAAAACAAATGTCAAAAAATTTAAAACACTGGATTTACTGGAACGTAAATAGTGTGTTTAATGAAGCTATTTCCCTGGACTCCCTTATTACTCTGTCAGCACATCAAGTAACTCCACATTGCTAGTAAATTTCCATTTTAATATACAATCAATTCCTCCCTTTCTTAGTTAACTAATGACTGATTGACACACTGAAAGAAATTTTAGCTCTTTTACGAACTCTTGTAACCAGCCAATCAACATCTTAAACACAGAAATTGGTTTAAATGCTGGAAACAAGATACACATGAGCCCGTACTCAAATGAATTATATGACCCGGTATCACAGGAAGTCAGTCGATGTCTGTGATAACCAGGATTGAGTGTGATTGTGTAAATTAGTTGTGTATTAAATACTCAACTTCATACTCTAATTAGTGTAAGTGAAACATTACAATTGGCTGGCTTTGGGAGTTAGTTTGGCGGTGTTTGGAAGAAAGATTTGAACTTGGAAGAAAGAGATGTATTATTTTGTCATAAAAATATACTGTTTTGATGTTGAGTACTAAAATCTTTGATGGAAAACATAGGAATTTAATGAAATTATGTGCTAGAAGTCTTGTTGAATTCGTTTGATTAAAAGAAGACGTACACCTCAAAAGAAACTACAGTGCTCGAGGCCTCTAGGAAAGTGCTAGGGGAATAGAGCATTACAGTCTTTAGAAACTAATTCTTGTCATGGGGGTCCTGGGATCCAGGGCTGCGTGGGATTTATTTGTTTGGTTTACCACATCTCATTTGATAATCCCCTGTGAAGTTTTACTTAGCCCCTGACAAGGTTCCTTTTTCCTCGGAATTTAAATTAGGTCAAGGTAAGTTGGAATGAAGGAAAGAGGAAGAGAGATGACTAATATATTTTTAAAATGTCTTCTATATGCCAAGATTATGCCAGACGCTTTTTAAATCCTACCCTGTAGGACAAAATATTTTAATTCCCATTTTGCAAAAAGTAACCGCACAAGGTCACTCTGCCAGTTAGAACAACCGGACTGTTTAAAGACTGATTTTAAACCTGTTCAGCACTGAGGTCTGTGTTCTTTCTTCCATAGTGGCTCCTAAATATGTGTTTTCATGGAGTCACAGATCTCTGGTACCTCTTAGGAAGTCAGGTAGAGCAGATCAGAAGAGTTGTCTCTTGACTAGAATTAAGGGGTGGGAGGAAGGAGATTATTCAGTCATTAATTCACTAATTTTTTTATATGCCCTGTCTCCCCCAAAACCATGCCTCCTAAATAGAGTCCAGGAGAGTATGCATTACTGTCTACGTGTGGAATCTTTGTCTTCTTTGTTTTATTGTCTCCCTGCTCAGAAAGCATTCATTTGTCAGATTTCAAGCTTCCTTTTATTGAAAACTACCTCAGCCTTTCTACTGGTAAATTAAGCTTAGTTTAGGTGAAAGTTGAAGCATATCTAAGGAATTCAGAAGTATTTGGGGGTCTCATTTTGTCATGAACGGTTTCTCCACTTGTTGTGAAGTTGGTAAGTGAAGTATTGTTATTTTTATAGGAATCGGTAGTTACCCAGGCTTAGGATTAACCTATACTTTGTTTTCTGAAGGTGGGCATTTGCTACCATGTTTTCAGAGGTTCAAACAGTTGTCACTGTGCTGTAAACCTAAATAACAGTTGTCACTGTGCTGTAAACCTAAATAATAATTGTGAGCCGAGACTTTTATTCATTTTAACTTTTCCTTTAAAAAGAACTGCATATACTTTTTCAGATGAGATGGTCAACTGTGGTCATACTGCCCAGCCTGAACTCTGGTTGTTATTCACACAGAGGCTCACTGTTTGAGGCTGTTCAATGTGTACTCTATTTGCTTGGATGTGTGAGCATAGAGAGAAGAGAGGGCTGGGGAACCAGGTCCATCTCATTTGAGGAACTAGCCTCCCGCAGTGGGAGACAGGCTACCTGCTACCCTGGAGCAGGGTAGAGGAACAGCTTTTGCAAGGGCCAAGCACCAATACCATTCCTTATCTTCCCAGCACCAAGAACACTGCATGGTATGAAGTAGACACTCAATAAATATTTGCTGAATGAATACAAAGATAACTGAAGATAATTTCCACTTTAACTCTATATCCTGAGGTCAGAGATAACATTCTGGGGGAAGCTCAGATGATTTCTTTCTTGAGTTGACATTGGCCAGGTGCTATGCTAAGCATCTGGTATACATTGCCTCATTTTAATTCTTATAGCTTTATGAGGTACTTTTTCGATTTAGAGATGGTTAAGTCAAAACTGGAGAACATTGGTACTTCAAGACCTGTATCTCAATAGCTGGTGCAACCAGGTCTGAACTCATGGTTACTGACTCTGGGGCTCGTGCTTTTAGCTAGCATTCTTTGCTACTAGGTTTCTCTACCCAGTTGTAGTCATGATAGATGGGGTTTTGATTTTCAGACCTCATTGCCAGGATTCAAAATAGTAAATCTTGGATTCACTTTGGAAAGAATAAAATCAACATATGATTTCAGCTGGGAAATTGGAGTCTAGAGAGAAGTCAATAGTGTTTTCTCTGTGACATCACAGGAAGTTACCATGGAAATGATTATGGTATTATGAATACAGCATTATAACTTTGAGTGGGAAATAAACTGCCTAAGGAGAGAAAGCGCTGAGGAATAGCAAAGTCCTTGTCATGAAAATGCCTTCTAGATTTTAGATGAACAAATTTAGCAACATGAGGTCTAAATGCCTGGTCTCTCTCAACATTCCTGAAACATCAGTGTTAAATTATTCTGTTAACTCTCCCTGCTTTTGTTACTACTTCCAGAACTTGTTGAAAGTAAAATAATTCCCATGTGTGCCTATGTGTTTTTAGTTTAACAAATATTGTTTTTTTACAGATCCTCCTTGCCCCCGCCTGCCTCTAATCCCGTCTTCAAAATATTCCCAGTGGAGATAATCTGTTTCCTGGTTTTTTGTATGAACAAATTCACTGTGGAATAAGTTAGCGTTGGTATTTGTTAATTGTTAAAGGCAATTCTGGCACTTGGATGGTACGGTAAAATCCAAAATGTAACTTTTCCAATAGAAACTTTAATTCTGAATTTCATTGTTTCTGCTGCACTTTACAAAATTTAATTCGTTCAGAAAACATTTATTTAGAAAATGTCCATCACAGTTTAAACCTTGTCATAGAAAAGATGTTTCAAGTCTCCAGTCATCAGAGGTGGTGACAATCCTATACTGCTGTGTGCTGTCTGCATTGCTTTGCGTTTGGAATCCTCTAGTGTTTGTGTTTGCTTAACTGACATTGCGTGTGATTGGCTCCAGGGCACACTAAGGACTTCTGTTCTCTTAGTGCTGTCCTTTGACTTTGAAAGGGCCGAGTGTTCTAGACGGGAACCTCCTGGTTGTTCTGGCTCACTAAGCCCGAGGAACTTGTTGGTTTGCCCATTTCGGTTAGTGAGACAAGTTGCTCTGGGATCTGACATACCTTTCTCACCAAACCACTCTGGGATCTTCATCATCTGTGATTAGGGAGGGCATGTTGAATAGCAATGGAGGTTAGTTTAATGAAACAGAAGATGGGTTTAAGATGGTGAAAGGGCTGAAGGTATAGATCAGTGGTAGAGCGATTGCCAAGTATGAATGAGGGAGGCCCTGGGTTCATCCCCAGCACCAGCAAAAACAAACAAACAAAACAAAACAATAAAATAAAATAAAATGGTAAAAGGAGCACAGAGAGCTGAACTCGTCACAATGTTTGTGCCAGTGTATCACGTGATAGTAGTACTTAATACAAGTGGAAGAATGTGTAGGCTATTTATATGATATAAATTTGCATGTATACTGGAGTATTTATCACTCAATTTAAGACTCAGAACATGCATTACCAACACCAGGGAAGTCACCTGTGTGTCTCTCATTGTCCCATTTTTCTACCAACTTGTGCTTATCATTTATTTGCTTGGTAGAAAGAGTTCGTAGTTTATCACGTACTAGAAAAAGTTTTTAAAAAATGGTAGTGCACTAGCTGTAGCATTTTTTTTTTTTTTTTAAACCTCATGATTGTGTTTATCCATAGTTAAGTCAACTGTAGTTCATTCTTATAGACAGAAATTTCCTTTCTGGTCTTTGTTTTGACTCATGGGTTATTTGGAAGTGCTTTAAAAATGTTCAACTCATGGGTATTTAAGTTTTATTTTTATTTTATTAATTTTAATCTAATTGCTTTTGTGATTAGGGGACATGGTCTGTATAATACCTATTCTTGGAAACCCATTGAGGCTTTTCTTGTGGCTTATCACATGCAAACATATTTTGGAAAATATGTGTGTGAAAATGTCATTATTTGATGTACCACATGTGCCCTTTACATCAGAATCTCCTACTACTGATAGATTGATTTATTTCCTTAGTGTTTTCATTAAACTTTGTGTACATACCTGAAGTTATTTTAATAGATATACACATATATGGAATTATTACATTTCCTGTTAAGTTTTTAATTATTATGTAGGTGCTCTCTTTATTCCTTTTTGGAGGGTAAAATCCATTTTAAATGGAACTGATGTAAGTAATAACTTTATTTAGGTTCATATTTGGTATTTTCCCCCACGTTTTCAGCCTGTCACGTCTGTTTTATTGAGTTTCTTGTAAATAGCATATTGCTAGATTGTTATTGTTTTGAAATTCATTATAATCTCTTGAGTGGCAGATTGTTGTGATTACTGATATGTTTGATGTTGTTACTTTCATCTTGCCCTACACATTCCATTTGTCTCACCTTTTTATCTTTCTCTCTTTCCCTTAATTGCCTTTCTTTTTTAATGGCTTGAATTCTGTTTGTTTCCTTATTCTCACTGGTTTGAAAGCTGTGATGGAAACTAATAGTTGCTTTCCAACACTTAGTTGTCCTCTGTTAAATTTTTTTTTTTGGTACTGGGGATTGAACTCAGGGCCGCTCAACCACTGAGCCACATCCCTAGCCCTATTTTGTATTTTATTTAGAGACAGGGTCTCACTGAATTGCTTTGCGACTCACTTTTTGCTGAAGCTGGCTTTGAACTTGAGATCCTCCTGCCTCAGTGTCCCGAGCTGCTGGGATTACAGGTGTGCGCCTCCATGCCTGGCCCTCTATTAATTCTTGCTGTTACAGGTCACAAAGTGACTTAGTTCTGGCCAGGGAGATGTGAACAGAGGCAATGTATGTCATTTTGGGGCCAAAGCTTTGAGGAATGCTTGAACCTCATTCGTGTCCTTTATCACCTTCTGCTTTCTGGATTCAAAAGAGAAGACCCTAAGGGTTATTTCCCACAAGGTGGTTTGAACGTGAGTCCTTGAATCTCTCTGTAGAGGAAAACCATGTGTTAGCCAAGCAGTAGAGCGGTAGGAGAATGTAGGGGCAAGTTCCTGCAATCTAGGGTGGCTTCAGCAGCTAATGTTTTCCTAAATAAGGTAGCAATTATGTACTTTTTATTCTGGTAGTGGTACCCTTGAAATTGTCCATGCATATAAGAGTCTAAAATTAAACCTGATGTTAAACACTACTCCAGTTGCTTTCTTTCTACTATACACACTTTCTTTTATAAAAACAAACAATCCAAAAAACCTTAAACATTATTATTGTTTTATCAACTATTTAGATTTGTTTCTCTTTTACCAGTGTATGTGCTTACCTTTCCTTCTTTAAACTTCAGACTTGCTTTCTCGGTCGTTTTCCTTCTTGAAGTTCATCCTTGAGAAGCTGCAATGGGTAAACCCCTGGTAGTAATAAATCTTCTTTATTTTTATCTGCCTTCATAGACCTTTATTTTTCATTTTCTTGATCTTGTTTCAAGTCTAGGTTGATTTATTTTCTTTGATCACTTAAAAGATATTTATTTATTTTTTGCAGTACTGGGGATGGAACCCAGGGCCTTGAGCATGCTAGGCAAGTGCTCTACCACTGAGCTGTGTCCCAGCCTTAACGATGTTCTCATAAACTTTTGTCCTCTATAGTTTGTTTCTGTTGAAGTTGTTTCTAGCCCAGGTGTCATTTTTTTTGTTAGATGATCTCCCTATCTCCTTTTTAAGTTTTCTCTTTGTCTTTGATGTTCTGAAGTTTCATCATAATGTGTCTTGGTGTGTTTTTTTCTTTTCACTTTTCCAATTTAATATTCTTTTGAATAAGGTATTGATAGATATTTGTAAAGATTTATACAAATTGGATGATTTTAAAAAGATCATTTGATTATTTCCACAGAGAATGCATTATTTCTAATAACATGAACATGTTTCAAAATATTATACAAATCAGATGCACGTATTGGTACTTACATGTTGTACTTAGCATAAAAAGTGGGAGCAAAAGCAAGTTGTATGAATTTTGGACATTTACAAAGGTGTATGTTTTCCAGCAAAACACCAGTGTAAATAAAACTGGGGTTGTTAGAAGTGTTTATTTTGCTGGCATTCTGACAATTAGGCCTTTCATTTGTGGTTTAAAATGTTGAAAGCTACAGTAACCTGAAAACCAGTTTCTGACTATGAAAATGAAAGATGGAGACAGAGGACATTGTTTTGCACTTTTCCACAAGGTGATTTGCTTATATAGCAAAGAAACCAGTGGACTACAGGACCTGATTAGCAACTTTATCTTGATCATAATCCACTTTTAATTATATTTTAAGGGTCATAATACTATTCTAAGCAAACAGTACTAAAGAAATTTTCAGCATTTATTAGTTGTGAGAGTATCGGGTCTGTCAGTTTGTGATTTTAAGATAAGATGTCAAGTTTATATTTAAAGGGTTGATTAGTTCACCAGTTAGTCATAACCTGTCTTATAGCAAGCATGATTATTCTGGGGTGGGCCTTTGTATAACTAAAAATGAAAGTCATCGAATTAAAGATGAACTTTCCTTTTTTACTTTTTTAAGTGTTCCATACTCTTTAAGAGTGAAATAATCAAAACTAAACAATTTAAAAACGGAGAATAATGTCATTTGTTGGATAAAAATGACACAATTCTAGACTAACAGAATAACTTATGGGTAGGGATTGAGGAGATAACAGTTTATTATAAGGACTAGAAGGCCGTGAGCTAGGTTCCTGTAATGGTGAGTCAGGTGATTTTGGCTTAATCTTTCTTCTGAGGGACACTAGAATAGCAAATTAAAGTATAAAAACGTCTTCTGAACACATTATAAGATAGTAGAATTATGACACTAGAGTCAGACAGAAGGAGGCCCAGTTTCTGATCTTCTCATTCCCTGTAATTAGAGTAAGATGATTGTGGAGTGCTAGTTCCAGAAGCAACTGGCAGGAACAAGTTTAAATCCTCTCTAGAAATATAGAATATTATCCCAATTCTCAAATAATTTCCACTGACAGTTTTGCAAAGACAGTATCTGATGGGTAATCTAAAATAAGCATTTCTGGAGGAAAGAAACATTAGTAAAATCCAGGGGGAAGAATAGTAATTGAAGAATATATCAGAAGCATCATAGATTAACATCATAGAAAGAGACTTTAAGATCATGATGCTTAGGATTTTTAAGGAAAAACAAGAATTCAAGAGAGCTAAGTGGTATAAAAGAAAGTGAAATGGAAATTGTAGAACTACAGATTACAATGACCCAAATTCACAAATCACTGGGTACGTTTAACAATTGATTAGATACAACCAAATAGAAAATTAACACACTGAAAAATAGGTAAAAGAAATATATAAAATAAAATACTGCAAGTAAAGGAAAACACAGAAGAGAGATTAAGAGAAATAAAGAATATGTTCATAGATTTAAAAATACAGGTAAATTTTGGAAGGACATTAGAGCAAATATAGAGCACAAAGAAGCAGTGACTGATGATTGTAACATTGATAAATAACCTCCATGTACAAACTGAAGAATCTGAATGAGCTCCAAGAGGGATAAATAAAAAGGAATTCATACTTCCTTGTTAAAGATAATAAAAGCAGAAACAAAGAGAATATCCTAAAATATCCTTAACAAAGAGAAAATCCTAAAAGCAGATGACAAATTTCTTTCCTAGGCATTATAATATCAAACTGACTTCTTAGCAGATACAATATAAGCCAGAGGCAGTGGGATAATACCTTTAACATGTAGAAAAAAAATAACTATTAACCCAGTGTTTGATGCCAACAGAAATATTCTGCAAAGTATGCAGGCAGAGTAAAGATATTTTGGTCAAGCAAAACTGAAAGGTGTGTTAACCAACAGACTTTAGTCAGAGAAAATATTATAGGGTGTTATGTAGGTAGGAGAAAAAATATTCCAGGTGGAAGGTCAGTAATGCATCTATAAACATGACTGTATGGAAAATTCGAAATAACTGTTGACTATATAAAACAAAAACAATGTTTTAAAACATCTTTGGGCTTAAAATACACATTGTTAAAACACATGACAAATAGGCTTTTGAAAAGGTGCTTAATGTTATATGTTACAGGGAAATTAGAAAATCCCACAGGGAGATACCATTATACCCACTTAGTATGGCAAGGCTGTGAGGCTCTTGAGCTTCATATACAGCTGATGTGGAAGGTGCTTTGGTCCATCCTCCTTGGAACACGGACAGACGTAATCTACAAAATTTATGATATGTGTATCCAATGATGCAATAGTTTCACTCTTTAGAATATACTAAGAAATGTAAACAAAAGACACATTCAAAAACATTCATAGTAACATATTCATAATAACAAAAACCTGGAAAGAACTCAGATGTCTACCAAAATGAGATGGATAAATTATCATATATTTCTAGGTACAGTGGTGCAAACCTGTAATCCAAGCATTTGGAGGCGGAGGCAGGAGGATCACAAGTTTGAGGCCGGTCTGGGCAATTGAGCAAGACGCTGTCTCAAAATCAAAAAAATAGGACTGAGTATATAGCTCATTAGTAGAGCAACCTTGACTTAATCTGCAGTACTACAAAAAAAAAAAAAAAAGAAAAGAAACAAAGAAATATATTTATGTGTTGTACACATATATATATGTCTATATGTCATATATTTGTATAGTGGAATAGTATGCATCTACGAAAAGCAATGCACTGAAAACTGTGGGTATTCACATGGATAAAATTCACAGAAGTAATATATTCATTTAAGTAACATTTTTAAAAAGGCAAAACAACCATAACATCTAAACAAGCATACTTATGTAAGAATCAAGATGGTGGTTGCCTTTTGGGAAGGAGAATGTCATGATTACTAGAGCTATGAGGGATGCTTGCATGTTCTGGCCAGTGCTATCTTGTCCAGATGCTGGATACACAAGCATTTCCCTTTGTGATAAATCTTTGCAGTGCATGTCTTATTTTTGTGCATGTATCCCTATATGCTTTATTTTGCAGTAAAAAGTTAAAATACATACTCAAGCAATTTGGGTGCCACCCAGAACAAATTTGAGATGGAGAAATATCTTAACTTCATGCTCCCCAAGTATGTGCCTCTGTCTTTCATTTAAAATATTTTGGAGGTTGCTTGGTACAGTTTTCTGGCAATTCTCATGCTGGCTATCATGGGTGGGCTAGTCCCCTTTTATCAGCCTGTCCCAAACATGAGCAAAATCCCCACCCTTTAGGTTGTTTTAAAACAGCTAAAAAAAGGATTATGTCAAATATCTAGAGAGAGGAAAAGCTGAGGAAAATATACCAGTAACAATAACGAAGCAATAAACCTGGAAAGAGTCCCTTTTGTTCAGATTTTGAATCTAACAGCAGCTAGTTTAATCCTAAGACTCAGATAGAGACTGTCCTTTAACATCAATGACAGAGTTAACTTCTATTTAGAGAACTGAGCTCTAGTTCCCAGGCCACGAGACGTTTCATCCAGGTGACTGGTAGGGCTGTGTGTTGAGACCTTGTCTCCTTACTCATTATATGTAGGGAGGGTTGTGCCTCAGAGAGGACCTACACTGCAGCAATTACTCAGCCATACCAAAAGCCATGACACCCATAGTAACAGCGTCAAGTCTCTTTATTTGCTCCAAAAGGAACTGTTTCAGAGCGACAGTTTTAATTTGCAGGCTTCATATCTGTATATACTGAAGTAGAACCTAACAGCCCTGGAATAGCTGCAGGCATTTGTTTATGTTTAAAAGAAAAAAAAAATCCCCAAATAACTCTCTGGGGGTGGAGTCCTGGTGCTTTGTCTGTTGGAGGCTGACACATCTGCAGCTTTTCTGCAGAAAGCTAAACTTACGCCTAAACTTAGCTGGCAGAAGGAGGAGAGAAAGAAAAGAAACAAACCGTTATGGAGTGTTGCAGACCTCAGGGGTGTTAGATATCTTACAGACTTGTAATGCTGCTCCAGTGAGGAAGGTGACGTTAGGGAAGTCAAGCACCAGGCTGAGTGCACAGCAAGCAGCAGAAGAGGTTGGCCAGTCCCAAAGCAGGCTGGTTTCCTATACACCTTACTTCTCTAACAGCATGGGGAATACTGGTTTTTTAAATTTTTTAAAGTTTTTAAAACCTATCACATTGCACTGATGGCCCTGGAAACAGAAAATGTGGGACTCTTGAAGGATCTGCACAGGAGTCCTGGGAAGAGGAGATAGTAGTTTACCCGTTTTTATACCCAGTTCTTTCCTGTCCTACCATACATCTTGTTCTTGCATTTCCCATCCAGAGCAATGAAGAGGAGTAAGACAACCCAGGCTAATTCACATAGCTTCTGCCCAGCCATGTGGCATGGGGTCAAAGTAAAATACCAGATTTTTCAAGGAAAGCATTTTTTTTTTGGAACCAGAGATTGAATGTATGGGTGCTTAACCATTAAGCCACATCATCAGCCCTTTATTCATTTATTTTTAAAATATTTTATTTAGAGATAGGGTCTCACCGAGTTGCTGAGAGCCTCACCGAGTTGCTGAGAGCCTCGCAGAGTTGCTAAGGCTGGCTTTGAACTTGTGATCCTCCTGCCTCAGACTCCTGAGCTGCTAGGATTATAGGCATACAGCACCGTGCCCAGCAAGGAAAGCATTTTGATGGCACTAAAACAACAGCAAAACATCATCATGAGGTGCTGACAGCTTTACTGCTTTATAACATTGTGGACTAATCGCAGATCCTCTCTTCTGAATTGATTTAAATGACTCGGGAGGATATTGTATTTGCTTATAGTGATTAACATTTGCTTTCTTCTGTGTGCACTTGAATTTTGCATCAGTGGAGGTAGGATTGAGAGAGCTGCTGTGTGCTTCACCATAGACAGTTGGAAAAGCTTCCACTTGAACCGTAAGAGTCTGTTCTGAGTAACTATTCAAGCCAAAGCTTTTTTTTTAAATCTGTACTAGAGTGAGACAATTTAATTGTATCCTCAGAAATTTCCATTTTCAGGTTTTCATCATTGCTTTTGTGCTATATCTAACTTTTTGAAGATGTCAAGGTGACTCCATAATTCCATGGAAAAAATCGGTTACCTTGATCAACTATTTCCTTAGTGATGCAGCCACCAAAATATTAGAGAGGAAAAGAGCATGTGTTTAACACTCCTTGCTGAAAGCTTGAGGCACACACACAAAATTGATATAAGGAGGATGGAAGAAATTATTTTGCCAGTTTGGGCCACTTTTGCACAAAGCTTTTCATTTAGAATTTATTAAACTGCGGTAGGCAGGTTGAAATGGTTAAATAAGCCAGGAAAGCTTTAAAGGTTTTGAGTGCGTCAGTGTTTTTACATGTGGGCTTTTTTTCCTGTCAGATTTTCAGTGAGTTACAATGATTGCAACTACATTTTCATTAGTTTTTGTACTGTAAATAAGGGGAGGGTTTTCAGAAATGATGAGAGGGAAACAATACGTCGTTTCTTGGTGGTCCTGCTAGTAGAACAGCCATCTGCACATAGGGCCTTTCATTTTGTAGTTAGGTTTTGTTTTTACCTTGGAGCAGTCTGGGGATACAAAGAACTTCCTGAGTGTATGGACATCGTGATTTACAGGGGGAGTAGTGAAAGAAATGTGTAGATTGTGTTGTTCAGGAGTTTGCACTGGTACTGTGTGCCTTTCCCGCTTCAGTATTCCACTTTATGAACTAGTGCGTCACGGGAAAACTGTTTTTCTCCAATCATGCCTTTTAGTCAAAGATACTGTATTATTTTCCTAGCGCTGCCATAACAAATTACCACAAATTGAGTAGCTTAAAACAGAAATGTATTCTCTCGCAGTTTGGAGAAGTCTGAAATTAAAGTGTTGGCAGGGCCGGGCTCTTTCTGCAGGCTCTTGGGAAGCATCCTTTCTTCTTTTCCTCCTAGTTCTCAGCAGTCCGTTGGCTTTCCTTGGCACGTTACCTGTATCAGTCCAACGTCTGCTGCCTATCATGGGGCCTTCTTTGCTTGCTGTGTCTTCACATGGCTTTCTTATAAGGACATCAGCCTTTGGATTCGTGGCCCACCCAGATCCAGTGTGACCTTTTCTTAACTGCTTACATCTGCAAAGACCCTATTTCCAAAGAATCTTGCGTACTAAGGTTCCAAGTGGGTATCAGTTTTGGAAGAGGGGCAGACACTGTTGAATCCAGTACAAATATTCTTCCCTGTTTGTTCCAAAAGCACTTATACTCCTTTTACTGATTGGTTCCTTTATTACATCTGACATGAGCCTGCTGCATTATTTTTATTTATGGATTCAGATACCTGGTAAAATAATGAGATCTTAATTAGACCTTTATTACTGTGCTGTTGCTGAAGACTACTTTAATGAAAAAAAGGAATAAACTTGAAAAGTTGCTTACAACCTGGCAGAGATGTGTCATAAAAAAGTACTATATGGACAAGCTAATTAAAGTGTTCCAGCCTAAAACTAGAGAAACAGTCCTAGTAGCCCTAGTATTTTGAGGTATCAGAAGGAATCCTTTCATGTAAAATAGAAACCTTGAGGTTTGAAAGAGAATCATAACTTACTGGGATTAGAGATGATAGCATAATTTTGATTTAAAGGACAGATTCTTTATTGATAGGATAGTATATTTTAATAGTCAAGAAAATGTATTTAAAGATTTCATTTTACTATTAGCATTGTATTTTCTAAAATAATACTCTGGAATAAATTAATTCAGAAGTTCCTTTTGTAATAGTTTAATTTTCACTATTTCTTGCACTCAGAGGAGCCAGGCTATTTTATAATGGAAACAGAAAGTAAGATTTGATTTAAGCAATCATTTTATAGTCAGTCTCAGAAAAATAGCATCAGTTTTATAAAGTGAGCTACCTGTACAGCTGAAATAAATCAACAGTAAACGGGACACTTTCAAGCTGCCACTCTTCTTAAAGCTGCAGGACATTCTATTTAGAAAAGAAGGCAGACGTTACTCTTTTTTGGGGGGAGGGGTACCAGGGGTTGAACTCAGGGGTACTTGACCACTGAGCCACATCCCCAGCCCTATTTTGCATTTTATGTATAAACAGGGTCTCACAAAGTTGCTTAGCACCTCTCGCTGACTGAGGCTGGCTTTGAATTTGTGATTCTCTTGTCTCAGCCTCCCAAAGTGCTGGGATTACAGGTGTGCGCCACCGCGCCCGGCTCAGACATTACTCTTGTTGGAGAAGTTATCATTTCTTGGATTAAGTTTTCTCCATAAACTTTAGGTCTCTAAATCTTTCAGCTCTGTGACATTACTCTCCTTCCTATTTAAGTAGAATGGCTTGCATCCCTGTCCTGTGTGTTTTGGAGGTCCAGTTTCCTCCCACGTGTTTTTAGGATCTTGGGGAGCAGCTGCAGCAGGGAGTATGTAAACAGAGGTGTGTGAGGAAGCTTGTTGATTGCTGTCGCTGTAACCTTGGAATCCTGCCTCCCGGTTGGGTTGGGTTGGGTTCTCTTTACCTTTGAGTTCTTCCTTACTGTAATTGCTGCCCCCTCTCTGATCACATTGCCTCAAGCAGGGAATTTTTCATTCTTCAAAGCTGTTGATATAGCAGACACCACTGAAGGCTTGAGGGGGAGCACTAGGTTATAATGGACAACTCCAGTCCTTAAAGTTCCTATAGCTCTTTTTTTTTTTCTCTTTCTCTTTAGTTGCAGATGGATACAATGCCTTTATTTTATTTGTTTTTATGTGGAGCTAAGGAGTGACCCCAGTGCCTCACATGTGCTAGGTCAGCGCTCTATCACTGAGCCACAACCCCAGCCCCTCCTGTAGCTCTTGAACCCTCCTCCAGCACGGGTTGTGGCTGTGATGTGGCTCATGTCCCTCCAACCTAGACCTGTCTTCCCCTGATCCCTTCCTTCTTCCCTTATCTCTGTCTCCAACTTTGAAAGTAGGTACTAATAGTTGGTAATCACCTTTCAATAACTAAAATATTGTCCTGAAATAAATACAATAATATTTCTTTTTTTCTGTGCAGCTGAAGAGACTAGAACTCATTTTTTTAAATTTTAGATTTCTTCTCTTTCTCCCCACTACATCTGGGATCTTTCGCTGTTTGAGAAGGTTGGAGTGGAGGGATATTGTGTCCTCCCACTACTCTCTGTCACTGTTCCTGCCTTCAGGTGGGGCTCCCTGACTGACTGCAGAGGCTAGATACGCCTCGATCAACTTTTATCTTGGGTGTTTAGCACAAGGTACTAAATAAACATTTGTGGGACGAATAAGAAAAATGAAGGAAAAGCCTTTTTAGATATCCATTTTATAGGGAAGAAAATCTTGAAACTCCTGTAACAATTTGCCCCTTTCATTTGAAACTTCTTTCTAAGAGAGGGCGAACTCCTGATCACATTTGCAAGACATTGGGAATAAGGATACTTATCCTGGTGGTCTTGTGGCATCATGATTTGATAAGTAATATAAGGCACCTAGAATCTGTCAGGAAATAATACCCTTTATCTCACAGATAGTTGCTCTTGAGTATAATCTTGTCCAGTGCTGTACCTGTTCTGCTGCCTTAATCCTGTTTAGTTGTAGATGATGCTGTTCAAGGTAGAGTTTAGATTGGACCCCCGAGGGCACAGGCTTTGTCTTAACACTTCGCCAATGTGCAAAAAAAATAACAAAACACTTTAGGAAGTTAGGGATCATTTGCTACCAGTTGTCTTCATCCTGGAACAGGAATCTCCTTTTTAGTGGCTCATGGTTAATTAGTGGTTGCTTTGGATTGAACATAAAGGTCCTGAGGTTTAGTTCTCTTCAGAATATTATTACGCTGTTAAAATTTGAGTGGTTCAGAAAGGGAATACCTGTCCTCATGCAAGGCTCAGGGAAGTGAAGTAACTTGTGTTGGGTGCTGCAGCCCAGATTGAAGCCCAGGTCTGACTGACTTCACCACCCATGTTGGTGACAAGCTGCTACGTGGCCTGACCATCTGGTTTTCTAGAATCAAGTGTGGAAGGTCAGGGCTGTTTTGATAAGTGTATGTGTGATGTGCTCTGGAATTACTGCTGAGCTAGAAACACCTTCAAATTTGAAAAGAGTGAAGAGTCTGCAGATAATTTGTCAGTAGATCATTTTCTCTGACAACATAGCCCTCCTGCAAGAGGTCTGCCGCTGTGGTGGATGGATTGCAGAAGTGGGATGTGGGCACGCAGTCAGCTGCCTCCTGGTGTGCCCTGAGGTCTGGCACCTTCTGTGCAGCCCGGGGACTCATGCGAGTGAGTTTCCACTGGTGGCCAGGGATGGTTATTCACAAGCTTCAGCCTCCTTACTGCCTTAGCCCAGGTAACAGATTTAAGCTAAAAGAATGACACAAGCCATCACTGCTTCAAAACCAAACAAATCTTCCAACGGAGGTGGTCTGTCAGCTTTATGTTTGTTGTCCCATAAACTTCATGGTTTTATAAGAATAATAAGGCACTTTCCACATTCCTATTATTTTAGCAAAGGTTACACCAGGCAGTCATGTCCTAACTCATTTGTTTCTTGTTAACTTTTTTTTTGTTTCATTTCAAGAGTTTACAACAAAAATGAAACTACTAAGAGCCATCTTTCTCCTTTGATCTTAGAAAAAAGCAATTCTTTACCTATTAACATGTCTTTTTCTTTTCTTTTTTGGTACCAGGGATTGAACTCAGGGATACTTGACCACTGAGCCACATCTCCAGCCCTATTTTGTGTTTTATGTAGAGACAGGGTCTCACTGAGTTGCTTAGCACCTCGCCAATTGCTGAGGCTGACTTTGAACTCGCGATTCTCCTGTCTCAGCCTCCCAAAGTGCTGGGATTACAGGCTTGTGCCACCGTGCCTGGCTTATTAACATATCTTTTCAGAGCATAATCCCTTTAAGGAAATAGTAAAATTGTTATAATGTCTGGACAGTGATGTGTGTAAGTCATTTTGCAACATAGCCTACAAATGAAGAGAGGCAAGAAAGAAGAGGTGCATCGTTAACAGTGAAACTAACCATTTGTGTTCAGTGAAGAGCTTTCCTGAAGCGCTTTGTAAGTTATGTTATTGCAAGGCTGCGTCTAAAATCCCCAAACTAGTCTGTAATAGAGACTAACAAAATATCTTGCTTTAAATTCTTGAAGTTAATTTTTATGTTACCTTAGTCTCCATACTCTGTTTCCATCATAATATTCTTAAGGAATTTTGAGTTTCTTAGGGGATATTAAGAAATTAGGAATACTTGGAAAAGAAAGACTATCTCGGCATTCTTTTTAATCGTACCTGTGTAGAAACATGGCACGTGCTACGCTGTGCCAGCATTTGCTTAGTTAGTGATCGGTTTTGGTCATCCTTTTTTGTATTGTCTTTTACCTGATTTGGATATAAAAACCAGCCATTTCTAATAAGTCAATTATAATAATGTATTATCTTTTTTTTCCTTTGTAGAGTAAAGCACAAATGTCTTTAAAATTTTAAACTTGATTGCACTGAATCAAGAATATTTAGTGTAAATATGGCAATCATGATTAGATTTTTCCGGAATATTTTAAAATATTCTATTTTGTTTTCCCCGCAAGCCACAAAACTCCATTTATTCATTCAATAAAAATTGAGTGCTTACTATGCATTAGATACAGCTCTAAGCACTGCAGGTACAATAGTAAATGAAACAAATATGATCACTCTCCTCATTAAAATGAGAGATAATAATCAATAAAAATAGGTGTCCAATAAAATACGATATTATAAGCAGACAGGAAATGGACTATAAGAACTATGAAGAAAGATAAGGTCAGGTAGAGGGATTTAGAGAGTGGTGGGCACATAAATATTAGACCACTTTGTCAGACCATGCATCCACTCTTCTCTTGTATCAGGACCTTAGAAGAGTGAGAATCAGCCAACAGCAGTGAGTTTGAAAAGGATGGGGAAGGTGATGGGTTTTAAAAATTGGACAAGATAGGGGCTGGGGCTGGGGCTCAGTGGTAGAACACTTGCCTAGCACGTGTGAGGCGCTGGGTTCAATCCTCAGCACCACATAAAAATAAATAAATACAATAAAAATTGGACAAGGTAATGAGATTTATATGAATGCAATAGTTAGCCACATGCTGTAGATGGGCAGGTCTTGGGGCTTTTACACACTCAAACACTGTGACGTTTACCCACTCAGATATCATTATGGTACCTTAGCTTTCATTGTTATTTTTATTTCTTTGGGATTTGAAAACGTTATGTTAACCTTCAGGAGTAAAAACTTAATACTCTTTCCAAAGTGTGTGTTTGCTCAAAGAACTTTGGATATGAGACATAAGATAGGGATGAGGAGAAGCTGAGGTACCAAATAAGGGAGGAGAAAAACAGGGGAAGTTACTTGGAGGGGAAGCCATTCTTTTCGGTGTGACTCCTTGGACAGAGCACGTACCATGGTCCTTTGTTTTTGCCCTTTCCTGGAGCAGTGGCAGGAGGAACTGGCTCTCACTGGAATATTTACCATAAAGGGTTTTGAGGTTTAATTATAGTAGCAGAGAAAAGATATTGCACTTCTCTTTAGTAAAACATCAAGAGTGAAGTAGATAATTTCTAAGCTTCCTTCCAAATTTAATAGTTCCTAGGACTGTGTTTTCAAACAGTTGGAAAGAAATACCTAGTGGGAGAACCGAGCATTCCTGCCTCATGTGTCTAAGGACAGAATTTTATCTGTAACGTCCCCAGTGCCTGGGTTAGGCGGGATTTCAGATGTAATTTATTTTATTAAGGAAAGAATACAGCACCCTCTGGTCCCTAGAATGAATGTGTGAATAAAGAGTAAAGAGAAAAGTCCCTGGCAGGTGAAATCCTTTCTCTGTCTAATGCTGGGAATGCTAATAGGTTCTTAAGCCATCTGAGGATTTTGTTTTTTTAAGGTATTTTTTTTTTCATTTGTTTATGTAGAGTTTAAAAAGTTGAAAAATAAAAGTGTTGAATTTAAGTGTTTTTGTGTGCTCATTGATGAAGTTGAAGAATAAAAATATCTGCTGTGTACATAGTAATCTGAGGTAAGTCCTTATTATTGTTATCATTATTGTGATTTTACTGTTTCATGGTGCACATGAGGTGCTTTTGCTGGGTGTTATTTACTTAAGTAGGCAACGACCAAAGGCTGAATTAACTAAATAAAAACAAAGAATGAACAGGGGAATAAAAACCTCCAAGAACCCCAGTCTTACATGGGCCAGACTTTTCTTGTTTTCCTCTGTGTTAGTCTGCATACTAAACGTTCATCTCTTTTATTTCCCCACCCTTGCTTTGAAGACTAGCACAGATGTAGCTGGTGACAGGCAATTCACCAGAGTAGTTAAAATTCCTCCAGTTGTGGCAGTGTGTTAAGCTGCAGTGTTATTATTGTAACTGGCTAATTATGTAATGTCAACAATTCAATGAGGCGGAGGCTTAGTATTTATATAAGGGAGACTGGGAACATGAGCCCTTAGACTCTGATTTGGGCACATTTTTTCTCTATAGGTTTTTAGTTCACACTTCTTTTCTTTTTCCACACAATTTTATTCTTCATTGGAAATCGCTTTTCCACATTGTCTCTTTATGTTAGAAATTGGAAAGAATCAGTTCAAGCCTGGCCTGCATTTGCTACATTTGCTTCTTTGACCTTTGCCATGATGCAGATGGCCTGGCTTTGGGTGTTCAGTACTTGGAACCAAGAGTCTCTCGTTGCTGCTTGCCTCCGTGCTGTGGATGTGGCCACAGTTTATGCAGGTTTCTTCAGCATCACATTTAAGCTGTTTGATGTATTCACACCTTCCTCTAAGAAGCTTATTGCAGAATGGAAATCTAAGGGATTTGCGTCCACACTGTCAGCTGCCATGATTACCAAGGCTTCTGGTATGACTTAGTGGAAGGAATATGTCTTAGGAAAAAAATACATAATTCTGACAAGATGCTTTTGGAAAAGTCCAACCAGCTGTTTCAAGTAGAACACTGTAAAATTTATTCAGAGTAAATTTTGTTTCACTTGGAGGCAAATGTAGTTCAAAGAATGAGCTAAAGTAAACAGGGAAATTTGACTTAAGCAGAGTTCATGTAGTGTTGTCTCTGTATGGGGACTTTCAGGAGCCTTTTCTTTTCCCTTCTGTTTCTAAGCTGTGCACCATTCTCCAGAAGTTATCCTCATATAACCTAAGGAGACTGGGAAGTCCCTCAGAGAGAGGCATGATGTAAGGCCATGTTTCTTCCATGTGACATTTTGGTGCCACAAATCCTGGGCCACATGAAAATGTTAGCTATTGGTGCACATGGTGTGTTAGTTTTCTCTTATTGCTGTAACAAATTTCAATAAACTTAGTAATTTAAAGCAATACATTTACTAACTTGTAGGTCAAAGGTCTGGTATAGATCTTATTGGGCCAGAATCAAGTTGTAGGTAGGGCTTTTTTACTTTTGGGGGAGAATCTGTTCCCTTGCCTTTTCTAGAAGAAGTATTCTTTGGCTCTTACTCCATCTTCAAAGCAAGCAAAAGTACATCTCTTTTGACTTTATTTTTCCTTAGTCACATCTCCTTCAACTTTGCACTATGTTGGGGATGTTCTCTGGCTCTAGAACCCTGTGATTACTGGAGCTCACCCATGTAATTCAGGGTGAACTTTACATGCATCGAGTCCCTCTGGCCATATAACGTAAACAGATTCACAGGTCTCCAGGGGTTGGGGTGTGGACATCTTTGAAGCTATCAATCTGCTATCATACATGGTGGGATCTACTGCTGTAGAATACGTTTCCCTAGAACTTCAGTCTTCAGCAAGAGTATTGAGCTATTAATGTTTGAAGACTCTTCGGTACTATAAAATAAATTTCAAGGATGCAACCTGTTATTGAAAGATTGTTGTGTTGTTTGTGTATTTAATGAAAAGGGAAATTGGGGAAGGTCACAGATGGTAGGGAAAAACAAGGAGATGTGTTATTTATGTACACACTGACACACAAATCACCATCTGGGTCAGATTTCTCTAGACAATCAGGAAAGAAAGACCTAAACCATGTAAATTTTGGTGCCATAAATCCCAGTTTACTCTCTGTCTGTCTTGCTTTGGATCTCCTCTTGCTCAGGTGTCAGACCCAAAGTGCCTGTGTTCTAGAGCCCTTTGATGCAGGTGTGGCCTAGGTCTTGGCTTTGCTGCTAATCACCTGACTTTGGGCCTCCAATTTACTTCTGTGTCCTGATATAAGGAAATCGGACTAAATAGTTTTTAAAGTCTCTTTTAGCCCCAAATTCCTGTGATTCTGTGCTTTAAAACAGAGGCTAGGCACACAGCTTCTTAAAAAAAAAAATAACAATCCTTCTAAACTCTAAAGGACCTTGCCTGAGAGAATCAAGGTCTTAGCACCTTTATCAGCTTTATAAGTATGTGTCTATCATATCATACATACATATTAATATTTTAATTCAAATTTTTAGAGAACTATATTAGGAACTACATATTTCCTAAACTCATGGAAACCTGTTTACATTATATGCAAACAATTTTAAAATGAGTGATATTTAAAAACATTTGAATAAATATTTAGTTGATTTAAAAACTAGAGTTAAAATGTACCTAAGTGAAAAACTTAACATAAAATGAATTATGAATGTTCTTTGTTGTTTATTTCATGCACTTTCATAGGATTTACAAATTTATTGTATGTTCATTAAAATAAGTGTGGGGATCTTTCAGTGCTTAGTCTTATGTCTGTCTCTTCTTGCAAATATTAGCCTTTGCTTAGTTTATATCTTATTTAATTAGACAATGAAAAATGTTTCCTTTGGCACAAGCGGTGTTTATGAAGTAAAGATCCTCCAGTGTACAAGCTGAGGAAATCTTTAGGAAAACATCTGTGTTTTCCAAAAGAATTTAAAACTGGAGGACAAAAAGATAAGCAAAACCGTAATCACAAGTTCACTTGTGTCTACCAGGCAGCTGTGTGTGTGGAGTCAGCACAATGACGTAGCATTTCTTGTCCATTTTATAATAATTGAATTAAGTACAAGTGCTGTGCTTAAAGATGGCTTCTAAGCCTTTCAAATGTAGCTAACCAGCAGGCTTCGAAGAGTTGTAAAAACTACCATTCAGTGTTCTCTGCTGTGGGTTTGGAGTGGATGTTTAGATAGAAAAGGAAACATGTATTGTGGAGGAGTAATGCTGAGAGCAGGAAGGGACCCCCGCACCCCCACCCAGATCTGCTGCTTTCTGGGCAGCACAGCAACAGATGGTTACCTAGTCTGCACTTGAATATGCTGTTGACTAGAAGCTCATTATTAGACAAGTTCTTCAGTTCTTCCTCATATTGATAATGAGCTTGGCCCTTGTAAATTTCTTCTCTTGTTTTCATTTTGGGCCCTGGAGCTATAAAGAATAAGCCAAGGGCTAGGGACATTGCTTAGTTGCAGAGCAATTGTCTAGCATGTGCAAGGACATGGATTCAATCCCCAGGACTTCAAAAAAAGAAAAAAGAAAAAAGTTTCTAATACTGCTCCATTATGTCTACTCTACAAGTATTTGAAGACTCTCCTGATTGTGAGTGTGAGCTCTGGAATCAAATTACAGTATTTACCAGATCTTGAGTAGATCACACACCTTCCTTGAGCCTTTGTGTCTGGATAGAAGTGGCTGTTCATGCAAATGTGTACGTATGGCACATTGAAAATTCTCAGTGAATGCTGACCGTGTTATCACTATTGTCCCTCCTTACCCCACAAGATTTAACTCTTTCATCTCTTTCAGACATATGTTCTCACATGGTTTCCAGACCATTCACTAGATTGCTCACTTTTCTATACTAGATCATTTTTACCAGTAGTGCTTGAAATTAGGCTACACAGAATTGAACCAGCTGCTCCAGATGTCACGGATCAGTCAGTGCACGGAAGGACTGTCTCCTTCCATGATTCTCATCAGCATTTCATTCATGCAGCCTCATGTCTGTACTAATTTTTATAGCAATGGTGTTACCTAAGGCTCATGATGAACTTGCAGCTGCAGAAGGCCTGGAGTCTTCATCATTCAATCTTCTATCTAGACAGATCCTCTATAATTTCCTGTACCTGTGCAAGTGGTTTTAAATAATGAAATATATGAATTTATGCTCATTTCGGTAAATATTTGCTTTGTCTGGCCCATAGTGATCATCTGTGAAAATCTTCTAAAATCATATTTATGAACATATAAGCTAGCTCATGCTCCCTTCTAGACTTCTGTTACTAGCAAATTAAATATGCCCTACTATCCCTTCATTCAGATTATCAATAAAAGGGTTGTACATCCTGAAATTACAGCTTTGGGGCATGTCACAGAGCCCTCCGGCAGTGACTCTGTCAGCTTTATTCATTGTATCAATGTCTTAGGCATTTCCGGCTGCTAAAAGATGACTGAGTGGCTTAAGCAGCAGACATTTATTGCTCACAGTTCAGAGGCTGGGATAGCCAAGATCAGGATGCTGGCAGATTTGGTTCTTGGTGAGGGTTCTTTTTCCTGACTTGCTACCTTCTTGCTCTGTGTTCCCATGACCTTTCCTTGGTGTATTTGGTGAGTGCATGTTGCAAGAGGAGAAGAGGAAAGAAGCACTGTGGTATCTCTTCTTTTAAATGCACTAATCCCAGTATGGAGGCTGTGCTCCCATAGGTTTGTCCCCCATGGACCTACCTTCATCACCCTACCCAAACCTAATTGCCTTCCAAAGGCCCCACCTGAAAATACTATCTCACTAGGAGTTATGAATATGAATTGGATGTTGGGGAGAGGAACACAAATATCCAGTCCATAACAACTGGGTCAACTTTTTCATCACTGTGATCAAAAGACCTGATGAGAACAATTTTAGAGGAGGAGAAGTTTATTTGACACTCATAGTTGCAGAGGACCCAGTCCGTAAATAGCCAGCTCCATTGCTTTGAGCCTGAAGAATGCAGAACATCAGAGTGGAAGGGCATGGCAGAGAAAAACAGGTCAGGACATGACAATCAGGAAGCAGAGAGAGACTCAAAAGAGACAAAATATATACCCCAAAGGCATGCTCCCAATGACCTTCCTCCTGCAGCCACACACTACCTGCCTATGGTCACCACCCAGTCAATCCCTATCAGAGGATTAATGCACTGATTAGATTAAACCTCTCAAAAACCCAATCATTTCACCTCTAAACTTTCTTGCATTTTTTACATGTGAGCTTTTGGGGAACACCTCATATACAAACCATAACAATTGTGCATCAAGTACTTGCAACTTGCCAGGTGTGGATATAGATACTTTTGGTCTTCCAGTGAGCTATACAGACTCACTGTTTTAAGAGATTATGGTCTGGTGTTTTGGTGTGAGTGGAAACAATAACCCAGCAAATGAATAACTGGGTGCAAATAAATGCCATGAAGAAAATGAGCAGGGCAGAAAGTGCAGGGTAGAAGAGGTTATGGTGCATTCTGGTTGTGTGTGGCCTTGTGGAGATATTCAGGGAAGGCTTCTTGGAAGTGACATTAGAGCAGAGGACTGAATAATATGTAGGAGTATGCCTGTAAAAATCTAGGCTGAAAGAAAAACAAGAGGAGGATCCTGACATAGGAAAGAGGTGGGAGTTGTCCAGAAGCACCTAGGCCCTTGTAAGAAGCTGTAGGTTAATGGGTAGAAGATGAGTTGAAGAGGGAGCTGAAGGGTGATGAACAGTGGCCTGAGGATGGGAAGCACTGGGAGCCACAGGAAGGGATTGGCTTTTTATTTTAAAAGGGGTAGAAAGCCATTGAGAGGTTAATAGGCAAGAGACACTGTGGAGAAAAGCCTCTAGAGTCAAGGTTGGCAATATAGAGACAGTGTTGACTTGGCTGAGTCTGGTCTCAATGGAGATTGTAAGAACAAGATTCAGCAGGCTTACTGATTGAATGTGGGCCTTGAAAGAACAGGAATAGAGGCATCATGGTATAAGACTCAGTCTTATGGTCCTGGCACCTAGGTGAACACAGATCGGGGAAAGTGGTAGAGATCAGGTTTTGTTGGGGCAGGCGGAAATCAAGAGGTGTATGTTGGATGCGTCAACTTGTGGACACTTGGTAGATATTCAAGAGGAGATATGGAGTAGGCACTTGGAGATCAGATCTGAGAGATGTCATGGTTTAGATCCAAGAGGTGATAGTCTATTATATGAGAATCATTGAGGAACTTTTTTTTTTTGTACTGGGGATTGAACTCAGGGGTACTCGACCACTGAGCCACATCCGCAGCCCTGTTTTGTGTTTTATGTAGAGACAGGGTCTCACTGAGTTGCTTAGCGCCTTGCCGTTGCTGAGGCTGGCTTTGAACTCGCGATTCTCCTGTCTCAGCCTCCCAAAGTGCTGGGATTACACGCATGGTCCTGGCTCATTTATGGGGCTTTTAAAAATACATATGCTTCTGGGCTAGGATTGTAGCTCAGCGGTAGAGCGCTTGCCTTGCATGCGTGAGGCCCTGGGTTTGATCCTCAGCACCACGTATAAATAAATAAATAAAACACATGTCTATTGACAACTAAAAAATATTTTTAAAAAATACATATGCTTCTGACCTTACCTCAGATTTTTATTTTATTTTATTTTTTTGGTGTATGGGTATAAAACTTTTAAAGAAAAAACAAATGCCCTAGTTGATTCTAGTACTCAGCCAAGATTGAAAAGGGCTTATCTAAATCGTTTTAAAAGAAGAAAATAAACCAGGCACAGTTGTGCATGCCTGTCATCCCAGGGACTCAGGAGGCTGAGGCAGGAGGATCGAGAGTTCAAAGCTACCCGTAGCAACTTAGTGAGGCTCTAAACAACTCAGCAAGACTGTATCTATAAATAAAATATAAGAAAAGAACTGGTGATGTGGCTCAGTAGTTAAGCACCCCTGGGTTCAATCCCTGGTACCAAAAAAAAAAAAAAAGAAAAAAAGAAAAAAGAAATAGATGAATTCATCTTGGTAGGAAATTTGAAGAGAAGAGAGAATCAGAAGATGGAGCCCTGGGGCAAATTGATAAAGAGCCAGCTAAAGGAATTTGGGAAGGAGAACAATCTTCATTCCCTTTTTGCTCAGAGTGTGGTTCCCTGGCTGCATCCCCATGATCTGGGAGTCATTAGAAGTACAGAACCACAGGCCCTATCTGGACCTACTGAATCAGAAAAATGCATTTAACAAGAGCCCCAAGTTGTCTGTGTCCTTATTAAAGTTTGAAAAGCACGAGTCCTGATTGTGTTATTGGGGTGCTGCTTTTTAAGTATGAGTCGTCATCGTCATCACTGCCCTCACCACCACCCCCTCCTCTTCAAAAGTAGCTTATAGACAGATAGCTGGGAGTTAGGATTGCACTTAGATTTCTGTTTGTATATGAAGTAGATATTCTTGAAGTTGACACGTCAACTTTTCACAAGTTCAGAAAATAAACCAGGCACAGTTGTGCATGCCTGTCATCCCAGGGACTCAGGAGGCTGAGGCCACATTTCACAAGTTCAGAAAACTAACACCTCTTGAATTGAGGGAAGGTATTCAGGTTTTTATTATTTTCTCCAAAGCTCACATGCTTAACCCTCCAGGATCCTGGATTGCCTGTTCCTGGTCTGAAGCTCTCAAGGTGAAATCACACCAATTAATTGAGTGACACGGTCTTGCAGAAGCAAGGAGCATGATGGTGGAGATAGTTTGTGTCTTGTTTTTCTCTTCTAACAATGAAGTGTATTATGTACATTTGCTTTTTCTTTGTGTTGATAAAGGAACTTACCATAGCAAACTAAAAAGCCTGTATTAATTATAAGAGAGTCTGAGTAACAGCCATTGTGGGGCTTTTACTGGTGTTTTACTGATACTGTATTGAAGTCTTGGAGTCAAGTTTTTAGTGGAACTGAATACTGTGAATATTAGGAATATTAGGAATCAGGAATAGTTAGGAGAAAGTAGGAGTTGGACTGGGAGGGGAGTATTTATATGCAATAGTCAGGCTCTTCCTAATTTTCTTATTCTTTTTAAAGCTAATCTACTGAAAAATACAGGAGGTTTCAATTGCATTTAAAATGTTTTGTTTCTCAAGTTATATTATTATTTGTTTTCTTTGTATGAATTATTTAATAAACCAAATTATCTTTTACAGTTCAGAGCAAGCACATTAGAATTTTATGCACTGATTCCTTTTTCTTATGCATTTTAAAGTAATACCTGTTCATGAAAGAAAATCTATAACCACACAGTGCCCCTCCTCTCTCCCTACTCCTGCTTTCCAGAGGTAATGCCTGTATCTTCTCTTCTTCGGTTCCTCTGATTACCATTACAACCTTAAATAATATGTTTCCGTTTCTTGCTTTCTAAGCCTTGCATAGTGTCAGTTTCAGATACCAAGTGGTAGAATTTGGATGTCTTCTATCTCCCAACTCCACTTCAGCCTAATTTGTTATTTTTGTTCAGCACATTGTTATTTCAATATTGTCAGGGTTTATAAACATTCTATTCTGTAGCTATAATTAATTTTTCTTTGTTAGGTGTGGAGATTGAATCTAAAAATGGAAGTCCCGTGAAAAGAGCATGTGCAGTATTGTGATTATATAAGCATGATTCACAGCAGTGTGGTTGGAACTACGAAGAAGCAAATGTGACCCATGTCACTAGACCCTGCTCCACTGCTAGGTTCAGTGGACTCTCCTTAAGTTTAGTTTCCATTTTATTCATGTCTTCTAGAATGTATTCATCCATCTGTCTTTTCTGTATCATCTATCATCTCTCTAGGAATTTTCTTTATATTGGTGAGGAGGCCATGGGGGTTAGGCTGAGAAACACTTCCTTGAGTAACATAGGTTTTTTTTTTTTCTTCCCCATTTAAAATGCACATTTGTGTGTTCAACAAATGTCTTGCTGGGTGTGGTGGTACTTACCTATAATTCCAGTGGCTCAGGAGGCTGAGGCAGGAGGATCACAAGTTCAAGGCCAGCCTCAGAAACTTAATGAGGCCCTGAACAATTTAGGAGACCCTATCTCAAAATAAAAAATTAAAAACGACTGACGATGAGGCTCAGTGGTAAAGCACTCTGGGGTTCAATCCCTGGTACCAAAAAAAAAAAAAAAAGGATATTTTGTTCACACACACATTTAACAATTTAACTGAATAAGTTCCTCTAAGTCATGTTCCCTTAGAGACTTAAAAGCATTGCTCTGTTGTACTCTTATCCAGTATCGCTGCCAAAAATGTCAGATTTTGTTTCCATGATGCTAAACTCATCTGACCCAAATCTTGTATATTTTTTCCTCTTATCTTTAGAGTTTTGAATTATAATGAGCTGTGTCTGAATGTGAGTCTTTTCTCCTTTATTAATCCTGGTTGGCACTTAATGAGACTATTCTGAGATCTTATGTATCTTTAGCTCAGGAAAATATACTTCCATTACTGTATTTCTTTCACAATTCTTCCCTTCATTATCTCCAGACTCTATAAAACTCACTTTAGATAGATATTGGGCATTTCATATATATATATATATATATATATATATATATATATATATATATATATATATATATAATTTGTTGATGTATCTTTATTTTATTCAGTTATTATTTATATGTGGTGCTGAGGACCAAACCTAGTGCCCCACACATGCTAGGCAAGTGCTTTACCACTGAGCTACAGCCCTAGCTTTTTGGTTATTTTTTTGTCCCTGTTTTTCCCATGTATTAGGATGTATACTTTATGAGGTGGGTCCCCACCTTGGTCTTTAGCCCTGTCCTATAGATTTTCAATCTAGTCATTGAATTTTTTGATATTACCTATTTTCATTCTTTTAGAAGTCTCAAAAAATTTCTGGCATAGTCATGGGGATTCTCTATATTTCAGAAGTGTTATAGATTTATAAATTAAAAAGTTCTGCTATTTCAATATGAACTGCAGGCAAGTGCCTTGATTTGTTTCTTTTGATTTCCTTGCCCAAGTCAAGTAAAATAATGGTAAACACAAGCAGACACCCATGTGTGACCTGAGCTGCTTGGCTGTACCTGTAGGTAGGTACCATACAAGCCACTCTACTAATTTCCTAAACAGAATTCTTCAGAGTTCAACACTAGATGCAAACTGACAAGTTGAACTGAGAATGTAAGACAGGAAGGAATGGAGAAACTTTCTCAGAAAAGTCCTAGAGATGGGAAAGATGGAGCATGTCAAGGGGCCCCAGGGAATTTAGTTTGCTTTGGGGATATTTATTGGAGAAGAGTGCGAGATGTTTGAGAAAATGGTTTGGGGGTCATATTGTAGGGACTTTAAGTGCCATAGAGAAAGGTTTGTGCTGTATTTGATAGAGAGGGAATTAGAAAAGGAAGGATCAGACAGACCATCAGCTAAGACGATGAATCTGGCAGATCTAAAATGGAATGAAGTGAGAGGCACCAGTAAAGCTGTGGATTCTGTACCCAGTTGATTCTGTGTCGCCTGGTGGGTTCTCAAGCTAGAGATGAGTGAGATCCAGTTCCTGCCCACAAGGAGCTCACAGTCTGTGAACATGAAAAAGTAGCTGCACTAAAAAGCATTTAGCTAAATAATTAGTTAAAATAACTTCTGGTAATATTTTATAACATTCAGTTAAGTAATTTTTAAAAATCATGCAGTTAAAATATGCTAGTATGATGTTTCAGAACTAATTTAATATTTTGCCATGGCCAAAAATACTCAGATTGCCATTTGTCTTAAATTTTCCACTGCTATGAATACAACTTGCATGATCTGTTATCCTCTTATGCAATATAAATTAAATGCTTAATAAAAGTAGTCTCAGATGTGCACATGAACTCTCACTTGATTTTATATTCTTGCTATATGCTTAATCACCTGATAATATAAAAATAATGTTATTTTTATATAAATGGCTCATTTTAATTAAAAAATCTGCAGTTCATATCTGTTTAATTATTTAGAAGAAAGTGAGTTCGATTTGGGCTTGTCAGGACTGGCTTAGTTGGTAAACCTTTTCCCCTTAAGTTGCTCTGATTTTTTTTTTTTCTTTAATGATCAATATATTTAAATTGTAATACCTTTTTGGGAAGGGAGCTTCAACAGCTTGCTTTGAAATAATAATATACCAATTGTTAAAATTATTCATTGCAAATGGATGCATCTTTTTATTTCCAGTAGCATTTCTTGCAATCAGATGATGGAGAAAGCAGAGAATGTATGCAATTAGTATCTTCAAGTAAGGCTGAACTTCAGTACCACAGAATATATATAAAGTATTTGTAAAGTATCATTTCCAATGGACTTAGTCAAAGGCCAAGGACCTTGGCTGCAAGAACTAGAAGGTTTTCTCTACATTGTTTTCTGTTAATCCTTTTTGAAAACCACAATTCCAAAGCATGTGCAGGTTTATGGGGTTTTGTTTTGTTTGTTTCAAAGGGAAAAGATGTTCCTCTGAAGTAATTATTCATTCTTTACTTTGTAACTTCACATTTCATTGACTAGCAGAATACTCCTTTGAAGAGTAGTAACAGTAATACACACTTACTGTGTATTTTCTGACCTTGCAAAAATAAATACATGAAAGACAGCTTGGCTGCTAGCTGCCCTAAATGGTCTCTGCTTTTCCTAATGACTTTGTAGTGAGCTGGGATAGACTCTGAAGGATTGAGGCTGCCTTGATTTGACTTCTGTAGGCTAATTCATGTTCTTATTATTTCTTTCCAAATTTTTTTTTGCTCACTCTCTCTACTCTGTTACCACTACCCATATTCTTGAGACTCCACCCTTTAAAAAAGAAAAAAGGACAAAATCATCAAGAATTTTTTTTTTTTTTCAAATCGTTTGATTGCCATAGAAATCATAGTATTACTAGAGATCACAAGTCAATCTCTTCCTTTGCCTTTAGGCAGAACCAAACTTGTGAGACTGTCTTGTTTTGAAATGTCTCCAGTGAAAGAGATATCATAATCCATTGCAATATTTAACAACCCTGTCTGCCAGGATGTTCTTTTATCCAACTTAAATAATACATGCATCTGTCAAAGCCTGCTTTTTTTTTTCTTCAGTGAATATGAACTGGTCTTATTCTTTGTGTAAGCCCTTTTCATAGTATTTGAAATTTTAATTTTACCACTCTAAAATTTACTAACCATCTACTTATCCATCATAATATTTTCCAGCACTTTTCATCATCTTTCTCTCTCCCTGACTACATTACTATTCTCTGTTCCTTTTGTTTGTGGATTCAGAAGGTGTCCTGGACATGTAGTGGGAGGCTGACTGTGCTAGGTGCAGGGTCAGGTTATAGCAGAGACATTACATTATGCACACTTCTGTCTGTTTAGAGATGCATTTCCTGTTGGAAAGTGGCCTTCCTTCAGATATTTAATCTCCGCACCCTTGGACTTCAGATTTCTTGCTTCTGCAAGTTTTGCCATTCTGTTCATTGCAGGTGTAGCTTGGAATTCACTGTGATATTTGTGTATCTTCACATCTGTGACCATACATAGTGATACATCTGCTATATTTGATCATATTTTTTCCCCTAAATGCTGCTAACTGGTTTATGTGTTCAAAACATTTTTGTACTGAGATCAATTTGCATGTGTGAACTAGGTCTTAAATGTACAATGTAATGATTTTTGCTACATTTCTATACCTGGGTAACCAATATCCCAGTCAAGATGCAGAATATATCCAGAGTCTCAGAAATTTTCCTCAAGGCCCTGTCATTCCCCATGCTGCATGGGCCACTGCTGGTCTGATTTCTATCATAATTGATTTGTCTTACCTATTCTTGAATGTCACCTAAATATAATCATATACTATTGTGATTATTTTTACTCACACATATCAATAATTTTTTTTTTTTTTGGTTTTGTTGTGCTGGGGATTGATCCTGAGGCCTCAAACATCTAGGCAAATTCTCTACCACTGAACTAACTGAAGTAAACCTATAGTCCTGGTTTTTATTTTTGTTTTTGTATTTTGTTTGTTTTTAAATAATTGAGTGGATCCCATTGTTTATTCTCCTACTGGTGGACATTTGGGTTCTTTTTGGTTTGGGAATTATGAATACTGCTGCAATGAGCATTTTTGTGCAAGTCTTTGTATAGGCAGTGTTTTCATTTCTCTTGGGTTAACACCTAGAATTGAAATTGTTAGGTCTTGGGTAGATGCGTGTATGACTTTAAAAGAATTTGTCAAACAGTTTTAGACTCCTGTTGGCAATAAATGTGAGTTCTGGTGCTCTGCACTTTGGGCAACATTTTCTGTTGTCAGTGTTTAAGTTTTAATTATTCTAATGGATGTAAAAAATACCTCATTGTGGTTATTTTTTTCCATTTCCATAATTACTAATGATGTTGGGTTCCTTTCATTGCAATACAGGTATCTTTCTTTTTGAAATATATTTTCAAATCTTTTGACTGTTTTTAAGTCAAAGTTTTCTTTGTGGTTGATTTGTGGGTATTCCTTTTATTTCTGGATTTGAGTCTTTGTTAAATATAAGCATTGAAAATAGTTTCCTAATCTGTGGCTTATATTTTTGTTTTCTTCATTGTGTCCTTTGATGAACAGAATTTTTCAATTTTGAGGAAGTCCAATGCATCAATTTTTATGGTTAGGGTTTTCTTGTTTGTTTTGCCTACCCCATAACTAAGATATTTTTCTATTTTTTCCTTCTAGAAAACTTATGGTTTTTACATTTTATTATGGGATTCACCTCATATTAATTTCTCTGTACAGTGTAAGACAGGGGACAACCCTCTCCCCTTGAATTTCTAATTGTTCCAGAATCTTCTTTGGAAAAAGTCGACTTTCCCCCAATTGAATTGCCTTGGCACTTTTGTCAGTTGTCTGTATATGTGTGGGCCTATTCCAGTGTTGCTTTAATTCATTTAATTCAATGCTATGAACTGCCTTTCACATTTAATGGTATATTTAAATTATGTGAGCATTTTTTCTCCAGGTATTAGCATTGAAAACACTGGAAAAAATACCCAGAAACCAGGTAGTTAAATTTAATTGAGGCCTTACCTGACCCTTTTAATATTAAAACCTATTCTCACATGCCCTACTCCTGTGTATTTCTGATTTTCCCTTCCTTCGTGGGTTTCTGTAAGGATTAGATAAGAAACTCTGCATACAGTTTCTAAACATGATCATTCTTCCCTGTCTAGCTGCACAACCCTGAACCCCAGGGTTAGGTGGGAGACTTAGCTCTGGATGGGGGGCAGGAAAAGGGCAGATCCTTTACCAGGAGTCAAACTATTTTCAAATAGGTAGAAACATGGCCTTTTACCAGGAAATACTCTCATCCTGCCATGAGTCTTCAAGCTGGTAACTCAAGTTACTGTGGGGAATTTTCCCAGTAACATTTATTGTTCTCTGCAAACTACTATTGTAATTAAACATGTAATGAAACAGAAAACTAATATTCAGGGCAGTGAATGCCATGAATTTCCTGCATTTTACTTCAGTGAATTGTGTTCTCAACAGCTCTTTCCTTACAGCAATACATAACATTTGTTTTCTTTAATGATTTATCTGTCAGTTGGACACTCCCTTTTCAAGACCATCCAAGGAAAAAAGCGGTGTATCAGCTACATGACTATTTTCTCATAACTACCATATAAGTTTATAAGGAAAATATTTGTTTACCGTGGTTACTACATAATTTGTTTCACATTTTTCAAATGCCAGCAGTTTTCTTAGTATAAAATACTCAAGTGCCCATGTACAGAGTGTATTATGCTTTTAGTTATGTGTCTAGGGCCCATGGTAGTGGATAGCAATTAGCAGAACTTGCTCACCTCTCCCTGGGTTTTTCTGGAGCACCTTAGTGTGTCTCAGGTTCCCAGAAGCCTCAGGAAATAGGAATGGAATTTCTCCTTCAAATTTCCTACTCCTCAAATGTTTTAGAATAGAATATCCATCATGCACTGTGCACCTCATAGGCAGAAAGAACAGATTAACAGTCTGCCCTCGTGAGGGGTACCTAGGCTCACACAAATACATGAGTGCATATGTTGTACAACAAATTCCATGATGGCAAACCTGACTGTAGAATTGTCTTTTTAGTTGCTTTTCCTTTGGATGTAGAATTTTTTCACTTATTTATCCACACCTTGGTGCTCAGCCCATTGGAGATAATATTTGTGTTCTCATTTATCCGTCCGCAGGAATTTATTCAGATGATGAGGTAGGTGCTTATGATGTCAAGATGAATAATGTATAGTTCCAGATATCCAGGAGGTTGCATTCCAGCAGAGGGGAGCAGGTTGTAAACAGAGTGAGGTAAAAGACATAACAGTAGAATGTATAAGACTTTGGGTGTGCGTCAGACCAGCACCCTCGTCAGACTTAGGTGGGGCAGGTTGGGAGAATCTTCTTCAGTGATGCAGCACCTGAGCTGGGTCCTGAAGGACAAGTGGCCCTTATATTCTGAGGAAACAGTGTGTCCTTTTGACCTATACAAGAATCAGATCTCTGCTTTTAACCTTATTATACCTGCTTCCAGACAACAGAAGCGGCTTCCTAGACAGACAGAAATGCAAGTGAAAGAAAGGCCACATAATTACCAACTGTAGATACCTAATGATACGTATTTACAGGTACCAGGGAACTTGAAGAGAGGAGGAGAGAGGAAAGATGGGTTGTTCTCAGTGAATTTTCAAGGAGGAGGAGGAATGGCATGCTTGAGGTTGGAGGTGATGACAGAAGATTGGTTTGCTTGCTGAGGGTGAAAAATATGAGGTGGAATGGTCAATCCAAATGGAGGGCCATAAAACTCATGATTTAGAACATTAATTTGATTTAAGAGGTAATTGGGAACCATCTCTAGCTTGTAAAGACACTGGTGGTCAAGACAAGACCATGTTTTAGGAGTTATTTTTGCTACTATGGTTATATTTTGCTGGTTCTTTTTATACCTCCCTGGTTTCCAGTGTCCCCTCGCCCCCCAGCTCTTAAGTAAAGTATTTCCTAAACAATGTCCCATCATCTGCATCTTCACCTACAACACTGTTTTTAAATAATTTTTGCTTCTAAATTATACGTGCAGGTTGTCCTATGTATAAGACATTAAAATCTTCATGTGATAGGCACACAAATATTTTTGATTAAATGCTTTACACTTCCATTTCTGTGCCATCAAGTGTATGCCCCCTCAGGCTGGCCTTGATCAGCCCACACATTCTTGAGCCAGGTACAATTGGAAGCAGATCTGGTGTAGAGAAGGGTTGTCCAGATGCAAAGATCAGAGAAAGCTGAAGAAAATGAGTATACTAAAAAGGCAGGGGTTGGGAGGAGGAGAGCACTGGGATAATAGAATAAGGGAGGAAAAAAGAATAATTGTAGTGAGGAAACATGTATTTTCTTAAATGCTGTTTATTTACAACTACAGTCCCCAAAATGCTGGTAGATTTAAGTTAGCATGATTGGAAATTTTTATGCAGTGCATTTGCATTTGCAAATGATCATCAGATAAAAATTCCCAGCACAATGCTCTCCACAAATAAATGTTAAAGGCAAGAACAAATAAAAGATGGACTGTGGTGGGATTATGGGATTCTTAGTCCCTTCTGATATTGCTTTGGAAAAAAATAACTTATAATAATCACCTTGGACATTTGTAATATTGAAATTGAAACATTTGACCTAGGCATCTTGAGAACAGTATTCAAGACTTCTTAACTGTTTAAGAATCAGTATTTTTGTGAAATACAGTTGTCATATCTTTATAGATACTTTACTTTGTTGGGAAAAATCAGTATATATTAAGAATATATGTTGTATATATATGTACAGTTAAGAATTGTAAGCCGGGCGCGGTGGCTCAAGCCTGTACTCCCAGCACTTAGGGAGGCTGAGACAGGAGAATCACGAGTTCAAAGCCAGCCTCAGCAACGGAGAGGCGCTAAACAACTCAGTGAGACCCTGTCTCTACATAAAACACAAAATAGGGCTGGGGATGTGGCTCAGTGGTCAAGTGACCCTGAGTTCAATCTCCAGTACCAAAAAAAAAAAAAAAAAGAAAAGAATTGTACAAAGAACATTTAAAATAATTCTTTCCTCAGCCCATCTTGCTGCTCATTACCCTGTGTGTGGTACTTTTCTATTTCTGTGATTTCTTTGTGCCTCAGTCCTTTCTGGAAAGTTTTTTAAAGTCAAGTTGGAATCAGGCAGAGTTTGTGCCAATTTATATATAACTAAATTATTAAGTTATACACATTTTATAACTGTTCCCACTATATGAGTATCTTCTAGATTTTCTTTTTAGTAGGTCATTGAATCTTTTTTACTTTATGGAGCAGTAAGAAATGCATGAAGGAATTTGAATTTAGAGAAGCTGTCTTGCATGCATATCTGGGCATTGGCATTTAGAGTCTATAAAATAAATTGGCAGTGAATGTTTTATTTACCTGTTAGAATGGCAGCTAGAACATCAAGTAGCATTTTGCCAGATATATTGAAATACACTTGATGGCACAGAAATGGAAGTGTAAAGCATTTAATCAAAAATATTTGTGTGCCTATCACATGAAGATTTTAATGTCTTATACATAGGACAACTTGCATGTATAATTTAGAAGCAAAAATTATTTGAAAAGTAAATCTGGTCCACTCTCATGCCTCATTTTTTTTTTTTAAATGAGCAAAAACAATGCTTCGGTTATTAAAATTACCTGAGATGCAGACTTGTTTTAATACTTTGCCTGAATTGCCAAGCTTTTTGATAAAGCTGGCAGCATGAGTGACAGCCGCACACCCAAGGTCACACTGCAGCATTGGAGTCTCTTTGACTTTCTCTCCTTTAAGCCTCCTTTTCATGTGTAGCCAAGTGAAAGTCTCCAAGTGAAATGTAAGCTCTGCAGATCCTCAGGGACCATGGCCTGATGAGAGGGTCCAGAAGAAAAGCAGCAGTTTGGAAAGCCTGCTGAAGGCACCGAGGGCAGAGGGCCAGGTGATGACATGGCTTTCAGACCTTTCTAAACAGATGAATGAGAAGGCATTGCCTCCCTGGGCCCCAGATGTATTTTACCCGGAAGAGCAGTACTAGGTTTTCAAATCAATTGTTTTGGCTTTATCCTTCAGATGTTACAGAAGGAAAATGTGTTCTTTTATTGCTATTCCAAGTTGTTTAACCATTTACCCTTAATCATCTGCAGTCTGTGTGGGAATAAAACTTCTAAAGATCACTGAACTTTGCTTGATTGGAAATCAGAGTAGAATTCATTTTATTTAATGTGGGAAACCTTCTTTTGAGAAACTTGACACAAACTGGTTTTTTAGTCTCTTAGAATTTAATTGAAAAAGAACACCATAGAAAAACACTGCCAGATGCACAAATGTCTGCTCTTGGGTTAGATTGCCATAAGCTTTATGATTTTGTTTCTGTGGTTATTGATCATTGAAATAACCATATCAGTCACAATTTAACAAGTCAGTGTGAATTAATGAATTTTTGGTTGCATCACAGAAATGAAATTCTAGGCTGGTCATATTGTATGTCACTGTTGTCATAATAAGTTTTTTCCTTGTCACTCATTCTGTTAAGAATACATGATGATTGTAGTACTTACTTCACAGATTTGCTTTGTGGAAAAGTTAATAAGTCCATTAGGTCACTGGTGTGTGGAAGTGATCTATAAAGAAATAATTCCCTCCCTTCCCACATCAGCATATTACAAAAGAACCGTACTGTGGGTCGTTTGGAATTTTACAGATCTCTTCAAGGAGCAGTTCAGAATGGTTTCTAAGAGTGCTAAATCTGTATCTTGATGCATGAATCTGGCTGGCATGAATTTGGGCAGTGTGGGCCAAATAGAGCTAATTGAGGTGGGGAAAAATCGAGAGAACAGGCCATAATGGTGAATAGAGTTATTTGTCACCGAGTTTGTAATAGGATTTTCAATTAATTCATGCAGGCTTCTACTGCCTTACATTAGCCCTGTCAAGATGAACTACAGCCACATCTAAAATGCCATCCCCTATTAAACGGTGCATGTCAGTGAATTTGTAATTTCTTCTCTTCAACCGGAAGATGAATGGATTCTACTTAGAAAACAGAAGTGTGCTTCAGAAATACACATTTCAAAATCCCGAACACTTCCTAGGAGGAACATTCTTTGCATTGTTGTACAGTAAATATATGTTAAAAATGTAATTGCTATGTGAATCCATCCTAAAGGAAAAGCATCCAGCTGTACAGAGACATATACACTGTCAGGTGCCCCATTTCACTGGTGACCAGGCTTTTCACACTGGGTAATGATGATGATGATGATGATGGTGATAATGAGGACGATAGTTCATGCTTGTAGCCTTTACTGCCATCTGGACCATTTGAGGGGTTTATATACATGAATTCACTAAATCCTTACAACAACCAGGTGAAGAAATTGAGGGAAAGAGAGGTTAACCTGCCCAAGATCACACAGCTAGTAAGTCACCGAGATGGTGTTCAAGCAGTGGTGTCCATGCTCCTGACTAGTTAGCTCCCGGTACCACCTGATCATAGTCTCTTTAGCTACATGACAAGAGTTAATTTAGCTCTCTTATTTTTAAGTCACTTCTCCATCTCTTCCCCCAATGATACTGTGGTGTTAATTTATTGTTATTTCCTTAAATCTATCTTTGGAAATACTGATAAGCTGTGGTAACCAGGCTTCAAGAAATATAGAGAATAGAAATACGTGAGGGGTTAGGCAAAAATCAAAATTCTTCCTTCCACAAACGCTAAATAAAATATGAGCAAAGTTCACAGCACTATGATAGGGACCAGCTCCTGAATGGCAGTTCCTTGCTGGAGGGACCAAAGGGCACAGCGGAACTGCTTACAAGATTATGTCAAGGCTGAATGACAGGAGTCATGTCATTAGAGACCAGATCGTAAGCCAGGGTCCAGAAGTCAAGAGGGCACACGAGGGCATCAGTACTTCTGAAAGACTCAACTCCTGTCTTCCTGGGATATTGGTCCCTCGGAGCAGCTTTAACTAACCAACCATAGCATTACGGGGACCAAGCCAATGCAAAATGACTGCCAATAGCATTCCTCCGAAGCCAAACAAGAATATTTAGCAAAAAGTTTGGCTTACAGGTAGTTCAGTCTCTGAGCCTCTGAATGAGAACCAAACAATAACTGAAAACCATGCTGTGAAGTTCTGTTGACATCAAGAATGTTAAACTTTGATCTATGTTTTTTGGAGGAAGGGAGAGTATGAAGAAGGAATATGAGTTGTACATTATTGCTGTACTTTCTTGAAAAGATTAAACTTTTTAAAAAAAATCACCTGTTTTAGGCCTATGCTCTGCGCATAGCTGCACAGCTCACCTGCCTACTTCACATTCATTTTCCATTCTCCTGCCAGGCTTACCTGTCTGCACATGGTCCCACCATGTCTATCTGTTCTTTGGACCCATAGATCCAAAGTCCTTGATGTGCCATTCCAGACCCTCCATCCATTGGCCTCTGCCTACCTCTCACACTCCTTATGCTCCTTGATTCCCACATAAGAACACTGCATTCTTTACAAACCCTAGTCCCTGTGCACAACATGCTGCTTCTCACTTCCCCATCTTTGCTGGAGCTATCACCTCTGCCTAGAATGGTCTCACTTTTCTTTTTATTCCTCCACTTCAACTTTCTTTGGTTAGCGCCTATGTATCTTTTTTTACGACTGGAGAAGTATTTAATTTTCCCAGGGGCTGGAGTTGTGGCTTAGTGGTAGAGCACTTGCCTTGCACATGGGAGGCATTGGATTTGATCCTCAGCACCACATAAAAATAAATAAATAAAGTAATTTTCCCATCCCTCAAATCTCGATGTCCTCTGCTCCCATAAACAATTGCATATCTTTATCGTTGCATTTAATACACTGCGTTGTCATTATTTCTAAGGAAAAGAACTGTGCTTTGTTCCTCATTAAATCCTCAACACTAGCACATTGCCTGGTAAGAAGTACAAGTGTGATAGGATATTAAGTTTAGTGTTTTCTAGACAAGTGAATAAATGAATGAGGACATGAACAACAGGAACCTATAATCTAGCTTATTGAATTTTTATAGACATGTTTGATTTGCCATTTATCCTCTGAATCAATGATTGGCAGCAGTGTTCCAGAGAGGCCAGAGATCTTAAAATGACAACTAATGTAGAAGAGTGGGCCCCACTAATGCCATTGGGAAGTATCATATTGAACCCATTTGATTCAATTGCCTTGGGGCTGCACACCATTTAAAACCTGTCATTCAAAACCATAATTCAGTGCAGTCACATTTAAAACCCCGTCATATCTTATCAGCATAACAGTGTTCTCTAATGAGAGAGCAAAGTTGACTGATCTTAAACTACACCAGCCCATGTGCCCGAACATGTACAGATTATAAACTCTGAGAGGACAGGAACTGTGTCCTACTCACAGTTGCAGTCTGGACTCAGGAATAAACTAAGCTCTAAATAAATACCTGTTGAATTCACAAAAGAATAAAATCTCCTGCCCACATTAAAAGCAGCATCAGGAAAAGTTTTGCCCACAACGCTATCTCTGATTTTTATTAATCAAGCTTAAGTACAGTTAGTAAATTGATGAATTACACTTGTAATTACATTTTCTTCTCAGTGCTTATCATTTATCCTGATGATTAAAATACTTAACATGGATGAGTTTTTGAATTTCATGTCAGAAAGTCAGACTCAGAAGTCTTCTTTTCATATAATAATAATCCCAGACAAATAAGGAAAAGGCCCCCACTAAATTAAACTTGGGAATAGAAGACTACTTTGGAGCTGCGGTGCATGGATATCCTTCTGTTCTTATTTTACTATGGATATTTATTTTGTATTCACTCTTTATTGGTGGGACACATAATTTTTTTTTTGTTTTTTGGTTTTTTTTAAATGTAAGATGTTCTTCAGAGGGCAAAGTGTGGATTTGACCTTGACTTAAAAATAGTGAGAGTGGGCTGGAGTTGTGGCTCAGCGGTAGAGCACTTGCCTAGCATGCGTGAGGCACTGGGTTTGATTCTCAGCACCACATATAAATAATAAGTGAATAAAATAAAGATCCATCAACAACTAAAAAAACATTTAAAAAAAATAGTGACAGTAAAGTTATATTTTGATGGACATTTTTGGACTGTTCATTGAAATTTGTCTTTGCCTTTAAGGGTATACCTCAGTTACCATGTGCCAAAGCATTATATAACTACGAAGGAAAGGAGCCTGGAGACCTTAAATTCAGCAAAGGCGACATCATCATTTTGCGACGACAAGTTGATGAAAACTGGTACCACGGGGAAGTCAACGGGATCCATGGCTTTTTCCCCACCAACTTTGTGCAGATTATTAAACCATTACCTCAGCCCCCACCTCAGTGCAAAGCACTTTATGACTTTGAAGTGAAAGACAAGGAAGCGGACAAAGATTGCCTTCCATTTGCAAAGGTAGAGTTGGAATGAATTTATCAGTTATTACTCTGTATGTGGAATGTGGCTGGTGTTTTCTCTTGGAAAAAAGAGTTTTGTGTGAGTTATCTTGCTGTGTTTCTAAAAATGTCTAGAAGTAGTCTGCTTTAAGTCACAAGGAAAATAAGTGTGTGCATAAACTTCTATGAAAGATAATTTTGGTTGATGCTCTACATGGTATCTTTTTCATATTTAGAGCCTACATTTATTTTAAGCCACTTTAAAGGGTATATGTGTCACTCAGGGATTTTATAATACTGAATCATGAATAACATATGAGACATCATTATTTCCTTATTTTATAGCTAAGTTTATTTATATAAAAGCACTTGCAATATATTTACTGAATTGATAAAATGGTTTAGAATTTTAAGCAAAATATTATGGTTTTGTTAAAAAAAAAAAAAAAGAGGCAGTAGGGTATGCATTTGAACAGGCCTCTGGTGTGTTATCAGAAAGTGAGAAGCATCTGAGAACAAATTTTTTTTTTTTTTGTATCAGAGATTGAACCCAGAGGTGCTTTGCCACTAAGTCATAGCCTTAGCCCTTTTTTTGTATTTTATTTAGAGACAGGGTCTTACTGAGTTGCTTAGGGCCTAAGTTACTGAGTCTGGCTTTGAACTTGCAATCCTCCTGCCTCAGCCTCCTGAGCCACTGGAATTACAGGCATGCACCACTGCGACGGGCCTCTGAGAATCAGTTTAAACAGAAATTCAGGATACTCAGGCAGATAGAATTTGAGGTTGTAGTTTATGGATCTAAATAAAATAAGAGGCCAGCCCTTTGCATCAAAGTTCTTGGTTTTATAACTAATAGAACACCAGGTTGACGGGTGATTATCATTTAATTCATGAAGAGTTTGCATTTGTATAAAGATATGTCACAACATTTTTACTCATCTACTCTTGGAACTTGAGTTCTTTATTGCAAAGGAAAATTAGCTGATAAAGAGATCAGGGAGACTAATGATTGTCGTTTCTCCAGGATGATGTTCTGACTGTGATCCGCAGAGTGGATGAAAACTGGGCTGAAGGAATGTTGGCGGACAAAATAGGGATATTTCCAATTTCCTATGTTGAGGTAAGTTAATCTGTAGAACCATGAGTTGCGTTACGTTCAGCTTAGTATGTAAACTTAATTATGCAATATGAGTCTTAAGAAGTCGCCGTGGCATAAAGCAGCCTCAGAAATGCCTTCTCCTGGATCACTGGATGGATTAGGAAAACTTCATTCTGTCCTTCTGTTACTGAAGATTGGGGAATGTTTAAAATTCTTTACTTCATCTTCCTGCTCAAAACATTCCTGTGTTGGTTAAAGGTATGTACACTCACTGTCCATCACCTGTACTATTTCCAGGTGTTCTATTCCATTTGCTAGCTCTGGGATCAGAAAGTTAGTGAGGTTCCTGAGTAAGGTGGAAGATGAATGTGTTTATGTGCTTATTTCTTTCATTATCTGCCACATCATCAGAACAAAATAGTGACTCACAGATAAGGCCTTTAATAAACATTTGTTATATAAATCTTTATCATATCCAGCAACTTCTTAACTTCCTTCTCCCTTTTTAATTAGCATGACTTGGAAAGCTTGTGGCCAGGCTTTCTTTTTAAAGAACATGAATTAAGTAACACAGTTCTATTATTTTAAAGAAAAATCTATTATGGTTTGTATGTGGGGATGTCCTCCAAAAACTCTTGTGTTAATGAAGGAATATTCAGAGGTGAAATTGGATTACAAGAGATGTAACCTAGTCAGTCAAACTAGAATGAACTAACAGTGGTAACCATAGGCAGGTGGGGCTTGGCTAGAGGAGGTGGGTCACTGGGGGCCGGCTCTAGAAGTGTTCATCTTCCCTGCAGCCCCTTCCTCCATTCCCTCTCTGCTTCCTGACTGCCATGAGAGGAGCAGCTTCCCTCCACCTCTCCCTTTGCCCATGATGTGCTGCCTTGCCTTGGGCCCAGAGCAATGGACTCAGCTGTCTGTGGACTGAGACCTCTGAAACCCTGAGCCAAAATAAACTTTTCCTTCCCTAAGTTGTTCTTGTCAGATATTCTGGTCAGAGCAATGAGAAGCTGACTTCCACAAGCACAAATTAAAAATGAACTGGGAAGTTACAATGTACAGTAGGTTTTCATGACATTGTATGTCATAAACTAAATGCCCTTCAGTAATAAACACTTCTTGCTGAAAACAAAATCAAAGGCATTTTCAAAGAATGAAGCAACCACAGCTCAAACAATCATACAGAGGTGCTGCGGTCAGAGACAGCTTCTGGGAGGAAGTGAGGTCTTTGTAGGGATCTGTGTGCTGGACACGGGGAGGTTCTCTGGAGAGATGGAAAGGGTGAATTTGATAACAGGAAGAACACCCAGGCAGGAGGAAGAGCATGCACAAAAGCCAGAAAGGAAGAGAGAGCATTCAAAGCATATATCTTTAGTATGTAAGATAGAAAAATCTGTTTTGCCATCTTTTTATCTGAAGCATTTACTTGGCATGATTCTGAAGACTAAAATGACAAATTATGTCATTGTAGCCAGCATTCAATTTCTTCCTTAGGAGATTGCCAGAGTTTTCAAAAAAATCAGTTTCACTACTGTATATCCAAGACAAAGTAATTCAAACCATGTATATGAGTCTTGAATTTTATCCATACCCTTCCTGTATATTGAAATATTTTTTTCCCTCTTTTGAAAGTAAACAACAGGAAAAAATTCGTACCAGTCAATCCTTTTTGCACATTATTGATATATTCTGACTGTGGGTCATGGCAAATTACAAGCATTTCCAAGTATTTGAGTAGTTATGCTAAAGAGCATGAGTAAGCACAAGGTTAGTAATAAAAGCCTGTCTTTACTTGCTAGGTATTATCAATATCACATGCAGACACTTGGTTGGTGATGCATGAAAAGGTATGGCTGTATATTTGTTATGAGGTAGGTGAAGAATTGTGTAGTCAGAAGACACTCCACCCATGGCAAGTCTAGAGTCACAGGCACTTGAGTCATTAGGATTATTGACTCTGACTTAAATTGGAAAGGTGAACTTCTGCCCAACTGGAAAGCATTTTCATTTTTTTGCCACTTTCCTTCCCAATAAGCATTTTCCTTATTTGAATCGCATTCTTTCTAGTTGAGATGTGGTAAACAACTCATTTATATCTATGAGCCCATAAACATTTCTTTGGTGTCAAGCCATCAGATTGACAGTCCTGGTGGGGAGCAGAGTACTTGGGGATTAGTGACACCTGGGTTAGCCCTTAGGCGATTGAAATGGAGGCAGATTTCAATCACAGCCTATCAAATCCATCTATTTAGCAGTGCAGAATGCCTTCCAGGGCACTGTCAGATGCAGAAAAGGAAACTCTAGGAATCAAGAACCAGCACTGTTTCCTAAATAATGGTCTTTCTCTTGCTCTATAAACCTAATCTAATTTGGTCCACTTTAGCGCCCAGACAGTCCTCCAAATAAAAGCAGGCTATGTTACAAAATTTACTTGTAAATAGTTTTTTTACATCTTACGAACAGACATTTAAGGCTCCATCAGGGTTAGGTGCTTTTGCTTTTTTTCACATTACTGCCAAAAGCAGTTATCTCCCAGAGTTTTTGAGAAGATGGAACGAGATAGTTCGTCTCAAAGGGTTTAGCACCACTGTGCCTTGTGAACAGTAGTTTGGAGCTCAGATTACACTGGATGCCAGAAAATGGTGATGATCAAGTGAAAGAACCTCACCACCATGCATGATGGGGGAAATGCATTCTCGAGTTTCCAGAGCCACATCTTTTTCACACAGGTGTGTCTGCAGAAGCTGAGACTCCCCTTAACTGTTCCTAGTTGGCACTGGTACTGGAAAATGTCCAAGGACATTGCTTTTGGCAGAAACTGAACAGGATGGGCCTAGGGATAGGATTGTAGAACTGGAGTGGAACATGTGGGTCAGAGGGTAGATGCGGAGCTGTGGAATTGGGCAGGGAAGGCAAATTAAAAGAAGCTGAGCACTGGAGGTGGGCAGCAGGAGGACGGGGATGGTGAGGAATGCTGCCAGAATAGTTTGCTCTGCCTTCCTGTGTTCCATGGTCCTCTCTCTCCTCCCTTGACTCAGGAAACTGTGGGCTCTGATCTCCATCTGCATTGTGGTGATAAGAGGATTGATAGTTTTGTGATTTGCATATGGATCTCCTTATTAAAGTAAAACACAAAATTCTTTAAGGTCTGAAGAGAAGAACAATCTCTGGTTTGGATACTGAATGAAAAATAACTATATAAATGGCCCTGAATTCGGTCCCTTGGAGTCCTTGTCTAGCTCCACAATGAGAGTTCTTTTGCTTTGATCCCATTCACCCTTCCCCTCTGGAGAGTCTCTGATCACACCCATTGGTGGCCATGACTTGGATAGTGCAGACTGAGTTGTGTTTAGACAGACTCTTCCTTGACTCAAGCTAGCTGGGAAGTGGTGAGAATTTCCTTGAAGACACCATGCCAGGATATGTATAAAAAGGGTATATTTGTCAAAGACTGAATGCAGTTTAAAAAAAAAAATGAAAGACAGAAAGAGAAATTAGTAGCCTGCTTCTTTCTTTGTTCAAAAATACCAGTTGTCTGTACAATAGAATGGAAGATTTTAACAAGCCTGTTAATTGGGAGCCGACTCATTCATTTGTAGCAGTTGTTTGGACAAGGATGACATGATTCTTAGCATGCAAAAGGTTTGAATGAAGTGTGCTAAATATGGGATTTTGGAAATTTTCCAAACATTGTTGTGTATTTATTGTAGGCTTATAGTGAACTGTGTATTTTTATTAAGTTTCTTATTTTATTTTGATTTTCCATCATCTGTTTGAAATATCACTTGGATTTTTCAATAACTAAAAAGTTATTTAGCAACTTGCTTCTTTGCCATAGATAATACGTAAGATAAGCATTCCTTATGTGTAGATAACATTAAGAGTGGCCTAGGAGAGAGCCATTCTTATTTTTCAGTTACTGGCAGAAATAGGGCTACATTTCTCGTTCTTTATGTCTCACTTCACTCTTCTGACAGGCTCTCCCTCACTACTTTATCTAAGATAATATTCCCCTCTTCACTTCCCTGCCTCAAACACATTCTGGTGTGGTGGTGGGGGAAAACTTAAACTCTGGAGTCATATAGCCAGGATTCAAGTCTTGGTCCCACCACCAACTGAGTGACTTTGGGTCCAGTCTTCTCGTGTTTAAAATAATAAAACATCTTCATATAGGGTAAATTAATTTCAATAGTACTAAAAAACAGTGCCTGGTACCCTGTAAGAGCTTCGGGAGTGAAGGCTGATTATTACCACCATTGTTATTATTCCTTCATATCACCTTTTTCTAACTATTTCAAGTTATTTTTTTATTTTGATTTTTTTTGGTACTGGGAATTGAACTCAGGGGCACTTGACCACTGAGCCACATCCCCAGCCCTACTTTGTGTTTTATGTAGAAACAGGGTCTCACTGAGTTGTTTAGCGCCTCTCCGTTGCTGAGGCTGGCTTTGAACTCGCGATTCTCCTGTCTCAGCCTCCCAAAGTGCTGGGATTACAGGCATGTGCCACTGCGCCGGCTCTATTTCAAGTTATTTGTCACTGTGGAGAACAACTATTCCCCACCCTCCCTTCCTCCATTAGAAAGTAAGCTCCAGTGGCCAGTACCTTGTCGTTGACCTTGGTCTCCTGAGGTTCTCACACAGCAACTGCTGATTGTAGACGCTTGAATGAATGAACAACCTAAGAACTTGTAGAACCACAGTTTCTAAACCAGAGACAAAATAGTTTGTATATTTTGCCCACTTCAAATTTTTCCAGCACAGATTTCCATCATTCCCTACCTAGATCTGTGTTTTACTGGTTTTTCTCTATGTTATGTCAGAAAGTTGCATTCCTCAGAGCCATTGGGTCTGTGTGACTTTAGATCTTTTTCTTTTTCTTTTTTTTAAAACCAGGCTGAGTAAGTGGTAATGCCAAGTTTAGAATTTCCCCAGGCTAAAATAATGGTAGCCATACTCTGCGGATTAGATCTGCCAACCTACGCTATTTGTTTGTAATATGGAAAAGACTTACAGGTGGGAAGGCAGGGTTGGGGAGATGTTGGCTAAAGGATTCAGAATTTTGGATAGAAAGAAAAGCTCCTCTGGCTAAGGAATAGAATGTGTTATCAGCTTTGATCATGGAAAATCAAATGTGCAGGACTCAGAAAACACAAATGGCCTTACAAGTAGGAGCTCTAACTTCCTCCTTTACAGAGTTAGGGGACTGGAAGATATTATCTGTGTTCCAAAGAATAAGAAGTGGAGGTTTAGGTACATGATTTGAAGTTGCCAAGGTGACCCTCGCAGGAACTAAGAATAGCAGTGTTAACTTGATTTTTTGTAACTTAAAAGTCTTTTCTGTAGAGAATAATGATAGCAGAAGGGCAAAATAATAGTCTTTGATCTAATAATCAAAGAGTTGATTGAACTATATAAAGAGATACTCTATCATTTATACTTTTGAATGACTGTTTTTTTCCTTTAAAATTAAAAAGTGTAATCAATGTTTATAAAAGAAATTTAGGGCAATTGTTAGGAAGTTGGAGTGGGAGAAGTACTAAATTGCATAACACTCAAATTTCCCCTTTAGTTCTGAAGTAAGTTCATTTTTATCAGCGAAATTTAGAGGTATTGTTGATAAACCACTAAAGGAGAATGACTGTGGCTTAGCACCATCCTTTCTTCCTTAATTCTGACCTGCTGATTACGCTGGATCTGTTTTTGAGTAACTTTTGCCTGTTGGTCTTTTAGTGCTGTCCCAAGGTGTAGGTTTTGTGTCTTCTGAATGTCAGGTTCATACAAAACAAAAGGTTGCTTCTTTCTGTCACAATGAGGCAAGGAAAAATGGGTGCTGGCTCCTGAAGTTCTAAAAGCGATGACCCGTCTCCTCTGAGCTCCACCAACAACTGCCTCATATAGGGCCAGAAATGCCATCTGAAAAGGAGTTAGATTAGGTAAGTAACTTTATGTAGGGCAGTTTATGCTCCATCTATTATTCATTGGAATTTAAGAGTTTCCTTTTGTTCCCACAAGGAAAACATTCAGGGAGCTGAGATTGTAAAGATCCGTGGACATTTATTGAGTTCTCCCTGCATGAATAGGCAGTTCCTGGTTCTCTTAAGTAGTTTGATAGGACATAAAAATGCAGATCTCCTGCTTAGCCTGACTAGAGACCTACATAATGAACATGTGGTGTCTAATGTCCACTTTGATTCCCCGAGAATCCCAGGCAGGGACAAGGGTCCAAGCTGAGTTTTACTGGTTGTTCCTGCAAAACATACCTTGGAATTGCTGCCTTTAGAACTCATCTGGGATATTTCTTTGTCCATATACCTATAGAAAATTTACCCTTTCTTCATTCCAGAGGATTTGAAAAGGAAATAAATAATCCTAAATCTCATCACATATAATTTTGGTAAATACTTCCATTCTTTTTCCTTATGCATTAATGACATTACATACATGATTTTGCTCTTCTGCACGTAACTGCAGTATTGCTAACCATCAGTTTTTAGAGCTACGTAATAAGACCTCTAGTCACTAAGCCATAATTTAGTTAATTATTTTTGCCATTTTTTTAGACAAGTGTCTTGTTTAGAGGGACACAGCCAGTAATTAAGAAGCAAATGGTAGTCTCCAGCTTGCCCTAGGCGATTGCCCTGTACTTGCCTCAGAGGACATGGAGTGACTACTGTTCTTAATAGTGTACAAAATCACTATTATTATTTAGCTGTCTTAAAAAGTATATGGGGCGTTTTGATTTTTCATAAAAAGTTATGAAAACACTTCAAGTTCTAACACGTAAAAGGTTAATTTTCAGAAGTGATTTATTGCTCAAATATCTGAGGGTGCCTTTTTAAGAGAAAATCACAAATTAATCATGGCCATAATTAGTAGTATCTTTTAAATTTATTATTTAACATTTTTATTATATTGCTACATATATCCTAAATTTTGCTAGAACTAGGGCTTTTTTACTAAGCAAAGTAAGTTCTTTTTATTTAACCCACTGTTAAGTCATGTCTAGTGTCCTCTGGAGACGGCTGAGTGTTCTGTGCTGTGTGAGTATTTGTATGCATATAAAGACTTCGGACAAATGTGCAAAGTCGTGGTCAGATTCCTTCCCATTCATCTTTCTCCCTACTGCACATCCTACACCCAAACACTCTCGAGGTTATCCAAGACCAGGAAAAAACCTGTTCATTGATTTATTAACTGATTACACACTGTGATGGAATTTCTGTCAGTGTGTCATTTCACATTTGACAAAGCTTTGCTTAGAATTTAATGACAATTCCATATTCTTTACCTCCTGGGATATGTGTATGTTTCCTCTATTGTATTCCTACATTTGGTAATGAGGTTCTATAAAATAAAATGTATCATTGGAATGTATACTCATTAATAAGCATTTCTGATTTATGATGTACATTTGGTGAACAAATATAAAATAGAAACATACACGCAAAACCTTGTGTATCATCAGATCCTACTGGACATTTGCGTGAACTGAGCCTGGTTTCAAAATTATCCATGAGTCTCTGTCTCCAGCACCATAATTAGACTATTGCGTCAGAAGAAGCAGGCACTAGTCATGAGCCTTAATTTTCAGGGTTGACTTTCCTTCCGTCTTTTCCGTTTTTCTGCACATTCACTGTCCATGCTCATGAAGGGCTCTGCTTTGCAGCTGCTGTCTTCTTCTCTAGGAACTTGGTCACATCATTTGTATCTTTTTCTGTTTTGCATGTCAATCACTCTTTCCCTTGGCTCCCCCTTAGTACAGGAAAATGATCTTGTGTTTTGCTCTCTCCAAAAAGGGTGTTCCGTGAGTACCCTGTCCTCACAGTAGTCATACTCTTTCCTTCTCTTTCCTGCCATAATTCTCAAAAGAGCCACTTATCCCCTCTTGCTACCTCTGCTTTCTTATTCCCTGTAGCTTGCCTTTGGCCCCTTCAGACCCCAGAAGTGCCCTCCTGGTCGCCATTAATCTTTTGTCCTGATAACATCTACCATTGTTCTCCTGTTCCTGAAAGCCTTTGCCTTTTTCATTTCTGGAGTGTTGGTTGGGTGGTTGGTCTGGGGGGCTTAGCAAGAGCCTACCTCTGCTCTTTTCTTCTGGATTTTTCCCTTCCTAAATCAGAGACCACTAACTAGTATGGCCCTCAGGTGACATGCTTGAATTTCAAAGTGGTTTTGTTTTAATTAGTTGTTAAGATGAAAAATCAGGAAATTTTATACATGACTAATTTCTAGCTTTCCTTCAAAAAACATCAGCTGATACCGCCAAGCCACTTGCCCTAAAGGATAGACACACAGATACTCCCTGGGTCACCAGAGTATGCCCACCACTCACTGTTCTTCCTTACCTGGCAAATAGTGAGTGACGTCACTGGTTATTTACTGGCCTCACTTGCCTGAGCTCTGCACCTCCTATCTGTATTAGGGATCCACTGTGCTATTTTCTAGGTTCTCTTTTCTCATGAATTAGAGTGGATGTGTCTCTCTTTCCCCACCCAGTACTGTGCCTAGCTTATAACAGTCACTCAAAAAAACCTTTGCATAAGTAAATGTCTCCATTTGGTTTGATTCTGGTCTCTGTGGACCTGAGGGCTTTATTGCTCTCATAGAGGTCTCTGCCTACTGAGTCTTTTGGATGGGGTATTTTTGTTTTGGGTTGAGAAAAGTTATTTGCACTACATCTAGGCATGAATCTTTATAGATCATCAAGTCCAACTTCATGTTACATATGAGAAATCGGGAGGCACAGGCAGGATAAAGTGACTTGCCCAAGGCAACAGAGCTAGTTAATGGTGAGGTTGGATGCCTTTGAAAGGAAGAATTACTCATGTTTTGTATAGCATTTCATAGGTTATAAGGCAGTTTAACCCACACTTGTTGCTACCTGGGGTATGCACCCGTGATAATGCCTTCCCTGCTTTATACAGCTAAGGAAATGGAAGCCATGGAATGGAAGTGGTTCACCCAAGATTACTCTAACAGTGTAACACCCCCCCCCCCTTTTTTTTGTACTGGGGATTTAACCCTGAGGTGCTTTACCACTGTGTCACATTCCCAGCCTTTTTTCAAATATTTTTAAATTTTGAGACAGGATCTCACTAAGTTGCTGAGGGACTTATATGTTGTCGAGGAGGCTGGCCTTGAATTTATGATCCTCCTGCCTCAGCCTTCTGAGTCGCTGGATTACAGGAGTGTACCACCATGCCCAGTGGTGACTTGACTCTAACTTAAATCTTTGACTTCAAGTTCAGGGCTGTTCCTGTGGTTTTCTTGGACAGTATCTTTTTTAGCTCTCTTAGACTCAAATTCTTTTTAGACTTTTAGTGACATGTACCCTCCCTTTGTACCTTTATTTCAAAATTAGAAACCTGAAAAGGAAAATTCTAAATTTTTTAACAGTAAGGGCCAACAGAGGCAGAGATAACTGTAAGTGAAGATCTAAGTCATGGATGTTTCCCCTTCCTAGCCTAGTGCACGGGGCAGTCTCTTTGTAAAACCTTTTCCCTTGGCAGGATATAGGGTTATATTAGGAGTCCTTGTTCTTCCTGCCTTGCCACTTAAGTAAATGAGGCTTGTTGTCTTTACAACTGCTTCAGGGCTCGGGAGGCTTCAGAAGTGTGGGCCACAGAAGGTCAGGGGAGTAGTCCAGGCTTCTTTCCTCTGTTCAGCAAATTCTTGGTGCTTAGTAAGTGTGAGGAGGACAGCCACTTTGTGGTTTGGATTCTTTTCCCTCATGAACTACATGCAGACTAGAGCTGAGCTATCAATGCACATGTCACCCTTGAGCAAACTGAAATGTGGCTAGACTGCTGGACGCGGTGGCTCGGCCTATGATCCCAGAGACTCAGCAGGCTGAGGAGGAGGATTACAAGTTTGAATCCAGCCTCAGAAACTTAGACCCTGTCTCAAAATAAAAAAGGCTAAAAATAAAAATAAAAAAGGCTCAGTGATAAAGTACCCCTGGGTTCAATTCCTAGTAGCACCCCTCCCCCCATGTGTCTAGTCCAAACTGAGGTGTGATATAAGTACATGGTGCAGACTAGATTTCAATGACTTGGTAATCAAAAAAGCAGTGCTGCTATCTCAACTTTTTACATTGATTATATGTAGAAGGGATAATATTTTGTATGTGTTGGGCTTAATTAAGGATTTTATCTTTTCATTTTATCCTTTTAAATGTGGCTACTAGCAAGTTTGAAGTTCTGTGTATGGCTCATACATGCATAGTATTGGTCTAGAGGCAGACTTCTTTCCCCTGATGACTCCAAGAGACAAATATTTTTATTCACTCAACAAATATTTACAAAGACCTAAATGGAGTTTTTGCCTAAGAGAGGCTTTTGTATCAATTTTAAAAACTCCCAAGTAATCTTTTTAGTCTCTCAAGTTATTCCTCTTCTGTGGGTGAGTCTTGTATTATAAATGAAGACTGAGCTTGTCTTTTATGTTTAGATCATCCAAACACAAAAGCCTTGTTACCTAAATTGCAGGGAAGAATAGAATACTAATGGGAATATAAATTCCACATTGCCAAGTTGTAAGAAGCATTTTGCATTTACAAAGAAATATTTTCATTTCTGCTAAGAGGATGTAAAGTGGACACACATTTCTAGCCCATAGCATTAATTCAGTGGTTTTCTTCAAAGTGTCCAACTTATCTGGGGAAGAAACATTTGACCTAGAAATGCAATAAATGTTGAAATACTGCATTTATGGTATGGCTTTATAAAGGTACTGTTTCCAACCAGTGAGAAAAAGATGGACCATTAATTCAATGGTGATAGACAACTGGTGGAAGAAACATAGCACTGTCCCTCTGTATTCTTTAAAGAAAGCCATACAGTCCTGTGGTTCAAAGGTGGAGGTATAAAGAGAAAGGAAGGAAGGAAGGAACCATTAAATACTAGAGAAAAAGATTTCTTTTTAAAAGTAATTATGAAATAAGATTTTTAAGGCTTGATGTTGAATTGCTATAATGGAAAGATTGATGAATTTGAAACAAAGTAAAATTTTATTTATAAAAACAGTAATTTAAATTGTTTATTGCTCAGACATATATACACTCATATATTGCATACAGAGCAATTTATATATTATGTAAGAGTGCTTACAATATGAATCTTTAAGAAAAATACCAACAACCCAGTAGAAATACAGATAAGATGTGGGAAGAGGCAAATACTAGAAAGAGAATATAGATGCTCAACCTCATTAATAAATAGAGTGGGGGCTGGGGTTGTGGCTCAGTGGCAGAGTGCTTGCCTCGCACATGTGAGGCACTGGGTTTGATCCTCGGCCCCACATAAAAATAAAATAAACAAAATAAAGATAATGAGTCCATCTATAACTCTAAAAAAAAATTTAAAAAAGTAGAGTAATACGAATTAAACAAAACAGTATAGTTTCTTACCTTTCTATCTAATAGAGGCTTAACCAGTCATTGGTAACACTAATGGAGCTAACAATGTGGGGAAACAAAGACCTAGACACTGCCAGAAGTGATATAATTTGGCTACATTCTTCAAAAAAGACTTTTAAGTTTACACCGTGACATAACAAATTCACTTTTAGGAAATTACCCCATGGATATGCTTGCACAAGCATACCAAAATGTATTAAATGATGACATCTCTATATAATGCCCCTATTGACATGGAAATATGTTCATGAGCTATTATTAAGGGAGAGAATAGTACATATTGCCTGGTTTCATTCGTGTTAGCAATTAATAAAGTAGATGTATTATATGACATCAAAATAGAAAATGTATGGAAAGATTTATAGTGAATTGTTAAGTGCAAATACATCCAAGAAATGGGTTGAGAAGAGATAAATGTGGGGAACTGGTTGAGACCCTTGACTTTTTATCCCATAATCTTCTTTACTATTTATTTTGTTTTTAAAAACAACGAACATACATTACTTTTTAAGAGTTTTATTTGCCTTTTGTCAAAAAACAATTAGTGGGCTGGGATTATGGCTCAGTGGTAGAGCACTTGCCTCGCGTGCGTGAGGCACTGGGTTTGATCCTCAGCACCACATAAAAAAATAAATAAATAAAATAAAGATATTGTGTCTATCTACAACTAAAACAAAAAAAAATTTTTTTTAAATAAAAAACAATTAGTTCCGGAATACTGTAGTAGATTGTAAAAATAGTTTCTTCTCAAGCCTATTACTTGTGTTCTCTGGTATTCAGTGCTAGAGATTGATTCATCTATAAAGCTTTGTATGAAATAGTAACTATTAAATGTAGATCTCATTAAAATTATTTTCTCTTTAAAAAATATTGTCTTATCTTTTAAAAAGGCCATATTCTCTTTAGCAAAGAGGGTGACCACATGCACAGAAAACTCATTTTAATATTTCTTAAAATGCCTTGTTATTATAATATTTTGTCATGTTAAACTTTGATAACTCCCAAAGGCAAGTTTTTGTAGATTTTTAGCTTTTCCTCAAAAAGAGACAAGAATTTTAAGATCAATAAATCCCAAGTCCCTGTCTTTAGCTCCAGTACACTGAATTTTACCTTGCATCAACCTAAGTCTTGTCCAAGGTCCTCACCAAATGCTTTGGAAGTAGGTATTTTAGGGTACAAATTTATTTTGTGGGTGATGAGTATACTTTTAATTTTAAAGGTCACAGTTAGATAAATGTCACAGAAAGCTCACACTACTGAGCTCAAACATTCATAAATGAATTTTATCAAAATCCCATTTAAAGCTGTTAGATCCTTGCTTTCCTGTTGTTACCAAAGGCTAAATTACACTTACAACAAAAGCCTCTTGAGCTTTCCATCTGATTTACCTAGGCCTCTACCTGATGATCTTCACTTTATGATTTTCTCTGGAACTTAGGAAACGAAGCAAAGAGCAGTGTTATTTATGGTAACTTTTGCTGCTTCAAAAGAAATCTAAAGTAATTTTAAAGTATGATGACATCTTACTAATATGACTGACCTTGTGTAAAAATGAAATGTAGAAAAAATATAGTAGGCTATTTAAGGGAATAGAAATAACACAGGAAAATAAACTATGTGTAAAGCGAAATTATGCATTGTACATGTGGAGAGCTAAAAGAGACATAAAAATCATTGGCTTTGACATACTCATTTTATTGATCAAGAGAGAGGTAAATGAGCCATGTTAAGGTCACAAAGTTAGTTAATGGTTGTACTAGCCCTAGAATTGTGGTCTTCTATGTCTGTTTGCTAATTCTACCGTACCATGCTGTGGCTTCTTGTATATGCATGCTTCTACATATAACTTTATTTTTCTAGACATGCTAGCCTTATGGTCTGGAGATTCCACTTCTGGAGATGTACCTGATACATTCACATGAGTGCTTATGTCCATTAAAAGACATGTACTAAATTATTCATGGCTGTATTTGTTCCTAATATTCAGTCTGTTGGAAGGAAGGAAAGGGAGGAGAAAAGAAGGAAGAAAATCCAAACTTCAATCAGCAGTTGAATGGATAAATTATAGTTTATTTACACACAGCAATTGAAAAAAACTACTGATTCATGGAGCAATATGGATGAATCTCAAAAAGCATATTGTTGAGCAAATGTAGCCAGACCTAAGAAATTATGGAAAGCATCTGTTTTATTTTTATGTGTGTTTATAAGCTCCTTAAGGGCCAAGACTATTTCTCTGTAGATCTCCAGCACCTAGTCTGTTATCAAGCATATAATAGATGCTTACTATGTTCTTATTTTAATGAAGAAGATATGGTATAGAAAAAGACACAAAGGAAGCACTCAGTATTTTTATGAGAAAAATAGTAAGAAATACAGGGAACAGGGGCTGGGATTGTAGCTCAGCGGTAGAGCGCTTGCCTCGCATGCGTGAGGCCCTGGGTTCGATCCTCAGCACCACATACAAAGCAATAAAATAAAGACGTTGTATCCATCTACAACTAAAAAAAAAAAATTAAAAAAAAAAAGAAAGAAATACAGGGAACAGTTATTTTATTCTCAGATATTTATATCAGAGGACAACCTATGGAAACCAGAAATATTAACACAATATTCATTGTAAGTGATGGTTGACTGAGTTTGCTATTATGGTAATATTTCAAAACAAGCACAGCTAACAGAGTTGATGGTTTGACCCTCGGATTAATCTAAATAGCATTTCATGTAGATGCAATAGTCTCCTCTGTGCATATTTTTGGCCTCAAGGAGGAGGAAGTGTTCTCATTCTCCCTGAGGTTTCTTCCTCTGCAGAGCAGGAGTGTCAGTCGATTAGTCAGATTCTGGCATACTGATCAGGCTTCTGCTTTGGAGGATGTGTGCCTTGAGGGGAGATGGCATCATAATGTAAGAAGGCTTCTTTGTCTCCTTTTTTTTCCAGCACTGCTGGGTGCTTTGAACTTTCATTTCATAGAAATGATGAATTTGGGGTGAGGAACGGAAGTAGCTCTGCAGCCTGCTTTGCTTCCTGTTTGCCCCAGACCCTACCCCTCTGCCGCTCACTAAAGTTCATGAGAGCGCTACTGTGAGGTTGGGGTCTCCCCCACCATAATAATAAAACATTACCTTGCTTCCTTTGGGTGCTTGATTCCTTTGGAGGCCACCTAGAAGGTGGGAAAGCTAGACCAAGGACTTATAAATTCTGGATTTCCTAGCCAAACATCATTATACTGCTCTAGTTGGACTACCCTTTTATAGCACCTCATTTCCCCATCCCTAAACGCATACCACAAGAATCTTCACAATCCTCTTTCTCCTGCCATTGATACTTCAGGCATTGATAAGGTATTATTGGACACTGCTGCCTATTATTCTTGAAAGTTTATCTCATGGAAAAACCCTTTGAAGAAAAAGAAGAGATGTTCTTGTTTGAAAAAGATTTATCCTTCCAATTACAAACTGGACAGGCCACCTGAATTTCAGTCCCCAGGGAGCCATAGGAACAAATTGTCAGTCAATTTGCAATCTTCTATAGAAGCACCTGGGCTGTTGAGCTGCAATTAACAGCTTCCTGAGGAGCCTAGGTGTGCTTAAGCGAGTTTATTTGGTTAAATATTGACCCGCAGGATTTCTCTTCTAATAGGGCATCTCTTCTGCAGGGTGAGAAGACATAGTCTAAAGAATTGAGGTGGGTAGGAAGAAACATTAGACGATGCTATTTCATATAAAGGAATTTCGAAGTGCTGAGTATGTAAATCTGAGGTGGGAGAATTTCCATTGTCCTTAATGTGACCTGTGTTATCTTTTAACAGTTTATTATTTTTCATCTCAAATTTTTTTTACAAGAGGTTAAGTAGTGTGCCCAATGTTTTTCCATTATTGTAATATCTAGGTAAGTCACATGCATCTTGTTATCATTAAAGCTTTCCGGAAATGTCTTATTTTGCCTCAGGGAAAACAAAAATCTAAAGTTCTTTCCTTTCTTGCCGATCTTATCAGCCCAGTACACGTGTTTTGACACATCATACCCTTATTTTTACACTGGGACTTTTCAAATAGACTAAGTTAGCTTGCCGACAGGACTCAAATTTCATGTCTTGCTCTATTATGATTTAAAATTTGAGCACATGTGAAGATAACTGACAAAATGATGACAAAAATATATCCAGAATTCCTACCAACCTTTTTCTGAGGTTCCCCCAAGATACTTAGAGGCAGGAGGTTTTATTTGCAAGCACGTGGATTAATGCTGAACAGTTTCATTCTTTGTCGTGTTGCTCGTTTTTGCCAAACCCAGCAGTTGCTCCCTCAGTGTTCAGTTGTGCTCTGAGCAAATGCCCAGTCATTACTGAGTAACAGGATGTTCAGTCAAGTACCTGAATACCCTTTTGGTTGTTCTCTAAATTTCATCAGCAAGCTGAAATACATCTTTCTTTGTTTCTGGCAAATGCTAAAATTAGACATTCTGAAAATTTTTAAAGAAAAATAAATTGTGTTTACCTTTTCAAGTCTTGCATTGGAGTTATTCTTGATTTAATATCTACCTGTGACAGAAAGACAATGAAATCCCAGTATCAACAGGAAAGACATCTCACGTGAACAGAATATAACTTGTATGTGCTAACTATAAAGTGGTGACTTTTTAACAAAAGTCATGTTGAAAATGAATCTCAGTGAGACTTTGAGAGTTGTGTCACCTTCTCATGTTGGCTTATTGTTTGCTTTTGTAGTTTAACTCAGCTGCTAAGCAGCTGATAGAATGGGATAAGCCTCCCATGCCAGGAGCTGATGCTGGAGAATGTACCTCAGCAGCAGCCCACAGCAGCACTGCCCCAAAGCACTCCGACACCAAGAAGAACACCAAAAAGCGACACTCCTTTACGTCCCTCACCATGGCAAACAAGAACTCCCAGGCATCCCAGAACCGCCACTCCATGGAGATCAGCCCTCCTGTCCTCATCAGCTCCAGCAACCCCACGGCTGCCGCGAGGATCAGCGAGCTGTCTGGGCTTTCCTGCAGTGCCCCTTCTCAGGTAAATCCTCAGAGAGGTATCAAAACAGAGCTTAGCCACAAGTGTTTGTTCACTAGCTAGGAAATACCATTTATTTCAAATTCTTGAAGTAATACCTTTCCTGAGACATGAAGCCTTTCTTTGTTTTTAGGGGGTACCAAGGATTGAACTCAGGGGTACCATTGAGTCACATCCCCAGCCCTATTTTGCATTTTATTTAGAAACAAGGTCTCACTGAGTTGCTTAGCACCTCACCGTTGCTGGGGCTGGCTTTGAACTCGTGATCCTCCTGCCTCAGCCTCCCAACCCGCTGGGATTACTGGCGTGCATTACAGTGTAGGTGGGAAAATGAGGAATGGAAAGTTAACTTGCGTGTATCAACCCAGAACTACTAAGTCGTCTTCAAAGGAAAGATCAGAACTTACAGGATGGGTCAAATAATATCAGTTTCACTAAACAGTCACTCAGTTTTACAAAACCTTCTCACAGTGCTACTTTGGAAGATATTGTCAGTTTAAATTTTATCTCTCTCCAAATTTAAGATGTTCTTGTTGAAACTTATAACATTTGCAGCTCCTTGCATCTTTGTAACTCACCTTGATATTTAGACTTTCCAGTTAGAGTTGTAGAAAAAGAAGAGAAAGGATGGAAAGAAACATTTAATTTAAATTAGAATTAGGTCTTGTGGAAATTTTTGCCCCCTCTACTAGGGATGGAACCCAGGACCTCACACATGCTACACATGCACTGTACCACTGAGCTAGATCCATAACCCTTTTAAAATTTTATTCTAAGACAAGGTCTCTGCAGATTGCTCAGGCTGACCTCGAATTTGCAAGTCCTCCTGCCTCAGCCTCCTGAGTAGTTGGGATTACAGATGTGCATCCTGAGCAAAGGTGCTTTGCATTTTTTTAAAGCACATTATTCATCAAGACTTGACTGTCTGAAAAATTAGGCATATAGCTAGGCATGGTGGCACATGCTCGTAATCCCAGCTATTTGGGAGTCTGAGGCAGGAGGATTGCAAGTTTGAGGCAAGCCTCAGCTAAGTTAGGGAAACCATGCCTCAAACTAAAAAAGGACTGGGATGTAGCTCAGTAGTAGAATGCTTCTGGCTAAAATCTTCAGTGCTGGGGGGAGGAGAAGGGGAAGATACACGTGATTCTTGTGTTAATAAAAACAGTTGATTACAAACTTTCATTCATTCATTTGGCAAATGCTTTTAAGATACAGGACCTCCCTACTTTAAGGCCTTAATTCTGGAGTGTAAAATGAGCTTGACTGTACACCTGCTCACATTACAAGACTACTAGCATGATACAATTAAATGATGGCTGTATTTCCTTCAACCTAAAGGTCAAAGAGCCTAGTTCAAAGTAAAGCCTGCCACATGCAGGAGAAATTTCTAGTCTTAGGTCATTTTTTAAAGATTCATGTAGATTTTACATTTTATTCCACAATATAGCTTTGGCATTTTAAAAAATGTATATATTTTAATTGTAGATGGACACAATATCTTTGTTTATGTACTTATTTATTTTTATGTGGTATTGAGGATCAAACCCAGGGCCTCACATGTGCAAGGCAAGCACTCTACCACTGAGCTATAGCCCTAGCCCTGGTTTTTTTTTTTAAATATAAAAATAAAAGTATTTCCCCTTAAAGAAAATAAAGAAATATATAATAGTTCTGGTCCTCAAGATGTTTACAATTTAATAAGTTCCTTTATTGGATCACAGAATAAAAATTTACAACATAATTTTTAGTCTTCCTTGCCAGTTTTATTGAAAATCCTTTCCCCTTATCATTTATTTAACACTGCTTCTGTGGATTCATACTGTGTGTTGGGAGTTATATACATTCACTTCCTGAATGGGATTGTGCTGTTTTGACTTTTTTTAAAGTGATAAGGCCACACTCGTGTAATGAAAACGAGTCTTTTTTGTTCTTTGATAACATCCTATAGGCCAGACATTCAGTGAGCACACACTATTCGAGTGAATGAATCAGTTGAAAAATGGGTGGAGGAAGCAACCATGTTATTTTACATGTAACTAATCATCCTTATGTGAAAACTAAACGGGGACTCTAGATCAAATTAGGTAGTACCAAGTGAGGTGAATCTGGAAAGATTCAAAATGGGAGATTTTTTAACAAGGTTCTTCAGGAAGAGGCAGTCAAGATGGCCATTCACTAATAGAAAGTTGACTCTGCGTTCTCATCTTGTGATCCAGCAACATTTGCCCCGTGAGGTTTTCTTGACACGAAAGATAAGCTTCTACTAAGGATGGTGACAACAGTGGATGAGAGGAGCCTTGAGAGAATGGACAGTCATTGTGGGGAGTAGAAAAAATTAAAAGAGAAAGATAAATTGAGACTTCACCTCTTCTGCAGAGAGCTCAGCAGCCAGATGTGAGCACATCTGCTCCTGCCACACCAAAGCTAGGAGTGAAGACTGTAAAAGTAGAGCTTTTTTTTTTTGGTTTGGGTTTGAGTAACTTTGGAAACAAGGCTCTTTCTGTGTTCCATTCAGACACTTTCCCCTTCAGCCACCCCACCTCCCATACTGCAGTTCTGTTTTCAGTGGTAGCGTGTTGCCTCCGGGAGAAGTTATTTCTAGAAGAGGATGGGAAGTGTTTGAAGTGCTTCCCGGTTTCTCCCGCCCAGGTTTATAGAAAACACCACTTATCTCGGGCACTGTGTACATTGGAGGGAACCACAGTCCACAATAAAGCATTGAGTATGTGTAGCATATGTGACATGCTCCTTCCTAACCATGGAGATCATGGGAAATGGCCCATGGGAGGCTCCACAACAGGGCTGAACTTGTCCTCTGCCCAGCAAAGGGCCAGTGTGCAGGTTTCAGTGAGGCTCATTGCTGAATCTGCCTTTTGGTATCAGCCTGGTTTCTGTCTTCCTTTCCTTACTCAGGCCTACCTTTACCTTCAGTTTTCTTTTCCTCTTATATTTTTATCTATCTTTATGTGTATTTATCTATCTATCTATCTATCTATCTATCTATCTATCTATCTATCTATCTATGAATGATTGAGCCCAGGGGTGCTTTACTGCTGAAGTACATCATCAGCCCTTTTTATTTTTTATTTTGAGACAGGGTCTCACTAAGTTGCTTAGGGCCTTGCTAAATTGCTGAGACTGGCCTTGAACTTGCCATCCTCCTGCCTCAGCTTGCCAAGTCACTCAGATTGTAGGCGTGCACCACTGTGCCTGGCTGGGATTATGTTTTTATCATAAACGGAGCTTTCCCTCTGCCTCCTCCTCTCACCCCAGGATGGAGGTTCGAAGCTAGGGCCTCATGCATCCTACACAAGTTCTCTACAACTGAGCTCCATCCCCAGCACTGTGAGCCTAGCATTTTTGGTGTATCGTTGTTTCTTTGGAGAAGCAAGGTTGCGGTGAACTACATTGTCTCTATATATGGTGGAGGAGAAACCAGTCTATTTCTTCAGGAACCTCCCCCATTCCTCTATTTTTACAGCATCACATAGCACCATTGTATTCTGAGTTGGACCTGCTCTGCAACATGAGTGAAATTGATCAAATAATTGAACACAGGCAATGAAATGACCCAAATAATTCAATTTCTTTCTAGTAAATTAATCTTGGGCAGTATCCGAGATAAGACACCTTTGAAAACAACTAATTTGGCTTGACATTGTTCCTTTAAAGGTTTTATAAATAATTGCCTGCTGTAGGCATGTCTAGGCAGCTGCATTTTAATTATGCATCCCAACTGACTAGAAGTCATGAAAAATGATCTTGAAGATAGCAAAATATTTAAGAATTTTACGTAGATCTAACATACGGATAGACAGGTGAGTGATCAGCCACAACTCACCTTAGTAGCATCTTCCACAAAATTGTTAGAAGGTTAATGGAGCACCAGGTGTTTGAGCAATATTGTAGTGTCCAGCTTTTGACACATGCCTCTACAGTATCTAGTAAAATGCCTGGTATAAATTACGTAATCAACAAATTTGAGTTGAATATACTAAAAGGAATTTTGCCTTCCCAAAATAACAAAAGTTCAGATTTTTAAAAATATGACTTCTTCTTTTTATTAACTTGTTTTTTTCCCTTGGCAGGTTCATATAAGTACCACCGGGTTAATTGTGACCCCACCCCCAAGCAGCCCAGTGACAACTGGCCCCTCGTTCACTTTCCCGTCAGAGGTCCCCTACCCAGCTGCCCTTGGAGTGAGTATAGCTTCTCTATCTTTATTTTCCTTTTTGGTATTTAATCATGTTGATCTGGCACACTTCCTGTCACCTGTAGTTTATACCAATACTTGCTGGGTGGGATGGATCCCTATCTTTCATCTATTATCTTAACTAATCTTACAAAAAAAATTAGACAATCTCTTGCTTGCAACCTGAACATTGTTTAACAATGAGGATCATTGGCCTGAAGCTATTAGAGGAACTCTGAAAAATACATTTAATTTTATTACAGTTCAACCTGATTTCCTGAAGGCTTAACCTTTATTTCCCTGGAGTTTCTAGATTTTGCTTATTTCCTTTAAAGCCACATTTATAGAAATACTAAGGAGAGGGGTCCCAAAGGCTAAATGGTTAGCTTTGAGTCACATAACAAATTGATAACAACTCTGCATTTAGGATTCATTCTTTTTTTTAGTTGTAAGTGGATGCAATATCTTTATTTTATTTTTATGTGGTGCTGAGGATCGAACCCAGTGCCTCACGCATGCGAGGCAAGCGCTCTACCACTGAGCCACAATCCCAGCCCTAGGATTCATTCTTTAGTTTCTCAAATAGTGTGTTAGCTGTGGCTACCTAAACATACTGACTGTCATGCAAGGCTCCCTTAGATTATGTTGATTTTCCTTCTGAAAACCACAGTACCATCTTACAGGTAGAATAATCACTAATGGCTTAAAAACATCTGAGTGGGAGAAATAAATAGGGAAAATTAGAATAGCCAAGGGAGATAGATACAAAGAAGAAGAACACTGGAGAGAAAATTCAAAGAGAAGAAGCAAGCAAAGGCAAAATCTTTAGGTAGTAGAAAAAAATCAGTAGTCCCTGCTTCCTAAGATTGTACGCAATTGAATTGCAAGGAACTGGCAACCATGAGATATCTCTTGTCCAGGCACATACCTTGGCTTGTCTGTTCAGACTCTTTGTTCAGCACTGAGTTGAATAAAGACAAAAATATCAGATTACCACAGTTCTAGACCATGGCATCGCCCTATCCTGCCCCACACCTATAATTTGTGGTGATGCACTTAGATAAGCAATGTGGCCTGAAGATGGAGACATGGACCTGGGATGAAACAGACCTGTTTTGAAGTCCAGTTTACCCCTTATTTGTTATATCATCATGGGAAAGTTTCTCAGCCTCTTTATGCCTCAGTGTCCCTACTTGTAAATTGAGATTGATAGTACGTATGTCACAGAACGAGATCATCATCGAGAGGGATGGCTATTACTGATCTAGTCCTCTACTGAGGATTGTTGCAAAGCGGGTCTGCGACATGTACCACTGGTTTAGCCTAAGAATGCCTTGGAGGGCCTGGCTCACTTTGTTACGGTTTCCTCCACTGTCTATAGTGGTGAGGGTTCTCAGCAGCTGGTTTGTCTTTAGGGTGTGGATTTTATATATGTTGTAAAGATTATATTTTTCTCTGCTAGACAGCTTAGAGCCAAAATTGTAGCCCTGTCCAGAAAGACTTTCAAAACCTATTAATCAAAATGTTGGCTCCATCTGGTTTCATTGCCTTCAGTTTACATTTGCTTCATTTTTCTTATCTAATATTTATTTTCTCCTGATATATTTTATAAAAAATTGAAAAGTAATTTTGAAACAAGGTATATAGAAATAAATACAGACTAACTTTACTTAGACTTTTTGAAAACTTTTTAACTTTTTACCTAACTTTACTTAGACTTTTTGAAAACTTTTTATAGAATTAAATATGTTCTTACATTTAAATGGAAGTTAATAATGTCCAGTTAGAAGTTAAAGTTTTTCATTTTTATTTATTTTTTTAATGTTTCCTGGATGGTTACAGCTTCCTTGATAGTGTAATTGTTTGGTGAAGGAGACCGTGCCTTGATTCATCTGGGGAGAAGATGAATTTCAGTTAACATTTATTAAATGTGGTTTCCATGAGAATCTATTAGCCCCGGATGTTTGACTGGAGCCAAATTTCATAAGCATCCTGCCCTCTAATCTCCAGGGGAGACTCTCCCCTTCCCTTCCCACCCCCAGTGCACACACATAACTAGTTGGTATTTTCATTTCCAGATGACCACCTTGCCTGGAAAATTGTAACTCGATTTCTTAAGAGGTGAAGAAGAAGAAGAAGAAAAAAAAGACTTTTTCATCTTAGAAAAATTAATTAGTGGAAAAGACCTAAGGCTGGCTGAGTTTCAGCCCTTGTGAGCTGAAAATTTTACAATATGGTAAATGGCCAGTTCCTTTTAGCTAGGGGCTTAGTCTAGGGCAAATCAATGAGACAGGTCACAAGAGAGCATGAATATATAAAAATTAATTTATATTCAACCATATTATCCTAGGATTATGTAAGAAAGCCTGCATGTTAAGCAAGAAAAAGATTTATTAAACAGTATGTCTAGTGTGCCAATTGCATTTAATGAAAAACTAATTATAAACAGACTTGTCTGTCATCCCTGGAGATGTCTCGATCTCAAAGTCCCTGGTAGGTCGGCAGAAATGTTTCAGATTTAATATGTTACGTTTAAGTGGAAAAATCTCAACAGCATGTGCCCTCTGCATCTTACATTAATTGTGGCAAGTATTCTATTTAAAATTTGAAATAATTTCTGAAGATTTTTGAATACTATCACAGCAATAGTGTGCAGCTCAATAGAAAAGAAACCAGACTTCTCATGGTGTGGATTTATAGGTAATAAATGCCACTACTAGAATAGGAAATGAAGATTATTTCTAGTCCTTTTTCATAAATTGAGACTTTTTAATATTTTATGCAGAATGAAATTATGAGCATATGTCCCATACATTTCACATGTAACAGTTAAAATGTTAAACATCTAACATTATGAGCAACACTGGCATTACAGCTATCTCACTGAGACATCAAACCATTAAGAGTAGTGAGGTTTTTTGACTAATTTTGTAAGATAGGGAGGGTGGAAATCTTAGCCTTGTATCTTCTGTGCACTGGCAGAACATTTAGAACAAGTGATTAACAATCCCCGATCCTCAGTGCCAGCTGAGAGCTGTGTTAGAGGCGCAGTGAGTATTCTAGTTCATGAAGCACTCATGGACGATCTCTTACCTTCTGGCTGCCGAGCCAAGTGCCAGCAATACAGAGAAATGTGAGACAGTCTCTGACTTTACAGTCTCGTGAATCATGACAATAGCTTCCATTTATTGAGCTTCTGCTATGCTCTGGGGTATGATTGGCGACTTATGTAAACCCTTTCTAATTATTTTTAAAATTCTTATTTGTTTATATACAACACCAGGATACACCCTGACATAATCGCAAAAGCATGGAACACAACCCACTCCAATTCAGTCCCCAGCACGTGCACCCCACTCCATCAGTTTCTCTTCAGTCCATTTACAATTTACTTTCTTTAAAAAATTAGTGTCAAATTAGTGTCCTGTAGATAGAACTAATGCCAAGACCCACTGTACCACATCCATGCATGCATATAGGAAAGTTCACTTAGGTTCATCCCACTATTCTTCCCCTTTCCCATCCCTTCTTTCTCTTCCTGAGTCCCCTTCATCATCTCTTCTAATCTTTCCTCTAATGTAATGGAATCCCCTCTCACTTTTTCCTCCTTTATTTTTCTCTCTCAACTCCTCCCCACCACCATTTTGTATTAACTTCCACATATCAGAAAACATTTGACCTTTGACTTTTGGGGACTGGCTTATTTCACTTAGTATGGTAGTCTCCACTTCCTTCTAATTATTAACTCTGTCTTGCAGATTGATATATTAATATCATAGAGACCTTCCATAGTTTACACAACTAACTGGATGGAAATTTCAGTTATGATATATATATTTCAGTTATATGATATATTAATATCATAGAGACCTTCCATAGTTTACACAACTAACTGGATGGAAATTTCTCTTCTTTCTTATAGATTAAATGTGGAATAATAACTTACAGTTTATGCATGCAGGTGGTAATACTGCTGAAATTGGTAACACTGTTGACTTGAAGGAAGCATCTTCATGCAATAGCTTGAACCATTCCCTCATCGACCACTGAGTGGGTCTGAGTTCAGTACCCAGAAAGATGGGTTAGAGATGTTGATGTGTAGGGTTGACAGTGAGTTGATTGGAAATTAGATGTTTAAAGAGAAATGATGATGGGATTGAGGATGTTAAATGGTATTTTCCCAACAGACCTATTTACTACCTTGGGAAGTTTGTGAAAGAGATACATACATAAAAACAGTTGGAAAGGAAATGATCCTTTTATGGTCAGTTGAGCTTGTGCCTAAAACTTCAATGCAGAGCACTTTACTGGTTAACTGGCCTGCTGCTCTTGGCCAGGCTCGATACCTGCTGGATGTTTCCCCTTATCTTTAGCCAAATCCAGATCTAACCACTCTCTGGGCTGGTTGCATGAAAGAGCAAGAGGAGGAGAGGATGCCAGCAAGAAAGGACTTCACACCCACATACTTGAACTTTTCACTCCCAATGTCAACTAGCAAATGAAGCCTGTCAGTATCTTGGAATACTGCCCTCAGAGAGAAGACACCCCTTCCCTGGCTGCTCACTCTAGTAAAGGAGAGAAGTTAGGGTCTGGCCTATGAGGCTGGATCAGGGTTGGAATTTGTCTTCTTTTCTGGCTGCAAAACCCATGTTACTTCTACAAAGCAAAGCTGTCTCTTTGAAAAATCAGGGCGCAAGGGAACAGACCCTGGAAATGGCAAAAGATGGCAATTTCACATTAGCAGCCACTCCAAACAAAATGTGACCTGTGTTCCTAGAAGAGCTATAGGTGTTTTGTTGTTGTTGTTGTTTTGTTTTTTTCTGGTAGAGGAGAGTACATTTTGGTCTCTGGTGCTTGGGCTGGACCAGACGTGAGACAATAGGCAGGTGTCCAGGTCCCCTCCTGCTGAATGAAAGGCTGTGGTTTGCTCTGTAGAAATTTCAAGTCTTGCAGGATGTCAGACTGCCTGAAGCACATACGCAGTGGATTACCTTTTGAATTTCCATATCACCAGAATATTTCAGTTTAAGTTGTTTATAAAGCAACCCACAGAACTTCCTTGTGTGTCCTAGCCCTGGACCTGACGGAGCCCTATCATTTTACCAACCACACAGGGCCAAGCAGCATCTAGGAATCTGATTTTAATCAGATTTTCTCTCTTGGTCTTATGCACACTTACTTAGTCTTGGGGGAGAAAATCGTCCAATTTTATTATGAAATCTATGCTTGACTATGCTTCAACCACAAAAAGAGATAACTGGATTTTCTCTTAGGCACAACCTCCAAGATCCTTGAGAATATCCTCTTTTATGCCATATCTCAGTGCCTAACTCTTTCTTTGCAAGTATAATGAACATGAAGCATTTACTTACTGTATTTTGTAACAATAAGATGTGACTTTTCTTTACACATGGTTAAAATATGACATATATTTTTACAAGGCCCATAGATTTGTTTTGCCTTTTTTTTTCTTCTGAAGGCCTATTTAGTGTAGCCTCTTTTTTAAAAATATTTTTTTTCGTTGTAGATGGACACAATATCTTTATTTTTATTTATTTTTATGTGGTGCTGAGGATCGAACCCAGTGCCTCACGCATGCAAGGCAAATGCTCTACCACTGAGCCACAATCCCAGCCCCATGTAGCCTCTTTTTATAAAGTTAAGATGCAACAAATAGATTTAATTTTCTTGTTGAACACACTCCATTTGTCTTCACTTTTCCACGGCCATCCTGTTTTGAGACTGGACTTGGAAATCATGTGTGTGTGTGTGTGTGTGTTTTCCTTCACTGTTTCTCCCTATATTACCCTATGTATAGTGAAGATTTGTTATCTCACCCTCCAAGCCACTGATGTGTTATTATCTTTGAGTTGTTCAGCTCCTATTTGCTGAGTATTTTATCAGGATTATCTTTATTTTGCTCTAGTTTGTCTTGAAGGAGGCCAGACAGTTGAATGCTTGACCTTCTCCTGCTTAAACATTTTGGACACTCCAAGCCCTAGTACATGCAAATTCTAGAGCTATGGCAAATCTTCATGCAGCCATGTTTTGTGTACAATTATGTGTGATTTTTTTCATGGCGTACTAACTTTATAAATTGACTTTTTCCTTGTCCAGGTTAACGCTGCAGTGTAGGAAAAATCCTTACCAAAAGTTACACTAGTAAAAAAATTAATAAGAAAAATGGTTGCAAAATATGTCTAGAAAATTGATATTTTTCCCTACTACTCTTTTATGTTTCTGGAAATATGTACATTAATAGATGAAGTACTTGATGAGATTTAAGTTTTTATTCCAAAAACAGAAATAAAATGACTTTTGAGGTATGTTTAGAAATCACTGAATTTTTCTCATTAATATGCGGATGTGTAGAAGCCATTCATGCTACATAGATTTATCTGTTAGTCTCCTTATTTCTCGTTTGATTCAATTTTTACCATTAGTGGCTTCAAAGATTTGGGAAGGGTGAGGTGGGTTTTCAGGCAATGTTTGTGTGCCTGTTTTCCCAGGAGTTTCTATATGCAGACCCTAGAGAATCATCTGGGGTTTATAGATAAGAAAGTAACAATTGCCCCATTGATTTTCAAAAGATGTGGAGTCCTGTAGGCAGAACCCCATTAGGCTGTGCCCATAAAGGAACCAGCAGCTTTTCACTGGTGTACTTGTTAAAGATTACCAGCCTTGATAGTCCTAAATTTCAAAAGCTGGCAGAGTTGAGAAAAGAATAAGCAAAAGTAGCAACAATAGCCCTGTGACTGTGGCACACTATTGTTTGGGCTTTTGGAGACCAAACATCAAAAGAAATTTTCTTTCAAAAGAGTGATTTGAGATATAATGCAGCTAAATTGTTTTGTGTTGTGTAAGTTTCAGGTTACAGAAACAACCACAAATTAATTCCTAGCAAGCAGCATGACATAGCTGCCCCCTCAACAGGCATTTGAGTTCTTATCCCAGTTTGTACTTAAAATTGCTATTAATCTTAAAATTACACGACATCATTTCTTTCTTTCTTTCTTTTTTTCTTTTCCTCCTCCCAAGGGTGGTTACTTACCTGTTTGGTGAAAAAAGTTGCTGTGGCTTTAAGGTGAACTTTTAAAGGGGGGAGCTCTCTTGGGAGGCAGCCAGCTGGTTCCGCTCTGTGTGGATTCCATTCAGATCTTACTCTATAGATTTCTGGTGCCTTTTCCCTCTCACCTTCCGTAGAAGATGTGAATAAATATCTTGTTGCCCCCTTCTTTTATTTTTTCTATAGCAGACTATGAATCCTCCCCTTCCACCACCCCCTCTCCTGGCTGCCACACCGCCAGGCGCTACTGCTGCTGTTGCTGCTGCTGCCGCTGCCGGAATGGGACCCAGGCCTGTGGCAGGATCCACTGACCAGATTGCACATTTACGGCCTCAGACTCGCCCCAGTGTGTAAGTGATGGTGTCATTTATTACTGCTTACGTATTCACTTAAAACTAAGCCCAAACAGTAGAGGTAAAAACACACCTTTCTGATATGAGCTGCTGACAGGCTTATGGCCCACCAAGTGGTTTGTGTTCTGCAGACCTCTGCCCGGTCATGCAAATAATTAGGAAACTGCTGAAACAGAATGAGCCTAACACACCAGCGTGCTAGGCGGCTATCTTGCTGTGGAGTGGTCTTTCAGTTTAGGGAAACATGCCATTTGCTTCTTTCTAATAGCAAACGTGTGGGGCACTGCCCTTTTTTTTTTTTTTTGTACAACTCCTGTTTGAGCTTTCAGTCTTCATTTTCCTTCCTGCAATAGGGCATTAAGGAACAAGAAGGTGTTTCACACAAATCAGATCTAGGCAGATACTAACACACAGTAAGGGGGGGTTGGGAAGAACAGAAGTTCATTGGATTAGACAAAGGGGAATGAATGGAAGGGAGGGGAGATGGGAATGGGAAAGACAGTAGAATGAATGAACTTCACTTTCCTGTGTTCATAAATGAATACATGACCAGTATAACTCCACATCATGTACAACCACAAAAATGGGAAGTTATATTCCATGTATGTATAATAGGTCAAAATACATTGTACTCTCATGTATAGCCATAAAGAAGAAATAAAAAATATATTTCAAAAAACCAAAAAAATCAGATCTAGGTATAAAAAACTATACATCCCCAGCAATAATTATCCAGAAAAGTCTAATTTTTCTGTCCGGAGTTTATTAGTAGCAGAATGCAATAAGATTTTTGCAAATTCTGATTGTGTGGATTTATACATGAGCAGTTTTCAGTCAGAACTGTAGGTTAGTTTGCATATCTGGTTTCCAAGTGTTGATAGGCATAATCACTTTGCATTGCAGGGTGGTTTTGTATTCTCTATGATCTAGACTTTCTTTTCCTTTGATTTTTTTCAAATTCAATCTCCTTCCTGGCTGAGCATATACAAGCAGGTGCAGCCCAAGCCTCTAAGTTGAACTTGTGTTTGGAAGGCAGCATATTGTGCTTCTCAATGGGATTTTATACCATATGTCCTCATTTGAGACTACTTCCCAAGTCTATCAAGTGCCATTTGAAGTGCCCAATTTTCCCAGTGGGAACCTAATCCATAGAAGCAAGTTAGGCACTCTTAGAAACAGCATTAATTCTTTCACACCACGCAAATACCATTTGGTGGGATACTTTCCTCCACACTGGGAGAAAAAGCTCTTGGTAAGGAAGGCCTCCATCTCCATTTAAAATGTAGACAGCAAAACCTCTTTTAAGGGAGACTTGCTGATGCTACTTATAGATTAAAAGATCACTTTCAGTAACATCTGTACAATATTCAACACTTTGTAACAAACAAGAGTTTTGAGCATCTTGGGATATGTCTGTTATCCTGAGATCAAATGTTTTCTTCCCATTCTAGGTATGTGGCTATCTACCCATACACTCCCCGGAAAGAGGATGAACTAGAGCTGAGGAAAGGGGAGATGTTTTTAGTGTTTGAGCGTTGCCAAGATGGCTGGTTCAAAGGGACATCAATGCATACCAGCAAGATTGGGGTTTTCCCTGGCAATTACGTGGCACCCATCACAAGGTATGATTTCGAGTAAATGGTTTACTAAGTTCTAAACAGAACGGCTTTGTTCTTTCCCAGGATTTGCAGCTTGTTCAGATTCCTTCTCGCATTATAATTGCCTCTCACATTACATAGCCCAAGTTTTTAAAATCCATATCTATATCTGCTAAAACCCCTTTTAATGTTAAGATCTTAGCTTACTTTTCACATGGATATGTGTGAAATTATAGGTTTCTACCAATAAATATACTGGGTTGGAAGTTATTTTCTTTAATTTATATGTTAGAAGACTGAACTCTACTATTTTCAGTGTTTTTCTACTAGAAAATAAAAGGAATAGTGTTTAAAATAAGAGCTATGTTATTAATACTTTTATGTTTATGTAATGCCTACTATATACCAGGCATGCTGATTTCTAAACCTATTACATTTATCAACTCTTAGTTCTTAAACAATTCATTGATGTAGTTACTATTATTATCCCCCACTTAATATGTGAGGAAATTGAGGCATAGAGAGATCAAATAACTTGTCTGAGATGACAGTGAAGAAGAGTTCAAACCCATATGGTGTGGATCTATATCATTAACTTGGCAATTACTTCTGAATTCTAATAATTTCAGAAATAAAAGTGCCTTAAGTGTGGCATTGATCCATTTTAAATATGGGCATTTTTGCTCTCCAGGAGATACTTGGCAATAAGTGAACATCGTTTTGATAAAACATTTCAGCATTTGGTCACAACTGAAGGTATAGGGTGCTGCTGGCATTTAGCAGGTAGAGCTCAGGGATGCTATCCCATCCTGCAGTGTGCAAGACAGCCCCTGCTTCCACATACAGAGGAGTCGTCTGGCCCGAATCACAGAAATCCTGTTACAGAATGATAGACTCTTTATATATATGAAAATTTTCTCTTTTATTTAAAGACAATTTACCTTCTGGCCCCTGAGGAAGCTATTCTCGGGAACTAAAAGAAATGACCAGTAATGAAATCAAAATGGAAGAAGCCCCAGGTTTTGACCACTGGACTTTTAATAACAGTCTAGGTTTAACTATGTTAAATCATTCTTTAAATGTCCTGATTTTAAACAAATGGCTTAATGAACTGACATGTTTGTCAGCTGTTGGCCTTGATTTATAGGTTGCCAGCAGCCTGATCAAATGAAAATCACTATTGTTGCAGATGGTGACAGAATGTTAGCTTTAATTTGACTTGCAAATTTTTAATCAATATAAACCTTCTATTCTGTATATGTTAAAATTGACATTCAGAATCCAGCCCATCCAGAAAATGGCAGATAAAACCTCCCTGGTACAAAAAAAGTAATAGTAATAAATAAGGAAACAACGACAAACAATAGTAAATAAATGAAATTGGTCAAGCTGAAATTCAAAAACAGATTATTGTAAGTCTCTAATTCTGGGGCAATTCTTGCTTACAATAAATGCTCTCTGAGTCATCATGATAAATAATAAGGATGTCTGGGCTATTAAAATACCCTACCTACTAGAGACTTGCTCTATACAGAATGGTCATTGTCTAAATGACTTTAGAATATGAAAAAAATACATTACACAAAATCACTTTGTACCTAATATAATTAAGTTCATAGTAAATGAATTTGTTTAGAGCTGGCCATACCCCTATAACTGTGTAAATACTGAAGGAACAGAAGAGTACCATTTTATACCAGCCCTACCTTCAAGGAACTTTCACTGAGTCATCAGCACTTAACATCAGATTTATTTCTAAAAAAAAGAATACACAGCATTGTGTAATCAAGGGCCAAACTATAAACACTATTGTTGAATATAAAAACAGAACAAAGGAAGGAATCTGCATGAAACAGTGGAACCAGAAGGTCTTAAACTTGGACCTTAGGCAAGACTTCTGGAAATGATGAGATTTGTGCTGGGTCTTGAAACAAAAGAGATTAAAATAGGTTAAGGGAAGCCAGAAAGGATATTCCCAGAGTGTGTGCATATGTGTGTGTACATATTTGTATGTGTACACACAAGTACTTGAGTAATGGGTCTGAGGCAAGTAGAGAGAAGGTCAGAAGCTGTGGAAATGAGGCTACTATAAGGGAACACACCTGGTTTATCTGGTAGGTGAGAGCAGGAGAATCCAGGGTGTTGGCAGTCAGTGGGGGATGCGTAGTCGCAACATGGAAAACTGAACCCAGCAACTGTATATTCTTGAGCAGAGTATGACATGTGGTCTCTGGTGACTCAGAACAATTTCAAGACCTTTCTCTGCCTCAGGGCCATCATTTCTTTGAATTTGCTCATCTTAAAACTTCGTAAAAATAATTCCATTCATTTTTTACAACATTCTGTCTTTTAAGCTCTGAGTCATTTTTCTTGCATTTAATTATTCTGTCTCCCATTTAGCTGATGGATTAGGCTTTCTTTCTGTTTCTGTCTTGGCAGGACAGTGACAAATGCCTCCCAAGCTAAAGTTCCTATGTCTACTGCGGGTCAGACAAGTCGGGGGGTGACTATGGTCAGTCCTTCCACTGCAGGAGGGCCCATCCAGAAGCTCCAGGGAAATGGTGTGGCCGGGACATCTAGTGTTGTCCCCACAGCTGTGGTGTCAGCAGCTCACATCCAGACAAGTCCTCAGACTAAGGTCCTGTTGCACATGACTGGGCAGATGACAGTCAACCAGGCCCGCAACGCAGTGAGGACAGGTAAGAAGAAAAGATGGGGACACATCAGGGAAAGAATTTGCCTGTTTAATAGCAGATTATTTATAGCAGATATTCAGAAAAGTAGGTATAACATTAAAATGATGAACAGTGGTATAATAAGCCAGGAATGGTGGAACATGCCTATAATCTTAGCAACTTGGGAGGCTGAGGCAGGATGATCGTAGGTTCAAGGTCAGTCTCAACAACTTAGTGAGGCCCTAAGCAGCTTAGGGAGACCCTTTCTCAAAATAAACGGGCTGAGGTAAATAGTTCAGTGGTAATAGTTCAGTGGTAAAAGCCCCTGGTTCGATCCCCAGTATATAACCTTTCCTCACCTCACCAAAAAAAACAAAACAAACAAACAAAAAAACCCACGCATACATAGTGGAGTAAAAGCAGGCACAATCTAATCAGTAGTACTTTATATCTGTTTATTTAGGCTAAGTCTGCTCTGCAAGTTAATTCAAACCTGATTTATAGTACTAAAATCTAAAAGGAATTAAACTAATCCTAAGGATGTCAGTAGTATAGAACCTGAAGATAGAATTTCTAGCCAGGTGCAGCGGCACATGCCTGTAACCCCAGCTAATTTGAAGGCTGAGGCAGGAGGATCTCAACTTGGAGGCCAGCCAAGGCAACTTAGGGAAATTCTGTCTCAAAGAGAAAAAGAAAATATGACTTTGGTAATCAAGATTGTACAGTTTCATATCTCACTGTTCCTAGCTGAGTGATTCTTCGCTCACCAGCATGTTAATTATTGTTGATGTACTTAGTTGTGAGTCTGTTTTAGACCCAATAGAATCTTAAATAGCTCTTTTGGTTCTGTAGCGTTGAAAACCTACCAAGAGTCTTGGGTAACAATGGCGGGGTAAAGTAAAGGCTTGTAAATTCTATCAGAAAAACAGAAAGAAGAAAAATGGTCAGTGATGAGCCAGGCATGGTGACATTTGCCTTTCTATAATCCCAGCTACTCAAGAGGCTGTGGTAAGAGGATCGTAGGTTTAAGACCAGTCTGAGCAACATAGACCCCCAACTCACATAAAGAAAAGAGAAATGGTTAATAGAAATCGAGGGCTGACCTGGAAGGAAAATAATGTCTGGAGATCCAGCCAAGATTTTAATTGCATTTAAACTACTATCCATCCATTCTTTATTGTAATAAGTGGGAATAACAACCTTTCATTATGTCTGATGCAGTGGACTGGCTCATGTTTCAGTAAGTAGCATTTGGTAGAAAGCTGACTTTTGCTGTGTTTCCTCCTGTCATCTACCAGTTGCAGCACATAACCAAGAACGCCCCACGGCAGCGGTGACGCCCATCCAGGTACAGAATGCCGCCTGCCTCGGGCCTGCATCTGTGGGCCTGCCCCACCATTCGCTGGCCTCCCCGCAGCCTCTGCCTCCAATGGCAGGCCCTGCTGCCCACGCTGCTGCTGTTGGTATCAGTCGAGCTGGTGCCCCCCTGGCCTGTGCTGCGGCTGCTTCGCTGACCTCCCCGAGCATCACCGCTGCCTCTCTGGAAGCCGAGCCCAGTGGCCGGACAGTGACCATTCTCCCTGGACTTCCCACATCTCCAGATGGCTGTTCATCAGCTTGTGGGAGCAGTTCAGCAAGCAAACCAGACAAGGACAGTAAAGTAAGAGCACGCCCCTTCTGTGCCCGTGCCGCATCCTTTGGTGTCTAGCTAATGCACACACTCCTTGTTTGAGTCCTTTTAGGGCTTACCACAGGCGAGCCACTGTGCCCAGAGCCAGGAACGCAGTGGGGAGGAAACGGGGCACCACCCTGTCCTGCATTCAGACTCCTGCCAATTGCCTGGCCCTCTGTGGGCATTAGGGAGGCCACGGTGAATAAGACGGGTGACCCGCCTTTTGCACCTTGGTCTTCTGGAGGAACTTTCTTTCCCCTTTGGTCACTCATTCTTTCATTATTTTACTGTCCTCGATTTTTCGTGTTCACTCGTTCTTGCTTATTCACAATTCTGTAAAAAAAAAAAGAAAAGAAAAAGAAATGAAGACACAAGAGGTTGAAACTGTTGGTTAACAGTATTACTTGTGGCTTTATTTTATCTACAGTACATCTGACATCATCAGCATGGGTCCTTCAGAGAAAGAACCTGAAATATAGGAAAAAAAATGATTTTCTAAATTCATACATATTTTTTACATCTCTCAAAAGAGACATTGATAGTGATTAAATGTGAACAGGAGAGAAGAGCTAATAGCGAGGCCTGCCTAATAGTACTGCAGTCAGCACTTGTTCCTCAATATTTCATGCATTTCTCTTAAAGCTGTGGATCAGTCCTGGGAAGCTCTAGGGTAATCATAAACTCAGCACCTGGTTCAGTGGTAATGTATGTTGCTATATTTAAATGGGAAGGTGGGCCTGTAAACAGGAATTTATAAAGAAATAAACTTTACAGCTTACTAAGAAGCTAATATGTAACTTTTAACATGAGAGATTTTGAAAAAGATTGGTATCTGTTCAGCGTTTATAATCAACTGCATTAAACTCAGACTCAAGCCAACACATTCAATTTTGTTAATATCATTAAAAATTTTTTTGTGGTTTAGATTTTAAGGCATGGGCACAGGGTGTCCCATGGCCCTGGTCACTGATAAGAAAGGGCTTCTTCAGCCTCTGCCCTCCCAGGACTCCTAGTGTAGCATTCATCAAATCTCTGAAGCTTGAGTTTCCTGTGGTCAACAGAATAATGGCTCCTAGAGATGTCTACCTCCTAATCCCTGGAAGCTGGGGATATGTTTCCTTGCTGGCAAAAAGCACTTGGCAAATGGGCTTAAATTAAGAGTGGCTATCTGGGCAGGCCCAGTGTTAAGTACAGGGATTTTCCTGAAGGGGAGGCAGTGGGGTCAGGAGAGAAGCAGAAGGAAAAACAGACAGGTGAGAGTGATGAGAGAAAGGGGTGCACAAGCCAAAGAATCCAGCAGCCTCTAGATCTAAGAAAAGCAAGGAAATCCATTCTTCCCCACAGCATCTAGGAATGGAGCCCTACCAGCAACCTTGATTTTTCAAGACCTGTTTCTCACCACAAAGTGATGATAATGTTACAGCAGCAACTAATCCAGGACCTTGAGCATCATCCCCTTGAGTACCCATCCCTGACCACAGGGGCTGCTAGTGCCCCAGCTCTGGGTGGTTCCCGGTCATCGTCAGACAGATCTAACTCAGAGGAAGGTCACTGAGCACACATCTGTCTCCCTGTGCCCTCCCTTTATAGTAAGGGGCCTCTTGGAACATATCGGTCTTTTTACATAATGCCGTGTGGTGTTCACAGTTGTCCCCTTATGTATTCTTTTTTGTAAGGTCATACTCTAGAATTGTTTTCGCCTATTCTGCATGTCACAAATTTCCCAGTTTTCCCTTCTCAAGTCTACTATTTCATTTGATGTTCCACGTCTATTGATAGAAACTCAGTAATTCCATGATCATCATCCCTTAAATAATCACGAATCCGGGCTGAGGTTGTGGCTCAGTAGTAGAGCACTTGCCTAGCATGTGTGAGGCACTGGGTTCAATGCTCAGCACTGCATATAAATAAATGAATACAGTAAAGGCCCATCAACATCTAAAAAAATTTTTTTTTAAATCACAAATCCTCACAACTAAGGGTCATTTAGCCCACATTCCTAAATCACCTCTACTAGGGTATCATGGGGCCACTTGCCAGATGCTACATTGAAAGCAAATGTCTTGCACACTCTATCCAAACATGTGCCCCTTATTTTTGCTGTCACTTACTAGTAGCAAACATTTCCTGGAAGAGTCTGCTCAGATTCTCCCTTCCTTTCCTAAGTGCTTGTAAACTTTTCATTTAATACTATTCTAGAATTTCCTAGTCTGCAGAGTGCCTTGTCGTCTTTTTGACGACATCCTTGTCGTCTTTTTGAAACATCCCCATCTTTGCCCGCTGAGTTGACCTTGATCCCCAGGTTCACCAGAATCTCTCATAGATTATTGGTTGCACTTCAGCTGTTAATTTTCTCTGCACTCAGAAGTGAATTAACCTGTCAAGAGTATCCATTTGATCTCTCAATCCATCTCTTCACCCATTTCCCTCTGATCAAGGTTTCTTCTTTTCCAGTATGAAGATTATCCTTCCCTTTTCTCCCCGATCTGAGAACCACTGTACACCCCAGATAGCAGATCTGTGTCGTTCTTGTTCTTTTTGTTTCAAACATAACTTTTAAAATTCCCTTTTAAATTTTTTTTTTTTTTTTTTGTCTTCAGCATTTTGGCAAGTTTAAGTTCATTCTGATCTTTAGCTTTCTTGAATCGCTATGGGCCATGCCATGTTCTTTGTTACGGGCCCTCCTCTTGATCTTTTTGTACAAGTCCTTTAAAAAGTGTGAGCCCATTAGGCTGCTCCCTGGGGAATCACATCGGTACCTTTGGACACCTACATTTTCATCTGCCCAGATAATTTGCAATTGTATAGGTAGAATTTCATTTTGAGAGTCTTTCCTTTCCTCTTGAACATCTTCCCTTTTGAGTTTCATATCATGCATGTGTTTTCTTTGAACTTTTAAAATCAGTCCTTTGAAACTGAAGAGTTAAAACCTACCTCCAGCCTCTTCTGGGTGCCTTCTTATAAGTTCTTGGTATTTCTGCTTCTCCAGGAGAGCATGTCCATCCAGCTCCTGGCTGGTCTCTGCCTCTCCCCACAGTTGATCAGAATCAGATCCAGAATTGCAACATGCTCAGCTTTCTGTGAGATTAAACTATCAAGTCAAGGGAAAAGTATATGAGAGTCTTCTCTTGCCTGGGGTGTTCCTTTTGAATCATATTTTATTTGGAAGTCCTATCTCACAAAATCTTAGGTATATCTAGAAGTTATGTTTTTGTCCCGGAGTTAAAGTCTCTAGCTAACTTGGTATGTGTCCTCTGTATTGGATCACAGATATCTGGAATACTCTATATTTTTAAACATAATCTCAGTTATCACTTGTTTGAAATCTGGGCCTATCATTGTTACTTTTCCTTCTACGAGATCCCTGATTTCTTTTATAATCATGAGTTTAACAGCTTTTGTCTCAAGTCCTCACCCCCAAATTCCTCACAATTCTCTCTTAAGGAGCCAACCACAGGTTCTCTTCAGTCAGCTAACATTTTGAGGACCTGTCCGTTGTTCTTGATTTTCTTGAGAGCTTCCCATCCGGTTTTTAAATGTTGATTGTCTTCTATTCTGAGCCCTTTTCCTGAAGTCTCTGCTGATTATTTTTTTTGCTCAGACCATTTTCCTTCCTCCCCATTCTTCTTTAGCTGTCAGAAATAAGACTGTGTGTTTTGCCATTCAGTTTTCTAGAAGGGAAGCCCACCCTCCCTTTGAAGCCAACACAATCACTGTCTTGCCCTTGCTGAGAACTGGGATCTAGACCAGGTCTCCCCAGTGCAGATCCACACACACAGAGTTCCACTAAGAGCAGCCTTTGTGATCTGTGGTGACAGGGAAATGCATCTGTTCTTATTCTTCCCTTGTGCTTCCAGAGACATTGCCTGCACAGGACACACAGAAGAGAACAGTGTGGGCTTGATTCAGATCTCACCATCACCCCTTACTAGCATGATGATTTTAGTTTAGAGAGCTTCAGGCAGTGAGAATAATAATGAATTTCTGCCTCATCAGATTGCTGTGAATAAATGTAGAAATCCTCCTCCTGAAAGCATTTAACAAAATTCCTGAAGCTAGTGGTGTTTTGATCATCTCTACAATTTCATATGGCCCTTCCCACAGGGCTCCTCCTTAAAACCCCTTTCCTGGTCCCCTGTATCTCAGGCAGTACCCTTGGGCCATCACTTTCCCCTTATCCTGCTTTATTCTTGGACAGGCAAAGGGCCTATTTTATAGCCACGTTTATGTCTCTGCTAGGCAACATGAGCCGTTCTTTGTCTTCTTTGCTTTGCTTCTTTGTCTTCTTATATCCCTGAGTCTAACACTTTGCCTTCTTCATGTTAGACACTCTGTAAATACTTGTTCAAAGTGTAAGTGATTACTATAGACAATCATGAGTTAAGTTTTTGAGATTCCTTACCTAAGAACAATCACTGAGTTTTAGGAGTCTGGCTATATAAATTATTGATGGCCTATGGCTCAGCAATACTATTTTTTTGGTAATTTCTGCATGTCTGAGGGAAAAAACAAAAACAAAACCAAAAAGGAAGACTCAATGGGAGAATGTTGTTAATTGTGAGTCTCTCAAATAAAGTTTATTTCTGCTTGGGAAGGTGCTCCAATTTGATGTTGCGCACATCAGACTCATTGTTATGTGACTGATAGACAGGAATTAAGTTGATGGTCAGAAATTATTTCATATGTAAAAATAACTCTGATTATCTGGTGATCATTTTCTGACCCAGATAGTTGTTATGTTTTGTTTTTTGTTTGTTTGTTTTATTGGTATGTGATGCTGTTTGAAATCATCAGTTCTTAAGGGAAAATGATGATTCTAAAACCATTATTTCATCTGGGAATAATTTCTTGGAAAACTCACAGGAAATGAGTTATTAAGGTTTATGTTAAAAGATAGACCCCCCCCCGTTCATGTGTGCTAACATTGCATTTTAAAAAATTGCTTTGCTGAAGTGTAATCTGCATTAATTCATCCAGTTTTCATTTCTGCTGTTTTATTTTGAAAACAAAGGTGCCCTTAGATGATAAGTGTCTGAATTTGCAAAGTGATCTCCCAAGTGGCATGTTGTGCTGCTAATAAACACCAGAATATGAAATTAACAGCACAGCTCCCTAGAACTAGGGCTGCATCTTTCCTGTGTTCCCATCCCCTCCCTGTACCCGCTGCACCCCGCCATGATACCTAATCCTCTGCTTTCTGCTCCATGGGTAGTCAGAATCAGCTGATGACGATAACACCTCCCTTAGAAGTCATTAAAGCAAGCTGTATTTAATATATTTAATCATTTTCAATGAACCAAGTCATCTTTCTTCTTAATCACTTTAAAGGCTGTTCCCTGAGTGCATTTCAGTTATCTGATATTCTTCTGAGTGCACGGTACTGAGCTTTTAAGCAACATCTTTACCTATGGCTTGCTGAGTCGGTAATTTATCAATGGACTCAATGTCCTTGGCGGATCCATGGGGGTCCAGGGATTAGAGTGTGCTCTCTTACATCATGGCAGGACTAGCTAGAAGTTGCAGCTGATAGATACCTTCAAAGCGTAAGTTATCAGACATTATTCCTCCCAGCACATTTCTCAACTCTTTGGACCTCAGACTCCTTCCAAGAAGTGGGGCCACAGCACTGGCAGTTATTTATTTATTTATCTATCTATTTATTTATTTATTTATTTTTAAATATTTTTTTTCAGTTGTTGATGGATCTTTACTTTATAAATTTATTGTTTGTATGTGGTGCTGAGGATCGAACCCAGTGCTTCATGCATGCTAGGCAAGCGCTCTACCACCAAGCCACAGCCCCAGCCCACTGGCAGTTATTTAGTTAGGGTACTTCATTGACTTTTGAATAGAGAAAAGCTTTTGTTTTCTCTGGGTTGGGGAAATACAAAACTCCTATTTTATCTTTTCAGCCCTGTCACTAGCTAAATATTTGGCCTGCCTTCCACTAATCTTATCCTTTTCCAGTATTGTCCTGGCCTCTCAGCTCTAACAGGTGACAGAGAAGGCCCTGAGTGAAATAGGTGTGTAAGATACAGTTTCTACACTCAAGCAGGTAGTCCAGATTTGTAGGTTCATTTATTGGAATGCAAGTAGTAGCCTATTGGATAATGTGGCATTAAATGTGTGAAGAAAAGCCAGTAAGGTGAGTGGAAGCCAGGCCTTTAGGGGAAATGCAGAAGGATCTTGCTCAGCCTTGGGGAGGGGTTGAGGGAATCTGGCTGTGCTCAGCTGCAGCCCAAGTCAAGCTGGTACAGAAATGACCTTAGCACACACTCCGTATCCCTCTTAACCCTGCTTCCCATTTCCAGCCCGTGGGATAATGCACACTGTAAGCAGCATTAAGCAAATGGGGACTGTGGTGCTTGCTCATCATCTGATAAATGATTGCTCTGGTCTCCTCATTTCTGCCATTCTGGCTCTAATGGAATTGTGTTATTGTGGATTCAGATTCATTTCCCCAAGGGTTTTTTTTTTTTTTTTTACTGTTTCTGAACTAACTCATATTTCCAAGAAAAATTTCACAGTGTTATATTTCCTTGTGGGTCCCTGATAATTCCATGTTACTTAGTGGGCCTTAGTAATTCTGATTTGCTTATAGAGTTTTCTGAAGAAATAGATCTCTCTGAAATGTTTAATTTTCAAGCAGTGTTTCCATACAGAGGACTTAATGATGTAGTTGACATCTTAGTAAAACAATTTAAGATAATGATTTTAAAATGATGTTAAACTTGGTGATCAAAAAACATTAGCACTTCAAGTTTGGAAGTGAAGGAAAGCTAGTTCAAGCTCTGGCTTTCTTAGCAGAGCAAAGCAGAGAAGTGTCAAAAGAGGCAAAAATTTGAGAGATGGCTTGTGGGAAATTGTTATTTGTGCATTTGCTTACAAAAAGAGATTAAAATATTAATATACTGAAGCTTTCATTAAAATGTTGTGGCATTTTGCGTTTCTAATCAAGGAAGTGCTTGCACAATAGAAATGACTTGACTTCTGTTATTATTGGCTGGTTAAATTTAATCAAGGTGACAATGTGTGAGAAGTGGTTTAGCACTTCACGCCAATGAAGGTATCATTCCTGTAAATGATGAGGCTCAAATCTGTGGGTGTGGAGTAACTGCTGCATTTAGGTTTTCATTTCATTCAGCTCCCTTACAATAGAGACAGCATACTCAGAATTTCAGACAATTAAATCCATCATCTGAATTTTGCATTTCATTCTTAAATATCTACTTGGAATTTTATCAAACTGAAATGTAAATTGGTGAGTTTTTTGTTGTATCATTTTTTATCTGCTTATTACCCTTATAGAAGATGATGATGAACAACAGGATGTCTAACACGAACAAAAGCATGCAGGCTGAATGGGAGGAGAAGCAGCAGCAAATGGTTAGGTTAACACTGCACCAAAACTGGTCGCCAGATTACTAATAATCAAGTGTTAACAAATAGTTTTAAAAGAGCCAATCAAAAGTGGAAACTATAGGGACCTATAGATTGTAACAACAATAGTACTGTCCATCTCCAACTACTGTCCCTATTTCTTTTTTTCTAGAAAGAAAAAAAGGGTTTATTGAAGTTGCTTTCTGGTGCTTCCACCAAACGGAAGCCCCGAGTATCCCCTCCAGCATCGCCCACTCTGGAAATGGAGTTGAGTGGTGGCGAGTTGCCCCTGCAGGGAGCCGTGGGTCCTGAGCTACCACTTGGGGGAGGCCATGGCAGGGCCGGCTCCTGCCCCGTGGATGGGGATGGCCCAGTCACTGCGGCACCGGCAGGAGCAGCTCTGGCCCAGGATGCTTTCCATCGGAAGACCAGCTCCCTGGACTCCGCAGTGCCCATCGCTCCACCTCCTCGTCAGGCATGTTCCTCCCTGGGTCCTGTCGCCAATGAGTCTAGGCCTGTTGTTTGTGAAAGGTGAGTTCACTGTCATTCTAGTAGAAAACTATAAATTGAATAACAAGCTTTATGCTGGAAAATACAATCTGATATCTAAGGTATTTTTTTGCATCCCTGTTTTTAGCTAAATTTGTAATAACAGTCAAGCTCTGACTCTCTTCACTTGCTGCAGTAGACTCTGGTCTCCTTCCCTCCTGTCCCTAGATCTCTTCTGTTGGGTAGTCTCCAGACCTCTTTTTCTTTATTTTCCCTGCTCCGCCCCTCCAGAATGCCTCCAGATGAAATTTGTCAATCACCAGAAACTGCCTTCTTCCTGCTTCCGGTCCATCACCAGCAGTCACTCCCTTTATTTAACCCTTGCATTTATTAAAAGTTGATTTCCTCACCTGCTGGTTTAAAACAGCTAGAGAATTCTGGCAGCTTAGACAATTCTTTCCTTCTTCCTCCCGACCCAGACGAGTGTGGCTATCCTCAGTCTTTGTTCTGACTCTTCTCCTGACCCAGTGACTTGGTTCCGTACGCTCAGAATAAGGAGCTCTCTTTTAGTGATTCTGGCCTTGAGTAATGATTACAAATGGGAGCAGTTCTGTTTGCTATAGCCAGTGGGGTTCTAGGAGTGTGTTAGAAAAGAAAATATACTTAGCCGGGCGCGGTGGCTCACGCCTGTAATCCCAGCACTTAGGGAGGCTGAGACAGGAGGATCGCGAGTTCAAAGCCAGCCTCAGCAACAGCGAGGTGCTAAGTGACTCAGTGAGACCCTGTCTCTACATAAAACACAAAATAGGGCTGAGGATGTGGCTCAATGGTCGAGTGCCCCTGAGTTCAGTCCCTGGTGCCAAAAAAAAAAAAAAAAAAAAAGAAAAGAAAATATACTTAATGAGACAAAATCGACTTGGATTATACAAACTAAGAAATGAAATACTGTTCATTACCCAGGAAAACATCATGAAGAACCCTAAAAGCAGTGTGCTATTTTCACATAACATACAAATATATAAATTTTGTTTTATGTCTTTTTTTCTGTTTCTGTAAGCTTCATTCCCTTCATTTCATTTCATAAATAAAGCAAATTTCTAATTCATGAAAATGTTGTCTTCTTCATAGCATTTTCCTTGTTACAGAACTGAAATCTTACTATAAAGCACTGTAGTTTAAAATGACTTAAATTCACTTCAGCACTGCATTTTTTAAAATTTATTTACTTATTTATTGCTGTGCTGGGGATTGCCTGGCCTCACGCATGCCCCAACAAGCATTCTGCTACCGAGCTGCATCCCCAGCACTTACCTTTGTCTTTCAGATAGAGCCATGTGAACATTTGTACTCATCAAAATCTAAAGTCCTCATTTATATGATTTTGTGGCATAATTTTTTACTTAAAGATAAACCGTGAGGGCTGGGATTATAGCTTAATGGTAGAGCACTTGCCTAGCATGTGTGAAACACTGGGTTTGATCCTTAGCACCACATTAAAATAAATAAATAAAATAAAGGCATTGTGTCCATCTACAACTAAAAAAATAAAATAAACTATGAAGTGCTGGGGAGTGATACTGGCCAGATTTTATTGTTATATTGTGCACATGTATGAATATGTAGCAACAAATCCCATCATTATGTACTACTGTAACACACCAGTTAAAAAATGCGGGAAAAACTATGAAAAATGGAAAAGAATAAACTTTAAGCAATCTATGTGCATTAAGTACAAAATACACAGTTTGTGTTTTTATAGTGAAGTTAAATAATAATTCTGATTCTTATAAAACCAGTTGTGAAATGAGTCATTACCCTAAAAAAGCATCTCCTCCTTAAACTTGGAATCATTCTGTCTCATCTGTTGTGCTCTTGGTCAGGCTTTGAAGTTGTGTCCTGACTTCACTTGATCTTCTGTTCTGAGAGTCAGGCTTTTTGTTGTAGTGCTGTTACTGTGCTTTCCAGGGAGAGGCCCTCCTGTCCCTAGAGATAGTCCGGTCACTTGTGTATTTTCTTTTGGTCACAAAGGCCCCTTCTTTCCCTCCAGACATTGATCTGCAGTTTCCTGCATTCTCCGAGGCGCTCTCTCCTTTTCTCTGTCATTTTGGTATTTGTGTGATGGTTCACTTGCCCAGACTCTCCCTAGGCCCTGACTCAGGCACTGCTAGCCTCCTACCCCATTATGCATTCCTTTTCAGTTGCCAGATGTCCTCAATCTCTGTGGCTTCTGCATTCCAGCCTTTTCCTCTTAGAGGGGCTCAGTTCAAACAGCAGGCTCCTGCTGTTCAGCATGCCTGAAAAGGAGAAATTACTAGTGAAGACAGGGGATGGCGTTTCAGGGAGCAAGGGATGCACATCAGACAGGGAACATGGAGAATTTAATGAAGGGACAGATGGGCTCGGGTACCGTGGCATTCTCTCGGAGGTTTTTTATATAACCATTTCAATTTTTAGGAGTGGGAAATCGGTCTTTGGAGAAGATTTCTGCCCAAGTTTATATTTTTATAATTCATACGCTCAATGGAATATTAAATACAATAGCCAGACCGGCCAACTCTTCACAGCTCTTTACTTTCGTACGGTGATGGGAATGGTATTTATTTAGCTTGGATTCTTAAGTCTGCCTGACTGTAAAAACACCAGGAAGATAGTATAAGAAAGTGTGCTATTATCTACCAGAAAGGAATTTTTTAATAGAAAGCTACCAAGGAGAGCTGAGCATATAGTCCAGTGGCAGAGCACTTACCTTAGTATATGAGGCCTAGATTCAATCCCAGCACCAGGAAAAATAAAAAATAAATAAAAATAAAAAGCTATCAAGTGTATAATTTAGAGATTACCTATTTGCATATTTCAAAAATTTTAGCACAGTAAAAAGTATTTACTGCTTAATATGAAGGAAAAATCAACTTTCACATCAATATGATTCAGAAAGCCTTTGAAGATGTTATGTTTCCTTGATTGACAATGTAAACAACAATTCTTGCTCCCTCAAAATGCAGAAGCCCAGGGTTCTTTTGGTAAAACTTTTACTGATAGAATTTCATAGAAATATTTTTAGTGTATGATATTGGGACAATATGGATAGGGATTCCTACAGATTATAATGAGAGCAGGGATCAAACCCCTCAAATCATGACTCTGTCCCATAAATCTAAAGTACAAGGAATAAATAAATGACTAAAGTTTAAAAAAAAAAAGAAAGAAAGAAAGGAAAAACATGACTGGGGCTGCCAGTGCTGTCAATGGAAAGAAGCATTCATGTGATGTAAAGACTTAAGCAGTCTCATAATAAGGAAGGACCAACCTTGAAGTGTGTTGACAGGTCTCAGTGTCAGCTGAGGGAATTCTCTAAGGAACAAAAGGATTCTTTTGTGTTTGTGAGAGAGACTGAAGAAAACAAGCAAGAAATAGCACTCTTTCCTGGAGGCAGAAAATGTATAATTGATGACAGCAGAAATAATAGAACAAAAATTTTCGGCTCTATTTTAGGATTGAGAACAAATAATTAGGAAATTGCAAAGAGAAAGTAGAAATAAAATATTTCTGAAAGGATGGCAAATAAAAGAATACTATGTGTAACAGCCCCCCTCCCCCCATATACATACATATATACATATATATATATATATATATGACTTAGGGAGACACAGCAAGTCGACTCTCTCTCTGTGTGTATTTTTAAGTTTAGGAATTAAACTGATAACCACATACCTATAAGCCCATCTCCTAAACTGGAAAAGAACCTATGATCTTTGATCAGGGATTAGGCTAGAACACTTAGAAACAAATTGGATAGAGATATATTCATAGGAAGGCCGTTGGGCTTAACCAGCATGATTAATTTCTTTAAGTCAGTGACGATGAACCCACTGGGTGAAGCGACAGACATAATTTACTTGGACTTTGAGCAAGCTACCAAGCCAGCTAGCACGGTTTTGTGAGTGAAATGTGAAATTGGATATTAGATTGCTCTGACAACTGGCAGAAGGCAGTGATGGTTGCTCACCCAGGCCAAGGTGATAGATCGAGTGGCTCCCAGAGTTACAGGGAGGCCAATTTGGGATAAACCAGGGGAGATTAGAAATGACGAACTTCATAAAACACCAGAAAAGCCAGAAAAATCAAGGAAATAGAAAATGTGTGCTAATGAAAGATTGCCAGGTGAAAGCTAGAATACTATAGCCCAAACCAGGAGGTTTGTCATTGGATGTCAGTGGAATTTCTTTACTTAGTAGCAAGACGTGTTTCTCTAATTTTACCCTGGCACCTGTCACTGGAAGGTGCGTTAATCACACAGCCACGCAGAGGCAGAGGCTCGTTGGGGTCTGAGCCACACCCCACACCTACACCACAGTTCTTTGTTCAAAGAGATCAGGGGGAACTTTCTAGCAACCATGGTACAAGTAAGCTTGTACCATGCTTGTACCATGCTCTCTCCCTTCCTCCCTTCCTCCTTTGTAATATTTCCTTTCTCTTTATTCATTTGTTCATCTTATTTTTGGAACTGTGGCAAAATACAGATAAAATTTACCAACCGATCAATGTGCAATTTACCAACTGATCAATGCATCAAGTGCATGTGCATTGTTTATGACCGTTCACCACGGTCCATCTCCAGAAATATTCATCATCCCACCCTGAGCCTCTGTATCTTTTAACAACTCCCAGTCTGTGATCCCATAGACCCTGAAGCTGCCTTTCTCCTTCTTGTCTCTGTGAGTGACTATCCTGGATGTATCATAATACAGTGTTTGTCCTTTAGTGTGTGTCCTACAATATTTTTAGTGTGTGGCTTATTTCACTTAGCATGATGTTTTCAAAGTTCTTCTATGTTATAGCAGGTGTCTGGATTTCATTCCTTTTTAAGAAACACTTAAAATACGTTTTAAAAAATAGCTTTATTGTACAGTTAGGCCTTTGCATCATGGTGCATGGTTAATAATAATTACCATATATAACTATGCTTGATAGTACGAGACGTAAAGTGAATTTAGCATCATCTCACCCCTCAAGCAGATTATGGTCTGGTAGAATAAATGAGACAGGGACACAGATGGTAATAATATAATGTAGACTGTGCTAAGTGCCATAAGAAATATACATGGAGGCCTCTGGGATTTAGTCAAGCATGAAATTACTTCCAGTCATGGGGCTAAAGATTTCACAGGGGAGAATTGGAGCCAGGCTTTGAGAGATTGATAGGGTGTGGATGGGCAGAGATGCTGTTTAAGAAATTCCCAGAGGAAGGAACTACATGAGCAAGGTATGGAGTGGGAGAAACAGAGGCCATATCTGGGAGACGTGTTCCAGCTTGGGTGGTATTTGGTATATTCATGGTGATAATGGCAGCTGTAGCGATAGAGATTAGGGCTAGATCATTGAGGGCTTTGTGGACTAGTCCGAGGATTAACCTTATAGGCATTGGGGAGCTGTTAATGATTTTTCAGCAAAGGGTAGCTGCTACAAATAGAGTTGCCACTTAAGAATATTAAATGTGTAGAATGGATTGGAGACAGGAGGGAAGTAGATGGTAATGAGGTCACCAACCAGGATGGTGACAGTGACAATGAAGAGGGGTGGATGGGTGCAGGTTTGGGAGGTGGATCAGCAGGTGCCGTGGAAGTCATGGACTCCTGAGGTTGAGAACTGCCCCAAAGCCCTGTTCACATAAAGATGGGCCTAATGCAAGTGAGGCAGAGGGCGGGGCACAGATGTGAAGGGCCTCAGCAGCTGAGCCTTACATCTGTTTGTGGGTCTGTGAACGTTCTCCTTGGCAAAGCTTTTCAGTGCCTGAGATATTTGGCCTGTTGTGCCCAGAATTTGGCCACATGAGTCTGTCTTAGAAAACTCTGTGCAAACCACCTCACAAGGCTCAAGGCCAGGATCTGAGCTGGAAGAATTCTAAGTAGAGTCTGTCACTGCTGCACCTGGTAGTCTTCATACGATCAAGATTGTGTCACAGTTTCCATTATGCACATAGTTTCTCATTCCACCCCCCAGAGGTTTATAACTGAGCAATGAAAATTTGCTCCCACTGGGAACTTGGCAGGAAGATTATGTTCTTAGCCCAGCAGCAGTTCTAGTTCAAAAAAATTTTTTTGACAAAATTGGTTTAGTGCATTTTATAAAATGCAGATATTAATCTAATTCACTTTAAGTTTTTCAAACTATTTTGGTTCCATTTTACCTTTAAAGCAGCTCTCAGAGAACCAGTCAGAAATGGGTCTCATGAGAGATCTACTCTGAATATACTTGGAATCATTTGTATACTTTTTTCTAGAATTGTAAAGCTTTGCTTAAATTTTAACTTGCCCCAGAGGGCAACTACCTCATTTCTTCTTACCTGGATTTTTAGCACATTGACATCAGACCTGAGAAATCTTATCTGTATTCTTCCTTCGGATAAAGCCATAATGAACTTACTTGTCAGAGAATAGATTCTGAAATTCTAGTCATTCTCAGGTTTCTTTAAGTCTCATTATCAGGAGATTCTTCAGGTTGTGGCCTGAGTTTCCTGGGTAGAGGTCCATCCTTTAAACCTCACGGCCTTGAAGTACCAGGCCCCTGGCCTCCTCTTGCATAAGCCATATGATCACAATGGGAGCTAACATTTTGAGGTTGAACTCTGTCAGTTGCCATACTGAGGGCTTTATTAAGGGCTTTATTGAGAGCATTTCATTATAGTCCTATTCTACGGATGCTGAAACTATGACTAAGGAAGCTAAGATAACTGACCCAAAGTTAAGCAACTCCATGTGTCCCTAAAAACTCTGTCACTCCCCCATCCAAGGCCAAGACTTCCCTCACAGTGCCAGGCCTCCTCCCCTAGTCTGTGTTTGATTGAACCCTGACACATGTGTTTATAAATGCTTGTGTCTGAATTAGCTAACCCTTTCTAAACAGTTAACCAACCTCTGTGTTGTGCTTGTGCTTCAGATGTTGGAGAGTATTTGGTCTCTGTGCCCAAAGGCACTGAGTGATTATTTGGGTAGCTACTTAGTGTTTGTAAAGATAAGTTTTGTTTTTTTTGTTTTTGTTTTTTAATAGAATAATAGTCTGATATATGGTCCTTGTAAATGTAAATGGATATGAATGACTGGGGCTGGAAGATCCCACTTGCAGGGTGGCTCATTCATATCACTATTGGCTGGTTAGTTCTGGCTTTCGGAAAGAGACTTCAGTTCCTTACCATGTGGTGGCCTCCATAGGGATGTTGAGTGTCCTTACAACATGGCAGCTGATTTTTTCCCACAGTGAATGATCCAAGAGAAGGTAAACTAGAAGCCATGTATTTTTAATCATCTAGCCTCAGAAATCACATGCGGTCACTTTCATGATACTTTATTAGTCACACAGATCATCCCTGTGCATTGTGGGAGGAACCTACACCAGTATTGAGAATACAGGAAGGCAAGGATCACTGCAGCCCCATGGGGTGTTGGCTGCCATACACCACCATTACCACCCCCCACCATTTGGTTGGAAAAAGCAAAAGGAGTAAAGGAAAGAAATACCACTGGATAAATAGAGAAGGCTAAAAGAATATTTACCCTAAAGTAAGTCACCTTCCTTTGGCTTCCTTGGCTGCTGAATAATCCCATGCAGGGAGACTCAGCAGCAAGGAGGCAGGAAATAAGAAATATTAAACCAGCAAGTTGCTGGAGTGTCTTAAGTGCTAAATCTACCTTTTCCCACTGATACCTGAGTTGAGAAACAAGGAGAAATTGATACAGATCTGAGACTAATAGAATGTCAACCTCATTACTGGTGACATTATGGTGGTGGAATGAATCTGTGGCCAGTCTTTCTTCTATGTCTGGACCTTGGGCCACCTTCCCAACAGAGAATGTGGCTGTGTAAAGCAGATGAACTTCCTTAGCATTCCTACCTCACCCATGCCAAGACCCAGAATAAGAGATGCAAAGAGACAGGCTTTCAGATGTACCACCAGCAGGCAGGCCTGACCCTGACCCCTGTCTGCTTACAACGTAAGGCAGAGCAGAGCCCACTCAGCCTACTGTAGGCAAACAATTCAAAGAGGCCCGAACCCAGATGCTCAGCTCTTCTCCTGGTCTCACCGAATAAATACACCCCTCTCTTCCTGGAGTAGAGGGCAGGACACTTCTCCCCAGTTTGTATGGCCAACATACAAACACTGGGTGGGGTTAAAATGGCTCTCCTGCATAAGTCGTTCAAACAAACCAGTCTGGGCCATTGGTAGTGGACTCATGCACCTCTCCAAACACATTAATGCCAAGCAAGTCTCTGCAAAACAGAGAAGAGTTGTACAGACCCTTATAAACAGACAAGAGTTTTTACAGACTCTTATAAACAAATTCATACTGTTTCCTATTTTTGTTTATTTTGAAGACTCTTGCAGACCAAAAGCACACCATTCTTATCACTGCTTTGAATGGCCTTAACCCAAGTCTCCCTCTCTTTTATAGGCACCGGGTGGTGGTTTCCTATCCTCCTCAGAGTGAGGCAGAACTTGAACTTAAAGAAGGAGATATTGTGTTTGTTCATAAAAAGCGAGAGGATGGCTGGTTCAAAGGCACGTTACAACGCAATGGGAAAACTGGCCTTTTCCCAGGAAGCTTTGTGGAAAACATCTGAGGAGACAAACACTGGGAAGACTTAAAATCACATCACACAACAAAAGAGCACAAAGCAGTTTGATGGAAAGAGCACATCTGTGGACTTCCAAAAGGGTCAGGAGCTGAGCAGAGGGTTGGTGTGTGGCTCCAGAGCCTCAGCACAGCCACACCGGCCAGCAGAGTGAAGCAGGTGTCTGGGTTTCACCACTCGGTTGGGATTGTAAGGTGTGCCTTGTACTGAGCAACCTTTTTTTTTTTTTTTTTTTTTTTAAAGATGTATAACTAAAATGGACAATTGTTTACAAGGCTTAACTAATTTATTTGCTTTTTTTAAACTTGAACTTTTCTTGTAATAGATAAATTCTTTGGATTATGATTTTAAGAAATTATTAATTTATGAAATGAGAGCCAAGGAGAAGCTGGATTATCTCCTGTTGAGAGCGACAGATTTGTTTTGATGTAGAATGCATCTTCCCTCCCTCACCCCTGCCACCCCACCGTTATATTTTGCTTCTTTAAGACAGAATTGCCAGTTCTCTAATTTGGGTTTTCCTTTTTGGGAAACCAAACATACAATTGAGTCAATATCAGAAAGGGCCTGGGGTAGGGAGAAAAACTCGAGAGAAGAAAGTTTAGTGATTCTTTCTAGTTTGATCAGGAATCAACCTGAAGACCTAGTCCTCAATTTAATTTTATGGGTTTTTAATTTCCCTAGAATGAAACCAGTGAAGTGATAAGAAAAAACAAAGCACAAGCATTGACTAGAAATGTATTCAGAAATAATATTTAGTTTTTATAACAGAAGCAGCTCAATTCATTGGTTGGAAAGTAAGGAACATTGACGTACTCGCTGTCTGAGAATGGCTATGAAATGTAATTTCCATTTTACCCCAAGTGATCTGCATGCCCAGGACACATTTGTGAGATGTGGTAGTAAGTGATGCACTTGTGTTCGGGTCAAAGGCTGTAAGAAACACTGTGAAAAGTTTACATTCATCCATTGTGGCTCTTTCTCCACCATCTTGCATGTGTTACCGATTCCCACAGTAATATGGACTGTGCATGGTGTGTGTATTTCATTGCCATTTTCTGCTGAGGTTAGTTTGTACCCAGAATTGACCAATGCAGAAGATGTAAAATAAACAGCATTCTCTACCCCAAAGCCACTCCTGACCAAGGTCTGCTGAGCACACTGCCTCCCTCTCTGGCTAAGGTGTCCATCAGCCATCACACAAGTCACAAGTGAAAATGCTCTGTGTCCTCCCAGCAGGGAAGGATGAGCATATGCAGGAGGCTGCTCCTGAGGCTCTGGAAGGCTGGGTGGGAGCCAGTGTGCCCACACCTTACAATTGTGGCAGGATCCAGCTGAGCCTGCCTTTTTATATTTTTATCCATTCTTTGATGTGTTTGGCCTCTTCCACCGATTTCATTACGGTGCCACGCAGTCGTGGGTCTGGGGAGTCCTGAGAACAAAAGGAGGGAAGGCAGCCTGGTAGTGAGGTTGTTACCACAGTTTTCTCATGGGAACTAAGTAAAGAAACAACAAACTTTTTTTTTTTTTTTTTACACTTTTAAGAATTAATGCTGGGAAATAGAAACATGGACTTAAAAGTCTTCTTGCGATAGCAAGAGGTTTCATTGTCTTAAAAAGATATCGAATGTGGTTGAAAATGAAATCATTCCTAAGTTAACCATTTTTTTCTTTTTTTATAAAACACTGTACATTATGTTCCTGTGTGTTGAATTTTTTTAAAAAAATACTGGGATGTTCATGTAATATATAAAAGTTGGTGAAATGAACTTTAGTTAGGAAAAAAAGCTGATACCAGCTTTCATCTGTGTAAGTTGACACCAATGTGTCATAATATTCTTTATTTTGGGAAATTAGTGTATTTTATAAAAATTTTAAAAAGTAAAAAGAAGACTACTACAGGTTAAGATAATTTTTTACCTGTCTTTTCTTCATATTTTAAGCTATGTGATTGAAGTACCTCTGTTAATAGTTTCCTGGTATAAAGTTGGTTAAAATTTCATCTGTTAATAGATCATTAGGTAATATAATGTATGGGTTTTCTATTGGTTTTTTTGGAGACAGTAGATGGATTTTGTAACAAGGGCTTGTTACACAGTGATATGGTAATGATAAAATTATAATTTATCATTCCTTTTCATGTTAATAATTTGAGGACTAGATAAAATGTTTCAAGATTAAAATTTGATGTTCAACCTTTGTAAGTCCCCTGTGTCAATCCTTAAAATTGTGCTTTAAAAAAAAAAAAAAACCTGGGAGACTTTTGACTTGATTTCTCTTTCATAAAAATTCTTTGCATATACCTCAAACAGCAGGTGTCTGCAAGAATCAGTTTGGCGGTTATAATACATTTTACCTCTCCAAATAACAAAGCTTATTTGTTTAGTTCCTCCAAAAAGATTGAAGTCTTCTGTAAAGAGTCTGTGGGGTCTCACAAGATACTGCACAGTACCTCTGCTCCCTTTTCCCCTTCAGGGTTACTCAAGAGTCTGGTAAGTGCTAGAAGCCATGGAAAGAATAGCAGACCTACAGCCAACCATACGACCCCGTAGGTCTCAACATGGCTTGAGAACTTAATCCTGAGACCTACCATGATTTTAACTTTCCATGAATAGAAAAGACCACATAATTCTTGTTAAAAAATATTTTTCCCATTAACTTTTGCTTACTCTCAAATGACTTGTCAGAATTAAAAATCAGGAATTCCAGGTTGTATTGTAGCTTTACCAAAAACCACCTTTGTAATCATCTGTGTATGCTAGCTATTAATTTCTTCATATTACTGGCCTATCTATCCCACTGAGTGAGGTGAGAGGCAAAGGAGAAAATGTCACTATTTTGAAACTTTAATTTTAATACATTTATGTGTGGCATTAAATTGACCTCTAGTTTCAAATATTTTATCTCACTTTATTAGAGTACGTGATATATAGGAATGGGGTCTAATTGCATTCAGAAGGAAAAAATGAAGGTGATGTTTCCAACCGCTATGCATTTAATTGTCTATGATAATGGTACAACCATTTGATTGATTGATTAACTGACTTATTGACTGTTTAATTGATTGAGACGGTGTCTTGTTATGTTACCCAGGCTGGTGTCAACCTCCTGGGCCCAAATAATCTTCTTGCCTCAGCCTCCTGTGTAGCTGGGACTATAGATAGACACTACTCCACCCAGTTTAGGACAACATTTTTATATCTTCAGAAGTTCAGATGAATATTTTAATCCAGAACTATGAACAGCACTAGTATTCAAGTTTGGAAAGTGCTTTTAATAGATGTTTAACTAAGTTGTGCAACTTCAAGTGTGTATCCATGTGAAATTTTTAAAAGTGTGTTTTGAACCAATTAAACCAAGTCCTTATCAAGATGGAGTCCTATTTAAAAGTACTCCTTTCCAAGGAAAAGAGTTTGCCAGCCTCCCAAAATAAACATTTACAAAAGAGATTAGCCAATATCCAGATTTGGCTAAGGGGAGTAACCTCACGGACTCCTATGGCTCCAGACTGTAATAGGGAGTGCTGGGGAATTTGCTCTGCTCGCCCTTAGTGATCGTCACCAGAGGCCGGAAGGAGCTATTAGACTTAATGGTACCCAGCCAAAGTAAATGATGACACTTTATTTTTTTTAAATGATGTGCTATTATTTTTTTATATCTTTATTAATTTTATGTGGTGCTGAGGATCGAACCCAGTGCCTCACGTATGCGAGGCAAGTGCTCAACCGCTGAGCCATAACCCCAGCCCCAAATGATGATACTTTTAAAATACCCTGTCTCTAGTTTACAAATGAACATCTCTTTTTGACTTTCTATTGCAGTTAACCCTTGAACAATGCAGGTTTGGACTGCACAGGTCCTCTTACAAAGGGATTCTTTGGAGATTTGCAACAATTTGAAAAAAGTTGGGCTAAACCACATAACCTAGACCTGTTGAAACAAGAAAACCTTTAGTATGTCATGAATGCATAAAATATATGTAGATAATAGTCTTATTTTGTCATTTACTATAATAAGTGCATGCAAATCTGCTATAAAAAGTTAAACTTTATCAAAACTTAAGCAGACTTAGGTATGTGGCCCCATTCGCATTTGCAGAGAGAAATGCAAGCAAACGTAAATATACACTGTTATATCATAAGTGCATAAAATTAACTATAATAATCTTGTAGCCACCTCCTATAGCCATTGCAGTGAGCTCAAGCCTTAGTAGTATCTGCTTAAAACTCTGTGTGCTACTGATGATATCTGCCTGTGAGTAGTTTGTTCATCTTTCCAGTAAATTGTGTGTGGCAGGAAAAGGCCATTTCTGGTGGGTCTCACTTTTTATTTTTTATTTTTTTGCTGTATGCAATATATATAACATACAAAGTATGGGTTAATCACATCTACAGCAAAAGAAAGACATAACTGACCATCGTCTTACTGGTGAACATTCAGGTTATTTCCAATATTTTGATATTATAAACAAGGCCGAGATGAATATGGTAGTATTATTTTATAGCTGATTAACAGGTGTGTCTGGAAGACAAATTCTTAACAGTTAAAGGGGTTAAGGTATTTTTCATTTTGAAATTAGGGGCTCCTTACTTTTTAATTGGATTTCATTTTAATTAATTAGATTTAAATACAAAGAACCACAGTGACAAGAGCTACAGTATTAGTGCAGTTTTTGAGAAACGCTATTTTAGAAAGATCATTCAAAAAAGGGAAAAGCAACAAAAATAGCATTGCTATACTGTATCCAGCTCTCACAGGGAGGCAATTTATACATTAAGGATTATAGAACTCGATGTGTTAGAAACGCTGCCAGATAGGTGAAAACACTTAACTTTGAGCAATAGAATTTTTTTTCTTCATAATTTATTTTTCCTGAGGTGCTAGGGATGGAACCCAGAGCCTCATGCATGCTAGGAAAGTGCTCTACACTGAGCAACATCGCAGCCCAGAGATGATTTCTTTAATTTTGAGTGGCTTCTTCCTCCCCATGTACTCCAAAAAATAGGCAACGAGATTAGATTCAAAGGGAATATTGGGGGGGAACTTAATGAAGTCTTTTGATTTGGCTGTGTGGACCATGATCTTCCAAATAAGCAGAGATGCTTATTCTCCAAATATCAGGGCATATCTCTTGCCTGCCTGTCTTGATTTTAACGTTGGCTGTGCGCTTTACTCCCACGAAGGAGCCCTAGAATGAACACATGACTCTCAAAGCCGTTAGCATGATGATCAGATGATCTGCCCACTGTGAACTTAACAGTCATTTTTTCAGCAAACTGAGATTAGGGCTTATAGAGGGGAAAAAATGACACTCTAGCCCTCTAATTAAACATGAAGTGACATCTCTGGAAAAAAGGCCATGCTTCTTAGTCCCCAGCCCCCAGAGCAAGGTCAGTTCAAGTGAAGGCCAGCGCCTTATCTTTCCAATCACATCTAGTTCATTTCTTTTGCCTGGGAAAATTGAAAGCTTAATGGAATTACCTTCTCCCTTTTTTTAAGCACTCAAGGGTGCTACAAAACATAAAGCAAAAACGTCCTTTTGAGTAAAACCAATTTCCTTATAAATTATATCACAAAAGCACATTCAATCAACTCCCTAAAGGCAGACACAGTAAAGACTGACACCTTGCTGCCAGCTCACTCTTTAACATAAACTAATTCAACCATCCCCTGTGGTCTTAATTTGTATCTTTTCTGCCGCCAGTTCCCCTACCCGTCCCCCACCCCCACCCTTTCCTACCAACATTTAGTAAGACCTTCTGTTAAGAACTGATTCAGGCTAGGGGTGTAGCTCAGACGTCCTAGGTTCCATCCCCAGCCCCAAAAGAAAAACTTTTTTCTTTTTTACTCTGATTGAGTATGTGGAGTTGAAGATGGTGATGTGGATTCTGTGAGTAAAAATCCCTTCTATGTTTTAGATACCAGATAACCATACCTGAGGGGCTTTGTGCAAAACAACTGCTAGCTTTAGACTCCTATCATATGAGACCACCTGGGTCACTGAAACTCTCTCTGTACAGTAAGTAGACACAGAAATTAAGAGACAAAGTGCTTAAAAGTGGCTCATATATTATGTTGGTACCCAGGGTACTCAAATAGCCAAGCCCACAAGAAACAGCAATCAGCAAGGACACAGGTGAGGACTGAGGACTCCTTTCTTCCTGCCTGCCTGGAAGGGAAGAGCTCACTCCTGTGGCTCTGAGGATGTTTGACAGCTGGCTGCCTCCCCTTCTGGCTCAGGCCACATGGCAGTAGGGTAGTCTCCATATATAGCCAGCACTGCTTCTTCTACTGGGGTAGCAATTGTGGGATTCCTATGATGTGGTGATGGTTGCAAAAATCAAAGTTGGACTTGAATTTCTACCCTTTAAACTGAAAAATTTCTTTCCTGTGATTTATTTGCCCAAGACAGATTGTGGGATTGGCATGTTATCAGTCAGCCCCCATAATAAAGCCAAAGCCAGTGAAGTTTTCAAGAACAGAGGGGTTGCAAAAGAAATGCCTCCCAGGAGCAGAGCTGAAATAATCTCTCTCACCATCTGAGTTCACCCAGTGACTTAGGAAAGCAGACTCAGAACTTTTAAAATCAGATCTTAGCCTTTGATCTTGAACTATTCCTGATGCCAGAGAAGCCGGTTTTTCCTCCTTAAAAAAATCAACATTTTGGATTATTTCTTTCATTTCTATTATCTCACTGTCTCTCCTGGTGCTTCCACCTCTGCCTGCTCTGCCTTCTGACCCTCCCCCACCGCTCACTCTCTTTGGTGGAGGCATTGGGTAGTGGTGCTAGATTCTGGTGGAATATTCCACAGACAAATGTCCTCATCTAGAAATAGTGTATTCCCAGATACCTCTTTTAAATTCCCATGTGCAAAATCATTGTTTTTTCAATTTCTTTGTTTTTGCCTTTTTTTGGCTCTAGTTTGTGTCAAATCATTATCATGTGACTGAAATATAATAAATGACATCACAACTGAATCGAGGGGAAAGAAGGCAAATGATCCTAAGAACATGATCCTTTTTTTTTTTTTCATATTTTTTAGTTGTTGATGGACACAATGTCTTTATTTTATTGCTTTGTATGTGGTGCTGGGGATCGAACTCAGGACCTCACGCATGCAAGGCAAGCGCTCTACCCAGCCCATGAACATGACTCTTAAAGAGTTTAAAGATATCTGTATTTGTCTGAAGTTCATTCACATATACTCTGCTATATTAAAAACCAATTACATATTAGTTGAGTGGGCTCTTACAAGTAACTGTTTAGCTAAATGATCAAAAACGTGAAAGATACAGAAGAAATACTTTTTTATTCTGCAAATATTTGGAGATGACTACAAGAATATATATAATAAAATGGGGGAAATAAAGCCAGGTGCGGTGGCCCGTGCCTGTAATCCCTGTACTTTGGGAGGCTGAGACAGGAGAATCACCAGTTCAAAGCCAGCCTCAGCAATGGGGAGGTGCTAAGCAACTCAGTGAGACCCTGTGTCTATATAAAACACAAAATAGGGCTGGGGATGTGGCTCAGTGGTCAAGTGCCCCTGAGTTCAATCCCCGGTACCCCCCCCCAAAAATGGAGGAAATAAAAATAAGTACAATGTAGGAAGAGGAAAAAGAAATAGGCTCACAAAAGAGGGAATAATTAAAAGAAAAGAAAGCCATTGTCCCTGCATGAGAGGATTACAGTCTGCTGGGGAGACAATTCAAACTCAAGATTATAAGAAATATTAGGGGCTGGGGAAGAAAAAAATACTGAGGAATGAGGAGGTAGCTCAGTGGTCCAGTGTGTGTTTTGCATGTATGAGGCCCTGACTGGTTTCAATCCCCAGCACCAAAAGAAAGGAAGGGCAAAGGAACTGCGATGATGTATAAGATTAAGTAATGGAGAGCAGCTAGGGAGATCAGGGCCAAGGAGATCTGTACCCCAGGGGCAAGAAGGCAGGTAGAAGAGGAGATAAAGGGTGAGCAATGCTCCAAGAGGAAGTTTTGAAAAAAGAGCCATTAGAAATTAATGGCTGAATAAATATAGGAAATGGAGGAGATAAAACAAAAAACACTTAAGATTCACATGGAAATGACTGTGGAATGATGGAGCCTTTGAAAGAGACGCAGAGATGGTATGGGAAACACGTTTCCAAAGTGTTATTTCAAAACGCTGAGTTCGAAATGATGGCGGTGTTTTAAACTGGATGTCTTATAGATAACTGAAAATATGAAGCTTAAGTTCAAATGGGGTGACAGAAAAATATCAACCAGTTGGGTGATTTTGAACTCTTTACCTTAGAGGAAAAGGCGTGTGTGTAGGTAGACTAGCCAAGGACCAATGGCTACAGTTGGGAAACCTTGACAGGGTACTGAGATTGTGCAGAGGGGCAAGAACACCACAGACCACTTTCTTCTGGAAACAAAGGCAGAAAGAGGGGGTCAGGATAAAGTCCCATGTCACCGAAGAGGGTGACAGTCTGTTGCAGCAAAGAAAAGGACTGGGGAAGAATTTTTATACTCCCCAGTCTCTCCTCACAGTACTCACAATCCAGCTGAATCCCTGAATGGGATGTTACATTTAACTTTCTGAGAGATTCTGCTCAGAATGCTTTGGAAAAGAACCAAGAAGTTCTTGGCAGCCATCCTGACCCTTTTTTCTCTTCTGTTAAAAAAAAAAAAAAAAAAAAAGGAAATGTTATTCGTCTTCAGGAAAGAATGCAAAGATCTTATAGACCCAATCAGAATTGAAATGAAATTTCTGTGTTCTTGTTATAATTGTGCAATGGCGTGTAAATCCTGCTGGCAGATCATATGGGGATTGACATATTAAAAGGATATCTTTAAAATCATATAAAAATCTCATTGAACACAGCATGCTATTTGATGTATAAAGATGACAATGTTTTCCTTACATTGATTTTTCTTGTGCAAAATACGAACAGATCGTTTCTGAGAACAGTCACATATCACCCTGGCCTACTGTGCTGTTCATATAATTGTGTGCCAAGATCTTACATCCTGGTATGAGTAGCAATTGTGGCAAGTGCTTGCTGCTGCGAACACTTACAGGCATCCCCATTTGCTATTTGGATTCACATCTTGGCCAGTCATTCCCTTTATGCGATTTTTTCCATCTCTAATAATTTTCTCTGCTTCTTATATTACATCTCTCATTCTGGGCATATGGCCACAGGGAGGAAAGAAACACACATTGTTGTTGATTCTGCAGTGCTGGTGATGTCTATTAACTCTGCTGGTGATTTCTTAAGATCAAGAACATGGGGTGACTTTTAAAAATGTTTCTTTCCTGACAGGACAAAATGGAAAATACCAGAATCGTTTGTTTCTTCCTTGCAATCAGGAGACATCTTGTGAGTTGGACAATGCTTTGCTGACCCTCAGAGATAGTGAGTCCAGACCAGGCATTTGTGGGGGTGTCAAATTGAAAGCATGTTTCCTTGTGCAAATGTCGAGGGTCTAAAGCTGCCCTCCCAGGACTGGGAGTCCCAGGAGAGGGTGTCATCTTACGTGACTCAAAGTGCCCCCAGAGAGCCATTTTTTTCTGTCTTTGGTTGACCAGTTATTATACAATCCTGAAAAGGAAAGGGACAGTAAGATGTCCAGGGCACTGTATTGGTCAGGGTTCGCTAGAGAAACAGAATCAACAGGAAGTATGATTATAAAAAGGGGACTTATTAGGTTGGTTTACACAACCAGAAGCTGGATAGTCCAGAATGGCCATCTGCAGGCTGGAGAGCTGGAAGAACCAGTAGCTGTGCAGTCCAAGAGGCTCAAGCCCCAGAACAAGAAGGATCAGTAGTGCTACCCTAGTACAAGACCGAAAGCTTCTGGAGAATCACTGGCAGAGTCTGCTTTGGAAGAGCGGAAAAGCGAGAGTCTGGTATCCTCAGATGATCAGCAATCAAGAACCGGTCAAGAAGAATCAAGCTTGCATCTGCTGCTGCTTCCTTGTTCTTCCAAATTTTATTCCATCCAACCCATCCTCTTAGTAGACGATGCTGCCCACATTTAGGGAGGGTCTCCATTTCAGTTGGCTATCCCACATGCCAATCTTTCCTAGACACAACCTCATCAACACACCCATAAACCTATTGATCCTTAGCTTATCTTAATCCAATCAAGTTGGTGATTCATATTAACTATTATAAACACCAACCTATAAAGTGTTAGGCGGGTTGGAGGGTGAGGCTCTAATGTGCAGTTGGCTGCCAGCTCAAGTGCCCAGGCTCAGCTCTGCTCCACTCTGTGCAGGAGATATGTGAGGAAAGCTAAAGAGGAATGACCTCCTGGCAATTCTTGCTCTTTCACTTTTATAATTAGTCATTAAGAATGTGATTTTGGGAGTGGGGAGGGCGCTGGGATTGTAGCTCAGTGGTAGAGCAGTTGCCTAGCATGTGTGAGGTGCTGGGTTCTTTCCTCAACATCACATCAAAATAAATAAATAAAATAAAGGTATTATGTCCATCTACAACAAAAGAAAAAAATTTTTTAATGAATATTGTCTAGGTAAATGTAAAAAAAAATATGCTTTTTTCTGCCTGTTTCTCCTATTTCTTGCACGATCTTTGAAATGGGCCAGTTACACTGGGATCTCAGATTGGTCTCCTTTGCTCCAGTCAGTCTTTTCATATGTGTAGTGAAATTTTGTTTGTAAAGATTTTGTTTCCCTTAAAGAAGGAGGCCTATGTACTGGTAAAGGGAAGTAAAATGTGTCCCTTTAGAATGGTATGGATTCTACTTCAAACCTTTGGGAGAAGGGAAATGTTTAGACTTGTTTTAGTTTTTTTCTTAATTTTCTACAGATAAGGATGAGGGTATATGGAGAGTTGTTGATACCAGAAGCAGCCATATACTTTGGTCTAAAGTATTCTTGGAGAAATAACATGACCCATTTCATCCCCAGATCGCAAGTGCTGTAGAGCTGCCTTCCTATAATGTCAAGGAATTCAGATGTCAGTCTTCCTGAAATGCACCAAGTCTCACCTTCTCATCTGGCCCTGAGTTTCCCAGTAAGTAGTGTGGGTGGGTAGGTAGGTCTAAATAGGCTTGGTGTCCTGTCCACGTGCAATTGAGTAGAAGGGACATGATGGAGAGACTCTGCTGTTGGCAAGTCAGGCTGAATTCACCTAATGGTCAAGATATTCAGGAGAGAGGCAGTATCCCCTACAGACACAGCTTGTACCTCTATGTCTTCCAGTCTAACTGGCCTTCAGTGGTATTTTTTGTTTGTTTGTTTGTTTTTTGGCAGTGGCAGGGTTTTGCTAACAAACTTGAGGTCCTCCTGCCTCAACCACTCATGTTACTGGGATTACAGGTGTAATCCCACTCAGGAACCTTTAGGTTAAAGACCTACATGTTACCTTCCTCTCCTCACCTCCTTCACATCAGGAAGCTGTGAGCCAAACTGGTGCAGGGACTTTTTGCCAAACCCCTTCAATTCTTTGTCAGCTCAATAGAGAGGGTCATGAGCAACTAAGGAGTGGGGAGTGTGGTCATGTTTGCTCAGTGGAAGGGGATGATGTGGGGTGCATCTGTCCCTGAATTTCATATCTGCTGTACCACCCATACTAGTCAAGCCCTTTTGTAGCAGTTCTGGAAACAGTGACTCTCTAGCACCTCTCTGGTTGTGGGGACCTCACTCTTACTATGCCTAAACTCAGTTTTACTTCTGCCTTCTTAAAGAATGTTCTTCAAACCACAAAGTGCAAATCAAAGTATATTTGAGATTGACTGTATTTTCCTAGTAAAGAGAATTGGATTCCAGGCTGTTGAGAGAATTTGAAGGTACGATTGTTAATCTTTGTGTGCAGAGATCATTAGGATAATCCCTGAGGAATTATGAAACATATCAGAGCTAGAAGAGATGGAGAAAATGTATTTCTGATTTTCAAGAAGAGAAAGAAGGCAGATTCCATACACCATAAGCTAGTGTGCTTGACGTTGAGTCTTGGCAAGTGTCCTAAAGAGAGTATTGGAAGATGATTTCTGAGCTCTCAGAAAGGGAAAGAGCCAGTAGTGCTTGGCACAGTGGTACACATCTGTAATCCCAGCTATTCTGGAGGCCTAAGCAGGAGGATCACAAGTTCAAGATCATTTGAGCAACTTAGCAAGACTGTCTCAAAACAACAACAACAAAACCCACAGGATCACTAACAACAAATTGTGTCAGACTGGTTTCATCTTTTTGACAGGATTATTCACTGACAAACTTGCAAATGAGGATGATATGGTGTGTCTACATGTCAGGAGTCTGACATGATCAGTACCGTACCAGGGGATAAGGTGGAGAAGAAAGACGTCACTTGTTTTTAGCTCAAAACAACAGGAAGAAATTCTAGTTAGTTTAAAAAGAAGGGGATTTTAGTTAATAATAGAAGGCAGCCTACAGACCCTCCAGAGGGCTGGTCAGTGGGCTTGACTATTGCAAATCAGAACCACATCCAAAAATCACTGAACTGGTCTTCAGAGGATCTGACAGCCAGTCGATATTGTCGTGAATGCCATGGTTGCACAGCTGACATCTCTGACCCTGTTCCCCAGATGGATAAGGCTGACTCCGCCTTCTACCCAAATGGACTCCTTTTTAAAGCCCAACATCCGAGCAGCTCTAGCTCCTGATCCTAGGTCCAGCATGATGTCTCTGCTTGATGGAACCCAGATGACACACTATACCCTAGCTACCAAGGGTTGTGGGAGAACCAATGACTGAGATTTTTTACCTTCTAGAGTGAGAAGAGGTCATGCCTTTTAAAAGAATTGTAAGGTTGATTATTCTCCCAAATAAAAAGGGGGTTCAGAGGCTGAGTTGCCATGACAAATAGCTCATATCTTCCTCCCAGAGTTTGAGGGAGAGTATTGGGTATTTTTTTGTTTTTCTTTCTTTGTTTTATCAGGGACTTCGATGAAGACCAAAAATAAGCTTATCTTATTTGCAGGTGGCACAGAACTTGTGAAGAATGCTAATGCATTTCAGGACAAAATCAGAATCCCAAAAGATCTCTAAAAATCTGAAATCAGCTCACATTGCAAATAAAATCTATCAATAGGAGCTAGGGATGTAGCTCAGTGTAGAGGACTTACCTAGCATGCATGAGACCCTGGGCTTGATGTCCAGCACTGCAAAAATGTACCCATCAGTGGTAAATGGCAGACTCTGATTTGAGATTATAAAAATCCCTCTACTCAAATATATAGTTGCTGCTAAGAAACAAGCCATAATTTAATGTGGTTACCAAGAAAGCTAATTAAATCCTAGGCTGCTTAATAAATATGTAGTATTTAGAACAAAGCTTTCTGTCTTGCTCTGCACTGGAGAGACCACAGCTGAGCCCTGTGCTATGTTGTAAGCACCAGAGGGAGTCAGCGGGACAGCAGTTTCAAACTCATGGTACAGGAAGAGGAGCAAGGACTGGAGGGGCTTGGCCTGTGAACAGAAGTCTTGAAGGAAGAAATAGCATAGTGGCTAGTGGTGAAGTGACATGCACTTTTAGCCCTAGCTACTTTGGAGGCTGAGGCAGGAGCATCGCTTGAGCCCAGGAGTTCAAGGCTAGCCTGGGCAATGTAGTGAGACCCCCTTCTCAAAAAAAAAAAAGATACTGGTATAGCTGAGTGTGAGTGTATGCTTAGCGTGTACAAGGCCCTGGATTCAATCCAGAGCAGCCCTAAAATAAAAGTGAGGGATGGTTTACCAATTTTCCAAAGAGCTTTCACATGGAAGATGGGCCAGTGGAAGTAAATCATAGAATCTTCAATATAAGGAAGACTCAACTGACTCATCCAAAAATGGATGAGCTTGGGAGACAAGGAGTTACATGTCACTGAACATGTTCAGAGAAGAGACTGGAAGGCCAGCATTTAGGGCTTCTGTTGAGGGGGCCTCAAGCTGTGCTTAGATGAAATGAACTTTAAAGTTGTTGAACTTTAAGATTCTATTTTTTTAATGAAAATATAAGAATAACAAAGGTAAGAAAACTAGCTCTAATGTGTATAGGAACACTTAAAATTTTTTGATAAAAAAAGGATTGCCAGGCACAGTGGCACACAACTGTAATCCCAGTGGCTTGGGAGGCTGAGGTAGGAGGATTGCAGGTTCAAAGCCAGCTTCAGCAACTTAGTAAGGCTCTGAACAACTTAGTGAGACCCTATCTCAAAATAAAATAATTTTTAAAAAAGGGCTAGGGAAGTGGCTCAGTGGTTGAGTGCCCCTAGGTTCAATCCCTAGTACCAAAAAATAATAAATAAGTAAAGGAGAAAGACATTTAAGACATGTTGTGGGTGCCCTGAGGTCAATAGAGATTCCTTAGGAAGCTCCAAAGCCAGAGAGGAAATGCTGAGGGGGAGGTCTCATCAACAACCAGGAGCAAGACTCTTCCTGGGTCTGTTTGGTTTGGACTCTATAAGCCTGGGCCACAAAAACAGTAAAATAAATTGCTAGGAATTCAATTCCTCTCTTAAGGAAGGATTGAGAGCAGAGCTGGGGTTGTTGTCCCAGGGAGCCTGTTGTCCCTGTGTATTCTGGCCTCCCACACAAACTATTCCCCAGGGGCAACCAGACCAGACAACCAGTAATCTCTCATTTATTCTCCACTGAATACTTGGGCTACCCCCAATTCATCATAGAATGTGAAGAATGTCCTCATTCTTTACCTGCAATGCTTTTATTTTAATTCCTCCTGAATCATTACAGTCCTGTATAGAAAGGAATGAATGAAATTATTCCAGAGAAAGCAAACAGGGACATTTAGCTCCTGGGCATTTAGAGAACCACAGTCTGAGTCTCTCACCCACATACCTGGAGATAAATAATTTAGAGGCCTAACAAAGAGAAGCAAAGCAGTCACTCTGGTTGAACACCTGGTGGGCTGTGCCCAGCCTGACAGAGGTGGTGTCTGTGAGATGTTCCTAATCATTGTAAATGACAATTAAAGAACGTAGTTATAGCAAATGCTACATTATAATTTTCTACTTTCAAGCTATCAGTCAGAGTAAAGAGGGGGAGAAATGAGGGGAAACGTTGACATCATACTACTTTATCATATTGTCTTAGATTAAGACATCATGATAGCAATTATGATTATCAAGACGACATTGGGGCCATCAACGTTCATATCTTCATGATCTATGCAAGACCATTGAATCTCTCAAATACTTCCCCAAATCTGATCTCTGTAAGTTCAAAGTATAGTTGTTCCTCAGTATACATCAGGGATTGGTTCCAGGACCTCAGTGAAGACCAAAATCTGCAGATTCTCGAGTCCCAGAATTTGCACATAACGCATACATTTTGTCATGTGCTTTACATCATCTTTAGATGATTTTTAATACCACATGCAATGTAAATGCTATGTAAATATTGTTATACTGTATTATTTAGGAATATGTTAAGAAAAAAGTCATACCAATACGATCATTTTTTAATATTTTTCAATGCAGGGTTAGTTGAGTTCATAGATGCAGAATCCACAGGTACAAAAGATGGAGAGACGTCCTTATTGCTGAATGTGTCTGGTCCCTGGTCCAGGTTCTGCTAATCACCTCCCACCCCAATGTAGGCGAATTCCCAGGGTACAAGGCCGCCTCTGTGATAGGACATTTTGAGGAGATAGAAGAAGGTCGGGAATTCCAAATCCATACAGCAGGTTTTGTGTTGAATTTTTTTGTTTGTTCTTCTTTTTTGTGGAACTGGGATTTAACTCAGGGGTGCTTTACCACTGAGCTACATCCCCAGTCCTTTTTATTTTGAGACAGGGTCTCGCTGAATTGCTTAGAGCATCATTAAGGTGCCCAGGCTGTCCTCAAACTTGTAATCCTCCTGCCTCAGCCTCCCAAGTATCAGGGATTACAGGCATGCACCACTGTGCCCAGCTAGGTTTCAAGTCTACTGCCATATCTCTGATGTGCAAAAGTGAAACGTGACTTCTGTATAACTTCACTCAATTTGCTTATGAAGTACTTGAAAACTCTTAATTTTGGCACATTGGGATAACAAAAGGCCTCCTCTGAGTGACTTCTTGGTCCGCTCAGGATTTTAATTGCACTGGGTTTCTTCTCCCTGTTCTTTCCTCTGGATGAGCCCTGGGTCTGGGTTCCCCATTCCTTTTCTCTGGCCCACTTTGGTCTTGTAGACATCTTGTTACCTGAGTCATGGGTGTTGGTCACAGTTCCTGTTACTTTCTTTCACTGTCCAGCTTGTCACATGCTCTCAGGTGGCTGCTCCCAACTGTCCTGGCCCTGCTTGGACAGGCAGTGACTGGCTCTGCTCTCCCAACTGTTCATTTTGGCTGCCTCTCCCAAGGCCTTGTGGGTTCTTTCCTGATTTCCTCACACAGAACGGAAGTGAGGGGGACTCAAGAGCAGTGGTTGTTAGAGGCCCTTCCTCACTTCTGGTCACTTGGCTGGTCTTTTTACTCTGGTTGTCTTCACATCCCATGTTCTGGCAGGGCAGGTGATGAGGATTGGAGGGAGACAAAGACAAAGCCCCCTTTTGCTCTTCCTTCCTACCCTCCACCCTCAGCAGGAGGTCAGCACCACAGCTGCTTGGGGACATGTACTCATACATGCACCACATATGTGCATGTTTGTACCAAGTACCTGTAGTATAAAAGACTTAGTGCATATGTGTGAGAAAGAAAGAAAGAGTGTAACTCATAAGCCAGGTGTGGTGGTGCAAGCCTGTAATCCTAGTGGCTTGGGACACTGAGGCAGAAGGATTGCAAGTTCAAAGCCAGCCTCAGCAAATTAGTGAGGCCCAGTCTCAAAACTAAAAAATTAAAAAGGCTGGGGATGTGGCTCAGTGGTTGAGTGCCCCTGGGTTCAATCTCTGGTACAAAAAAAAAAAAAAGTATAACTCATACCTCTTTTTTTCTCTGCTTATGTTCTACTCTCTAACCACTTCTATCCCAAGTCAGAAAAACAAATTTCATTATTTCCTTTGTGAGGGGGAAAGGCCCTTGTACTGTGACCTGCGTTCGTTGGAGGTTAACTCTTATAAACACAATGCGATGGTCTGGTCCCTCGAGCTTTTACTAGCATCCTAAAATGAAGCCCTTTTGGAATTCAAAACAAAACTACCTCCCTCTCTCACATGACTAGCTCTTTCAAGTCAACTTCAGATGTGGTGAATTATACATTCTTTGAGCACCGCCACTGAGGGCTTTTTTTCCACTGACTCCTAAGCAATGCATGCCATTGAGCCAATGGAGGCACAACCAATCATGCTGGGAAGGAAAAGGACAAGGGTTTAAAATATTATTATTATTCTTTAAATATTATTTTAATTTTTGACAGCTCATATACCTCTACTTGAACAAATGAAAATCAAAATATGTGAATACAAGTTAAGATGACATCATTCTAGTTTGTCCCAGTCCTGATGTGGCTTAAGTAAGAAAAAGCAGATGTCTCTAGTTAGAGGTCCAAATAACTCACTGAGTCTGCTAATATTTCTGTTTTCAAATCATCTACAAAGAGAATCACAGGTAGGTCACACTGTCTTATGGAGCCTCATGCCATCTGTGTTCCTCTTTTCACCTATAAACATTTTTTGGGGGGTAGTACTAGGGATTGAACTCAGGGGCACTCGACCACTGAGCCACATCCCCAGCCCTATTTTGTATTTATTTAGAGACAGGGTCTCACTGACTTGCTTAGTGCTTTGCTTTTGCTGAGGCTGGCTTTGAACTCTCAATCCTCCTGCCTTAGCTTCCTGAGCCTCTGGGATTGTGAGCACTGTGGTCATTATTTGTTCAGTCGCTTGTCATAGAGGGCTTACATTTTGGAGGGAAACTAGCTACCTGTTCTTTGCGTCTGCTTTGGGCTGATTTCATGTGGTCTCTGTTGGCATTTTATTAGATATCTTTGGTGGGAATGATGACTCAGTACAAGGCCAGCCCTAGTGATATAGGGTAGCTGCTATACCCCTTGGGCTGTCAGTGGAGGAGATGCTGCTGCTACCACAAGCATCACCAGAGAGAGGTCCCCTCACTTCTAGTGACCATCTTCTCTTGCTCTCTGAAGCCCAGGCCCTCTTCAGCTTCCCAGGTCTTAAAAGTGTTGCTGGATGTCTTGTCACAGTTGATGTCAGTGGATGGTCCTGATGATAGGCAGAGGAAAGGACCTGGAGAAGGTTGTCTACAGGACCCATAGAAATGTGTGGGCTCAGTGCAGCTGAGGCAGGGCTAAGGGTGAAGCAAGAGAGATTAAAAACCAGAGGAAATGATTTTTAATAAGGAAGAGAGCAGCATTGAACTCAGCAAACATTTAATGTGTGCTACTTTAAACAGTTTACCTGGTACATTTTTACATGCTCTTCGATCAGAGGCAAATCTAGGTTTGGGGGCCTGAAGTTTACACAGTTGTTGCGGGGAGCCTCTTTAAGTAAAAGAATACAGAATAATATATATAAAATTAGTTATGATATAATGAGTAAAGAAATCACAACAAATTGCATGTGATAAAATCAAACAATATAAAATCATAAAATTCAATAAAAGAGCATTTGATTAATTAACTGCCTCTTATGCAGTTATAACACTTTCCCCTCCTAACATATTCTTTGGATGTATGTTCTCTGGTTACCTTTTAAGAAAATGATTTTATAGTTTAAAAAAAATTTTATAGTTTCATTTTCTCTAAAGAGAATAGGATCATTTCATCTTTTCTCTGGTAGGGCTGATTGAAATTTGCTTATGTATACTTTGAAAGTTTTGTTTGGTTATATCATTTAAAATTCTAGGGTTGTTTTTGAATTTGGAATAACTTCTAACAAGTTCCCTTTATATGTATACTGTAAAATTTGAATGAATACCTCCCAAGACTAGCTCCTGGCTCCATGTGTTTCAAACTGTTTTAGGTTCAGAAACCATAGTATCTTGTGGTATAGATACTATGTTACACATTTATATTGTGAGGCAAATCCTCGGTTTTTACCTTCCTGCCATGATGCAGAGGTAAGCTGGCACAGTGGGTGGTAATTTTCCTGGAAGCCACTCCCACATCAGGATGACTAGCAATAACTTTATATCCAGACAGGTCTGCAAATCAGATGAATATGTGCCATTGAATCCAACCAAATGTGTCCCTAACTCGAGTTCCATTTAGCTGGATCCTTTAAGTGCTCTGGGCCATTCCTGTGCCACCTAATGCAAGGAACTTTAGAGCAAAAAAAGATGGTCTTGATCACTTGAAGTTAAGATATCTTTTGTAAATGTGTGTGTGTGTATGTATATATATGTATGTGATTTACATTTCTCTAATTGCTATATATATATATATATATGGAGTTCCTATATGTTGTATATGATAATATTATGATAATATCATTAAAATATATATCACACTGCTCTATATATCATGGTTATACACATACATGTATGTATGTATATATCTATATCTATATATACATATATATATCACATTGCTAGGGGACTTCCTAGGACCTTTGGAACAAGCTCATATGGATAAAGAATTCCAAAGCTTCACCGGGCATGGTGGCACACGCCTGTAATCCCAGCACTTTGGGAGGCTGAGACAGGAGAATTACGAATTCAAAGCCAGCCTCAGTAACGGTGAGGCACTAAGCAACTCAGTGAGACCCTGTCTCTACATAAAACACAATATAGGGCTGGGGATGTGGCTCAGTTGTAGAGTACCCCTGAGTTCAATCCTCGTCACCAAAGCTTCAGTTTCATCAGTTTCATAGTGTGGATGCTCCTTGACTAAATGGAGATAAGTCCTAATAAACCTATCATAAATTGGAAATATCATAAATCCAAAATGTGCATACTGTGCCTAACCTACCAAATATCACAGCCTAGCAACACAGGACACTGGAATGTTGGTTGCCCCTTATGATCACGTAGCTAACTGGCAGCTGCCACTCACTGCCACTGCCTAGCATTTCAAGAGTATTGTAGCATGTTGTTAACCTGGGAAATATCAATATTCAAAGTTCAAAGTATGGTTTTCAATGAATGCATGTCACTTTCCCACCATCATGTAATTGGAAAACCAAAGTCTACACAGGGCTAGTCAGGGACCATCTGTCTGGCCATAGCTGATGAGATGGGAAGACACAGCAAAGACAGAAATCAGATTCTTTTTTAAAATTTATTTATTCTAATTAGGTATACATGACAGCAGAATGCATTTTGATTTATTGTACACAAATGGAGCACAACTTTTCATTTCTCTGATTGTACACAATATAAAGTCACCATATGTGTAGTCATACATGGACCTAGGGCATTGTTGTCCATCTCATTCCACCATCTTTCCTGCCCCCATGTCTCCTCCCCTCTTCTCCCTGCCACCTTTGACCAAAGTTTCTCCATTCATCCCATGCCCCTTCCCTCATTAAGGATCAGCATCCACTTATCAGAGAGTACATTCAGCCTTTGGTTTTTTGGGATTGGCTTAGTTCACTTAGCATGATATTCCCCAACTCTATCCATTTACCTGAAAATGCCATAATTTTATTTTCTTTTAATGCTGAGTAATATTCCATTGTGTATATATACCACAATTTCTTTATCCATTCATCTATTGAAGGGCATCTAGGTTGGTTCTATAGTTTAACTATTGTGAATTGAACTACTATAAACATTGAAGTGGCTGCATCACCATAGTATGCTGTTTTTAAGTCCTTTGGGTATAGACTGAGGAGTGGGGATAGCTGGGTCAAATCGTGGTTCCATTCCAAGTTTTCTGAGGAATCTCCATAATGCTTTCTGGATTGGTTGCACTAATTTGCAGTCCCACCAGCAATGTATGAGCATGCCTTTTCTCCCACAACCTCACCAACACTTATTGTCATTTGTATTCTTGATAACTGCCATTCTGACTGGCATGAGATGAAATCTTAGAGTAGTTTTGATTTACATTTCTCTAATTGCCAGAGGTGTTGAACATTTTTTCATATGTCTGTTGATCGATTGTGTATCTTCTTCTGAGAAGTGTCTGTTCAGCTCCTTAGCCCATTTATTGATTGGGTTGTTTGTTTTTTTGGTGTTAAGTTTAGAAATTAGATTTTTGCTGAGATGGCCAGCACAAAAGACCATAGTACCACAGTACTGTTTGGTGACTTGCTGACTATGTCATTTTAAAGGAGAGATGAGGGTAGGGATAGAGCTCTGAGTGGCAACACAGAGAGGGATAAGGAGTATCTTCTGTAGGCTCTGAGCGTTTGCCGTCCTGGTACCCACAACACACACATCATCCTCTTTGTACTGCCTCCTCATGATGAGTGCCAAGAGGGATTTAAGCAACATCTCTGCCACCTTAGCTTTTTGGATACTAAAGTATTGTGATCTTTCCATCATTGTTTTTCTTCTTTTATGTTACTACTTTGGCTGGTGAAATTTGGTGTTCGGTGATGCATCTGTGAATAGAGGGTGAACTTTGGCACATCTAAAATGTTGAGGCACTTCCAGACTCATGTGCTAGAGGTTGGTGGGGGAGCACATTGACTTAGAGGCCACAAAGGCAGCATTTAACTGAGGAATTACAGTTGTTACCCATTAGAGTGTATTTTATTCTGCCTGGAAAAGTTAATGTGTTTCACCGTTGCTACCAGGGACAGGCTTGGGTCCTGGGAGATCTTGATTCAACAATGGTTGTCTTATGTAACAGAGCCGTTGGCTTTATGACCACCTTAGGAACCACTAAGGAACATGAGAAATACAGAGCTGTTTGTGGGGCTGCCCTTTCTCCCTTCAATTCAGAAGGGAAAAGATAAAGCCACACAGTCCTGAGAGCTCTTGCTTAAGAAACATCTTGGGGGCTGTGGTTGTGGCTCGGCTGTAAAGCGCTTGCCTAGTGAGGGTGAGGCACTGGGTTCGATCCTCAGCACCACATAAAAATAAATAAATAAAAAGAAAGTTATCATGTCTGCCTACAACTAAAATAATATTTTTAAAAAAAGAATGAAACATCTTGGTTTAGTCATCAAGGCCATTATGATAGCTGAAAAGTCAGTATGGAGAGTGAACTTGAGTGGCTATTAACCAGTGCTTGTCCTGTGCATGTCTAGCTGGCGCGATTGGGACTGTTTTTTAAATACCCTTCCTATTCAATGCCATCTGAATTTTAGAGGCGATACTTAAGTAAAATAATTACCTTTTCTCCCTCCTTCCTCCCTATTCTCTTTTTCCTCTGAATCACTGCCAAAGTAACTAGAGGCATATAATTTTAGAGCCAGGAGCCCAGGGAGAGAGGTTAGGATCCTGATGAAACATGGGAGAAACTTGAAAAAATTTGAACAACTCTCAGTTTTGGATCCCACACATTTATTTAATATTAGCTCGGTTTGGCAGAGGTTTGTACGGAAAAGACTGCAACTTTCTCTGCCCTATAGAAACAAGATAAAACGTGGGGAAAGGAGTGTTGATTTAATTTAAAACGTTCTGCTTTTTATTTGATATCAAGCAAAGCATGGAGTTTACAAGTCCTATGACACTTGAAGATTGAATAGGCAGTCTGTAACATGCTGGACAGGGTCTGTAAAAGGCAGCTGTCAAGATGGGGGCTCAGTATGAGTCATCTGTAAATAACAACCCTTGGGTATTTCACCTGTGGTTGCTTCTTTTCTTTCTGTTATTTTGTCCTATAATTTATTTTGATCTGTCATCCTCTTTTTGTGCCTCAAATGTTATTTACCAAAAATATAGATTATTGGGACAAGAAGCAAATTGGAGGGCCAAGCTGAATTATGCTATTCCCCAATCTGTCAGCTTTTGTTCTTAACTTTAGCATTTGTATATGTGGCATTGAAAATCTTATTCAGTACTAAGTAATGAATGTACATGGGAATATTACATGTTTTTGGACCAGAAATCCCATTTAGATGTTTTGTTTAGCAAATAAAACGTGTTGCTTGGATCTTCCTCTGTGCTCTTGCAAGCTGGGTGCTGTGGTGGGGACATTCATTCTCCTACAACTGGGAAGGTGAAAGTTTTCAGAGGAAATTCATTTCTTCTTTTACTAAATGTATAGCCAGGCCTAAGTTGAGCTCTGTTCCTGTGCCCTGTGCCCCAAAATAAGAAGCAATGACATCACAGAGAAGATGATTTCTGTTGTGTTAGCAATATAAATTTGTATCGTTGATTTTGTGCTGGCCACAGGCACCAATCAAGATGAGAAGATTCCAGGCCATTTTGCCTGCTATGCTGGACACAAATTTGTCCACAAGGAAGAAGATAAGCAAGTGTTTGGATAAAATTTTCCATAAAGGTAAGTAGAGGAAAAGAGTAGCAAGTATACCAGAAGAACGAAGATGTGGTGGTAATTTTCCAGGCTTCCACAACTGGAATGAGAACTCAGTGACATTGACCTTCAAAGTCCAGGACTCCAGGAGGCACTGTGATTCCAGTGGTCCCAGGAAGCTAAAAATGAGAGATATAGTCAGTATGACTTTTTAAATTTCTAATTACTCATCTCCAAGAGTGAAATTCAGGACTTAAATGCTTTAATGGAAATGAAGCAGACTTTAGGAGGTCTGGTTTCGGGGGTGCTCTAACAGCTGAATGTTAAATTTTTATTTGTTCCAGAAAGTCCTGGCAACTTGATACAGCAAATTTGATCAGCGCCATACGTCCGACCTGTCTCAGCAATGGTGCCATGCGTGTGACTAGGCTGTAAAGCAGCTTGTGTTCATGGGTAAATGACAGGCACAGGAAGGGAAAGCTAGGAACACTGAAACTGTTCCCAGTTGTGCAGTAGGAAAAAGGAGAGCTCCTGTCTTCCTGAGTGGCAAGTTGACTAGAAGAGGGGATTTGGAAGAGTGCTGTCAGGAAGAATGTGGACTTATGTGATCTGACAGAAGAGGCAGATATCTGGAGGAGCCCTGGATCACAGAAGAAACACAAAGCCCCAGGAGAAAGATTTCATTTCTCCCAAAGGGGGCTGTGCAGGAAGCCAAAGGAGGCTTTCTTGGGAACTATGCACTGCGGACTAGATGCTGACTGTTTTCAAAGCCTGCAAGGTCAGAGGCAAGTTTACTTCTCTTTATTGAATTCTGGCTTGAAAGATGTCCATTCTTCCTGCCCTATCAAAATTGCTTCTCCTTGTAGAAGTCTATGGCCCATGGGTGGACCCCTAGGACATATATTGTTCAAGTTTGATTTCTGGTATATTTAGTCTGAAGGGCTAATTTACTATAATCTTTAGTCTGAAAAGCTAATTTCCTTGAATATTGCTGTCACCACATTGGGCCTACCCTGTAGTTGGTATGGCTTAGGTTTATCAGACAGTGGTGTCTCCAGAGTAGGCCTATGTAAAAGGAGAAACTGAGGTCAGAAAAAGGAAGTGTTTGTCAGCTTTGGGAAGTGCAAAAGTCTTAGAGGGACTGTTGAGAACCTGCAAAAGTGCTTTGGACTTGTCCAGAGGAAGGGAGCACAGTGCTGGAAATTTCTGGAGGGCTTAAGGGAGACGCCAGTGGGAGCTTCCCACTCCCAGTCCTCAGGTCTCCAAGTCTCACACATGGCCTAGGAGGAGAACCATTGTCCCTGAGACTCACCACATGCTTTGATGTGCTCACTCAGAAAAGCACCATGGTATTAAGTGACATCATGACCCTGTCCTTAGAACCAAGCCTGAGTTCAAGGCCACAGTGTGGGGTGGACATGGAAGGGAATTCTCTGTCACTGTGCTTGAGTTAGGAGTGATAATGGGAGTGTGCTGACTCCTAACCACCATGGTGAGTATGTGACTTCTCAAGTTGGTGGCTAACCTCAAAAGGACTATTATAGACATTGTGCAACCCACAGCCTGAGAAAAGAATTACTGCCTCCCTCTCTATCCCATGACCTCTAACAGATGGGTCACCCACATGGCCTTTTGTTCTTGGAGAGGACAGGAACTTCGGAAAGTAGGGTTGTTCCATTGCATCAATAGGTCATCTTCCCAGACTAGTCTAAGCCTCAGAATCTCAGTCTTCCGCTGTTTTACATCTCCTTTAATTTTTTTTAAAAAATATGAATTCCTGCATTTCAATAGAAGAGTATAGATAATAAGATAACAAATATCCAAGTATCTACCATCCAGATTTTTAAAATATTAACATTTTACCCCATTATATCAGATACTTTAAAAATTGTAGATAGAATTAAAGCCTAGTGTATTTATTTTTAGTAGAGGGAAAACATAAACAATTTAATTCTAGGAGGTTGCTGGCTATATAAAGTGGCTTCCTTTGAGTCTTCAGATAATGGAACTCTGGATTTGTGTACAGAACTAATGTCCCAGGATCTGCCCAACCAGAAAGATTGCCAAGAAAGTATTCATTTCAGTATTTAAACAAATCTTCTCAAGCTCACATTGTCTCTCTCCACCAGTTGATCAAATGTCCACAAGATTAGTACCCATTCTAACCAAATGTCAAGGGACTCCAAAGGTTACAGGTATGCAAAAGTACATCCTAATCTACTCAGAGATTTGCCCCATTCAATAAGAAAAGATTAGCAAACATTGTCAGAAAATTAAGCAACCCTTTAAATATATTTATATAGATATTTATAGTATTGGGGATTAATACTATAAATGTATGCTGAGCAAGTGCTCTACCACTGAGCTATATTCCTAGCCCTGTGTTCAAATATTAAGATTCACAAAAGCTAAACCTTTGGAAAATGAAGCATTAATTCACTTACTATTATAGAGGCTAAACCATTTAAGGGTTTACACAGACATCTCTTCTGAATTTTAGTCCTGAGTTTCCAATTCATTTCATTTCTACCAGAATGTTGTGTGAATATTTCAAGCTTGAAATGCCTGGAGTCAAACTCATTCTCTTACCATCCAATTATTTCCTCTTTCCAATTTCCTCCCCTCCTTCCATTAACTACACCATTATTCTTCCAGCTACCCTGATTCAAAGCCTTGGGGCCAGCTTCAATTCCCTCTTCTCCTTTGTCTGTGAGAACCTGTTGTTCACTAAATCCTGCCATGTCTTTCCTAAAATATTTCTCATACCTGTTTACTCCATTCCGGTCCCATCGATACCATTCAAGTTGGGATCTTTTTCACCTTTGTGGTTTAGCTGCTGCAGCAAATTCTGCCTTTCCCTTTTTCTTTTCAATCCATTATCAGTATCAGATTAAACTTCTGAAACAAGGACTCTATGTGCTTCTGTGCAAACTAAACTCAGTGGTTCCCAAATAGCTTTCCAAAGACATTTTTTATATCCACAACCTTCAGTGTTTTTCACAATCAATCTTGTACATACCTTCCTTTCTAGATGTATTCCACATTATTACCCCTTGGAAGCCTCCATCCTAGGCACGTAACTCTAGTTGCCCTCTCGAATTCTCTGATTGCTGTTCAGTTGTTTCTTGTGCTGGAATCTTCCCACCCCACCTTCATTAAACTAACCAGTCTTCATTGGGAACCTACGATGAACTAGACTATGTGGTGGGCCTGTTGTACAATAGTGAGCAAACAGAAGTGATACCTGCTTACATAAACCTTACAACGTACTAGAGAAAAAAAAAAGAATAAACAGGAAATTGGCATGCCAGGCTGTGCAGGAAATACTATGACAGGAAAGGAAAGAGAGAGAAGAGGTGGGAAAGAGCTCTGCTGCAGAGGAAACTATCCTACCCAACTTTTATCAGTCCTTTAGTATGTAGCTCAAATGCCTTCTCAATTAAAAAAGCATAAAAGCACAAGCTTCAAGTCCCACAGATCCAAATTCTAACCCTGGCCCTGCCACATATTAATTGTGTAAATGATCATATAAATTTTTTTCCCTTTTTATTTTTTTTGTTTTCATTCTTTTATTTACTTATTTATTCTAATTAGGTTTACATGACAGCACAATGCATTTTGATTCATTGTACACAAGCAGAGCACAACTTTTCACTTCTCTGGTTGTACACAATATAGAGTTACACCATGTGTGCAGTCATCCATGAGCCTAGGGCATTGTTGTCCATCACATTCCACCATCTTTCCTGCCCCATATCCCATCCCTTCTTTTCCCTCCCTTTTGACTAAAGTTCCTCCATTCTTCCCATGCCCCCTCCCCCATTATGGATCAGCATTCAGCATTTGGTTTTCTTGGGATTGGCTTACTTTGCTTAGCATCATGTTCTCCAACTCCATCCATTTACTTGCAAATGCCATAATTTTTTTCTCTTTTAAGATCATGTAAAATTTAATCATACTAAAAGTCAACCTCCTAATCTACAAAAATATTAATGACAAAAATATAAATCTAAGGCTAGGGATGTGGCTTGATGGTAGAGTGCTTGCCTAGCATTCATGAGGCCCTGGGTTCCATTTTATATATATATATTTCACTCATCTAATATGTATTTATTAAGCATAAGGTAAGAGCCAGGTACTCTTCTGGATAATAAGTATACCCCTGTGAATATGACAGAAATCCCAGATCATACAGCACCTGTATTCCAATATGGAAAAGTGGACAGTAAATAGAACAAATATATATTCTAGAATATATTGGTAAATGATAAACTCTACAGAAAAAATAGGGAAGATAGAAGGTGTATGTGTGGAGTTACCATTTTATCTGTTTATTTATTTGTTTTTTATCTCATTTATTTATTCAAACTAACAGTCTTGGAAACCTGCCACAGACCAAACACTGTTCTATGTTCCAGAGATATAGCAGGGAAAAACAGACAAAAATCCTTGCCTTCATGAAGCTTACTAGGCCAGCTAAGCCTAGTCAGTGAGCAAGTGTTGATCAATGACATGGAGGAAGGACAGAGGCAGGCCACAAGAACAAGTGGAGCAAGGGAATTCCAGGAACAACAAGTATAAAGGTGCCCGGTGACAAGGCAGGACAGAGCCCAGTGGGTTGTTGTAAGAACTTCAGCTTTTATTCAGAGTGACATGGAAAGCCAGTTTGGAGCAGAGGAATGACCTTTTCAGACTTGTATTTTAACAAAATCACTCTGGGTGCTGTGTCAACAATAGTCTGAAGAGATGGTAGAAACTGGGATAAGAGTTGGGAGAGTACTTCAATCATTCAGGCAGAGGGTAATGGTGACTTGGACCAGGGTGGGAACCATCAAGGAAGAGAGAAGTGGCAGCATTCTGGATGTATTTTCAAGGTAGAGCCAGTGGGACTTATACTGGGCCAGGTTTGGTGTGCAATAGAAGTAACCAATTTCATTTTTTGTTTGAGCAACTATTAGAATGGAATTGCTATTTACTGAGATGTGGAAGACTCTGGGAGGAATTGGTTGGTGGAAATGTCAGGAGTTCAGCTATTGATGTGTTGACTCGGGATGATGCAGCAAGGTTTCACTGCAAAACAAGAGACATTTGGGTAAACCTTTGAAGGAGCTGAGGAAGCAAAACGTAAGAAGACTAAAAGGATGTTTGAGAAAACACCGAACACAGTGCAGTACTAGTCAACCTCAGTCTCAGTGAATTTCATTCTCTTATCTGTTACCTCCCTATGGTCCAGTGACTGGTGCTTGCTTACCCATTGTAATATCCTCCTGCTAATGGATCGACTGTACCTTGTCCATTGTAGTGGCTATAAACTATATTTTTTTGAGTGCATGAGAGAGAAGAATAAGCTGTAATCAGCCATTCCTATCAGTTTCCCTTTCTCCTTCCTTTCCAAGGAAGGGATCTGGCCAAGATGTTCTTGCATCTGGAGGAGGGGAATTAGAGGTCTGTACCCGTTATCTTCTCTATTACGGTTCATGGTGTGGCGGTTCTCCAAGTGTGGCGCCACCTGCAACAGAATCAGTGGGGACAGTGGTAAAATGTGAATTCCTGGATCCTTTCCCAGACCTTCTCATTCTGAATTTCTAGGAGAGAAGCTGGAATCTTTCAGTCAAATGGTCCCTTGGAAACTAAAGTTTAAGGACTACCGACAGTAAAGAAGATGACCCTTCATGGACACTTCTCCTCAGAGAAGGATAATTTCTAGCCATGATGTGGTGAATTACAGCTGCTCTGCAATTTTATGATAATGTGTGCTCATCACCTAATCAAACCGCTCCAGCTGAGTTAGACCCTGACTGGCTCAGCTCCCCACTCACGTTGTCAGGTGATTGCTTCAGCAAAAGGCCTTCTGCCAAATACCTCACCGTTGAACTTTGCAGCTCAAGGAGAGAAGTATGAGGGAACACATAAATGCCAAGTCTCTTTCATTCTGAGAGTTTTCAAACAATGGATATGATTCCACCACACATTCTCAAGAAATAGGGCAGCACAATTCTGTCTCAACTATTATGAAGCAAGAAATTCAATTTCTTCATATGGCTCAGTGAGTCTGTGGCACAAACAGGACTAAAAGTCACATGTTAACTTTTGGCACCATTTTTAGTGCCAATGCTTATGGCTTGTCTTCTTATGTCATTAAAATGTCAGCTTCATGAAGGCAATGTCAGTGGTGTTCATTGCCCTCTCCCCAGTACCTAGAAGAGCGCCTGGCACACAGTAGTCATTCGATAAATGAATAAATTCATTCCACTTCCTGAGGTGAAGAGCCAGGTTTACACACATTTCCATCTGTGGAGCATCACTGTTTCCTGTAGTTTACTTCTACATTCCTCACCCGACTCTTTCACCATCCCCTATATAAATCTGTGCAGTTTTCACTTAACATATAACTTTCTGGTGACCCCATAAAAAATTGGCAGAAATTCTCGGAAAGGATGATATTGTAATTGGTCTTGTGGGGGATCCATGGAGGGATAAATTTCACATTATTCATGTTTCCAGATGGGCTTTAGTCCCCCGGGCAGTCATTCCAGAACCTTTTCTCAGCATTAAGTTTACTCCAAGAAATATAAACAGTGATTTAGGGCTTGATTGCTTCCACAAAAGGCTCCCCTGTTTTGGTGCAGAGTGGGAAGAAGAGGCAGCTGGGAAGCAGGATGGGGGGCTGGTGTCCATGGGGAGTGTCCTGTGTGTGAGCAAGATGCTGGTCTACAGTGTTTCCCTGGAGGAGGAGGACTGGCGGGCAGGGACGGTGACTAGCTAGAGATGGAATTGTCCTGAGTTCAGGAAGCTGTGAGCAGCAATAAGCCTTGGATGCTGGCATGCCAAGATTGGAGTAGATGTGGGTCCATCCCTATCTTTCCATAGAAACAGTCTTCAAACACCAAGCCTCTCTCCAAGGCCACTTCCAACTGGTTGGAATGCAGTACTACTATGGTTTAATTGTGGTATTTTTTGAGCTTTTACTAGGCTGATTTATTAGCACCTTCAACAAATATTTGTATGGCAGCCTCTGTGTTGGGATATAGGCATAAACAAAGATGTAAACTAAGTATCATTTTAACTAGTGAGTTCTCCTGAATGCTCAGGTTCAAGCCCTTCATACATTTTTCCAATATCTGATGGTGTTTTCAAAGGGGTTCTTTCAGAGTAGGTAGATCAGAGTAAATCCTTCACGAGTTCTTAACAGTGGGTCGGCAGAACCCTGATACCCTCAGGATATGGTGATATAATTTATGACTGAAAATCATCATGCCAAACACACATTAGGCATTCAATTCATGTAGGGCTCAAACAGAATTTCAGTATGAGCCTGATCAGATAGAAAGTTCATTGTGCAGAGCAACATCATGGCTTGCCTAGGCTGCTGCAAAGCCTCCAAATTGGAATCTTTGCTTTCATTCTGGCTCTGCAGGGACTCTTTCTCATTCAGTAGCCATAGTGAAAACCTTCCAGTGGCTTCCTGTTGCAATCAAAATAAAAATCCTATCTTCTTACCAGGATCTATATGCTGCTAGGATTGGTTCTGCCTGTAACTATGGCTTCTCTAGAAATTTATTCTGGCCTATTCTGACTTATTCTGAAACTCTCACTTTATCTTTGCTCAATTCTCCAGGAGATCCTTCTTAACCACCCAGCTTAAGTAGTTTCATACCTTTTCTTTACAATATCACTTTACCCCCTAGCACATTTCATATTCTTCAAAGTAGGAATATTATAGCAATTTATAGTCATAAATATGTATTGAATGAGTATGTATCACAGTTACTAAACACTCAAGGAGTTTCTGGAGATGTCTATGACTTCATGGATTTGATTTGCAAATAGTTTGATAGCACTTTTTTTTTTTTTTGACTGGGGATTGAACCCAAGGGCATTTAACCACAGACCTACATCCCAGGCCTTTTTGTTGTTTTATTTTGAGAAAAGGTCTGGCTAAGTTGCTCAGGGCCTCGCAAAGTTGTTGAGGCTGGCCTTGAACTTGTGATCCTCCTGCCTCAGCTTCCCAAGTCACTGGGATTACAGGCGTGTACTACCTCATCTATCTTTTTTCTTTTTTATGGTACCAGGGATTGAACCCAGGGGTACTTAACCACCGAGCCACATGCCCAGCCCTTTTTATTTATTTATTTATAGTTAGAGGCAGGATCTTTCTAAGTTGCTTAGGGCTTTGCTAAGTTGCTGAGGGTGGTATTGAACTTTTGAACCTCCTGAGTCGCTGGGATTACAGGTATGTACCACCTCACCATTTTTTTTTTTTAAACAAAAGTTTATTCTTAAATTTACAACAGAATCCAACATGGCACTTCATTCTAGCTATAGGTGGCAAAAATGTTATAGCAGGGGTCCTGATGTTTAAATAGGAACAGAATCAATGGTCACCATCATTTTAGGCACAAGAAACAGCTTACTTTTCACCAGATATTTTAATTCCACCTGTGGCCAAGGGAAACCTTTCTCCACGGCCTTCACTTTTAGCTCCTTAAGTTTCTTCTGCTCCTCTTTTTATTTCTGTTTAAAAGCCTATCTTCCTCATCCATCTCTTTGACCTGCCTCTTGGGCTGTTTCAGGAGCTGCTTCTTGCTATCTTCGCAGCTGGACATAGGGCCTGCTGACCTTACCCTTGCTCCTACATCCCATCTCACCTATCTTTGGCAGCAATTTTGTTTTAAATTTTTTTTTGTAGTTGTAGATGGGCAGCATGCCTTTGTTTTATTTATTTTTACATGGTGCTGAGGATCGAACACAGTGCCTCACACATGCTAGGCAAAGCGCTCTGCCACTGTGCCACAACCCCAGCCCCAGCAATTTTTAAATCACAATTGAAAACATGGTACATGACACAGAATTCTAGTGCCTAATGTTAATATTTTTAACATAATACTTATATCTTTTGTTAAATTGACTTGAACTAAATCAGCACCAAACCAGAGAAACACACTAAAATCATGTGACCAAAAAATCCCATTGATTGTGCCAGACAATGACCCAGGAAAAATTTATGACCACTGATTAAAATTACCAATGTCATTCCACATTTCCTTTCTAGAAATACAGAATGATGGCAGGCCTAGGGAGCATGGTGCTACCCAATAAAAGCAAGAGCACCTAACAGGGGCACAATAGAGGCGGAGAAGACTGAAACGTGATTGAGGGGTAATGACACAGTGGTCTTGGGCTTGATGTCATGTTGAGACTGGATATTGGTAAGATGGTTCCCTTCTGTAACATGTTTAATAGCTGTACTTGGTGAATTGACAGCCTCTCTGTTTAAAACTGACAAGGAGAAAATTAAAGTTTCCCTGGGTTCCTTTTTTTTTTGGTCACACATGAATAAGCCAATTGAGTCTTAGCAGTTAGTTAAAATTCATATTTCCCTTGTCAGGTTTTTAGCAACTGTGAAGATCAGGTTAATATAAGTCTCCTCTTCCTTTGCCCTCTTGGCTAACTAGCTAGCTATATTTGCATTTCTTTTTATATCTTCTCCCCCCTCTGTCCCTTTGACAGCACAGTGTCAGAAACAGTATATTATCTTCACAGATGTTCCATGTGAGAAAGTGTTTGCTCTTATATAAATAGACAGACATAAAGGGACACTTTCTATGTATTGAACTGTTTTTATGACTTAAGGTCAAAGACTGTTTTTTTGGTTTCTGTCCCCTCCCCCTTGGAAAAATGACCGTCAACAAAAAAGATTTGTCAACCACTAGAAATTTGAAAGGTTTCTAATCCTGCTGGAATGGAAAGTTCCAAGCATTGTGAAATTGTTTTCCATCCATATAGATTCACTTGCAGATCCTAAAACAGTTGCTTTACTTCCTCATGGAAAGGAAGACTCACTTCAATGGTGGCATCTTTTTCACACCTGGGAAACACCTGGCAATGGTATCCCTCTGCTCCTGTCTATTCTCAGCTCTGTAGAATGATCAAATCTCAGAAATGTGAAAAACAGACAACCTTTACTCTAACCCCGTCTTCATGTCTCTTCTTGATCCACAACGTATGGAAGATTGCAGCTGAGAAGCACTTACTGGCAGCTGTCACCACAGATCACTCTCCAAATTGCAGGGAAATAACTGAGTGGGGAATTAAGAGTTATCTCTAGGTTTCATAACCAATGCCCCAGGAACAGGCCGGTCACCACCCTGTATAAGAAATGAGAACTGGAGAACAGGTTATGAATTTTTCTCACCTCAAAGAAACCCAGGTGAGAAACTCTCCTAAGGCTTATAAGAAATTTGTTTCTGACCCAAGGGTCAGAGAATAGCTTGTTATGAATTTTAATTGGCTGCCAAGTAATTGTTAATTCATCTCTGAATTTGGAAAAAAAATTAAATGTTAAAGAAATGAATTTAGCAGGAAGACTTTTTCTCTGTTTTCTTTTTCTACTTCTTTCCTTTCTTTCCATCTTCCTTTGTCTCTTTCTTTCTCTCTCTCTCTCTTGAGTTGTGGATGGACCTTTATTTTTTATTTATTTATATGTGGTGCTGATAATTGAACCCAGTACCTCACACATGCTAGGCAAGCGCTCTGCCACTGAGCCACAACCCCAGCCCTTGCTCTCTCTCTTATTTATTTATTGTACCCAGGACTGATCCCAGGGGTGCTAAACCACTGAGCCATATCCTCAGCCCTTTTTACTTTTTATTTTAAGACAGAGTCTCATTAACTTATTTAGAGCCTCACTAAGTTGCTGAGGCTGGGTTTGAACCACTGTACCAGGCTCTTTATTTCTCCCTTCTTCTCTCTCTTCATTTCCTTCCTTCCTTCCTTCCTTCCATGAATATGACATTGTAGCAACTACTGAAAGACAACAGGGGATGGGAAATAAGCTTATGGGATAAAAGTGTGTTTGTTCAGAAATTTCTGCTTGAAGAGGGGTCTGGAAAACTGCAAGATTCATTTTGGATTATAACTCTTTCATGCTGACAAGTATTCTACTACTGTCCCAAATAGGACAAACCAATTTTGCGATCCTGTGAGACAAGGCAGTGTAGGTGGGAGATGCTGAAGGGACAGGGGACCAGACACCTGTTGAAATGTGTAAGTCAAATGAAACCAACCAGATACAGTGGTGCACACCTGTAATCCCAGCTAGTAGGGAGGTTGAGAGAGAAGTATTTCAAGTTTAAGGCTGGCCTGGAAGATAAAAAGGATAGGTAGTGGGAGAGCACAGTACTAGCATGTGCAAGTTGTTGGGTTCAATCTCCAGAACCACAAAATAGATAAATAAAATTTGAAAAATAAACGAACATCAAGCTGTTAGTTTGAGATACTATAGTCCCAGGTCCCAGACCTCCTTTCCTATCCTGAGGACTTCAGCAGGCCCATCTTTCTCCCTACCCATTACTCTCATTTCTTCCTTCCTAAATCTTTTTCCTGACTTTGCTCTGCTCAGACTCACATCTTCCTTCTTTTTCTACTCAATTCTATACATATATAACATAAAATAAATTAAACTGTTATAGTTGAACCACCAAACATCCAAATATCTGTAACAAAATTGAACATTCTTTCTGGGAATTTATGGTGCTTGACAGATAATGTCCATCTGTTCACTCAACATCCATTTCCAGTCACCTTTGCGCTTATTTTTCTTTATTGTAGAGGCTAGAAAGAAAAATGCTGAACTTCCCAACTTCCACTGCGCCCTGTGGCCAAGGGGATCCTGAAGAGTCCAGCTCCTGGCTAGAAACCGGTGTGTGACTTCTCAGGCCTGACCATAGGTGATTACAATCCACCTGGCAGGTCTCACGGGAGGAAGTGGGTACCCCACAGCAGACCTGGTGCACCTCCGCTGCACTGCACTCTCTGAAGGGCATTGCAGTCAAGGACCCAGGACTCCTGGTGGGTCATGCTGTCATGCACACATCAGCATTCCTAGTCCAGGAATCTCCATTGGGTGGCTTCAGGGAAACTTGAAGATGCTTTTCTCCACTCTGACTCAGTACTTTTCCACTCTTAGATCTCCCTCAACCTCCCTTTCTCCTGGGCCCCAGGACCATAAAACTCATTAAATCACAGTACCCTTGTTTTTATTTTTTGGGGGAGGAGAGTCCCCTCAAGAATGAGACAACCCCACATCTGTGCTAGTCCACCTGACTCTTGACCTGGGTGAATGCATAATTCTAAGTGGGAAAATGAAATGGGGAAGTGGGCATTTTATTGCAATAAGTGATTGAAGGCTTCACTGTCACTTTCATTTCACTTCGTTGTTGCTTCAATTGCTGTTCTGACACCTGACAGCTCAGCCCCCTCTCCCAGTTCCACTGAGCTCTTGACTGAACCATCTTGACACAATTCCAGACAATTAAATCTAAGAGGAAGTCAGTGGCATGTTTTTTTTTTTTAAATTTAGATGTTGATTGACATTTATTTTATTCATTTACTTATATGTGGTGCTGAGAATTGAACCCAGTGCCTCAGGAATGCTAGGCAAGTGCTCTACTACTGAGCCACAACCCCAGCCCCAGTGGCATGTTTTATAGGAGATTAGAGAGTGAAGAACAAATGACATTCTGCCTTCATCCTGCTGAGAATGTAGATGCGATGCCTGAACATGTGGCTGCCCCTATAGAAACATGGCATGATAAGCCAAGACCCTAAAGATGTAGAGAAGAAAGATTGAAAGAGTCTCGGATTTTGATAACATTGATGAGTCACTGCAATAGCCTTGGGATATCTATCTTGGTTCTTCTTGTATCAGAAAAATAAACTTCTTAGAGTGATTCTAAAATCTATCCACAAATTCTTTGATCCTCTTCTCATCAAAAGAAAAAGTCCAATTCTCTTTGCCTGAAGTACTGATCAACATCAGCTTGCTACTTCTAACAAACATAAATAGCCATATTCTTGAAAGAACATGTAAAGAAGCCACAAGAAAGATGTCCAAGGAGTCCCTGCTATTCCAGTCCCTGGATATGGGAATCTTCCTTGGCTCCAGACAAATGATTGAATGAGCCTTTGCATGTGGGTGGCTGCAGGCCCCTTTCAGCTGATGAATTGTCTATTGAGCCTGACCAAAATGCAGATTTGTAAGCAAAATGAGTTTTTTTTTTCTAAAGCCACAAAGTAGTGCTGTTTTGTTATAGAGTATATAGATAGCCAGAATGGCTCTGTTAATTTAAGCTATATTTAATCAGGTATGATGCTGTGTGTAGCTAGAAGCATTCCTGATTGATCAATCTTGGAATGTCAACAAGGAGAAGTCAATGTTGTTGTCTCATCGAGGTAATACAAGCTGCTTCTCTAGTACAACCACCTTCATGGCAAACTTCAGTTCCCTAACCTAACAAATTCAAGTATGACCTACAGCTGTCACATTGCATTTTATAGGAAACATGAATACAGTAAGTAACTTTTACATTAACTGATTTCTACAATTACAGCCTTGGCTAGATTGAATACTTTTTCTCCACTTTTTTATTATTAGAATTACTATCCACTCATGGAGCACTCGCTGTGTGCTAGATGCTAAGGACACAAGAGTGAACAAGGCAATGAATATGTAAATATGATAATTTCATATAAAGCTGCATTAGGAGGAACAGATCAGTGTGGGAACTGTAGGGGAATGGGAAATAGGTGGTTACTTTAGCTGAAATGCCAGGGAAGGCACCTCTGAGGAGGACACATTAGAGACCAGACTTAGATGGTAAGAGAAGCCAGCTTTGGAGAATTCCAGAGTAGAAGTGTTCAGACCAAGGGAAAAGCTAGTGCCAAGGCCCTGAGGCCAGAGTAAGCTTGACAGGTTCCAGGAAGGGGAGAAAAGGGAACAGTAGCACTAGGTGAGGGAAGTGGGTACTGGCAGGGTCCAGGTCACTTAGGTGCTTGTAGGCCACAGCAAGGAATTTGGATTCTATTATTATAATGGCAATGTTCATCAGTGGAAGTTTATAAACAGGGTAATGATGTATAATTTGCATTTTTCAAAGAACACTCTGTGGAGAAAGGAGAGCAGTTAGAGACCACAGCACTAACGAGGGAGAGATGACTGTGGCTTGCAGACGAGTTGGCGGTGAAGCTGATGAGGCACCACGAGCTCTGGGATATATTGGGATGTGTTTTGAAAGAGAGCTGATGGAAGCTGCAGCTAGAGTGGGAATGGATTTCTGTTGATGACATTTGGAAGAGAAACCAATGGAGCAGAGGGGCACCAAGAGTGTAAAGATGAAGCCTGACAAGTCCTATGCATTGTTCAAACAGGTGTCTAGTCAATGCCCCTCTTTGGCTATCCTGCAACAGGCCAGATAGCTCCCTCCCATGATGTCATCCTTCTAGTTCTGGCTTCTTTTTGTTCCAAATCAAGCACAGCACTAGGATTTGGATTACTGAGGATTTATTATGAATCATTCTTGTGGGACTGAGAAGAGGGTAATGAATGCTACTAATTAGCTTGCTAAGTATTCTCTGTAACTAGAGAATGTTTGGTTGCAAGTAGAAAGCTGAGGTAATTATGTATGAATCTTATTACACGATCCACGTGGGCATTTATGACTAGTTAGCTCAGATAAATGGATGTACAGGTACCGAGTAATGACATCACAGATTCATGCCGTATACCTTCCTTCTGTTCTAGGAATCTAAGCTCCATCACATGTAGTATAATGTAGTTGAGATGTGGGAAAACACAAGTCATACTATTTTGTCATGTAATATCAATAAATCATTTTTTCTTTGTTTACCTGGATAGCCAGCTCTTCCCAAAGTCTGGCAGCATTCCTGCCCTTAGGAAACAATTTAAGTGCATCCCTTTCTATAATAGCACCCCAGCATTGTCTTTAATGTTTTTTTAGTTGTAGATGGATGCAATATATTTATTTTATTTATTTATTTTTATGTGGGGCTGAGGATTGAACCCAGTGACTTGCACATGCGAGGCAAGTGCTCTACCACTGAGCTATGGCCCCAGACCCCCAGCATTGTCTTTAAACTTCAAGGTCAGCTGTATCTGTTCTGTCCACCCAGGGCCACTCCTTTTTCTATTCCAAAACTGACTTTTTTTCTATTAGGGAAGAGTTTCCCTGAGGTATTGACAGAGAATCTGCTATCTGAAAAACAATTTCAAATACTTACATTCCAGCAGATCTTCTCCGAAATGAAAAGCTGTCCCAGGTATCCGTGACTGAAACATCCCCCAAAATTGTTTACACTGTCCTTTACTAAAGCTATCCCCATCGAATACAAGCAAACAGAACTGCTTTCCTAGTGTTGGTCATATGTACAATGCCACCAAACTACACCTTCTTCGATAAGGGTGATATTTCTGGTTTTTCAATGTGTACCAACAGGGTGGTGGGGGGATAAACCATCATATTCCAGTGCAATGTCCCTTCTTGTTTATAACTGGTAACTTTATAAGACTGGGAAAAATTTGCCCTCAAAATGGCAAAAGACTTTAAATATGCATGAGAAAGGCAGGAAGGAAGGGAAATGAAAAGCCAACTATCCAAGTAGAACAACCAGAAGCAAGGGTGGGGAGCAGATCATTAGATGAGTTTCTCAAGGGCAAGGACCCCTTCGCCCTTCAGCCAAGCACTTTGCTGGATGGAACAGGAAATCAATAATGTTTGTGGAGCAAACTGCCTGAATGCACAAAGGATTGAAAGGAGTGATAAAATAAAAGACAAAAAAACCCATATAACCCATTGCTAATAGACCACAAATTTGTTTCTGTTGAATTTAAAGTGTTCAATCCTCTTGAATTTGTTCACCCAATTAGAATCTGCTGTAGCCTCGGGATATAAAATGTAAAATTCTAAAAGCTTGTCAGGCTCCCACAGTTAAGACTTTGACACTATTTTGAAATTAGATATAAGTCACGACCCAAAGACCTTGACCTTCCTCACTGTATATGTGAATTTCAGATAAGACATGGGACCACTTTCAATATTTCTAATGGTTACTCTACTCCGATCACCCTGCTTCATACAGAAAAAGACAGAGGATGTGCTCCTGACCCAGTGTCTGGAGCCAATGTGGTGCCAGCCCTGTCACCAGGCATGAGAAACCACTGCCACCCCATTTTAATTACAGTGTCTGGAAGAAGAGGCTGAACCCCCTCTGATTTGGAGAAAGCCTGGTTTCTTTATCTTATTAACAATAACATATCCCAGTGCTCCAGTAATTACAGACCTATTCCTGAAGCAATCAAATTGCTTATTTGAAAGAAAGACTGTTTCCCTTCCCTAATGAATGCAAAGGGTCCCCCAGAGCCCAAAGGTGATGTGTCTGAAAGCTCCACTGTAACAATGAAAAGCGATCATAAATAAATGACACAGAGCTGCTCTGTTCTTAAAAATCACGGCATGATCAATTTGAGAGACATGCATACAGATGGGACTCAGGAGATTTTGTTTTAATTATTCTGCCCTAAGGAAAATGACACTTTGTTCTTTGCTGGCACTATTGTACAGCGAAGCTTAAAGAGACTTGGAAAACATGATCCTATTCATCTTTCTCGAACTGCTGGCAGATACATTTGCCTTCATTTTTTAGAGAGGGGAAACGAGAGTGTAGATAGATGGGTAGTTTTGATCTTAGTGGGATGTTTAAAGGATTGTATATTATCATAGCCAACAAATTTTAATGCCTCTCTCCTATTCAACTGCTCTGATAATTGTTTGCATTTGAAAATCCACCAAAAGGGTGAAATTAATAGAAGGCTGTGAAGAAGGTAAACTTTTAACTTTAGAAGTTACCAACTTCATGATGTGATTTTTTGTTTGCTTTGGTTTTGAGGTACTGGGGGGTTGGACCCAAGGTTTGGCGCATGTTAGACAAGGGCTCGTAATTTTAAAATGAGGTGTGTGTGTGCACATGTACCTAAGTGTACAGGTGTGTATGAATGTCTTGGTGCTGGGGTCAGTAGTAGGATGGAAATAGGAGAGATGAGGCTATTTCACTTCAGCCATTCACACTGGATTATGTGCCCCCCACTGAAGCTTGCAGCAAATGGACTGGAAAGGACTCCAATACAGTTCCTCAGAGCAGAGCACTGCTGGAATAAAAATCTTTCAGAATTTAAATAAAAAGCCCGGTTATGCATTGATACAGAACCCCCATGTGTGTCTTGCTGCTGACCAGAATGGAAGTTTACAACTAATTTTTCATTCAGGATCACACTGTGGATCATCCAGAAGGCCCTCTGAGAGCAGACTGAGAAATTAACTTGTATACTTTGCCATGCTTAAAAACCTGAAAATTAAATCCATTGGAAATTCATAAATATGAGCCTGCCACTGTACAATTTCCAACACAATAAACTAAAAATTCCTCAGAAGCTCAGATATCTATTCTTAGATGAGTTTCTTGATTCTAGATGACATGGAACTGAATTGCTTCTTTGCACACTTCTTAGCCACATGATATTCATCAGGAGTCAGCAGAATCTCCTTCACCTCCAAATTCAAAGGAGGCTTGTTTCTACTTACTTCTTTTTTTTTTTTTTTAAATTTTTATAGTTGTAGATGGACACATATATCTTTATTTTATTTATTTATTTTTATGTGGTGCTGAGGATCGAACCCAGTGCCTCCCACATGCAAGGCAAGCGCTCTACCACTGAGCTACTATCCCGGCCCTCTACTTACTTATAAAAGAACACAGAAATGATTTGGAAGAGTCTCTGAAACCTGGCTATCTATATGGTTGGATGGTTTTAAGTGAATCAGAAAATCACATTAATCAAATTGTAGCTAGTTCTGTAAAGCAATTGCTTAACTGTTGGTTGTTGATTAAATCCATCAACTGTTCTTGTTTTGACTTTTCATTTGTTTTGGTTTTGATATTGTGTAGGCACAATTCAAGTGAGGCAAATGGGACAATGTTGTCAATGCTTACAGAAAAGAAGCGGAAAATACATGTAAAAATGTGAGAGTCCATATGGAAAACTAGAACTTCATTAAAGAATTAAATGGAATTAAATGGGTTAAGCTCACCTGAAAAAAGAAAAAAGAAAGAAAAAGAAAGGAGAGGGCTATTCCTAGCAGGAAATGAAGTCCTTGCAGAAATGGATTATGCAGAGGGTCCCTCTGGGCCTTGGAACAATTAGCTCTCAGAAAATTAGAGGTCTGCCTTTGTGCTTCCAGGGACTCAAGTGTAACAGGTGTCTACTGTCCCTGAGGAAAACTCTCACTCCTTCCAGCCTTTCATTTTTCATGGATGCTTGCCCCTGTGGGGTAAATCCAAACCCTTGAAAGTTAAAGATTTCAAGTGATTGAAAGCCTGAATAATTGGATTCTCGGAAGACATTACTTTTGCAAGACTTTGCCAGAGATTCCGCTTCCTGGGGTATTTTCTGTCAAGAAAACAAAAACAAAACACTTTCCTATTGAGAAAAGGGCAAGAACTAAGATGCCATATTTCCTAAAGTGGGAGATGGAAAAGAGACTATTTTTTTTCCCCGTCGCTCTACTGACTAAATCCTTAGGACAACATGAACAGTGGGAGAAGGTGACTAGGGCAGAATCTTGTAGAGGTCTGAGAATGAACTGTGAGCTTCTATCCGGTGAGTGGGGGTGTTACTTGGGGTGGGATAGAGCAGGGAGAGCACAAAGGCCTAGAGCAAAGGAGAGCAATGTTCTCATTTAACCTGCTGAGAAAGATGAGGCATATTTATGCCAGAGTGGTGTTATGAAACTGATGAAGGACAATCTGACAGAGTTAATTAAGGAGCCGGAGTGTTCAGAGCTGGAGCAGATCTCGGCTGCACTGTGTGGGAGGAAGAAGGTGTGGGAAAGGCGCGTCTGAGGGGGAGGCTGAATACTTTCCCACAAGTCAGCAGCACATTCTTTTTTTTTAGGATAAAAGATTTTACACATTTTGGAATGGGGTTTGCAATATTGTGTATTTTTAGCAGCTGCTATGAAAATTCCTCCTAAGAAGATGCCCATCTTTAAGGAAATGGCCTCTCCCAGCCCCCATGGGTAGGAGATGATTCTCCCAGCTTTGGCCAAGGCCCAGCTTTCAGAGGCCAGGGTGGAGTGACTTTACTTAACAGGGGATGGGACCTGGAAGAAAAGAATGAAGGATCTAGAAGGTGGCCCCAAGAGAGGCGTGTGAAATAATTGAATGCCCCGTACCACAGGAGGTGACCGCTATCTATGGTTCACTAAATCTTCTAGAATAGAGTGAAACTGTCAAAAACCTAGGAACAGATTTTTTTTCGAAGATAGTCCCCTAGGAGTGAGACAGATAGAATGCGTGGATGTAGGATCTGGAAGCAGAGGAGTCTCTAACTCTGTAAAAGGGGTTGGGCACAGGAGCCATAGTAGGTCCTATCCAATGTCTGAATGAGAATGAGCCTGGGTTGGCCTTTGAGTGTCTGTGTTGTTATTTAATATATGGCTGCAGAGATCAACACATGGTGGAAGAAGAGAAATCCACTTTGCAATACAGAAATCTATTTTCATTGGCGATTCTAACTTAAGTATCTACATTGACACATCCTTTTTGGAAGGAAATGCACAGTATTTATCAAAACATAAAATTGGCACACCCTCCCATCATGCAATAATTTCACTTCAAGGAATATACCCTATAGAAACAGTCATACACATGTATGAAATAGAACTATAGGGCTGGGGATATAGCTCAGTGGTAGAGCACTTGCCTAGCATGCATAAGGCCCTAAGCTCAGACCCCTCCCCCCACCCCACACACAATGAAGCCGCAAGGAGGTTTTTTGAAGCATTATTTGTAACAGCAAAAAATCTTGCAAACAACTCACTATCCTTAAACATGGGATTGATTAAATTGATGGTTATATAAGTGTATGAAGACATCTCTAAGACACTGGCAATTGATTTTTAATATTAAGGTAAAATTCACATGACATAAAATTAACCGTTGCATTTTTTTCTTCTTCCTTAACTTTGGCAGTACTGGGGACTGAATAAACAAAGGGGTACTCTACCACTGAGCTATATCCTGAGCCCTTTTTATTTTTTTATTTTGAAACAGGTTGCCCAGGTTGGCCTTGAACTTATGGTCCTCTTGAGTTGCTGGGAATACAGGCATGTGCCACCATGCCAGGCCCCATTGTTTTAAAGTACATGACTCAGTAGCATTTAATTCATTCACAGTGTTGTACAACCATCACCTCTGTCTAGTTCTAAGATATTTTCAGCATTCCAAAAAGGAATCCATACCCATTAAGCACCTGTTCCCAATCCCCCCTTGGAAATGATTAAAAAATATAATAGTATGTACAGTGATATGGCACTTAAGCTTTAAAAGCCCTCCAATCTAAGTCTTCTACACATATACTCACAGAGCCAGTAAGCAGTGATTCTGTCCAGAAGCTGATACAGCCTGCCTAGGTTCCAATTCCTGGCTCTGACACAGACCAGCAGCTGTGTGTCACTGGGAAGGATAATAGTACCTATAGGTAGTCATGAAGCATAAATTAACAAAGGTAAGTCTGATAGGTCACTATTTAATCTATCTGCTTTTGTGTTGTTTGATTTTTTTTTTGTCAAAATCATGAGCAAATAAATGGAAATAGGTTTATGTAACTGAAATGGGGAGCAGGTGTGCCGAGCAGAGCAATCCTTTGCAGGATGCTGACAGGGCTGTACCACCACAGAGGCTGCCTCTTACTCAAAGCAAAGGCTGACAGGGAGCATGCTTGTTCCCATGTAAGCCACAGAGCAGTCAGTCCTTTTTAAATCTCCTCAACAGCACAGCAGAAACACGACAGGCTTTCCTTAGCAACAAAATTCTGACTAAAATATTCATGCGAATTACTTGTTTTAGAACTTCCATCTAAATCAAGAGACCGCAGGCAACTTAGAGGGCAAGAGGAAGGGCTCTCTGTGAAGCTGAGATACCCGGAAGGGGAAAGGGGGAAGAAAGGGAGGGAGAAGAAAAGACAAGAAGGATATGAATAAGTCAAGATGAAGGAAAAGAAGAAAAGAGGGTACAAAGACATGGGCAAGCATGAAGGAAACTCAGCACTACTGGGATGGCCAACTGGCTCTCAGTGGTTCAAGCTGAAACAGAATGCAAAAAGCATTTCAATCAAAAACTCAAGGGAGCAGTAAGAAAAGCATTTGTGACTTCAACTTCATTTTCTTATTAAGTCCTAATCTGCAGCAAGGTCAAGGGTAGGACAATGTAAAGCTGCTGAGCATTGAAGAAGGGACATGGACGCTGTGGAACTTCCATGTGGCAGCTTCTTTCCACATTTGCCTCAAGGGTGACCATTTACCACATCCCCACCTCCAAATGCCTGCAGAAACCACTGCCTGGACAATCCCTTAAGAAGCCCTTAACTGGGCTGGGATTGTAGCTCAGCGGTAGAGCGCTTGCCTTGCATGCGTGAGGCCCTGGGTTCGATCCTCAGCACCATGTAAAAAGCAATAAAATAAAGACATTGTGTCCATCTACAACTAAAAAAATATTAAAAAAAAAAAAAAAAGAAGAAGAAGCCCTTAACTTCTCACTCTGAACACAGCCTCCAGCAGACTCTGGGATGCCGTAGATTCGGGGATACTTAAGGAGGCTTGGAGGTAGTAAAGAGAAAGCTCAGGTCCTGTCAATTCCTTATCAGAAGGAGGTAGAAATGCAAGTTCAGAACTTACAAAATGGAAAAAAAAAAAAAAAAAAAAACGGTACTGTATCGAACTTGTGTCCTTTCAAAGACAGGATTTTAAAACTCAAATGCTAGGGAACCACCAGAAATGAGATAGATAGCATTGTGCTAGCATAGATTTTCAAATATCTTAAGAATGTGTTGTGGGATTCTGCTGACTTAATAAAGTATCTTGAAAAGGGTAAGCAGAGCCTGGCATCTTCAAAATGGTGATTTTGCTTCTAATGATTTTCCAGAAAAATTAAATGTGCTGTGAAGGATAAATTACAGTTTGATGTGAGTTGTCTTGTTAAAATGTCATTCCTTTTCCCCAGCAACCTACTTCCCGTCTCATTAAGCCAGTTGACTGGATATATCTAGACAATTATGATGGTGATTTACTACCTTAATGCTCAGTTGTTACTGGGAGCTGAGGGGTGGGGGAAGGGACATGATATTCCCATCTTCAGTGGCTCTTGGCAGGATGATCAAGTCCTCAGCTGTAGCGTTAAACACAGCAATAGGAAGCAGAGACACAGTAAAGCATTTTCACTGCTGTTATGAACTGAGATATAAAATGAGATTTATTTGCAACAATCTGATAGAGAAAATTGAGTCCTGGGAATTGATGTCCTAGAAAGGCTTTCAAGTCACCCAGGAGTTACTGTAGGATGTGAGTCACACAGCAGGGGGAAAAAAAAGAGTCGAGAAGGGGAAAAAAAATTGAGCTTTGACATTTTCTGCAGCCACTGTTAAAGATAAAGGAATTGACCAGTTTGTACAATATGAAATATGGTCATAATTACAGTCTTCCCTGCTCCAGTTTCTCCTCACAGTTGGATACCTTGGGTTCTTAAATTGATGCCATAATTCAGCTTTTTGCTTTTTAGAAAAATGCAGCTCTTCTGCAAATGTGATGCCAAATAAACAAAATCCCCAAATGACCTGCTCCTACTTCCAAAGGTTTAATCTTGGCAAAAAATTTCAAATAGTGGTAATGTATCCTCTAGCATTTTACATTTTATTTCTAAAATTCTCTGAACATTATCTTTGAAATTTGAATTCAATTATATTGTAATCCCAAGTTAATGTTTTAAAATAAGAATGGACATTAGAGTTCATGCTAAATTTCACTGACTCAAGTATTCATCTGTGACCCCTATTTGTCATGATTTTGATGTGCATGTGATATTCGCAGGCCATGTTCAGAGAGAAGACGTGTGATTTTCCCATATGCACAATCCATTTAGTGCTTCCAGAAGATTTCTCATGTCAACAAGCTTGCATACTGCCAGAGGTCACAGGTAGAACTAAAATCAGGGCAAGAGTTTCTGAATATATAAGGGCTTTGCCAAAGTCTGGGATGGCCCCTTCCCTCATGGCTTATTTAGTTCTTTTGAATAAGCAATGAAAACCTGAAAGTTAAGGATACCAGGCCACTGAAATGAGTTTTCTACTGGTTCTTCATGTTCTTCCCAAGATAATGCTATAAGAAATTTATGTAAGACTCACACTTGCTTTAGTGGCAGTAATTTTTCCAAAAGTTTTAGCCATCTGGACTCCTTTTTACTCGATCTTGGGATTTTTGCCCCTCATTTCAGCTATTTCTATGAATAACCAGGTGACAAAAAAGTAAAACCTTCTGACCATTTATTATCCCCTCTAGAAGGGGATATAAGGCTTGTGCTAGCCATCAATCATACTCCTACCTCATTTGAGGTAACCCTTGGGGACTCAATGGTCAGCTTTTCTTTTGCTCTTCTCAAAGAGTTTTATAAGAATTTCGCATGCATTTCCTGCTCTACTTGTGAATGTGTACAATCTGTTTTTCTGGGAAAAGTGCATACAGTATTTCTGTAGCTTGCTTAATAGTCTCAATTTGTTACTTTCATCGTTTTTCCAAAGATAGGTGACAAGAGACCTGACCAGTTGTGTAGTGGGTGACAGAGTCTTTTTTATTTTTATTTTTTAGTTGTAGATGGACACAATATCTTTATTTATTTTTATGTGGTGCTGAGGATCGAACCCAGTCCCTCGCACATGTGAGGCAAGCGCTCTACTACTGAGCCACAATCCCAGCCCGACAGTCTTTACTTGGGATATAAAGAGTAATTGGATCGGGGCTGGGACTGTGGCTCAGTGGCAGAGCGCTTGCCTCACATGCGTGAGGGACTGGGTTTGATCCTCAGCACCACATAAAAATAAATAACAAAATAAAGATATTGTGTCCATCTACAACTAAAAAATATTTAAAAAGAAAAAGAGTAATTGAATCAAGAATTTCCCCAGTTTATTTTATTTTATTTATTTATTTTTGTACCAGGGATTGAACCCAGCCGTGCTTAACCACAGAGCCACATCCCCAGCCCTTTTTATGTTTTAGTTTGAGACAGGGTCTTGCTAAGTGGCTGAGGCTGACTTTGAATTTATGATCTTCCTACCTCAGCCTCCCAAGCCGCTGGGATAACAGGCTTCATGTCTGCAATGTATTTATATGTAACTTATTTCTTGACCATTAAGTATGCTTGGGTAAGACCTTTCAGTTCAATTTTGTGAAAATATTTTCGCCATTTTATGATTATTCATCTTTAAGTCCAAAAGATATCTAATCTCCCTGTTTTCTTTCTCTCTCACACCACTTTTGTTTTCTCCTCTTTCTAGAGTTATGTCACATTATGAAGCCAAAAATCTATCCAGCTTAAAGACTATATGAGAAATTTTAGGAAAAATGAATGTAGATCCCCCTTAGAAAAGATACTCTGGATGATTAATAAGACTGATTTTAAAATTCTTTATTTTGAAATAATTATAGACTCACAGAAAGTTGCAAAACTAAGGTATGGAATTGCATATACTCTTCAACTGACTTCCTCCAATGGTGACATCTCATATAACTGTGGTCTAATATTAAAACCAGTAAACTGTCTAGGATAACACTGTTATCTAGACCATGTAGATCTTACTGATTTTTCACCAGTTTTTACATATCCTGATCTCTGTGTGTATGTGTTTGTTTATAGTTCTATGCAATTTGATCCCAAATATGGATCCATGTAACCACCACCACCATTAAGATACAGAATTGTATCATCACCACTGGGCATAGTGGAGCACGCCTGTGATCCCAGCAGCTTGGGAAGCTGAGGCAGGAGGATTGTGAGTTCAAAGCCAGCCTCAGCAAAAGTGAGGTACTAGAGAGAGTTCCAAGATGGCGGCCTAGACGGTCTCCTCCGTACTAGGCTCCTCGGGACCAAGGCTAGAAGTGGTGGAGGTGCCCCTTTCCAGCCAGCTTTTTGGCATCATTCTGTGGCTCACCACACCCCGTAAGAGTCTCGCTTGCGTGTGTGTGCGCAGGGCCACGGGGAGGCAGCGGTAGCTGTGGGCAGCATGACTTCGGCGGAGCGCAGTTGTGGTGGGGGCTCCAGCCTGGGATTTGCCCCGGGCAGGCCCCGTGCCTGGCCCCAGTGCCCACCCAGCCGCGGGACCGCTAGCAGTTGCTACTGTGGACTGACCGTCTCCTGAGCAGACCCCCAGCCATTGTTCTTTGAGGATCCCCTTCTAACACAGCGGACTTCCTTCACCAGGGGGCGTAGGTCAGCACCTGGGAGCAAACTTTGGCCACGGCGCAGCACAGCACACCGTGGAACAGCGACTTCACCAGCGGCTCAGAGTTTCACCCTGCTGTGGGACCAGCACCCAGGACACCAGGGGGGAAAATCCAGCAAGCAACGGACAACGCCACCTACTGGAGGTGAAAGGAATCATACCTGTTTATTTACATTGAGACTTTATACTTTTTTTTTATTCTTACTTTTTATTTTATCCTTTATCTTTTTCTCCTAATAGTTCTATTGTTTAATCCTTTTGTTTTATTTCTCTGCTCTCTTGTTCTTTCCCTTCTTTCTTTTTCCTTCCCTCTTTTCTCTCTCACTCTTTTCCTACCCTCTAATCCCCAACAGTTGTGACATCAAATATCTGTTATACAGTGGGATATGGTAGATTGGGATTTCTGAGCTGTATACTAGAGTGGTATTATATAGTCTTGTAACTCCCACTTGCATATGTTTTATTTTTCTTGCTATCATCTCTCCTCGCTGTACTCTTTTCTTCTTCCTTACTGGTCTTCCCCAACTCTCTGTCGCCCTTTCTAGTAATAGCCAACTCCTCTTGGATTCCTTTTTTATGCTCTCTAAGATCTAATAAACATATCCTCACTTCCTACTACCCTGACATTCTATCGTACACCCCACCCTCAAGTTTCCCTAGCCCACCAACAGATACTATAGACCCTTGTGCAAACTTATTGGTTACATAATAGATTGTAAAGGAACATATAATTGTTGTATATCATGATTAAACTGTAAATGTATTTGGGAGCTGTTAGGAGCTACTTGGATTGAAATTATATATTGCTTGTATTGAGATCAATCAATATCAGACTCCCCTTTAAAGGAGAGATAAGCAAACCCTGCAGGGAAACTATACCCATATAGGAGCAAAAACTGTAACAACTTGGATCAGCAGAGCTAGAAGGAAAGACACACAAACATCATGAGAAAACAAGGGAAGAAAGTGACTCAAATCAAGATAATACGCAATTAGAGTCCATGGTCAGTACAGCAGAAGAAATGATAGAACAGGAATTCAGAATGTACATAATTAAAATGTTTGGTGACTTAAAGAGTGATATAAGAGAGCAAGCCTAGTCAGCAAAAGATCATTTCGATAAAGAGATACATAGACAAATACAGGAAGTAAAAGATCACTTCGATAATGAGATACATAGGCAAATACAGGAAGTAAAAGATCACTTCAATAAGGAGATAGAGATTCTGAAAAGGAACCAAACAGAAATCCTTGAAATGAAAGAAACAATAAACCAAATTAAAAACTCAATAGAAAGCATCACCAACAGATTAGACCACTTGGAAGACAGAACCTCAGATACTGAAGACAAAATATTTAACCTTGAGA
>CM053403.1:132452063-132568381 GCA_028644305.1 Xerus rutilus
TTTCATAGAAAGAGATACTCACAGATTGAAGGTGAAAGGATGGAAAAAAATTTATCACTCACATGGACCGTGTAAACAAGCAGGAGTTTCCATCCTCATTTTAGATAAAGTAGACTTCAAACCAAAGTTAGTGAAAAGGGATAAGGAAGGTCATTTCATACTGCTGAAGGGATTCATACATCAACAGGACATAACAATCTTAAATATCTATGCACCAAACAATGGGGCAGCCATGTTTGTCAAACAAACCCTTCTCAAATTCAAGAACCAAATAGATCCCAACACAATAGTATTGGGTGACTTTAACACAACTCTCTCACCACTGAACAGATCTTCCTGACAAAAACTAAACAAAGAATCTATAAGACTTAATAGAACAATCAATGGTCTAGACTTAACAGATAATATATAGAATATTCCATCCTTCAACAAGCAAATACACGTTTTTCTCAGCAGCACATGAATCCTTCTCCAAAATAGATCATATGCTATGCCACAAAGCAAGTCTCAGTAAATACAAAAAAATAGAGATACTACCCTGCATTCTATCTGACCATAGTGAACTGAAACTAAAAATTAATGACAATTTTTAAAAAAGAAGTCACTACAACACCTGGAGACAAATGGATGGAATTGGAAAGCATTATGCTAAGTGAAGTAAGCCAATCCCAAAAAACCAAATGCGAATGTTCTCTCTGATTAGTGGATGCTGATACATAAGGGGGGTGGGAATGGGAAATATAAGAGAAATGGAGGAACTCTGGATGCGGCAGGGGGAAGGTGGGGGGAGGGAAAGGGGAATGGGTACAGTAAAGATGGTTAATTGAAATCGTCATCACTACCCTTGGTGCATGTATGAAGACACAAATGGTGTGACTTTATCTGGTTTGCAACCAGAAATGGAAAAACTGAGCTCTATATATGTACTATGACTTGAAATGCAACTAAATAAACTAATTTTTAAAAAAAGTGAGGTACTAAGCAGCTCAGAAAGACCCTGTCTCCAAATAAAATACAAAATAGGGCTGGGAAATCCCTGACAATTCCCCCCAAATTGTACCATCACCACAAAAGAACTTCCTTGCTCCACCCATCATATTCATATTCTCCTTTCCTCCCTTCCCTCTGGCAACCATTACTCTGTTCTCTAGTTCCATACTTCCTTCACATCCAGGATGTTATAGGTGGAATTGTACTGTCTATAACATGCTATCTATAATATGCTGTGGCTTAAATGTGTCCCCCAAAAGTTCATGTGTTGTTGGTTTAGAAACTGACTTCCTTAACAAGACTCCAAAAGTGCAAGAAGTAAAATCAAGAATCAATAAATGGGATTGTATCAAACTAAAAAACTTCTTCACAGCAAAGGAAACACTCAATAATGTGAAGAGAGCATACAGAATGGGAGAAAATCTTCACCACACACACCTCAGATAGAGCATTAATCTCCAGAATATATAAAGAACTAAAAACAAACAACAAAAAAAAACCTTAACACCAAAAACCCAAATAACCCAGTCAATAAATGGCCTAAGGAACTGAACAGCTATTTCACAGAAGAAGAAATGCAGTCAACAAATTTATGAAAAAATGTCCAACATCCCTAGCAATTAGAGAAAATCAAAACTACTCTAAGATTTCATCTCACTTCAGTCATAATGGCAATTATCAAAAATACGAGTAACAATAAATGTTGGTGAGGATGTAGGGAAACAGGTACACTCATACATTTCTGTTAGCACTGCAAATTGGTGCAACCACTCTGGAAAGTAGTATGGAGATTCCTCAGAAAACTTGGAATGGAACCACCATTTGATCCAGCTGTTCCATTCCTCAGTCTATATCCAAAGGACTTAAAATCAGGATACTACAGTGACACAGCCACATCAATGTTTATAGCAGCTCAATTCACAATAGCTAAACTATGTAACCAAACTAGATGCCCTTCAATTGTTGAATGGATAAAGAAAATGTGGCACATATACACAATGGAATATCTCAGCCAGAGATAAAATTATGGCATTTGCTGGTAAATGGATGGAGCTGGAGAATATCATGCTAAGTGAAATAAGCCAATCCCAAAAAACCAAAGGCTGAATGTTTTCTCTGATAAGTGGATGCCTATCCATAGTGGGGAGGGGAGGTGTAGGGAAGAACGAAGGAACTTTGGAGAACCTTGTGCAGAGGAGAGGGAGGGGAGGGGTGGGACAGTGGAGATGGAATGGATGGTAGAATGAGACAGACATTATAACCATATATACATGTATGATTACCCTACTGGTGTGACTCAGCACTGTGTACAGCCAGAGGAATGAGAAGTTATGCTGCATTTGTGTACAATGTGTCAAAATGCTTTCTACTGTCATGTATAACTAATTAGAATTTTTAAAAATACAAAAAATAATAAGAGTTCATGTGTTGGATGGGCTGGCATTGTAGCTCAGCCGTAGAGCATTTGCTTTGCATGCGTGAGGCACTGGGTTCAATCCTCAGCACCACATAAAAATAAATAAAGATATTGTGTCCATCTACAACTAAAAAAATATTTTTTAAAAAAGAGTTTATGTGTTGGAAACTTAATCCCTAAGTTCATATGCCAATGGTATTTGGTGGTGGATCCTTTAGGAGGTAATTAAGGTTGGATGAGGTCATAAGGCTGGGGCCCTCATGGCAGGATCAGGGGCTTCATAAGAAGAAAGAGACCTGAACTGACATCTCCCCTTTCTCTAACCATGTGATCCCCTCTGCCATGTAGTGACACAGCAAGAAGGCCCTCACCAGATGCTGATACCTTTATATTGGACTTCCTTGTCTCCAGAATTGTGAGAAACATTTTTTTCTTTACATATTGCCTATTCTATGGTCTTCTGTTATTACAACAGAAAATAGACTAAAGAGTGTGTAAACTTTTGAGTTTGGCTTTTTTCAGTAGGCACAATGCCTTTGAGATCCGTCAGGTTATTACATGTATCAGCAGTTCACTCTTTTTTAGGGATGAGTAGTATATTCCATTGTGTGGATATGCCAGAGCTCATCTAACTGTGCATGCTTTGAAAGACGTCTGGGTTGTGCTTAGTTTTTTGCTATTACAAAGGTGCTATGAACACTCATGTTCACAGGTTTAGTTTGTGTGTGAATATTTTCATTTTCCTGTCATAAATTCCCAAGAGCAAATGCTTTCTAGGTTGTATAGAAAGTATCTATTTAGTTTATAAGAAACTGCCAAACAATTTTCTGGGGTGGCTGCACATTATATATTTCTACCAGCAGTGTAGGAGGGATCTAGATTTTATGCATCTTGCAACCTCCAAATTTTCTGAGAGGTAAATGAGTATCAAAACATTGTGAAGAAATGACACAAAGACCACATACAGCTCAGCAAATTGTGTGAAAGAGATATTTGGCTTGTGTATGAGCCTCAGAGCATCATTTTAGGATGGCTGGCAACAATTATTATAATAAATTTCCCCAGGCCTTATCACCCTGTAGCCATGAATCAGTTACCAATGGCTGCAAGGGACAGACAACCCAGTTATGGTTGTTTAAGCATGTGGGGCTATTTTTCTCATAGAACAAGACATTCTGAAGTCAGCAATAGCAGAAGCTCAAAGAAGATGATTGCTGCAGCTTCAGGAATCATGTCCACATTCCTTCAGGAAGAGAGAAGGATAAAGGCCATGTTTGTATAAAGAGGGAAAATGTTGTTCCAGGAACAGTCTTCTGTTTTTGTCACATGGCCCAGGATACCGTCTTGGATCTTGCTATGGTTTGAAGATGGCTTGAGTGCAACCCCCACAGGTCTGTGTGTTAGATGCTTGGTCCCTGTATGGCAGTGTTGAGGCAGTGGAATCTTTACAAGGCAGGGCCCAGTGGAAGGGGGTAGGTCACTGGGGGTGCCACCCTTGGGAGGGATTTATGTAGTTCTTATGGGACCCTGGTTAGCTCCTAGAAGAGTAAGTTGTTATAAAAAGAACACACCTGCTCCGTGAATTGCTCTGGTTTCCTGTCTTGCCAGGTGATCTCTCTCTTGTACAGAGTCCCACCATCAAGTCAGCCACCATATCATGATGTAGTCAGGAGGCCCTCACTGGAGCCAAGCAGATGCTGGTGCTATGCTCTTGAATCTTCAGAACAGTGAGTTAAATAAACTTCTCTGCTTTATAAAGAAAGGTATATTGTTATGCAACAGAAAACAGACTAATCCAGGTCCTCTCGTAGTTGAGACACTGTAGGGAGAAGGGTCCTAGAATGCTGCTTGGGTCAAGCATGAAATTGTTACAGAAACCCTAAAATAAGGCTGGAGTTGTAGTTCAGTGGTAGAATGCTTGCATAGCACCTATGAGGCACTGGGTTTGATCCTCAACATCACATATACATAAGTAAAATAGAGGTATTATGTCCATCCACAACTTAAAAAATATATATGACATATATGAGATAATTATTACAAATTATTAAATAATTTATTATAATAATTATTTTTAAAAAAACTCTAACATAACTCTCCAGGGCTTAGTGCTGATATGGCACCTCTACCATACCAAACATCCTACTCACATGTCTCCAATTCCTGTTTCCATATGGCTATTTAGTTCTTTTCTGGTTCAAATGTGTCCACCAGAGGTTATGTGTTGGAAGCTTGGTCCTCAGCTTAGCAATGTAAGAGATGATAGAATCTTCAAGAGTTAGATGCTATTGGAAGGTCATGGAGAACACTGCACTTTAAAGCAATTAATATAGTTGTCATTAGACTCTAGTTAGTTCTTGGGAGAGGTTTGAAAGACTGGTCTGTCCCCACACTCTGGCTTCTTGTCTTACCATATAATCTCCCCTTTTCACACACACACTTCTGCCATTGTAATGTCATCTGCCATAAATCCTTTACTGAGTTGAGCAGAAGCCAGTACCACTCTCTAGATCATCCAAAATTTTTAGCTAAATAAACTTCTTTTCTTCATAAGTTACTTAGCCTCAGGTATTTTGTTATAGCAACATGAAATAGACTAATGCAGGTTCTTGCCATCAAGTTTATACCTATCCAGAAAGAAGGAGGAAAGCAGAATAGGAGGAAATACACCTTTGTTCTTGTGGACATGACCAGGAAGTTTCCCACATGATTGTCCTTTAAATTCTATAAATCTAACCTTAGCAACATTGGTCCACTTAGCTGCAAGGGAGGCTGGGAAGTATGGTCTTTATTCTAGAAAGACACATGATTATCTTGAGTTTCTATTAGTGGAACAAGATCGTAGATATTGGAGAGTAACTAGCAGAAGTACAATGTATTCCATGTTTGGGACCAGGAAGGATTACTTCTATTGAGTGCAGAGGAACCCAGAGGCAAGTTTGTCCCCCAGGAGACATTTGGCTATGTCTGGAGGTATCATTGGTTGTAACAATTGGAAATGTGTAAACTATGAGTATCTCATGGATAGATACTGGTAAATATCCCATCATGCACAATACAGCAACCTATGATAAAAAGGAAATTATTTAGCTCAAAATGTTAATGGTGCTAAGGTCAAGAAATCTTGCCTTATGGAATTAGCTTTTCAAAAACTTCAGCCCCGGGCTGGGGTTGTGGCTGAGTGGTAGAGCGCTTGCCTAGCATGTGTGAGGCACTGGGTTCGATTCTCAGCACCACATATAAATAAACAAAATAAAGGTCCATTGAGAACTAAAAAAAATATTAAAAAAAAAAAACTTCAGCCCTGTGGGCTTTCCTTTTGTGCTTTTCTAGGAAATTATCCAAGACTAGTATCCTCTTAGGTGAGATTTGGGTGATAGCAGTGCACTTCTAATGAATTCGAATAGTAAGACACTATGACACTGGGAAGTTTGCCACTGGTCATTTTAATAAAGAAATGAAACTTGTCAACCCTGTGTATAGTTCCATAGTCACTGTTACCAACCCAGCTTTTGTCCTGAAGAGCAAGATTTCCTTCTTTGGCTTTTCCCAAGCTAGTTAATAACATATAACATCTCACTAATCCAGAGGAAATAAGTAAATCTATTCAATTAAAGACAAGTGTAATTTTGTACAATTAATCATAGTCTTCTTAAGGGGAAATAAAAATAATTTGTTTTTAGTAAGAAGGAACCCATAATTATTCAGTGAGAGAGGAAAAGCCATTCATTAATATATCATGTTTACTTTGAACATGGGAAAATACATTGCAGTTTCTGCTGTTAGTCTCGGGCACGAAAAACTGTGTTAAATCTCGTCATTTCTGCCTCTGATAATCTGCTTTCATGATAGATTAAAAATGCAGTTTGGCATTTCAGGACATAAATCTCAAATAATCAACCTGAGAGAACAGCACCAAACCCTCCAGAGAGGTTTCTAACATGAGAAGATGACACTTCTTAATAAACTCAGAATTAGTGATGTCACTTGTCACTGGTTCTGCCAGAAGCAGGAAAATGACACGGTTGCTCCAATGACCATTCAGAAGTTATGTTCCATAAATCTGCAGAATCAACTTCTGGAAATTCTCCCCAGAGATGAAGATATATGATGTGTCAGCCATGCATCCCAGCAACCTTTTATTATTTAAGGTTGTTATGTAGACATCATACATTTTTCTTATGGACAGAGACAACCATATTATTCCTTGTTTCCTACTTCCCCAGATCTGAGCTCTTTCCTTCTAGTTCTTCCTAGGACTTCATAATCATCTCTTAAAACTTCATTTCACAGTAAATCACACATTTTTATTTAATTTCCATCTACATTTATATTTTTCATATCTTTATTTATTTATTTATTAAATTTTATTTATTTTTTTAGTTGTAGGTGGACAGAATATCTTTATTTTATTCTTATGTGGTGCTGAGGATCGAACCCAGTGCCTCACGTGTGCTAGGCGAGCACGCTGCCACTGCGCCACAATCCCAGCCCCATATCTTTATTATTTGCTTTTCCAATTAGTAAGTGGAGAAGAGTTTCACTTCTTATACTTTATTTTTTCATATGAGAGCTAGTAAGTTCCTTATGTAAGCAATACATCTTTAGTGATTTTTATGTTTTGATTTTATCTTTTTTTAAATTTTTTTTTTTGTTGGTACTGGAGATTGAACCTAGGACCTTGCATATGCTAAGCAAATACTGTTATTGAGCTAATCTGAGACCTTTCTCTGTGATTAATCCTGTGGCTATTAGTGTGAGACAACATGAAATTATGTTGTTCTTACTAATAAGAAAGACAAGGGCTGGGGTTGTGGCTCAGTGGTAGAGCGCTTGCCTAGCATGTGTGAGGCCATGGGTTTGATCCTCCACACCATGTAAAAATGACTAAATAAAATAAAGGAATAAAAAAAGGTTGTATCTATCATGTTTAATCAGAGAAATGAAAAGTTGTGCTCCATGTGTGTACAATGAATCAAAGTGCATTCTGCTGTCATGTATACCTAAGTAGAATAAATAAATTTAAAAAAATAAAAAATAAGCCGGGCACAGTGACGCAAGCCTGTAATCCCAGCATTAGGGAGGTTGAGACAGGAGAATCGTGAGTTCAAAGCCAGCCTCAGCAACAGTGAGGCACTAAGCAACTCAGTGAGACTCTATCTCTATATAAAACACAAAACAGGGCTGGGGATGTGGCTCAGTGGTCGAGTGCCCCTGAGCTCAATCTCCAGTACAAAAAATAAAAATAAAAAATAAAAAAAAATATCTGTTTGGGGCTGGGCATATAGCTTAGTTGGTAGAGTGCTTGCCTTGCACGCACAAGGCCCTGGGTTCTAATCCCCAGCACCTCCAAAAAAGAAAAAAATACAAAAAAAAATTGGAACACAAAAATGAAGAGAGAATAAAAGACCCATATTTTATGTGATCATAGATATTTTAAGTAGGAAAATAAATGCACATGGATACACTAAAGTAATATTTAGAACTTTAATTTATTGTATCTGCTGATACTTGGTAAGGTTATTTAAAGCAGATGGCATGTCAAATGTTACGCTTCTGCGATAATGAAGAACTTTCAACCCGGGCGTGGTGGCTCAAGCCTGTAATCCCAGCACTTAGGGAGGCTGAGACAGGAGAATTGCGAGTTCAAAGCCAGCCTCAGCAATGGCGAGGCGCTAAGCAACTCAGTGAGACCCTGTCTCTACATAAAACACAAAATAGGGCTGAGGATGTGGCTCAGTGGTCGAGTGCCCCTGAGTTCAATCCCCAGTACCAAAAAAAAAAAAAGAAGAAGAACTTTCATAAATCTGTTCCTTTGTGTCATGGAGGGAATATTGTCCTTGGCACACAGGACACAGACTTGAGTGCCTTGTCATGGTGTGACATGCAGCAGCTGTGGGTCCATGAGAAGTTACCTGAGCTTCAACAAGCCTCACCTGCCTTGTGCATCAAGCAGGGATTATGGAACCTTCCTTTCAAGGTTCCTGTGAGCATAGAATTAGATGAGTTGTCACACAAAATGCCTAGAATATTGCTTGGCAGTGTCAGAGTTCTTGGGCTACAAGCAATACAAATGAATTCTGCCAAACTTAAAAGAGAAAAGCACATTTATTTGAACATTCATGAGTATCTTACAGAAGCCAGGAAGAGGCAAGCAACTGGGTTTCAGAATTGGGGGCCTCAGCGTTTCACAGCAGCAGGAAGTTCTAACTATTTTTTGGGCACAGGCATCTCGATGGATGATTGAACTCATTTTCAACCACTCTTGGTTCTTGGGAAGATTCAAATTCCCAGGAGAAAGATGCTCATTGCTCTTGACTAGGTCACGTGGTTTTACAAAGGCTGGGGGATTGAGTTAAGTCTTTGGCAGCTTCACCAGACCCAAAGAAAAATGGAAAAAAATGTTTAGTTATTTATTAGAATGGCACACCGTGCTCAGGAAATGTCAATTCCTTTTTTGGTCACCTATTTTTCACTCTGTTTTATATCTTGCAGTGTGTGTGTGTGTGTGTGTGTGTGTGTGTGTGTGTGTGTATGATGTTATGAGATCTAATAAATTTTTAACAGTTGATAAAGAGACTCTGTTCCCTCTCCTGAGTGTATTCTACCTCATCCTAGACTTCCTATCATTCAGGGGAGACTCTGTCATCTGGCTCATAGTCTTCCTTCTTTACCTTAAACCCTGTCATCAGCTTGATGGGCTTCTGGATGGGCACATGGTCATCCTCCTCAACTGCAGCCTCTCACCCCTTTAAACTCTTCACTCTCAATGGCCTCACTCCCAAGCCTATCTCAACCAATCCTTCCTACAGTTATCTAGAAAATCACCAGTGCAGACACCATTTCTTGGAACACAACCAACCTCCTGATCTTCTACCTTGCTTTCCCAAACCAGTGTGCATTTTCCCTCTTACTTCTTCCTGCTTTAATGGCTTCCTTATACAATCTGAATTCCATGGTACCATCATTAAAGTCATTCACTTGCTTATCAGTGACTCCCCTTAGCTGTTCACTTTCCACATTTGTTTGAAAAAAATTAACAACTCTGAGTCAACTTGATAGCCCCTAGGTTCACCCAGGGGGAGAATACTTCTGTGGGAAATGACACAGCCATCAGCCTCAAAAGGATCCTCAGTGTATTCCAGAAAATCCACTGCATTTATCTGGTCATCTCATACTCTCATTCTCTGCATTAATTTGTTCTATTGAAAAAGCATTTAAAAAAAAATCCATGTCCTGAAATAATCAACCTTTCCCTATCCTCCCTGTGGTCACCCCAGTCCAATTCACTATAATCTCATTTCTGGGTCACTACAATAGCTTCCTATTTGGTTTCTATACGTTATCCTTTACTCCCTCCTAATCCATTTGCCCTCATGTATGCAAGGTCATCTTTTTAAAATTTATTTATGGATAAACTTTTTCTCCTCTGAGTGTCCTCTGCCTCATCCTAGAACCCAGGGGCATTTTGCCACTGAGCTATATCCCCATCCCTTTTGGGGAAGGGTACTAGGGATTGAATCCAGGGGCACTTAACCACTGACCCATGTCCTTTTTTATTTTTTATTTTGAGACAGGGTCTCACTAAGTTGTTTAGGGCCTTGCTAAGTTGCTGAGGCTAGCTTTGAACTAATGATCCTCCTATCTCATTCTCCCAAGTCTCTGGGATTACAGGCATGTACCACTGTGCCAGGCCCCTGCCCCTTTTTTAAATGATTTTTTTTGGAGGGGTACTAGGAATTGAACCCAGGGCCCTGTGCATGCCAGTCAAGCACTGTGCCACTGAACTACATACCCAGATCTTTTTTGGGATGGGAGGGGGTCTCACAAAGTTGTTAAGGCTGACCTTGAACTTGCGATCCTCTTGCCAAAGCCTCCCAGGTAGTTGAGGTTACAGGTGTGTACCACCATGCCCAACCCATAGTTATCTTTTGAAGTGGCTTTCTATTTTCTTTAAAATGTACTTTAAAATCTGCAATGTGTCTTTTGAGGCCTACTGTGATCTGAACCATTTTATTCTTTTTTTTTTCTCCTATTGTTTTACTATGCCCTCTCACATTTCAGTCTCACTGGCCTGATGCTCAGTTTCTGGGACAGTGTCCATCTTGTGTCATTATGTAGTCAGGTGCCTGTGCCTCTCTTCTCCACATTTAGCCCCCAGCCCCACGGCCTTCTTCACCTGATTAACTGTCTCTCATTTGCCAAGACTCAACTCTGTAAGCCACCTCCTTGAGGACTTTCTTTTGGTGGCCCAGGCTAAGCTAATTGCCCCCATTATGCATTCCCACGGTGCCTCCCCCAGCACTTTTCTTTCATAGCATTTGTCTCAACTATAATTACTTGCTGAACGTCTATCTTCCCACCAGACTATAGCAATACAAGGGGATTAGCTGTTGTCCAGTGTTACTTCCTTGGGCCCTAACCAAGTGAAGAGAGTTGATGAATCAAAGTCTTCTGGGGCAGGTGCCTCCAATGAGCTCAACTAAAGTATTCCATTTCTGTCCTAAAAATGGAGGAAATGGAATTCTTTTCCTACTGCTCATAAAATATCACGTAAACCAACAGATTGTCCTCCAATGTTAACATTTCTCTCATCTTTATTTTAAAATCGACTTGGGTCCTCATGAATACTAGTTGATCCCTCAATTTAACACAGAAGCACCAATCAAATATTAATGAAAAACTTGAAAATAGCTGATCACATATAGTTTGAGAGTTAGCTTTCCCCTCATTGACGTGGATCTGTGTTGGATGTATTTTCACTTTTCTATTCTTTCATTTTTGAGATGTGGTCTTGCTATGTTGTCCAGGCTGTTCTTAAACCCTTAGGCTCAAGCAATCCTTCCACTTCAGCCTTCCACATAGCTGGGACTACAGGCATGTGCCACTATACCTAGCATGCAATATATTTTAAAGTATTAAATGTAGATAATATGTAATGTGTGTTTTTTCTCTGAAGATTATTCTTAGATCATGTAATGAAATTAAATATTTTGATATTTTGTGGTACTCCACAAAACATTCTAATTTTTTTTTTTTTGGTACCAGGGATCAAATTCAGAGGCACTTGGCCACTGAGCCACATCCTCAGCCCTGTTTTGTATTTTATTTAGAGACAGGGTCTCACTGACTTGCTTAGCACTTCACTTTTGCTGAAGCTGGCTTTGAACTCATGATTCTCCTGCCTCAGCCTCCTGAGCCGCTGGGATTACAGGCATGTGCCAGGGGCCCCTGCAAAAAATTTTGACTTTTGAGTGCTATTTGTGCTATTACTATGGGATAGATGTGGTAACATTTCTCTGCTATAGAAAAAAATGAGGATGAGACATTCCTATGGTGATTCAATGTCCAATGAGCACTGCTTCAAATATCTATTTCTTTAAGTATCTATATATCTTTCTCTTTGATTTACCACTTTATTTATAGCTGCAAAACAGCTCCCAGAATTTTACATAAGTCCAGGCTTGCGCTAAAATGAGGATGTGATTGATGCTAATAGGTAAATACTTTTAATCATATTTTTCTGAGAATTGGAACTTCAGAAACATATTTGAGAGTAATCCTTCACAAATAAGGAAAACTGTCTGAGTTGAGCCCTCTAGTCTCATATATATTTTTCATTTGTTGATTTGAAAGGAATGGAAGTTAGAAACCAGAAATATGATTGACATATTTTGTCTGAGATATCAAAAAGTAATAGATACCAGAAGATAAAAACAAACTGAAAGAGAGAAAAAGCTTTCTGACCTGAGAAACTGGATAATGATATAAAGGAAGTGTCTCAATATGATGACTAGAACACAATTCTCTGCATATAAATTCAGAATTTCCACTGAAAGACGGTGCTGCTGATTACTAGTACCAGTGACAGCTTGTATGGAATGTTTTACACAGGATCAACTCATCTTATACCTGTAAATAACCTCCTGTCAATATTATTTTCCCTATTTTTCTGATAAAGAAATTTTAACTCAGAAAGTTTAATAACTTGCCTAAGATCACACAGCTTGTAGTACAGCCAGGATTCAAATTCATATATTCTAAATCTAGAGTTAAAAAGATGCTATATGGCCAATCTTGTATGTATTTACAGAATCTTGCCTAAATAGTTATGCTGTGTCTATATGTTGAATGAAAAGTATTCATATTCTAGTTTGTCACTTTCTAGAAAATTCCTTACAATTGGTTTATTCTCTTTATTCAACAGAAAAGGAAAAGAATACTTTCCATAGTTTTGATTAAGAATTATTCAATTTATACTCATCTATTTTAAAATTGCTGTCATCTAGGGGTAATCTAACAAATTACCCAAATAAATTAATATGTTAAGATGAATTTCAATCCTTATTTTATGTTTATAGATTATATAGGATTCCATAAATATTTTATTCATCAATTCACTGACATAAGCAAATAATGAGTACAGACTCCCAGAGGGGACTGGTTCTTGCTGCTTATAGGATGGACACCTGTTTCGCTTTTTAAAAATTCATGTACTGTACCCTCTTTGGATATTATCACCTCCTTTTCAGTTTCTTTACATATTGTATGCCGCATCCTGGTTCTGGGACCTACTACTAGTTGCTTAGAACAAAATAATTCCAGATGTCATAAGGTATTGAGCTCAGATACTTTAAAAAGAGAGCAACACATTCATTCATTCAGGAGAGAAAATGCTGCACATTTTCCATTTAAGACAAGAACTTGTTTTGAATAAAGATCCTGAGGGAGGAGAATCTCCTATGAGTTTATCTGATCTGTTGTGCAGTTATCTGCCCACCCGAGTCTCCTTTAATGAACTGCCTCCCACTCTAGCTCCTGGCAACAGACTCTGGCACCTTCGATCTTTGAGCACCCCACTCACACAGCAGCCCCCTGCCAAGCACTCTGTGTTTATAGCCAGTCCATCAATGATGATGAACAGTTAAATTCTCTGCCTTGAACAGAAAGACTCAGAGTTTAGCCACTTGCACTGAGAAGCCTTGTAGGGCTAGGATGGCTATTTTCTACTTTGTGAATGTTGATAAGTAAACAGAGAAAGTGGGTCTGGGAGAAGGCGAAATTTGGAACAGTGGAGTGCAGAGAAGAGGGATCCTGTGGCCTCAGAGAGAATTAAGGAGATAGACAGATGTGATGCTTTGTTCCTTGAGGCTACCTAATTACCAGTTCAGTTCCCATGGGGCCTCAGCTTGCTTCTTCCATAGTGATGTTGTGTAAGATAAATCCCTTCCTATTTGAATTGCTTTAGTGGGTTTCTGTTCTTGCAACCAGAAAATCTCAACTATAATTAAAATGGCCTAAAGACTGTTTCTAGACTTCAGTTTATGTGTACGTGGCCCATTTTCAGAGCTTCTGGGACAACCAGACAGACGGTAGTTAGAAAGGCAGGCCTTATCCCCAGACTGCTTGAGTAGAAATTCCAGTTCTGCCACTTATTGCTTGTGTGATCTTGGACAATCTAACATCTCTGTGCTTTTATTTCCTTGTTTTCAAACACGAGGGTAACCATATTTTTGTACATCATAGTTTGTTGTGAGGATTAAACACATAAACAGTGTACTTGATATATAGTATTTAAGTACCCAAGGAACATTAGCTGTTATCTTAGCAAGGCCTTGCTTGTATCCCAATAGACCCTCCTACACACACTGAAGCACATAAATATATGTAAGTATGTGCATATGTGCATTATGATAATGCACACATGACTCATAATACATACTTACAATAAAATATTATGTACATATGTATGCATATATATGTACACATATACACCTTATTATCTGGCCCAAGTTTGAAGCTATATTCTGTGCTTTGTTTTTTGTGTTTTGGTACTGGTGATTAAACCCAGGGCACTTTACTACTGAGCTATATCCCTGGCAACCTCATCCCTCTTTTTAATTGGTTCTTTTTAGTTATACGTGACAATAGAGTCTATTTTAATAAAATTATACTTGCATGGAATATATCTTATTCTAATTGGGGGCCCAGTCTTGTGGATGTACATGATGGTGGGATTCACTGTGGTGTATTCATATATGTACATAGGAAAGTTATGTCAGATTCTTTCCACTGTTTTTCCTATTCCCATACCTCCTCCCTTCCCTTTCTTCCCCTTTGTCTAATCTGCTGAACATCTATTCTGCTCCTCCCCCCTTATTGTGGGTTAGCTTTCATGTATTAGGGAAAACATTTACCCTTCCATATATTAGGGAAAACATTTACCCTTTGGTTTTTTTGGGATTGGCTTATTTCCCGTAGCATGATAGTCTCCAGATCCATCTATTTATCAGCAATTGTCATTCTTTTTTATAGCTCAGTAATTGTGTATACTTACCACAATGTCTTTATTCATTAATCTGTTGATGGGCATCTAGTTTGGCTTCATAGCTTAGCTATTGTGAATTGTGTGGCTATAAACATTGATGTGGGTGCGTCACTGTAGGTATGCTGATTTTAAGTCCTTTGGATATGTACCAAGGAGTTGGATAGCTGGGTCAAATGGTAGTTCCATTCCTAGTTTTTTGAGGAGAAATTCCAGAGTGCTTTCCAGAGTGGTTGCACTAATTTGTAGTCGCACCAGAAATATATAAGTGTACCCTTTCCTCCACATCCTTGTCAACATTTATCATTACTTGCATTCTTGATAACTGCCATTCTAACTGAAGTGAGATGAAACTCAGTGTAGTTTCAATTTGCTTTTTTCTAATTGCTAGATATGTCTAACATTTTCCATATATTTGTTGATCAAACTTGACTCAAAGTGGATGAAATACCTATATATTAGACCAGAAACTCTGCACCTACTAGAAGAAAATGTAGGCCCAACACTCCAACATGTTGGCTAAGGAACTGACTTCCTTAACAAGACTCCTAAAGTGCAAGAAGTAAAATAAAAAATCAATAAACGGGATGACATCAAACTAAAAAGCTTCTTTACAGCAAGGGAAACAATCAAGACCATGAAGAGAGAGCGTACAGAATGAGAGGAAATCTTTGCCACCTGCACCTCAGAAAGGGTGTTAATTTCCAGGATATACAAAGAACTCAAAAAACCTTTTTACTTTTTATCTTGAGATAGTGTCTCAGTCAGTTGCTGAGGGTCTCGCTAAGTTGCTGAAGGTAGCCTCAAACTGGTGCTCCTTCTTCCTGCAATACACTGTATTATACCCTTTATCATGTTGCATTATAACCTACTTGGTGTCTGTTTTTCTCATTAGAATTGCTCCACAATTCAAGTAACTGCTTTCTTTGCTTTTCTATCCCCAGAGCTTTATGTCTGCTACTGAGGATATTCCTGAGCTCACAATAGACTTATATTGTTGGACAGGTAGATGCTAGTTGATACTTCACTGTTAGATTGGCATCCTTTTAGCTTAACACTTGACTTCTGTTAAGTTCACATGTCTCTTGGTGACTTAACACTTCATGCTGCTACATTATTTACCTCTTAGAGGGAATACATTTCGGAGTCCCTCCTGAAAGAAAGCTTTGGCAAGAGAATAGGAGAGAGACTCGAGGAATCTGGGTGTCTGCAAGAAACAGGCAAGTGAAGACGGTGAGATTCTTGAGCTTTTTACTTTTGATCTGGAATAGTTCTCATGGTAACATTTCTCTTCCCCACTCAACTTACATGATCAGTAGTGGTTGAAAGATATCAAGCAGTGTCTTTTTGCAGCTTGGCTGTAGGAGAGAAGAAACTGAGCAGTCACATTGCTGTTAGTTTGCTAGGGCTGCTATAAGAGAGTATCACAGACTGGGTGGCTTGAACAACAGATGTTTATTTTGTCGCAGTTGGAGAAGTTGGAAGTCTGAGATCAAGGTGTCATCAGAGTTGGTTTCTGGTGAGGACTTTATTCTTGGCTTGCAGTCAGCTGCCTCATGTAGCCTTTTCTCTGCATACACACAGGCAGAAGAGGGAAAGTGGGAGGCAGAAGAAAGGGGAGAGGAGGGAGAAGAAAGACAGCAAATGTGGTATTTCCTCTTCTTATAAGGAAGCCAGTCCTATTGGACTAGAGCCCTACCCTCAGGACTTCTTTTAACCTTAATCACTTCCCTAAGATCCTATCTCCAAATGCAGTCACATTGGAGGTTAGGACTTCAACATATGAATCTTGTGGGAGCAGGGACACAAATCACTCCAACACACATTAATCCCTGTTGAAGGTCCATTTTAATTAAAAGGTTTTGTGTGTGGTTCAAGTTTTCTACCCTGCTTGACTATGTAATCAAAATCCAAACTGAAGACTGAGTCTGTATATGAGGAACAAAAAGCAGTTACAATGAGATCCCCACAGTCACATCTGTGTGAGCAAGAAATGCAGAAGCCACTGCACTGCAGGGCCTTTTGAAATGTTAAAGCTATCCAATATTGGTTCTGGCTTTCCCAGGTGCACTTGGAAGAATAAGAATAGACAGAGCCCAAGTGTAGGAAAGATTGCCAGCAGGAGTCCATCATAGCTGAGCAGCATCCCAGAGCCAGTCAGGTTCTCGGATACAGATCTGTCAATCTGAGAAACTGCAGGACCAGGGTGGGAAAGGCTTCTTTAGGTCTGGGAAACACAGCAGGTGAGTTAAGAGCCAAGTGAAACTGTCTGGCCAGAAGGTCAGAGCAGGAGAAGAACTAACAATACAAAGAGATGCAAATGAAATGGTAGGAGGCTGGGGACAGAGGATGGAGGCCAGCTTCAGAATTAATTTTCAGGAACATTGAGTTCTGTTAAGGTGCTTCGTTGGGTTCTGTTCTTAAGTGTCCAGAGCTGGCTTCAAGTCATTACAAAATTGTGGGTAGGTGACAAGAAGAGTTTCATAAAATGTCAGGCAATATACCCTTCCATGGTATCTCCTGGTGAAAAGTTCAAGCTAAATGATCTTATCTAGGATTAATGTGAACCCTGTTTTAACTAATGGTCTCTTTTATCTTTAAAATTGAATTTTTTAATTTGGATTTTATTCTTTGTGTATAAATTATATTATCTTCTACTTAACCTTATACCATACTAGTGGATAGTAGCTGTAGTTGTCTTTGTAATATTTCTTCCTTATTATTCATTCTCTTTATGAACATTATATTCTCAAAGAAACCGTCTCTGACCCCAGCCTCTGGTTATGCCCTCTCCTGGCAGTCTGTACTTTCCTTTATAGATCTTCCTGGAACCTTTGTAATTAAATAGTAATTGCATGATTAATTGTTTAACATTTGTCTTCCTGCCAAATTATTTTCCCAATAAAAGCAGGAGGTAGGTTCTGAATCCAACACTGGTTCTTACCTGGAGCAATAAATTCTTTTTAAATGAGTTATTTCATTCACTCACTTACTTGTGCATTAATTTATTTAGCATTCATAAGCCCTAAGAACAGTGTTACAAATAGGAAAACAAAAATTAGTGTGATCATTTCTATCTTCAGAGAGTTCACAATTTAGGACAGAAAGTTCTTAAACATTTTGGGCAAAAGTTCCTATTAATAACCTGATGAAAGAGGTGGTCCCTTTCCCCAGAAAGTACTTATCTGAAATGGATACAAGATTTTGTATTTAACTTCCAAGGTTTGCAGATTCCTGGAAATTCATTCCATGCCTTCCTAAAATCTTCCACATTCTGAGGTCAAGATCGTCCCAAATAATAGACTTGAAGGCACATATAAGGTCAGGAGAGGGATAAAGGGTAGTGTCAGCATGTCCTCCTACAGGCCAGGAAAGACAACCACTGAAGAGGTGTTTGAGCCATGTGCTGGAAGATAAATCCAATTTTGGCAGAAATGGGGGCATTGGAGATTGAGAAGACAGGATGTGGAAAAACTTGGAAGTGTGAAAGACTGTGTCATTGCAAATAATGGAAGTACCTTGTACAGCTGAGAATGTGGAACTGGGAAGAAGCGGAGAGTGTGGGGTGGTGGTGGGGAAAGGGTGTAGGAGAGGATACTGAAGAGGTAACTAGATTTGGGGGCAGGCCACACTCAGATTTAACCTGTGATTGAGGGGGAGTATTTTTTTTAAGGGACTAATAAAATCAGATTTGTATTTTAGAAGGAGCCCTCTGGTGGATATCCTTCACTATTTGGAGGATAGTGGAGGAGCTGTATAGTCCCCAGGGCCTGGACAAACGTAGACAGTGGTGTTTATGGAGAGGCAGAGGCTGGAGTGATATTTAGGAAGGAGAATCAGCAGGTCTTTGTGGCTGATTGGATGTGGGGTGTGTGAGAAAGGGTAGGAATAAACTCCAAGATTGTGTCTTAGGCAATTCAGTGTGCCAGAACTGTGCTAGGTTTAGGTCTCCATGTGCATTTGCTTAGGCATGAATTCCAATTAAAAACAAACAAGCAAACAACAAAAACAACAAAACAGAAATACTCAGGGGTCATTTTTTCTTTCTTTTTTTTCTTTTTGCTCAAAGTGAAATAAGTTTTTTTTTGAAAGTGACAAAAAAAAAAAGTACATTCCTTACAACTTAGATTACCCAGCAGATTGGGTAGAAGAATGTCAAGGAGAGAATCAACCTTGCCTTTTAATCACAGAGGTTAATCCTCGTACAGCCACATGAAGGCAACTTTCTAATCTTTCTTCTTGAAATAAGAGCTCGGGCTGTAGATGCTAGATTGGCCACGTACAATCTGGGTAGGGCAGATTACTCATCACTGCCTAAAGAATTCTGGGAGTCCACATGCTTGGCAGGAAAGGTGATAGTTCAATTACAGGTCTGCCAAGTTGGATGCACTTAGTATAGTGTGCTGTATAAAGGAGATCTGCAATAAAATCATAATTGTGAATTTCTTATAAATAATTATTTTCTATACATTTTGAATCTCAAACATTATAAATTTTGACCTAGGATAAAAATTAGTTGCAACCTCTTAATTAGTTGCAGATTCAAATTTCATATAACAGAGTGGTAGGCTTTCCATTAAAAAAATTTTATAACAATCCTTTTGATATGTAATTCACATGCCATACAGTTCACACATGTAAAGTGTACAATGCTTTTGATTAGTTTTTATTTTCTTTAATTTTTTTCTAATTTTTGGCAATGAGGTGGTATTTGTTTTTTTAATCAGAAAAATAAGTCTATTGTAAAGTTTTAGAATGTCCTGATATATAAGGCATTTTATCTTTGGATTACTAGAGCCAAGAGAAGATATATTGGTTTAAATTAAACAAGGTATAAAATATGGTCAAAATATTGCCACAGAAGTGACATGATTAGTGAGAACACTAAAGGTGGGTCATCCTAATGGTTTTTGTTGATGTCCTGCTAGGTAAGGGAGACCCAGTTTAATTTACAAACCCTTACTTCAGCTATCAGGGAATTAGGGGGAACTTCCCCTGCCGATAACCCTCCCAGCTAAGGACTGAGATGTTGAGATGGGTTTATTCTCACCCAGGATAATAGTGATATTGTATAACAAGGAAAAATAAAATACCTTTGAGGTTTAAACTGACTGTTGAAAAGAAAACTCAATCTTTTCATTTACTGTATGTACACAGTGAGAAAAGTAAGAAGATTTTGAGAATTCTGAATGTCACCTCATATTGTGTGTTAATTATCTTTGTGACAGATGGCGCAGATCTAAAAACCATATTGTCTTCAAATATCAGTGTGTGGAAAAAATGTAACCTTTTTTTCCTATGAAACAGATAGAACTGTCCCCAAAGACTGAACCTCTCTACTTTGCCATAAAATACTAGATGGCAGGAATACAATCTGCATGTAAGCTGACATGTATGTTGGTAATTTGTCTAAAGCAGTTTTCCTTGCCAAGATTGCATACAGGTGTAGAGTGGGAGAGGGGTTTAGACTGTCTCAAATTTGGTCCACTCCATCCTGATATCATGGCTAGACTAATGGTTCTTTTTTTTTTTTTTTTTGGTGCTGGGGGTTGAATAGACTAATGGTTCTAAAATGTAGCTTTTATTTTCTTCTGGAGTTAAATAAAGGTCTACAGAGTCTCCCAGTTTAATTCTTGGACATGGCTTTAAAGCCTCCTGTAACCTACCACAATCTTGCCTTTCCTGTAATCAGGCTACTTCCTCATTGTTTCAGGCACACAAAGACTCATTCTTGTGTCTGAAAGTTTGCTTATATTGTTTAGCTTTCTGTTGTATTTGCTTTTAAAAAGTATGTTAGATGCTATAAGAATGGCCTTACAATTTTTTCATGAAGAGAATTTTCTACTATAATGTGTATTATACCCTTTAGGGGGATCCATGAAGAGAGAAATTTGGTCAGACCTCTCTGCTGTGTAACCAAGATGTTTATTTCTTATAGAAATTATTATATGTAATTAATTATATTTCTTTTGTTACTCTGACCACTAGGAAACTCAAAGTCACATATGTATCTCTTCTCTAGTACTGGCTATATTCTCTTCATTTATGTGCTGGGTATCACACCTCAGGCTTCACATATGCTAGGAAAGTGCTGTATCATTGAATTAGATCTGTAGCCCTAAATATATTCATGTAGCATAACTTTATTTGTATTAAATTTTCTACTGACCTCACTTTATTGTCCTTACTTTGAGAAGAAGGTGCAGTGCCTTTTTTTTTAAAGTTTTCTTTTTTTTTAATTTTATTTTTTAGTTGTAGATGGATACAATATCTTTATTTTATTTATTTTTATGTGGTGCTGAGGATTGAACCCAGTGCCTCACGCATGCGAGGCAAGCGCTCTACCACTGAGCCACAATCCCAGTCCCGGTGCAGTGCCTTTAATAATAACTTACTCATGTATTCTTGCAAACAATTTCAAATAATTTTTAAAATAAAAAAATTAAAGCTTTTAAAAAATACTCAACTTGCTTAGTCATTTTTCCTCTTCCTTTCCTTTGTTTCCAACCTCATCTAGCCCTCAATTCCAGCTTTTCCATACACACTTTCACTCTTCATTGACGTTTAAAAAAATTTTAGTTGTAGATGGACACAATACCTTTATTCTATTTTTTTTAAATATTTTTTTAGTTGTAGATGGACACAATGTCTTTATTTTATTGCTTTGTATGTGGTGCTGAGGATCGAACCCAGGACCTCACGCATGCGAGGCAAGTGCTTTACCACTGAGCTACAATCCCAGCCCCCCTTTATTCTATTTATTTATGTGGTGCTGAGGATCGAACCCAATGCCCCATACATGTGAGGCAAGTACTCTACCAATGAGCCACAAGCCCAGCCCTTTGTTGACTTTTTTTCTGAGTTCTTGTGTTAATATAGCTTTGTACTTTATTAATTATGGTTTTACTCCTTAGTTTTCATGTGTATTAGTTCTATTGCAGCAGGTTGTATATTTTTTGGTGGTTGGGGCCATGAGATACTTTTTTTGAAAAATATTTTTTAGCTGGGCATGGTGGCGCATGCCTGTAATCCCAGCACTTTGGGAGGCTAAAACTGGAGAATTGCAAGTTCAAAGCCAGCCTCAGCAATGGCGAGGTACTAAGCAACTCAGTGAGACCCTGTCTCTAAACAAAACACAAAAAACAGAGCTGGGGATGTGATTCAGTGGTTGAGCTCAATGAGTTCAATCTCCAGTACCAAAAAAACTTTTTAAAAAATATATTCATATAGCATGACTTTATTTGTATTAAATACAAATACAAATATATTTATGTTCTAATTAGTTATACATGACAGTAGAATGCATTTTGACACATCATACATAAATGGAGTGTAACTTCTCATTCGTCTGGTTGTACATGATGTAGAGTTACACAGGTCATGTAATCATATATGCACATAGGATAATAATGTCTGATCCATTCTACTATCATTCTTACCCCATGCCCCCTCCCCTCTGTCTACTCCAAAATATCTCCATTCCGCCCCCTCTCCCTTATTGTGAATTAGCATCTGCATATCAAAGAAAACATTCAGTCTTTGGTTTTTTGGGATTGGCTTATTTCACTTAGCATAATATTCTCTTGTTCCATCCATTTACTCGCAAATGGAGTTAAATAAAATGGAGTTAAATAAAGGTCTACAGAGTCCCTCAGTTTAATTCTTGCACATGGCTTTAAAGCCTCCTGTAATCCAGCACTGTCTTGCCTTTCCTGTAATCAGGCTACTTCCTCATTGTTACATTTGTTAAATAATATTCTTCTTTAAGGCTAATATTCCACCATGTATTTGTACATTTTCTTCATCCATTCTTCTGTTGAAGGGTACCTAGGTTAGTTCCTAATTTAGCTATTTGAATTGAGCTGCTATAAACAATGTTGTGGCTGTGTCACTGTAGTATGCTGATTTTAAGTCCTTTGGGTGGTTTATACTTTTCTGAATCATCTAGTGCAATGACATTGTATCAAGAAATTTCCTTTTTACACTATTATGGTAACAAATAATCACTTTTTAAGTTTATTAACTCTCAGAGCACTAAGTATCTCTTATTTAAAGGTTCAAGACCTCCATCTCCCTTTTTTGACCTTAGTGAAGACTCAATCCGAGGGCCACTACCACTGAGCTACATCCCTACCTACCCTTTTTATTTTTCACTTTGAGATGGGGTCTCACTAACTTGCTCATGCTGGTCTCGAACTTGCAATCCTCCTACCTCAGCCTCCAGAATAGTTGGAATTACAGGCAGCTTGTGCCACAAATCCCAGGAACCCATTTTTGTCTACAGCATCCTTGTTTTCTGGACCTAAGACGACTATTCATTGAGTTAACCTTTCTTGAGCTGCTTCTAGGTGTTCTTTGACAGACCATTCATTCTCCCAGCATCCTTTGAGATGAATGGTAACGTCTGCCAGAAGGCAGGTCAACAGGTAGGTTTTGGTGTGAGTTCGACACCGGGGGGCCACTTCTTCAACAGGTAGGACATCAGGTCTGAAGCCAAAAACCACCTAGGTGAAAGTAGACACTTGGAGCCCTGACACGTGCACGCCCAATAGCGTACACATTCTGGGTGCGATCACTTCGGTGATCGACTTCTCTTTTCCGGGGGCCAAGGGGAAGTCCAGTATGTGGACAACCCTGTTCTGGGCAAACTGGGACGAGTGGTAACCTGGGTTGTAATCCCGATCCCTATCTCCCAGGTGGACAGCGGCGTCCCTTAGCGAGGTGAGTACGCCTCCCACTAAGCGGGCGCGCACGCCTCTGGCCCTCCGGCAAAGACTTCAAGACCCAGCAGGTAGCAAAAGCCTGTCCGGGACACTCCTCCGATCTCCAGGCTCTATAGTCCGCGTTCTAGTGGGGTCCTGCTTCGGGGAGTTAGGCGTACTGACGTCAACACGCTGACGGCGGAGGTCCGTGCGTGCTGACGTCGGCGCGTTTACGTCTTACTCTACGCGGCTTAAATTGCCAGAGTGTCGGCGGAGGCAAGTGTTTGCCGGAGTTTTGTGGTGCGGTTTGGTTTAATTGTTTTTCTTTTTGTAAAAAGCCCGAGGTTCTCTGGAGAGGGGCGGCCGCTCCCAGCCAAATTTTCGACTCACGGGTTCAAGATGAACAAAGTGTGTGCCATTTTTGGAGGTTCCCGGGGTATTGGCAGGGCAGTAGCCCAGTTAATGGCCCAGAAAGGCTACCGACTGGCGATCATCGCCAGAAATCTGGAAGTGGCCAAAGCCGCCGCAGGTGACCTCGGCGGTAGGTACCGAACTTGTTCAGCGGCGTGACCGCAGTCCCGAGGGCTGAAGTTCCGTATGCAACACGAGCGCCCCGCAGGCTTGGCGATTCAGCCGCGAGCAAGAGTTCCTGGTCCAAGGATAGACCAGTTTGTGCAGGCCCCCTACCTGCTCGCACCTCAACGCCACCTGCCGCCGAGGGCTGGGCGCTGCGGGATTTTATTAAGACATTACAGTCTTGTGAGGCCCCACTAAACAGCCTTCACTTCCTTGCAGCCCGTGCTAATAGTGAGGAGTTTTGTTTTGGTATCTGGTAGGAGAGAGCCACTCTACAGTTAACTTTTTATGTTGGGGACAGGGCATGATCCCGTGCGCAGCTACAGGGTTGGGAGGAAAGCAATTAAGTCTGGAAAGGTAGGCGTGCCAGGTAGAAACAGCTCGCTTCATTTTTGCCAAGAACTGTTTCTTCCCCTATACGAACGCACAAAGCAGTGTATCAGAGAAAAACCCTTTGGGTGCCAACCGGTTTTGAGATATATCTGGTGTCCTTTACTATATGTTTTAAGCCCTTTAAGTCATTGATTCGTTTTGGTGAATTTTGTAAATAATTGGGATTTGACTCAGTCCTTTTACATTTTACATTCAAATTTCCTTTTTTGGCTTATAAATGGGTCAGTTGTTTTTCAAATTTAAATCTCAGTGGTAAGGAAAAGACGTTTGAAAGATACTAAGACGGTGCTATTTAATTAGTAAAAGAATAATACTGGTAACTTATTAACAGGATGGCATCGGAAGGAATAGAAGCCTGGGGATGGTATGTCCTGCATTTTGCTTTTAAAAGAAGTAGGTTTGGTACCACCAGTTCAGACTCATGTTTTCCTTAGTTTGGGAAAATATTGGGCTCTCTAAAGTTACACCTGGAGAATTTCCTTGAGTACTTAATTCAGCTCATATTCATTGCCAGTACATGACCAAGGAAGGAGAAAGTGCACCTTCTGGGTTACCCCAAGCCAACCGTGTTTGCTGACTAGATTAAAAAGCATTAGTTAAGTTAGAGGATAATTCTGGGCCCAACAAGTCTTCAGATGAAAGCCAAGAGTGAGACACAGGTGATGGTTTGGGATATTTCATTTCCTCAAATCGTGTGTTCCATGGGTGATTGGTTTTCATTAGAAAAGTTTGATTTTCCCAGGTGCCTTACTGTTTCCAAAGGCATGAGAGGATAACGTTAGTGTAAACATATTTGGCAAAATCAGGCAGAAAATAAGCAATTGTTTTAGTTTTTAAAAAACTACCATTTAGAGTATAGATATATACCTGACTTGATCATGTGGTGTGAGAGCAATGTGCATTCAGTAGAAACCAGTTCTTTAAATTTGAATTGAGTGGGCCCAATGGCACATGCTTGTAATCCCAGTAACTCAGAAGGCTGAGGCAGGAGGATCACAAGTTCAAGGCCAGCCTCAGCAACATAGCCAGGCCCTAAGCAAATTAGCCAGACCCTGTCTCAAAATAAAAAACAAACCAGTTTTGAATTGGGCTAGTGATATGCAGGATACATTCTTGATGCTGGGCTGTGCAACAAGCCTCAGCTCCCAGTCAGCCATGCAGTCAGGAGGGGAGACACCCCATACTCTATAGTGTACAGTACTGCTTAGCTTCTTGTTTGGTAGGTTAGGCATATGAAATGTGTTTTCGACCTATGATGTTTTCACCCTGTGATGGGCTTATCTAGATGTAACCCCATCATAAATCAAGGAACATACGTGTTAAAATGGTAGATTATTAAGTAGGGAATATTTTACTTTCCTCTTAAGTATAATTTTTTGGCATTTAAAGAATTTTTTGAAAAGTGGACATTTTTGAGAGGTAACAGTTACTTTTAGTAAAAATGATTTGTAGTTTTAGCCCTCCCTTTTTTTTAGGGCTTCCTGTGTTGTCTCATCTCTCTAGTCGTCAGACTTTAATATATACATGTGTGCAATAGTGTATTTTTAGTGCTTAAAAAAGAAAAAGAAAGAAACCTTGGAGTTTATCCTCAGGACCAAAAAAACGAATTCAACCTAAAAGAATTAGAATCTAAGTTTCAAACAAGGAATATGAACCCAGAAGACTGTTGAATTGGGCAGCATAGATTTAGTGTTACAGCTATAAACATTATATGAATCTTAACAAAGCACTGCAAACTTGGAAAAGACTCCCACAACTTTATAGATTTAAAACAAAGTTTTATTTTTTAAAATAAAAGGCATCTTTCTAAGAGCCAGCATCTCTTAGCATATGCAGTGGCACATGCCTGTAATGCCAGTGACACCTGAAGATGAGCAGGAGGATTGAAGCCAGCCTTAGCAACTTAATGAGGGGACCATCTCAAAATAAAAAGGGCTGGGCATGAACCCAGTGGTAAAGTGGCCCTGGGTTCAGTCCCCACTAAAATAAAAATCAAGGGCTCTTTGTTTCTTAGGCTGGCCTTGAATTCATGGGCTCAAGCTATCTTCCCTCAGCTTCCAGAATGACTGTGACTACAGGTGTGCACAACTGCTCTGCAAAAAATGACAAAACAAAACCTTCAAAAGTTTTAAAATCAACTTTTGTTATATTATTTATTCCCTGCCCACCTCCATTTGAGGAGAAACTTATGACTAACATCATTTATCTCTAGGTGTAGCACAAGCCTACCATATAGTAGGAGCTTAACAAATGTGTATTGAGTAAATTCAAGATTTAAATTATAATTTATAATTAATTCTATTGTAACTTTGTTTTGTAGGAAATCATTTAGCATTTAGCTGTGATGTTGCTAAAGAACATGATGTTCAAAATACATTTGAAGAGATGGAGAAACATTTAGGTCAAGTAAATTTCTTGGTAAATGCAGCTGGTATTAACAGGTTGGTCATAGATTTAAGTAAATTTCTAAGGTCTTTTTAATCCATTTAGGTTTTTGATTAGCACCAATTAATGTATTAAGTTGTTTTACTTGTAAGAAAAACTATGTGTTTCAAAACTTTGTCAGTCCATACATTCTTTTTTTAAAAAATTTTTTAAAGTTGTAGATGGACACAATATCTTTATTTTATGTGGTGCTGAGGATGGAACAGTGCCTCACATGTATAAGGCAAGTGCTCTACCGCTGAGCCACAACCTCAGTCCCCCATGCATTCTTTTCTTTCATATTGAAATAATTGTCTAGTTTGATCAGTTTTAATATTTTAATCCTCACCCTTATTGAGCTATTGAATGTTTCCACAACTCTGAAACGTCTCTGTTTCTTCTCAGTATTTCCTCATAGTTAACCAGTATTCTGAATTCTGTGTGTGTGTGTGTGTGTGTGTGTGTCTGTATATGTATGTACTATTGAATGTTTCCACAACTCTGAAAAGTCTGTTTCTTCTCAATACTTCCTCATAGTTAACCAGTATTCTGAATTCTGTGTGTGTGTGTGTGTGTGTGTGTGTGTGTCTGTATATGTATGTGTGCATATATTTTTTGTGGGGAGAGTACATGAACTGATGGAATTGTAGAGTAGATATTCTTTTTTAAAAAATAAATGAATTTAGAATAATATACTAATTGTCTTGCTAACTAAGGCTTAGTATGGCAATTGCTCAGGCCATTCAAAGCATTTTGGCTACATACCACTTCTAGCAGTTAGGAGTATTTGTCACTCTAACTGAAAGTGGTAGGAATCCACCTTGCAAGTGGATCTTTTCTAAAGGCTTATCAATTATTTTAGTGGCTTGCAAGCCGAGGCCTAATTAGTACTCTCTAGGTATTCTAGCTCAGGTATGAAGAACTTCTTACACTCTGCTTTCAGTCAAAATGTTACCTATGTCTTGACTTTAAAACAATTGCTATTAATTTACATATTGTTTCTTTTTTGTAGGGATAGTCTTTTAGTAAGAACAAAAACTGAGGATATGATATCTCAACTTAATACTAACCTCTTGGGTTCCATGCTGACATGTAAAGCTGCCATGAGGACTATGATTCAACAACAGGGAGGGTCTATAGTTAATGTAGGTGAGTTTTCACCTTTGTGGGTTTATAATTATTGAGTATTACCATAAGCATATTTAATCCACTCATTTGTAACTTTCACTTGTGAAACTTGGATGAAATTTATCTTTGTATTATCTATTAGAAAAGATTTAATTAGCTAATCAATGAGTAAAACAGGAATCAAAAATTCACATCCTTATGGAGTGGGACAGATGTTGACTGATACCACCAAGTATCAGAAAATGACAGTAGAGGCCATGTGATAAATGACAGAAAACATCTAGGTTCAGTGTTCAAAGGCCATGTGGAATGGTGGTGGCCACTGCTCAGATCTGGCTGATTGTTGGTGTGCACAAATACGGTCCGAGTTTTGCCAAAATTTTTGATTTTTCAAGAGAAATTGAGCATCCCAATTTTTATGTGAAGCCTAATTTTAAAAATGTGGACAAAGAATTTTAAAAAATTGTGGAAACTGGGTACTAAACAATTATTGTAGTAGTTGTATAAATTTACAGACGTTAAAACGACAAATTTTCCGACCTTTGAACATTCCTTCATTGTCTTATATGAGCTTTTCAGGGGACACTTTATATCCAACCATAACAGGAAGTGAAAAATTCATATTTCCTGGTATTTTTACTGCACCTTTTCTGTCTTTAGATATGTTTAGATACACAAATACCATCATTACTTTACAGTTGCCTGCAGTATCCAGTACAGTAACATGTAGTACAGGTTTGTAGCCTAGGAGCAGTAGACTATACCATGTAGCTTAGGGTGTGTAGTAGGCTCTACCATCTAGTTTTGTGTAAGTGTACTTTGTAATGTTTGCATGACTGTGAAATCACCTAACAATGGGTTACTCTGTATGTGCTTGTCATTAAGCCGTGCATGACTATAATGTAGGTAAATTTTTAATCTTGGACTTATTATAATAGAAAAAATGAATTTTTTTTTCTTTTGGTGCCAGGGATTGAACCCAGAGGTACTTAACCACTGAGCCACATCCCTAGCTCTTTTTAATATTTTATTTAGAGACAGGATCTCGCTGAGTTGTTTAAGGGCTTTGCTAAGTTGCTGAAGCTAGCTTTGAACTCATGATCCTCCTGCCTCAGCCTCCCGAGCCACTGGGATTATAGGCATGCATCACCACACTGGGCAATGTTTTTTTTTTTAAAGTAAAATTACTTAAAAATTTTTGTGAGCTTCTTGTTTAATTTTTGTGTTATAAATACAGGTCAATGGTGCAGAAAATTACTTCCTCACTTCTGTTTTGCAAGCAGCTATTTGCATATAGCTGATATTTTGAATTATAAATTATTATTACATATTCATTACATGAGGTCACCTAAGAATCTTTAGTAGGCAGTACAAGTTATATCACTGAAAGCAACAAAATTGCACTTTTATGAAAAGTTTATAATTGAAGCGGAACTCTTAAGTTCAGATTGACAGTAGTTCAAATTTTGTGAGATTTATTTTCAAATGAACTATTCTTTTAGGTAGAAGTGAGTATTTCCTTATGTCTGGTTGTAGAAACATAAAATTAATCAGGCTTTTTCTGGTTTCAACCTCTTCCTACTGGAAGCCATGATCATCTACAGAATTTTCATTATGTCTGACCTACTCAGAGATTACAATGCTTTGCATTCTAGATCAGTTTGTAGGCCTCCGGCTTGGCACTTGTGGTTTTACACCAGCTTCATTCCGATCTTGTTTTCTGTGTTTGTCTGAAGTATACTTGGATTATTGTTTTATTACTCAAATGACAGTGGTTAGAATTACTAATATGAGTAAAGGATAAGGTAAAATGGGCTTTACCTTTTTTATTTGTTCAGTATAAATTGTCTGAATTTTATATAATCCCTATTAATCAGTTTGAATTTGCTTACTTTCTTTTCTTCTAGGAAGTATTATTGGTTTAAAAGGCAATTCTGGCCAGTCTGTGTATAGTGCCAGTAAAGGAGGATTAGTTGGATTTTCACGTGCACTTGCTAAAGAGGTAGCACGAAAGAAAATTAGAGTGAATGTAGTTGCACCAGGTCAGTAAAAACTTCTTATTAAAATAACTTTTTATTATGATTTTTGTTTTATAGAGAGGCCATTAATTTGTCCATCTGTGGGTAGTGATTGATTGCCATCTGGATAGAGTGGTTTTGAGATGATTATGAAAAGAATCAAATAGTGACAAGAAAAAAAAAATCCTTGTATCTCATATTTTATTTAAAATATTTATTTAAAAAAATTTGTACTAATTATGGAACAACTTAAGGTAAAGAAGATCTTAGAGATCACTTATTCTAGTCAGTTTATAGTTAAGAAAACAGCCTAGGATTTGGAGTGACTTGTCTAAGGTCTCACTATTAATTAATAGAAAATTTTAAAGCCCTCTAAGATTTCCCTTATGATCATTAAAAAATTGAAGTTGTTTTGGTTTTTTTTGCTACTATGGTCTACTTAAATTACCTGGAACATTCCAATTTCTAACTTTTACCTTTATATCATTTGCCTTTTGTTAAGTTACTAATTAATAAAATTGCCTGGATTAGTGAAGAGGGTAGTAAAAAGGTGTTAAAACCCAGATCCACATTATCACTCATTAGCTGCCATACTAGATTTTTGTTAAGTATTTATTTGACTGAATAAATTGAATATTTTCATATACCTCTGCCAGTTAGCCTTGAAATCTTTGTCTTAGCTTTTTGTAAATATTTAAGAATTCATTACTTATGTAAAAAAGTTTATTTTGGATCACTCGTTGTTTGTAAGAAAGAGTGGGCTGCAGTAGATCTTTCCCTTTCTAGTCACTAATGGCCCCAGCTTTGACCCTAGAGTTGGCATTTTATTTGACACTTGATGTTGAGCAGCAGGTATCAGTGATTTGTCAAAATGACCTGTTAATCCTTTTAGTGTCCTTTATCCCAGTTCACTGTTTAGGCATGAAGACTAGCTAAATTCAGACATTCCAAATCCATGAACATTTGATAACTGTGCTATTGATATTTTCTAGCAGGTTTTGTAGTATAAATATGTTTCATTGGTCACAGTTATCAAATGTTCAGGTGCTCCCGTTTTTTGAAAAAATTCCAAAAGCCGCATTTTCATTATCTTGGCATTGCTTTCTATTTGTGTATTCTTTGTGCAAACTGATTGATTTTATTACTAGGTTAGATTAACCATGTATGGTATAAATTATTTTTGATTTGCAACTGCATGTATCTGCTTCTCTTCATGAGTGTAAATAGTGTAGGTAATGAAAAGTGAATTCTAATTCATGATATTTTAGAAGCTGTGTAGTGTAGGGTTAATGCAAGTGTTTCTAAGTCACAGTAATTCATGCAGCAAACTTCCTGAAGTGGCTTCCTGTGTGCAGGGGCTGTGCTAGTTCCTGAAGTTTCAAAAATAAATATTTCCGTCACAGGGAGCTAAATATCTTGGGAAAGGCAGACATATAAACAAATAATTACATCACCGTGATGAACTGAAAGTAAAGACATGTATATGTTGCAGTGGAAATGCTGAAGAAGGAAGATTTAATTTTGTCTAGAGTGAATTAGTTGTCAAGACAGTGGGCTAAACAGTGGGAATCCAGTTTGTGTACAGAGGGGACGTTTAAAGAGTATTAGGGAAATGTGGTATACTCTTTCTTAACTCACTTTCCAATTTAGTTTGTACTGTAGATAAAAACCTGTTGCTAAAAATGTGGCCATTTTAATAGGGTGACCTTTTTTATATTATATTGGTTAAATATTTTCTAGCAGGTTTTGTAGTATAAATATGTTTCATTGGTCACAGGCAAAGTACAAATTGAAATAGAATAAATCAATTCTGTGGATTATTAACTTTATTTACATAGTAATTTCAACCAGATTCCTTACCAGATCTTTTAACAAAGCTAACAAACATAAGAGTTAACTGACATAAAAACAAATTATTTTCCTGGGCATCTTCAAATGGAGGTTCCAGGTAGCAGGGAAGTAGTTAAAAAGCAGATCATAACAAGAAAACCAAGGAACAAGGAACATAATAAATTGTGACATTATTCATTGCCCAATATTATTGACTGTTTTAAAGATCAGTAGTTTCTAAGTGTTCATATTACTTTAAATATAAAATAAACACATGGATAAATCTTACTAATTGGAAAATATTAAATATAGGAAACAGAATACTTGATAAATTGAACCTGTAATAGATAACGTCACTTAAAAGTGTTTAAAATAATTTGTACATATTGTACAAAATTCAGCAGTACAGAAAGGCATAGAGTGAAAAGTGAGTCAGTCTTGTGCAGACATCATTTCTTTCCATAAGATCACCACTTTTACTAGTTTTTCTGTATTTCATATATAAGCCAATAAGGTGTGTGTGAAAACAAATTGTATTATAGTAGTCACATGTTCTTGTTTGATTCATAGAACAATATATCTTGGAGATGAATCCATATCATTTTATATAGAGGTACTACACTTTGTTTTGGAAGATAAGTTGTTTTATTCAAATCCCTACCCTTCTACTTCACTTTTTAAAATGACAGCTTTATGGAAATGTAAGTCATATCCCATACACTTCACTCATTTTCTGTGTACAACTTGGTGGTTTTAATGTGGTCACATAGTTGTTCAGTCATTACCTAAATAAATTTTAGAAAATTTGCATAATCCCCAAAGAAATCCTTTGCCCCTTAGTCCCCATTTCCCTCCAATCTCCTCAACTCCTTGCAACCCTAAACTACTTTCTATCTCTATTTTGCCTATTCTGGACATTTCATATACATGGAATCATAAAATATTTGGAATTTTGTGATTCCTGCTTGATCACATTTTTTGGGGGGGTACTGGGGATTGAACTCAGGGGCACTCAACCACTGAGCCACATCCTCAGCCCTATTTTATATTTTATTTAGAGGCAGGGTCTCACTGAGTTGCTTAGCGCCTTGCTTTTGCTTAGGGTGGCTTTTTTTTTTTTTTTTTTTTTTTTGGTACTGGAGATTGAACTCATGGGCACTTGACCACTAAGCCGCAGCCCCAGCCCTATTTTGTGTTTTATGTAGAGACAGGGTCTCACTGAGTTGCTTAGCACCTCGCCACTGCTGAGGCTGGCTTTGAACTCGCGATTCTCCTGTCTCAGCGTCCCTAAGTGCTGGGATTACAGGCTTGCGCCACTGTGCACGTCTGCTTAGGGTGGCTTTGAAATCACAATCCTCCTACCTTAGCCTCCCAAGCCGTTGGGATGCATCATCACTTTTAATGGCTGAACTAAAACATCATAATGTCTATTTTTAATTAGGTGCACCCTAATAATGTTATCTTATCTAACCTATTGCTTCTCAATGGACATTTAGATTGCTTCTGATCTTCTTCTTTTACAACTAAAAATGCAGCGACAATACTTGTGCATAATTTATCTTGCATATTTGCAAGTGAATGAGTGTAATCTGGGAAATGGAATTGCCATGGCTTGGAGAATATATATGCATTTTTAATTTGACAAATAGTGACACATTGAATTTATTTCAATAGGGTGCCTTAAGTGTTTTGGTACTGTTAAATTTTAGGTTGGAGAGCCTTTGTATTTACCACTTGGAGACAAACTTGTTGACAAATGTATACATAAGCACAACGTCTGCTCAGAGTAGATGTTACTCTGGGTGCTTTTTAGGTGCTGTTTTGCATGGTGTTTATTTCTCACACTGTTCCCTCATAAGCGCAACAGTAAGACATGCAAATTTGTTCTACTTAAAATCTTGATTGCTGGGCGCAGTGGTGCACGCCTGGAATCCCAGCACTTTGGGAGGCTGAGACAGGAGGATCGTGAGTTCAAAGTTAGTCTCAGCAATGGTGAGGCACTCAGCAACTCAGTGAGACCCTGTCTCTACATAAAACACAAAATAGGGCTGGGGATGTGGCTCAGTGGTCGAGTGCCCCTGAGCTCAATCCCTGGTACCAAAAAAAAAAATCTTGATCTAGTTTTTGGCAAGGCCCTTATTTCTTCTTCCTTATAAAAGTTCTATGGTTGAGTTCTTCTTGGGTCCTAGAAACTTAGGTCAGAGAATGGGCATCTGAATGTTTAGGTATGTTAAATAATGCCATATTCCATGCTTGATAATACAGGTTATGTATCCTAATCTGAAAATCTGAAATCTGAAGTGCTCCAAAATTTAAAACTTTTTTGAGTGCTGATACAGTGGAAAATTCCACATAATGTCATGTGATCAGTTGCAAAGTACAAGCGCACCAAAAACATTTTATAAAATTATTTTCAGGCTCTGTGTATGAGATGTATATGAAACAAATTTCATACTTAAACTTGAGGCCCATCCCCAAGATGTGTAAAGATTTATATTTGTGTAAAGATTCCAAAATCTGAAGAAATCTGAAATTTGGGACACTTCTGGTCTGAAGTGTTTTGTTTTTCCCCTCAGTACTCTGGGGTAGGGTGCTCTACAACTGAACTAATCCCCAGTCCTTTCAATATTTTTATTTGAAGTTCAAGGATTTACTAAGTTGCTGAGGCTGGTTTCCAACCTGCAGTTCTCTCACCCAAGCCTCTTGAGTGGCTGGGATGTCAGGATTGTGCCATGGTACCCGGCACTGGCTCCAAGTATTTCTGATAAGGGACACTAAGACTATACTGGGATAGATAAAATCCTGGTATCTTACTTAAATATACAGTTTCTGTTGTGTATAAACATGTCAAAAACTGAAATAGTGACCTAGTAATATGGAAATGAGATGTTGCTATTTATTTATGCCATGTAGCTAGTCAGAAATGAATAAATGAAATATGTTTCCCTCAGAATTTATCAAATATAAATTATAACTGGACAAGAGCCATGCAGTTTTTATGAGCAACAGTAGTCCTCTTCCTGAAGAGTTCATGTTTAAGAAAGGTGGGAGTAGGGAGTGTAGCTCAGTATGAGAGCACTCGCCTATTGTGTGCAAACCCTGTGTGTGATCCTCAGCACCCCCTCCAAAGGTATACTGGGTGTATCATTAAATCTATAGTACTAAAATGGAAATGTTCTTAGTTGGTTGAGTGCATGTCATTTCAGTTATCCATTTATTGATTTAAGGAGTGATTGCTTTGTAGCCAGTTGGAAACTTCTAACTGTTCAGTAAAGTAATGCAGCAACATCATTTGTTGGACAGTGGCACCTACTGGTAGTTTATAATTTTTATAGCTCAGCTTGAAAATCACTGTAAGTATATGCCTAGTAAAAAGAGGAGTAGAACAAAATTCCTAGAATTTTACAAATAAAAAGTGAAAGATTGGAGAGAGTCTTTTGGTGCACAGAAAGAAAGCATGAACTAGAAAGTGATATAACCACAAAGATAGATGTGTGGGATGTTTAGGGATTGCTAATATCTCTCCTTAGGCCTATGATATGTGGTGTAGAACCCAGGAAGCTTCTTATATGTCATGTCTTGGGTTGTGAATATATTTATAAGTACAAATCATGGTTTATGAGCTTCAGCATAAAATGACATATTTGGTAGAACCCAGAGTAATTTATCATTAGAGACTTGTTTCACAGTTTTGCTTTTATTTCAGATGAACTGGGATAGACATATGAGTTTTGAAAAGCTGCAGATAGATTATGGCTTTTAGTGACACTATTTTGTATGATACTGTAATGGTGGGTATTATGACATTATGCATTTGCCAAAACCTGTAGAACTATATAACCCAAGAAGTGAAACCTAATGTAAAACTATGGATTTTACTTATCAATATTGGCTCAATTAGTTGGTTCAGTTAATACTAAGGTAAGATGTTAATAATAGGGGAAATGGGGAAGGGCAATGTGATGAGGGGGGTCTATAGAAACGTCCTGTACTTTCTGCTCAATTTTTTTGTAAGCCTAACATTGTTCTAAAAATAGTCTATTATTTTTGAAAAGCTGCAGATAATGATGAAAGAAAGTCTTGACATGTTCTTGTCCTTCATATCAAACATAATCTAAGAGGAAAAACCAGTATGTATTGATGAATTCATCCCTTCCTATCAATATTTCCTCTTTCACCCACTTTACTTTTTGCCTTTATTTTGGGGGGGCGGGTATCAGGGATTGAACCCAGGGGTGCTTAACCATTGAGCCACATCCCCAGCTTTTTTTATTTGTTATTTTCAGACAGAATCTCACTAAGTTGTTTAGGGCCTTGCTAAGTTGCTGAGCCTGGCTTTGAACTCATGATCCTCCTCTCTCAGCCTCCTGAGCTGCTGGGATTAGAGGCATGTACCACTATGCCCAGCTACACATCTTTTACTCCATCTATTTTTTTGTGACCTGAACATCCAAAAAATTTTTCTGACTACTATTACTTTCATGTAGATTAATATTTACTTTCTTTTTAAAAACCTAAGCTGGATATGGTGGTGCAAGCCTGTAATCCCAGCACTTTGGGAGGCTAAGACAGGAGAATTGCGAGTTCAAAGCCAGCCTCAGCAATGGCGAGGCGCTAAGCAACTCAGTGAGACCCTGTCTCTACATAAAACACAAAATAGGGCTGGGGATGTAGCTCGAGTGCCCCTGAGTTCAATCCCTAGTAACAAAAAAAAAAAAAAAAAAAAAGAAACCTAAAAAACTGAGTTGTGTATAAAATACTAGTTGTAGGGTAAGCATTTTATTAGTAATATGTAGTTGTATGTCTCAGATTAATCTTATAATATTTTCTTAATTAATCTATAGTTTTTCCTTAATATATCAGTTGTCATTTAAAATTGGTTGCTTAATATAATATGTAGTACTTTATACTGTGGAACGTTGTATTTTAGAGCATATTCCCTACAAGCTTTATTGCATACATATATTGATACCAGTTTAAATCTTGAGCTTTTTCTGTATATTCACATCAGAATTAGATATGACTATCAGATTTTGTTCTTATACAGTTATTGGAAACATTGGGCTTTCTAATCATCAGTTATTTTGGCCATAGCAAATGGAATGACTAGTTCTTGTCAGAAATTGGTTCATGTGACCATATTTGTGATGCCTGTCTTCCCTTGACACAACTTCTCATTCTTTTTTTTTAATATTTATTTTTTAGTTGTAGGTGGACAGAATATCTTTATTTTGTTTTTATGTGGTGCTGAGGATTGAACCCAGTGCCTCATGTGTGCTAGGTGAACACTCCACCACTGCACCATAACTCACTTCTCACTCTTTATTCCCACTCAAGTGAAATTTAATAATTTCTGTGGCCTTTTATTTATACCTCTATAATGATATTCACCAGACTTCCTTACACCATAGTTGTATGTACAAATAATTGTTTCTTCCATTAATTATAGGTTTCTCAAGGAATGGAATTTTGTTTTATTCATGTCTTTATTCACCCATGACATTACATGAGATTGTCTTTACATTTTGCAAAGAGTTGAGCCATATGCTTGGGGATCATATATTTTAGTGTTCAGTAAATGTTCATTGAGTTAAAGTGAGTAAAATTGTAGACATTTATTTAATTAATAAGAAAATTGTATTTCTTAGACAAGGTTTATTAGTCTCAAGTTTTCAAGTGAAAATACATTTTTAAAAAAATTGAGCAAATATCTTAGTGTCTACCTTTTTCAGCTGAATGATCATTTCTTTTTTAGGATTTGTTCATACAGATATGACGAAAGATTTGAAAGAAGAACAATTAAAGAAAAGCATTCCTCTTGGAAGGTTTGGAGAAACCATTGAGGTGGCACATGCAGTTGTGTTTCTTTTAGAATCACCATATATCACGGGACATGTTCTAGTAGTGGATGGAGGATTACAACTTGTGATATAATTTAGAGATTGTTCAGTTATAATGGTGATAACAATCAAGGGCATACTTTGGCTGTTAATAAGACAATCATACTACCTGGGTGACATTTGCTAATCAAACCTATTGATGCTACCAGTGTTGATTTCCTTCTTTATATAAATGTCTGAAAATAACAGTGTGTGGCCAATTGTTTATCTAAAGGGTATATGCATCATCTATCTTGGCTACCTTATAGGCCATTATCAGTTTTAGTATATGGACATTTTGTGAGGGACATAAACACATATTAATTTATGTTTTGCCTCAGAATTGGAAAATTATGTTGTGTAATTGTGATGAATGATTTCATTGTATCAGGCTGACTTTTCTAGAAGTTAACTTTTGGGGCAGTTGCTAAAATAAGAATTTTTAGAACATTGATTATTTGTTAGTACTTTAGCAACCCTGCTAGAGTTAAACACTGTATTGTTTTGTATGTGCTTAGGAAATCAAGTTTTTATACAGGTTGGAAAAAATAGTATCAATTAGACAAAGATATGAATTTAGAGTCCAATTTCTTAGAGCACTATTACTCTTGGTTGAACAGCTGGGCAAAATAACCTGCAAATTTAAATGTGGTGCAAGTGGCTCATTTTGTAGAAATTCCCAGAGGTAATGAGGATTGGTCCTTAAAGTTTTAATATCTGGTACAGTAATGAGCTGCATGGATCTCATGAACTTAGGGAGTATTTTTTTTAATCTACAAACACTCGGTATAGTGAGTTACTTATAAACAGTTTAGACTTTTGCAAGGGAACCTGGAACAAATTTGCACCAAACCAACAGCTTCAGTTGCTGCAGTTCTCTTCAGTTCCAGGATGTTTCCTGTGGCCAAAAATGTACTAAATTATCTCCAAGTTTGAAGCATTAAGCAAACGATGGCAAGGCAGAGCACCTGATTTCCATGACAGATATGGTAATGTGTTATTAGCTAGTGGAGCCACTTTCTGTATTGCTTTGTGATCATACATAGTAACACAAATTGGAATAGAATGGAACCTGTGTCCCCTGTTGGCAGATTTACCCCAAAGAAATGGAGAGATCAGTAATTGTGCCAGCTGATGTAATTGATCAACTTAACAATTGATGCCAAGTAAAAGCATGTATACCTTTTAAATATGGCATATTGAAGAAATAAAGTACACTTCAAACATTAAACAGAAGTTTAGGAAACTTAACATTAAGAGCATTTTTGTATTGTGATATATAATAATCATTCTTACTCTAAAATTTTAGAAAGAATAAACAATATTTTAAATATATATGCAATAACAATGAGTTAAATGTATTTACAAGAAACAAAGCAATAGTATTGAAAGAGAATGTTTGCCTGGGCATAAAGCTATGAACTAAATGTAAAATATTGGGTAACATATTTTTTGCATTGAACTCTTATGGAAAATAATGCAATATTTCAATGTCATTAGGTTCATTTTTCAAAATGTTTTAAATATTGCATTCTAAAATAATTGTTTAATAGTTTTTTTGGAAGTGGAACATTATTTTATCTAAGAATTATATTGAAAATCAGTGCAAAATGTGAATAGGATATACTAATAAATTCAGAGTAATGGTATTATAAATCAGTTATGGTCTAAATCAAGATTCCTGATTCCTTAGAAATTTTTCCTTTTTTTAAAAAAAATAACTATGTGTTTATTTTTTTATGTGGTGCTTGAGATTGAACCCAGTGCCTCACACATGCTAGGCAAGTGCTCTACCACTTAGCCACAACCCCAGCCTCTTACAAATTATTCTTAATTTATCTTTCAAATAGTTTTTGTTACTTAGATGTACCTGTTCAGGATATGAGAAAGTACAGTGTGAGTCAAGTTAGTATTATTGAATGAATTGTCTACTAAATATAAGATACAGAATATATTGGGCATTAACAATTCTAGGCATGTATAGGAAATGTGGCACTCAGGACAGTTACAGATATGATGCTATTAAGCTAGGAGAGTTTATGCAGCCAGAATAGGTATTTCTGCTGTCTCCCCTACTGGCCTTTGGCTGCCTGCACTTCTCCGTAATTGCTTTGCACTCGAGCTTTAGTTCCTCTCAGTGGACAACCATGTTCTGAAGTCACTAGTGGTTAAGAAGAAAGCAGTGTATTTCACCGAACTGATGACACTGAGATAGAGGTTACAGATAGGCTTAACCTTTAAGTATGTGTATTTACACATTAAAATAAGAAATACACTTTTTACACTATTCTCCCCCTTCCCTAGCCTATTTCAAACTGGTGAAATATGTGGATAAGTCTTGAATAGGTAAAATAAACCTGCACTCTTCCATTTTAGATTAATTCTCCACCTATTTTAGCTGACTTGGTAGAATTTGTAATTTAATACTTGTATTTTGTTTCTGAAATCAGTTCCCAGTTATTGCCCTTTAGTCAGAGAGTCAAGAATGAATTCCTAACCGGCAGAATGGTCTATAGTTGTTAAGACTCTTAGAACCCATAATCCAGCCCATGTTTAGCATCTAAAAATAAAACAGAAAGGTTAATGTTTAAAATCAGTGTATTAAAATTTTGCATTGAAGTTTTAAAACTTCTCCTTTTATGCTTTTATTCATATTCAACTTAAGAGGGGTTGAACTACTTCTTAGAGATAGAATTATATGTTATAAATTACTTTGGGGGGAAAATATGTGTGAAGAAGATAACTTATTTATACTTCTGTTATCCAGAAGACTATTCCGGATATTAAAGAGTATATCTTACATTACTGATCTATTTTTCCAAGTTTTTTTTGAATGGAAGTATGTGTAAAGTAAATCCTACTGCTGTCCTGACTTGGCAAACATACAATATTTAAATAAAATATTTAATAATTAACTGTCTTTTATATTAATTTTGTCTTTCAAGTTCATTGGAAGCTCCTGAGGGTAGAATGTTAAGTGAATGTTTTTATTTATTTAATTATATAATTTAAACAAATATTTATTGTACTACTTTTGATATCCCCATCTTGCCTATTCACCCCTGAGGACATTGGAAATTCTGAATAAATACACAGAAAAACCAATGTTTTTTAATGATTCAGGATCATCAGTCATTATATCGTGCTCTAGTTTGGGAGGTTATTGAAGTAACTCTTAGTATATATCCTGGACTATTGTTTCTTGACCACATTCCTGTGATTTACCTCCCTTTTTGGTTCTTTGTCTCTGCCACTTTGATGCTTGCTTTTACTTTATAACTGAATTTACAGTGCTAAGCTAATCAGCTATTTTTCTTTTAGGCAATATGCCTTCAGTTTGACTAATGATCACCAGTTTAATTTGGAATCTTGGCCTATAATCCAGATGGAGATGCTATGAGTAACACTTGTGTTGCCAAATCCAAGTCTGTGTATTTGCTGCTCAGAAAGGCCCAACAGGCCCCACCCTGCTGCACTGTGTGGAGGAAAGACCTTGTGCTATGGCTCCCCATCTACCAATTTGTGGCTCCCCTGGCCCTCCTTCATCTTGGGACACTGCAGCCACCAGCATAGCCCTCCTCATGTGGTGGCTTCCACTTTGGGAAAATGGACAGGGCCTGGAGGCAGCTGCTCGCTGCAGCACCACATGCCATAGTGCCACATCCTCGAACAGGCCACCCAACGCCATGGCATAGCCCGCCCCTTCAGCCCCATCTCTGAAAGTGGTCGCCTCCATCTTTGGACACCTCTGCTGCTATCTTGGGTTACTTATGCTGTTGCTACTACCATCTGTAATTGGGGCAGCTTCCATCTTGGGACACTGGCTGGGGCCTGGAAGACCAACATCAAGGTACCTACAGGTTTGATGCTACCACTGCCACCAACTAGGGAAGTGGCTGCTTCCATCTAGGGACAACAGCCAGGACCTGGAAGACCATCACCAAAGACCCTGCAAGCTTGATTAGAGGTGTGCTATTAGGTATGCTAATAGTCACCATCTTGTTGCAGAGGCAGGAGAGAGCCTTGCACAGGGTCTTCTCTTTCTCTCTTTTCTCCTGCTAATGGCCAACTTCTTTTGATTCCTATTTCACTCTTCCTATGACCTAATACCTCTATATTCTCACCTCCTATCTCAACATCACCTCCTACACCACACTGTTCTCTTTGTCCAACATTAGAAACTGTAGACTCTTGTGCAAACTTGTTTATATTGTAGAAAATAAGCGAACACAACATTTCTGTTTATTGTGACAAAACTGTAATTATTTACATAGGAGCTGTTTGGTTTAAGGCTGCATATTGTTTCCATTGAGTGCTGTTAATATTGATCTCCTCCTTAAAGGTGAGGTATTGGAAACCTGCAGGGACATTATAAGATTCTAGGGTAGAAACTAGAATACCTGGGATCCACAAGGCTAGAGATGAAGACACATGGACAACATGAAAAAACAAGGGAAGAAAGTACCCCAAACTAACCAAAACAAGATGCTACAATAATAGAATCCATTGACAGCCCAGTAGAAGAAATGTCAGAGTAGTAGTTCAGAATGTACATAATTAAAATGATCTGTGAAGTAAGGAATGATAGAGCAAATGCAGGCAACAAATGATGACTCCAATAAAGAGAGAAGAGAGCAAATACAGGTAGCAAAAGATTACTTCAAGAAGAAATAGAGATTCTGAAAAAAATGCACAGGAAACCTTGAAATGAAAGAAACAATAACCAAATTAAAATTTCAATAGAAAGCGTCACCAACAGACTAGATCACATGGAAGACAGAACCTCAGGTAATGAAGACAAAATATATAATCTTGAAAATAAAGTTGACCACAAAGTGCAGATGGTGAGAAACCATGAAAAAATCCTCCAAAAATTATGGGATAACATGAAAAGATCAAATCTAAGAATGCACCATTTGTGTACAATGAATTGAAATGCATTCTGCTATCATATATAACTAATTAGAACAAATAATATAGAGAATGAAATTGTCAAGGGATGGAGATAAATACATGAATGAAACACACTATGAATGTCTAAAAAAATAAGTGTTGGTGAGTATGTAGGGAAAAAGGTACACTTATACATTGCTGGTGGGACTGCAAATTGATGCAACCACTCTGGAAAGCAGTATGGAGATTCCTCAGAAAACTTGGAATGGAATCACCATTTGACCCAGGTATCCCACTCCTTGGTCTGTACCCCAAATACTCAATCAGCATACTATGGTGATGCAGCCACATCGACGTTTATGGCAGCTCAATTCACAATAGCTAAACTATGGAACCATCCTAGATGCCCTTCAACAGATGGATGGATAAAGAAAATGTGGTAGATATACACAATGGAATATTACTCAGCCTTAAAAAATAATGAAATTATGGCATTTGCAGGTAATTGGATAGAACTAGAGAATATTATGCTAAGTTAAGTAAGCCAATCCCAAGAAACCAAAGGCCAAATGTTTTCTCTGATAATTGGATGCTGATCCATAGTGTGGTGGGGCTGGTGGGGTTAAGGAAGAATGAAGGAAATTAGGTTTGTATAGAGGGGGGTGAAGGGAGGGGATGAGAAGGATGGTAGAATGAGACAGATTATTACCATATATGTATGATTACACTACTGGAGTGACTGCACCATATACAGCCAGAGGAATGAGAAGTTGTGCTCCATTTGTATACAATATGTCAAAATGTATTCTATCATGTATAACTAATGAGAACAAATTTTAAAAAAAGAATTGTGGGATAACATGAAAAGACCAAATATATTGGGATAAAGGAAGGCACAGAGATACACCAAAGTAATGCCCAATGTTTTCAATGAAATAATATCAGAAAATATCCCAAACCTGAAAAATGAATTGGAAAACCAAATACAGGAGGCTTACAGGACACCAAAAGTACAAAATTACAACAGAGCCACACCAATGCACATAATAATTAATATAATATTATTCAGAATAAGGACAGAATATTAGAAGTTACAAGAGAAAAGTTTCAGATTACATATAAGGGAAAAACAGTTTGAATCTCAGATTTCTCAACCCAGATCCTCAAAGCTAGGAGGTCCTGGAACAACATATACCAAGCTCTGAAAGAAAATGGATGCCAACAAAGAATCATATCAAGCAAAAATAAGCTTCAGATTTGATGATGAAATAAAAACCTTCCATGATAAAAGTTTAAAGAATTTATAATGAGAAAGACTGCACTACAGAACATTCTCTGCAAAATATTCCATAACAAGGAAATGAAAAACAACAATGAAAATCAGCAGAGGGAGGACCTACACTAAAGCAAAAGCCAGTCAAAGGACAAACCAAGTCAAGTTAAAAATAAAAAACCAAAGTGACTTGGAATACAAACCATATTTCAATAATAACCCTGAATGTTAGTGGCCTAAACTCATGAATTGAAAGACATAGACTGGCAGATTGGATTAAAAAAAATCCAACAATATGCTGCCTTCAAGAGACTCAACTCAGGAAAATACATCCACAGACTGAAGTTGAAAGGATGGGAAAAAACGTATCACATTGACCACAAACAAGCAGGAGTTTCCATCGTCATATCAGATAAAGTGGACTTCAAACCAAAGTTAGAAGGGGTAAAGAAGGACATTTTGTACTACTTAAGGGAATTATACATCAGTGAAACATAATAATTGTAAATATTTATGCTCCAATGTATATCAAACATCTAAGTATATCAAACAAACCCTTCTCACTTTCTATTTTTTTTTTTTTTTTTTTTGGTACTGGGGATTGAACTCAGGGGCACTCGACCACTGAGCCACATCCTCAGCCTTATTTTGTGTTTTATGTAGAGACAGGGTCTCACTGAGTTGCTTAGCACCTCGCTGTTGCTGAGGCTGGCTTTGAACTTGCGATTCTCCTGTCTCAGCCTCCCTAAGTGCTGGGATTACAGGCTTGAGCCACCGCGTAGAGCGCTTGCTTTGCATGCGTGAGGCACTAGGTTCGATCCTCAGCACCACATAAAAATAAAAATAAATAAATAAAGATATTGTGTCCATCTACAACTAAAAAATATTTTTAAAAAAGCCCTTCTCACTTTCATGCATCAAATAGACTACAACACAATAATACTGGGTAACTTTAACACACCTCTCTCGCCACTTGATAGATCTTCTAAACAAAAACTAAACAATGAAACAAAAACAATAGTACAATCAATAATTTACACTTAACAGACATACATAGAATATTTCATCTATCAACAAGTGAATACACTTTTTTCTCAGCAGCACAGAGATCCTTCCCTAAAGTAGACCATGTGTAATGCCCCAAAGCAAGTCTTAGAAAATACACAAAAAAATTGTGTAATTTATTAGACCATAATGGAATGAAATTAGAAATCAATGATAACGTAAAAAATAGAAGCTACTTCAACTCCTGGAGACCAAACAATATGCTGTTGAGTGATGCATAGGTAACAGAAGACATTAGGAAGGAGATAAAAAAAATTCTTAGAGGTAAATGAGAACTCCTATACAACGTATCAAAATCTGTGGGGCACTAGGAAGGCAGTGCTAAGAGGAAAGTTCATTGCATTGAGCTCATTCATTAAAAGAATGAAAAGTCATCAAATAAATGACCTGACATTACATCTCAAAGTCCTAGAAAAAGAACAATACAACATCAAAAGTAGTGAAAGACAGGAAATAATTAAAATCAGGGTTGAAATCAATGAAATTGAAACAAATAATTCAAAAAATTGACCAAACACAAAGCTGGTTCTTTGAAACAATAAATAAAACTGATAAACCCTTAGCCACCCTATTGAAAAGAAGAGATAAAACTCAAATTACTAAAATTTGTGATGAAAAATATCATGACAGATGCTATTGAAATACAGAAGATAATTAGAAACAATTTTGAAAATTTATACTCCAGGAAAATAGAAAATCTTGAAGACACTGATAAATTTCTAGAGACATCTGATCTTCCCAAACTGAATCAGGAAGGCATACACAATTTAAACAGATCAGTTAGTTTCAAGCAATGTAATAGAAGACACCATCAAAAGCCTACCAACCAAGAAAAGCCCAGGACCAAAGAGATTCACAGCTGAGTTCTACAAGATCAAAGAAAATATCAATACTCCTCAAAGTATTCCATGAAATAGAAAGGAGGCAACTCTTCCAAACTCATTCTATGAGGCTAATATCACTCTGATACCCAAATCAGACAAAGACACATCAAGGAAAGAAAACTTCAGACTAATAATATCCCTGATGAACATAGATGCAAAAATTTTCAATAAAATTCTGACAAATTGCATACAAAAACATTAAAAAGTGCACTGTGATCAAGTGGGATTCATCCCAGGGATGTAAGGCTGGTTCAACATATGGAAATCAATAAATGCAACTCATCACATCAGTAGACTTAAAGAATCCACATGATCATCTCAATAGATGCAGAAAATCTTTTGACAAAATACAGCACCCTTTCATGTTCAAAACACTAGAAAAACTAGGAATAGTAGGAACATACCTCAACATTGTAAAAGTTATCTACGCTGAGCCTAAGGCCAATATTCTAAATGGAGAAATATTGAAAGCATTCCCTCTAAAAACTGAAACAAGACAGGGATGCCTTTTTTCACCACTTCTATTCAACATAGTCCTTGAAATTCTAGCCAGAGCAATTAGATGGAAGAAATTAAAGGGATACAAAATAGGAAAAGAAGAACTCAAACTATCACTATTTGCCGATAACATGATTCTATATTTAGAGGATCCAAAAAATTCCACCAGAGAACTTCTAGAATTAATTAATTCAGCAAAGTACCAGGATATATAAAATCAATACCCATAAATCAAAGGTATTTCTATGCATTAGTGATGAGTCCTTTGAAAGAGAAATTAGGAGAACGACCCCATTCACAATAGCCTCAAACAAAAACAAAAATAAAAAGCTTGGGAATCAATCTACCAACAGAGGTGAAAGACCTCTACAATAAAAACTATAGAACACTAAAAGAAATTGAAGATCTTAGAAGATGGAAATATCTCCCATTTTCTTGGATAGGAAGAATTAATATTGTCAAAATGGCCATACTACCAAAAGTGTTATACAGATTTAATGCAATTCCAATCAAATCCCAACAACATTTCTCATAGAAACAGAAAAAGCAACCATGAAATTTATTTGGAAAAGCAAGAGACTCAGAATAGCCAAAGCAATCCTTAGCAAGAAGAGTGAAGCAAGAGGCATCACAATACCAGCACTTAAACTGTACTACACAGCTATAGTAACAAAAATGGCATGATATTGGCACCAAAATAGAAATGTAGATCAATGGTACAGATTAGAAGCCACAGACAAACCCACATAAATACAATTATCTCATACTAGTCAAAGTGCCAAAAACATACATTGGAGAAAAGATATCTTCTTCCACAAATGGTGCTGGGAGGACTGGAAATCCATATGCAGCAAAAGGAAATTAAACCCCTATCTTTCACCATGCACAAAACTCAACTCAAAGTGGATAAAAGACTTAGACACTAGAACAGAAGAAACCTTGCACCTAATAGAAGAAAAAGTAGGTCCAAATCTTCATCACGTTGAATTAGGTCCTGACTTACTTAACAAGACTCTTAAAGCACAAGAAATAAAATCAAGAATCAATAAATGAGATGGATTCAAACTAAAAGTGTCTTCTCAACAAAGGAAACAATCAACAATGTGAAGAGAGAGCCTACAGAGTGGGAGAAAATCTTTAGCACATGCACATCAGTTAAAGCACTAATCTCCAGGATATATAAAGGACACACAAAAAAATTAACACCAAAAAACCAAATAACCAAATTAATAAATGGGCTAAGGAACTGAATAAACAATTCTCAGAAGATATACAATCAACAAATATATGAAAAAATTTTCAGCATCCCTAGTAATTAGAGACATGGAAATCTAAACTAAGGTTTCACCTCACTCCAGTCAGACTGGCAGTTATCAAGAATAGAAGCAACAATAAATGTTGGTGAGGATGTGGGGAAAAGGTATACTCATACATTGCTGGTGAGACTGCAAATTGGTGCAACCACTCTGGAAAGCAGTAAGGAGATTCCTTAGAAAACTTGGAATGGAACTGCCCCCTGCTATCCCACTCCTTGGTCTATACCCAAAATAGTTAAAATCAGCATACTTCAGTGACACAGCCACATCAATGTTTATAGCAGCTCAATTCACAATAGCTATGACACCAACGTAGATGCCCTTCAACAGATGAATGCATAAAGAAAATGTGGTACATATACACAACATAATATTATTCAGCATTAAAAGAGAATGAAATTATGGCATTTGCAAGTATATGGATGGAGTTAGAGAATAACATGCTAAGTGAAATAAGTCAATCCCCAAAACCAAAGGCCAAATGTCTTTGATATGTTGATGCTGATCCATAATGGGGAGTGGGTATGGGAAGAATGGAGGAACTTTGGATTGAGTGGAGGGGAGGGAGCACGGGGGTAGGAAAGATGGTTGAATGAGTCAGATATTACCATAGGTACATGTATGATTGCATGAATGGTGTGACTCTACCTTGTGTACAACCAGAGAAATGAAACATGGTCCATTTCTGTACGATAAATCGAAATGCATTCTGTTGTCATGTATAACTAATTAGAACAAATTTTTTAAAAGGAGGGGCTCAACAAATCTAGGACAAGTTTCTAGGGTAAAGAACAGGATTTGGTTAGCCAGCAAGATGGAGAAGATGGTGAACTAGAATTCTGCAGGACTGTGTTAACACAAGTGTTAAGCTTTTATCTTTAGGAAGAAATTGATGAAACCTGGTAGCTGGTAATCTGTTTGTTTGCACTAGCCTTGAAAAGGGAGGGGCAAGATTAGGTAAGTTTGGGTAAATCAACCTTGTGCTGCTAGTTTAAATGATTAATGAGGGCTGTGTGATCAGGGAGGGATAGGCTTTTTCTAGCAAAGGATAACCACAGACAGCTACAATTTCCCTTCTGTCCAAATTCCATTCCCCAGTCTTGCATGGTAAGGGGAAAATGACTGCTCTGGCTACTTACTGCTGAAGGTGGGTGAGTGAGGGGTGATGGAATGGAAATGTTTAACCTCAGTTGGAAATGTTGGAGGACAAAGTTAAGCCAAAATACATGTGCTAATTTAACTTGAGAGACCTCAGGTTCTAGTCAGAATTTACCTAAACAAGGGGAAGGAATTCTTCAAACCTTGGGGCAATATAGTGCAACAGTAGTGTTGAGTTGACTGAGTTCTGAGACCTGCTATTCAAATGCAAATAGATCTTGGGATTTGTTTTCTACTGCAAGAAAATTTTCAAGACTTTTCAAACTTTGTCCCTTGTTAAGCCAGCCTCTTCAGGGATATTGTTTTGATTAGAGACCTTTGCCTCTCCTTTAAGACAGTTTGTATTGGGGAAGTATTTGCCTTGCCTTGAGTCCTACCTGCTCTCACAGTGGATCTTACCTCTTTGTTGACTTCAGGTGGTATTGTTTTCCTCCAGGTGTTCCTTGGATTTCAGGAGGGCCAACTGCAAGTTCCAGGCCTGTTCAGGCAGGACTTTAATGACAAGTTGTTCAAACATTTAATTTACAAAGGAGATCTCATCCTGAAAGGGAAGTCAGTTACTCTGGCATATATCAGAAACTGTGCTTTAGCGTGAAATCCCAGGGTGAAACTCCTAAGGTTGCAAGAGAAATGTTCTGTACTTCCTCTAAGACTCCTATTATGTGAGTAGTCCATAAAGTTTTTTTGTTCCAACTTAGTAGTCAGTACTAAATAAGTAGCACCTGTGCCCAAAAGAAAATCCATTGATTTATTCTCCACTGTCAGTTTTACCTGGGGCTCCTATGGGAAACTTTCTAAGAGGTATCTCAGGTCCAGGGATTCCCTTGTGCCTCTTCATTCTGTATCTGAATATTTTGCATCTTCCATCATCTGTGAACCTCTAGTCTTTCTCTTTTCTTTTTATCCTACTTGTACCTTCTTCAACTTAGGACAGTCTTTTCTTCCCAGTGTCCTTTGTTCTTAAATCAGGCACACTGATCTTTGCTTAGGGCACCTTATATTTCTTTGAGGCATCTGCTCCTTCAGAGTTTAATGCAGCAGCCAGCAAGGAGGCTTTGCACTTTGCATCTTTTTTCCTAAGTTGCTCTCAATTGTTAAACAGCCTACATATTATATTCACCAGCTGTGTTGGGTTCATCCCCAAAACTCTCTCAGTTCTTTGCAGTTTTCTTTTTAATGTTGGGGGCACACTGCCCTATAAATGTCATGTTTATTATTCTCATGTTTTCGTGTTTTCTGGCACCTCAGGGTCAGAGATATGTGTGCATACACACACACACCCCAACCTGTCAGATTGCCAGGTATATCCTCTTTAGGAATTGAATTAGGTCTTCATTTCTCTTTTGCCATAATTCTTGAATCTTGTTCAAATACCTGTGACTAGGAACCCCCTTTCTTAAGCTTAATAGAATGCATCTTTGATAGTGAAAGGAGACTTTTCCCCAACATTTGGATCTCATTCTGGTTCTGCCATTGGAGCGGCTGTATTAGCAACAGGGGTCCCATTTGGTTCTGATAGATGGAGCTGATATGTCTCTTTCTAGCCTTATTCATCACCATTCTCCTTTTATCTTCTGTTAAAAATATATTCATCCAGCATATATTTCTGTATATTTGCTCAGGAAGATGTTGCGAAGATAGAGGTAAATAATTTTGTCATTTGGAGAGTCCTGTCTATAGGAAAATTTATTGTTTTTGCAAATAAGTCTGATACTGAAAAGGGGTTCTGCATACAAAGTAAACCAACCAGTTGCCTGGTTATTACACCTGTGACAAGGATTGTCAAAGGAGAAATTGCCTTGCTTTAGGTGTGGTTCCCTAGTCAAAGTTGTGTCCTCTTGTGGGTTGTGGAAGGTAGTAATATTGCAGAACCCTTCCCCTGCTTTTCCATACTTGTAAGGGGATAGCCCTGACTCTACAGGATATCCCATGCTTCTTGGAGGAGGCAGCAGAAATGCCAAAGGGGGAGGAGAGGTGCTGATGGAGTCCTTGAAAGGACTGGCATAAGAGGTGTTGGAAGCAATGGTGGTTCAGAAAGTACGGGGTCAGGGTAGGGAGTCTAACGTTTGCATTATCCTCTCTTCTTCTTGAGCCTTTTGATAAACTAACTCCCCCACACACTCTCCCCCCCCCCCCCCAATTTTCACCATAAGCTTAGACCTGTTTTTTCTGAAACATCTTGGTGTCTGTGTTGGTCTGGGGAACTGAGGGGGAAGCTTCCTGGAGCAAATGATTCAAATCACAGCTGCTATACCTGATATGATCTCTTGACTATGTTAGATTAATATAGACTGTGGCATTTCATATGCAACTATTGACATGGAGAAGCCCTTCCTTCATTGTCTGCTAGGAATGAGTTCACATGCACTTGCGGTACTTCAAAGTACATATTTATTGTTTTGCCCTAGGGCTCTGTCAGCTCTCCTGCCCTGTCACATTACATATATTTTAAAGGGAGCTTGATTGTCCGGACATTCAGCAAAACATCATAATTCACTCTATTAATTACATCATGTTAGTCAATAGCACACTTTGGCAATACCTTAAACTCTTTTATGTCTTTGCATTTTTTCCCACCTGCCTGGACAATCCCACAAAAATATGTGGTCAACTCTTGGCTTTCTCTGTGCCCATAGCAAAGCTGAGGGTTATATTAGAAAGTCATATAAAAGGATTGATTGCTTTTACATTAAATTCATGATTACCAATACCAAATATTGACTTCTGTTTTCTCTGAAAAATTGCCTGTTTTGTGGGGAATGAGCAGAGGCTTGGCATTTGAGGAGAGTAGAGGGAGTTTGAATTTGTCATTATGGAGAGTGAGAAGGTGAGATGAGCTGAGGAAATCAGTGTAATTGCCAGTTGAGACCCTCTCTGGAGACCAGCTTCCACAACTGAGGTAATGAGTATTTTGTGATAATTCCCTGCATATGCCTTTTTCGAGATTCTCTAGGGTTAATAATTGGTTTGTTTTCTTATTTTTCTAGTTTGAATTCTAGCCATAATGGTTCTGTCCCCAGACTCTTCAAAAGAGCTGTAGAATTCCTCTCAATACCATGATCTCTCAGTTTAGTTTGAGATACCCTTCCTGGCACACCCCCACCTTCTTGCTTTAGTTTTGACTAAATGCTTTTAGTGTGCTACAGTTTTTGATGTGAGACTCTCCTTTACTATCCCCCTAGAAATTTCTTTTGTCTTAGTTTTGTTGTGTATGACATATTTCCTAAGTTGCAGAGATTACCTGTTGTTTTCCAAGATTCATTTTACCCTTCTTTCCTAATAATGGAATCCCTTATTTCTAGTTGAACACATGAATAAAATAAAAATCACATTCTCAATATTGCAGCTAAGAATGGCCGTATGATTAAGTTATGACCAATGAAATAATAGCCTAACTGCTTCATACGAACTCTAGTGTCAAACACAGTGATCAACACATATGCACGGTAAATATCGTTGACTTAATGAATCAACATGTTTCCTTATTCTTAGAGAGCTCCCCACCCCTTTTATTTTTATACCTCACAGGGAATTTTCCCTTCTTATTGAAATCTTAGTTTTCAAGGCTGTTCTCAAATTCCATATCTTCTTAAGTTTTTCTCATTCCCTTTCCTCCCCCATTAGAATTATGTCTTATAAAAAATGTTTATACCTCAGTTTGAGGAGTTAAAGCCTATGTCCATTCTCTTGATGATAGTGATCTCCCTATGGTTGTTAGAGTGGCTGAGTTGCTTTGATACAAAGAGTAATAGTGTCCTGTGGAATTTTTAGCTTTGCTTTCCAAAAATAGGAGGTCCCTGGCTGGCATAGAGAAAAGTATCTTGTTTTAATTTAGTTGTTACCTATTTCTATTGGATTGTATTATTTAGGTTATTTTATATTTCTCATTGCCTTGTTCTGTGTCTGGTACCATGACATAAGAAAATAGTTTGATTTTGTAAAATTGAATGGATATCAGAAAGTTGTGGTTAAAATAAAAAGAATTCAAGAGAACATAGGCATATTCAGACTCTTGTTTTCCACAGTAGACTGAATTTTATACTTGTATAATTATGAAATACAAACCAGACAGATTAGTTGAATGATATTAATGATCAGGGGATTGTACTGTGATGGTTTGGATGACACTTTCACAGAAATGCTTGCTTGATTATGCTGGCCAAAGTAAAATTCCCTATGTTCTGGATTCTATTTGTGCATTTTAGTATCCTTTGTCTATTCTTTAATTTTTAATTTCTTTTTGTCTCTCTCGGGACTGAACCCAGGCCTTGTGTATGCTAAGCACATGTCATACCACTGAGCTACACTCTCAGCCCCAGCATTCCTTTTTCTTAATGAGCTACTTTCTTCTTGATCAGCTGTGTTTTCTGTTAGTTGCATTTTAGTTGTTCCTTCCTGGACGTATTGCTATTCACCTTGATTGTACTTGTGTGTTCCCCAAATGTTCTTGGGCACATCATTAAAAAATACCTTTAAGTCAGCTAATCATATTAATTGTGTATGGAGACACAGTAATTATATTCCCAGAGCTTTTGTTTTATTTTGATCTGAGGGTGTCCCTCTGCAGCCTATTCTATAGCTGATGTTTCAGTAGCTATTTATAGTTTATATAAGAGTTTGTGTGGGCTGGGATCATGGCTCAGTGGTAGAGCGCTTGCCTTGCATGCATGAGGCGCTGGGTTCGATCCTCAGCACCACATAAAAATAAATAAATAAAGATATTGTGTCCATGTACAACTAAGAAAATATTAAAAAAAAAAGAGTTTGTGAATTTGCTAATGCTCTTGGACACTCAGGCTCTATAATTGTTTTATCAGTCTATGAGGTATGACATCTGTGTTCTGCTATTTTCTATAGATGAATAAGTGAGACTGCTTTTAACAGTTACCCATCTCAAGCCTTTAAGGAAGATCTGACTTGAGTGATTTATGGTAAAGTACTTGGAGTTTAAAAATTATTAACATTTTAATTTTTTTCAATCAGTGTGTTAGATATCATTAGGATCACTCTGGCTTTGGCAGCAGATGGGTGATCTGACTTTTCTCCAGATGTTCCCAGGTTCTGTTCTTTTTTGTAATGGTACCAATCTCTTGAGTCTGAAAACACCACCAGTTTATTATGCCAGGGCTTGACCATCCACATCTATTCTGAGACCTTTCTCTTTAGGAGGTCTAACTTCCTAAAGTTTCCATCATATTCCAGTAGTGTCACCAGCTGGATACAAAGCCTGAAGCACATGGGCCTTTGGGGGATATTCCAGATCCAAACTCTAACACAGTTCTTACTAGGGTAAGGTGATATCTCACTGTGGTTTTGATTTGTATTTCCCTGGCAGCTAATGATATTGAGTACTTTTTCATAAATTGGTTGTTTTATTTTTCTAGGAAGTGTCCATTCATATAATTGTCTACTTCTTAATTGGATTATTTTTCCTTACCTAGTTTTTTGAGTTTATTCTGGATAATAATCTTTAAATAGATGAGTAATTTGCAGAAAATTTCTCCCATTCTGTACGTTTTCTCTTCACTGTGTTGATTGTTTCTTTCCTGGTAGAAGCTTCTTAATTTGACATAATATCATGTGTCTATTTTCTTTTGCTGCTGGTGCTTTTGTAGGTCTTACCCAAAAAATCATTGCTTATATTAATGTCTTGAGGTGTTTTCTATGTTTTCTTCTAGGAGTTTCATAGTTTCTGGTCTTATATTTAGATATTTGATCTATTTTGGGTTGATTCTTATATTTGATGAGAAATAGGTGTCAGTTTCAATCTTCAGCATACAAATACAATCCTAGCATCATTTATTGAAGAAGCTATTCTTTCTCCAGTATATATGTTTTAGTCAGATTTTTTGTTGCTGTGACTAAAAGACCTGACCATAACAATTGTAGAGGAGGAAAATATTATTTGAGGGCTCACAGTTTCCAGAGTTCTCAGTCCATAGACAGCCAGCTCCATTCCTTGGGCTTGAGGCGAGGCAGAACATCATAGCAGAAGAATGTAGCAGAGGGAAGCAGCTCACATGATATTTAGGAAGCAGAGAGAGAGAGACTCCACTTGCCAAATACAAAATATATACCCCAAAGCCATGACCCCAATGACCCTCCTCCTCCAGCCACACTCTACCTGCCTTCAGTTACCACTCAGTTAATCCCATCAAGGGATTAATTCACTGATTGGGTTAAGACTCTCATAACTCAATAATTTCTTTTCTAAACCTTCTTGCATTGTCTCACATATAAGCTTTTGGGGGACATCTTACATACAAACCATAACTATATTTTTGGTGCCTTGTCAAAAATCAGTTCACTGTAAATGCATGACATTTTTTCTGGGCACTCTATTCAAGTCCATTAGTCTATGTGTTTTTATGCCGAGACTGTACAGTTTTTTATTACTATGGCTTGTTAGCATATTTTGAAGTCAGATGGTGTGATACCTCCAGGTTTATTCTTTTTCTCAACATTCCTTTGGCTATTGGGGTCTTTTATGCTTCCATTTGATTTTTAGGATTTTTTTTCTTGCGCTTTGAAGAATGTCACTGATATCTTAATGAAGATTGCACTGAATCTGTAAATTGCTTTTGGTAGTATGTACATTTTAATGAAATTAATTCTTCCAATCCACAAACATGGGATGTCTTTCGTGTGTGTGTGTGTCTTTTCTATTTCTTTCATTCTACTTTTGTAATTCTCATTGTAGAGGCCATTTTATTCTTTGGTTAAATTTATTGTAGGTATTTAATTTAATTTTTTGTAGCTTTTGTGAATGGGATTGCTTTCATGATTTGTTTCTCAGCAATATCATTATTGATATGTATATAAATACTATTGATGTTTGTATTTTGATTTTGTATCCTGCAATTTTACTGAATTTGTTCCAGCTGGATAGTCTTTTGATAGAGTCTTCAGGTTTTTCTATGTGTAGGATCACACCATATGCAAACAAGGATAATTTGACTTCCTCCCTAATCTGTTTGCATATTATTTATTTCTTTATTTTGCCTAATTGCTTTGGCTAAGTCTTGTACTGTGTTGAATGAGTGTGACAAGAATGGACATCTTTGGCTTGTTCAGATCTTAGAAGAGAAGCGTTCAGCTTTTTCCCATTTAGTATGATGTTGGCTGTGGATTTGTTATATACAGCTTTTATTATGTTGAGGTATGTTCTATACCTGATTTGTTCAGAGTTTGATTGTGAAGGCATGTTGAATTCTATGAGATGCTTTGTCTGCATTTATTGAGATAATCACAGGATTTTTGTCCTTCATTTTGTTGATGTGATATATTATGTGTACTGATTTGCATATATTTGGCCAGTCTTGTATCTCTGGAATGAATGCTACTTGATCATGATGAGTGATCTATTTGATGTGATGTTGAATTCAATTTGCTAGTATTTTGTTGAGAATTTTTGCATCTATCAGAGATCTTGATTTCTTGCTCTGTTTTTGTTATTGTTACCCTATGTATTAAAATTATTAGTTTACTCATATTCTAGATTGTACAGTTGTGGAGTGTGTTATATTTTGTCTGTGTAGTATTTCTGCTTCCTTGGTTTGGTACTTGGCAACAGTAGACACTAGAGAAATGCTTACTGCATGAAAATCAAAATGAAAGTGTTAACTTTGAGCTAATATGGCTATATGTGTTTATAAAACAATAACTTGTAAAAATTATAAATAATAAATATTAACTATTAAATATAACTATTAAATATTAACTAATAAATATTAACTAATATAAATAATAACTATTGTAAAAATTCCACCAAATAAATTGGACGAAAAAGAAAAAGTCCTGCTTCTGGAACAGCAGCAAACAATAGCAGAATGAGAATAAATTCCATTTCCAATAATATCAAAACCCATAACTTTCAGGAATAAGTTTAATAGAACTATAAAACTTCTACATTTAAAATTATAGAATATTGATTGCTGAGAGAAATTAAAGTTCTAAATAGAGAAATGTACTATATTTTTGGATTGGAAGACTCAAAATTGTTAAGATGTTAGTTTTCTCTAAATTGATCTACATATAGATTAAATCTAATCTCAATCAGAATTCCAGGATGGTTTTTACTAAATGCAAATTGAAAAGCTGATTTTTAAAATTTATGTGGAAATGTACATAGATTTGCCAAAGCAATTTAATAGAAAGTGAACAAAATTGGAAAAATGATATTACCTCATTGGAGAAATTATACCTGTAATGCCACCATAATCAAGAAAATAGCATTCTACTGATTTAGATCAGTGGAACTAAAGAGAGAATCCAGGAGTGGATCCACACAAGGATGGTCAATTGACATTTTTATAAAAGCACCAAGGCAATTCGATGAAGACAGGAAAGATTTTGAACAGATGGGGCTGGGATAACTGCATAGTTATGTGGAAAAAACAAACCTTAAGCCCTACTACATACTGTACACAAAAATTAATTTTAAATGATCAAGGCATATATAAACTAAAATTTTAAAACTTCTGAAAGCCAATATAGGAAAAACTTTGTGACCATGGAGTAGGCAAATCCATCTGGCGGTATCGTAAAAAGTTGAACACACAGCAGCCGTTCTGTTCCTAGATATAAATAAAAATATATGTCTACACAAAGATTTGAACATTATTGTTAATGGTAGCTCTGTTCATAATAACCAGAACTGTAAGCAGTGCACATATTCATTATTGAGAGTGAATTAACAAAAAATACTTCTACACAATGGAATATTACTTAGCAACACAAAAAACCAACTACTTATACACATGAATGAATTGCAAAATAATTATGCTGAGTGAAAGAAGCCAGATTCAAAAGATTCATATGCATTATTCCAGTCATATGCAATTCTTGAAAATGCAAACTAATCCATGACAGCAGACCAGTAGTTGTCTGGCCCTAGGGATGGAAAGAGGAATGGACTACAAAAGGGCAAGAGAAACTTTTGGAAGTGATGTGAATATTCTGTATCTTGGTTGTGGTAGCAGCTTCACTGCTGTATATGTCTTTAAAATTCATCAGATTATATATTTTAAATGATAAATTATGCTTTGATAAAGCTGGTAAAAGAAAAAGGGACTATGGTAGTAGAGGAGGTGAATTTTGGGTGAGGATACAACCTAGAGCACAGCATTTAGAGAACACAATTTCCCATTATCTGCACTAGGGGGCAAAATGTACTTGACAAAGTAACATACTTAGATGACATATATGACATGTTACTGCAAGACTATTAAGCAGACATTTTGTGCTGTTTTGGTCTTTTAGTTAGAAGCCTCTTAAATTGTCATGATGGTAGATCAATCACTTTTGGTGTAAATAGGACAATTTAATATTAATTTCTTTCTCTGAAAGTTTGGATGGTAAAGACTTCAAATGAATGGTGCTAATGTGATTGGTGTTCAGATTGTATATTGAAGGGACAATTTTTTCTTCCCAAGAGTGACAGAAATCTATGCCTTATCTTTAAATCAGTGTAAATGATTAACATATTTGAGAATGTATTTGAAGTTAATACCTACTATGCTTGCCAGGAGTATGATAGGAATCTTATTTATGTGTATATTTACTGGAAATTTGAATGACTTTTATACTAACTTTTTATCTCCTAAAAGGTGATTGTGTCACTAATTTTTAGCACTTTTCTATAGATGACGTGAAACATCCCAGTACAGGACTTCATATCTTTTGCAATGAGGCTAGTAGAAAGAAAAGGCCTTTGAAGCCAGAAAGTCCTGGTTTTAAGTTCTAACTCTGTAACTAATTGTATTTTTGTCAAATTACATTCTCCTCTGAGCCTGCTTCCTCACTGGGAAAAGAGAGTAACACTTCCTAGAGTTGAATGAAATAGTATTAAAGTACTAGCATAAGTACTAGTAATTGAATGAAGTAGTATTAAAGTACTAGCATAAGCCAGGCATATCGTAGGTCTTAGTGTTATTTCCAATCCTCCTCGCAAGAATGCTGGTGCATGCCATCTGGAATTCTCCTAGTGTTGGAAGCATTTTGTTTTGTATTCCTGTTTTTTTCCCTACTTTTAAAAAATGGGTTCATTTTAGTTAGATACAACATTAAGATTAATTTTGGCATAATTATAAAAGCATGGATTATACTTTGCTCTAATTCAGTCTCCAGTATTTTCCCTTTTCCTTTTCTTCTCCCTCCCCCTGTTCCTTTTCCTCTACTTTACTGATCATTCTGCTATTGACTTGTAGTTGTTTTTTTTTAAAATCAGTGTCTTGTGGATATATACAATGATGAGATTCACTGTGGTGTATTCATATATGTACATAGGAAAGTTAATCAGATTTATTCTGCTGTTTATCCTTTATCCTATCCACAGATCTTCTATTTTGATGCTTCTCCCTTTCCCTTTCTCTCTCTCTCTCTCTCTTCTACTCTTATTTGAATTAGCTTCTGCATATCAGAGAGAACATTCAATCTTTGGCTTTCTGAGTCTGGCTTATTTCACTTAGCATCATAGTTTCCAGTTCCATCCATTTACCGGCAAATGCATAATTTCATTCTTCTATATGGCCGAGTAATAAAATCTCCATTATGTGTGTATACCACCTTTTCTTTATCCATTCATCTGTTGAAGGGCACCTAGGTTGGTTCCCTAGCTTGGCTATTGTGAATTGTGCTGCATATTGATGTGGCTTTGTCCCTATAGTATGGTGATATATTTTCTGGGTCTTATTTTTCAAGTCCTATTTTCAGATTTATCTATTCATCTTGATCTGAAACATATAAGTTCTAAACAGTATGATTTCTGGTTTGTTCATAGAATGTTAAACCTGATCTTTATCATCAAGTATATCTCAGAGAGGAAATTCTTATTCTAAAAGCAATGCTCCTGTGCAGATCGCATTATTTACTCTAGACAATTTAATCCCTTTTCTTAAAGGATCAGTTAGAAGTAAATATTTGTGTCCCTTTAGGCTATAAGGGATCTAGCTGCCAAACAACTATGTAACTTTCCTAAGATTTCCCAGAATCTATTTTTAATCATATCTTTCCCTGTGGCTATGCCCTACTGAGCTCTGTTTAATCCCTTGGGGCCTTTGCTGCTCCATAGCTGGAAGCTTTTATACTCTAGGCCTGGACTCCACAGTCTGCTTGACTAGTCACTGACATGCACACATGATCTCGGTTCTAAGGCTGGTTGTCCCAACTCAGTATTTGATCTTCAGTGGGAGTGAATTGGGGCAAAGGACAAGGATGTATTCTACAGAACACTTTAGAGTGCTGTGTTCCACAGTGACCCTGCTTTGCTTGCCAGTTTTCCACAACTATGAAATTTCTTTTGGTCTTTTGAGTGAGAAATGTGATGTAAGCTGCAACTTGAAAGCAATTGAAAAGAAAATTGTAATAACATGCTGTCTTTAAAAGAGTAACTATTATCCATAGCTCAAACAATACCATTTTTATAATGGTTTATTTAAATTTAGTTTTTCTATTTGTTAGTTATACATTAAAGTTATTTGGAAAGTCATTTTCTATTCCTTGTGGAGAACCACTTCAATTGGATTCATTTGGTATTAATCTTATTTCTAATTAACATATTTCCTGATTTTCAGAATTAGGCATTATCTGTTGACTTCCCACTCAGGACAGTGAAGATTTACCTCTCTTTAACTAGCATACCTACCACTGCTACATGCAAACACAGTTTCCATCCCCTGTTAAATAAATCTTCTGTCTTCTTTTTTGGGTTATTTTTGGGAATCTTCTGTCTTCTTTTTTTTGGTTTATTTTTTTACCTTTATTTATTTTTGTGGTACTGGGAATTAAACCCAAGGGTGCTGTACCACTGAACTGCATGCCCAGCCCTTTACTATCATTATTATTATTATTACTATTATTATGATTATTTTAAGTTTTGAGACAGGGTCTTGCTAAGTTGCTGAGGCTGGCCTTGAACTTTGGGTTTGTTGTTTCTAGTTCTGTGAAGAAAGTCTTTGGTATTTTGATGGAGACTGCACTGAATTTGTATTTCACTTTTGGTAGTATGGCCATTTTAACAATATTGATTTTTCTAATTTCCATGAACATGAGAGATCTTTCTTTTCTTTTTTGGTTCCGGGGATTAAACCCAGGTGCGCTTAACCACTGAGCCACATTCCCAGCCCTTTTTAAAATGTTTTATTTTGAGACAGGCTCTCATTAAGTTGCTGAGGCTGGCTTTAAACTTTCAATCCTCCTGCCTCAGCCTCCTGAGTCACTGGGATTATGATCTTTCCATTTTGTACTGTATTTTTTCTATATCATTTTTTAGTGTTTTAGAATTTTTATTGTAGAGATCTTTCACCTTCTTGATTAGGTTAATTCCTAGGTGTTTTATTTGAAGTTACTGTAAATGGAGTTGTTTCCTGATTTCTTTCTCAGTGAATTTATTTTGGGTGTATAGAAAAGCTACTGATGATGTATGTATGTTTTGTATGTTGATTTTGTATCCTGTTAGTTTGCTAAATTTGTTTATCAGTTCTGAGAGACTTTTGAGGTAGTATTCAGGTTCTTCTAAGAATTGTATCATCTGCAAACAGAGATGATTTGACTTCTTCCTTTACTATTTGTTTTCCTTTTCTTTCTCTTTTTCACTATGATGTTTGCTATAGATTTGTCATATATGACTTTTATTAAGTTGTAATATGATCCTTATATAACATATTTCTTCAAGGCTTTTATCATTAAGAGATGTTAAATTTTATCAAAGGCTTTTTCGGCATCTACCAAGATGATTATGTGATTTTTATCCTTGATTCTGTTTATGTAAAATGTTTATTGGTTTGTGTATGTTGAATCATCCCTGTGTCCTTGGAATGAAACCAATTTGATCATGGCATATGATATTTTTAATATATTGTTGAATTTGACTGCAGGTATTTTATTGAGGATTTTTGTATCTATGTTCATCAAGATTATTGATGTGTAAGTGTTTTTTGTTGTTGTTGTGTTCTTACCAGGTTTTGGTAGCAGGGTAATACTGGTTTCATAAAATGACTTTTTTTCTTTTTAAACTATATTTTCATTTTAATTGATGCATAAATAATTGCCCAGATTTATAGGGTACAGTGTGACATTTAAATATACATATATATGCACACATATATAGTGAATAATTTTGTTTCTGTGTACAAAAGCATCCATGTGCCTGCACACACAAACAACATGCTTATTCCTATTGTTTACACCAGTATCTATCTAGATATGATATAATTTCAAATTTTGTGGGCACAAATCTAAGCAAATTAGGAAGTATTGCTTTTCCTGTGTTTGCAAAACAAATTCAACATTTCTAAAACACTGTCCAACACTGTTTCGTTTTTTGAAATGAGGAAACGGATGACTACCTTATGGAAATTCTAGACTAGATATTTATAAATTCAAAGCTATCAAGTTGTTATGGTTCTTTTTAAAACAAGTCTTTTCTAAAGAAGAATTGTAACTAATGAAGTGTGAGTACAGGTGCACAGACAGGAAATTGGATCAAAATCCAACAAATTAGGACACAGTCCAGAAAATCTCTTAAGGGTAATGTTCATAGAATGATTTTAAAGAGTTCCTTTCCTCTCTATTTTATGAAATAGTTTGTGTAGTATTGGTGTTAACTCTTCTTTAAAAGTCTGATAAAATTCATCAGTGAATCCATCCAGTCCTGGACTTTTTGTTGTTGGGAGACTTCATTACTACTTCAACCTAATTGCTGTTTGAGTTCTGATATCCTTTGGGTTCAATTTTAGTAGATTATAAATATCTAAAAATTTATCCATCTAGATTTTCCACTTCACTGGAATATAGTTTGAATCATTAAATCTTAAGCAGTGATGATTCAGCAGCCCTGGTGCCTGCATTGCACATTAGGTTTTACTATTCGCTTGTCATACATATAGTAACTGTCCTTTGGGGATAGAAACCCTTAGTGAAAATCAATTGTTGGTGGCTATGATGATGAAGAGGTCTGAGAGTCATCATTCTTAGTCTAAGAGTGAGAAATTTTGTAAGGAAAATTGTTCTATATGACAGCATTTTCAAGTTTGTTGCATAAGATGTTTCTGGTTTCTTATGGGGACAAAATAAAAAGAGAGGTTTCATGAGGTGCTTTTTAAAAAACAAACCCATTGGCCAGTAAAGCAGAAGACTTGCTGGGTTAAACAATGTCTTTATTGCAAGGCATAACAGTGTTTAATGTATTGATGTGTGTATCTAATTTCTAAGAGAGGACACACAGTATGTGCTGACAGAATTCTTTTCCCATGGGGCATTACAGGAACCAACACTCCCTGGAATACACTTGAGGAAATATTGTTATAATAGAATTTATAGATTTGAGTATTTGCAGTGGTCCTTCCTTCTGACTGCCAGTCTGTCACCATCATCCTGTCTATTCCGGCTTGAAACCTGTGGTGCATTTCATCTTCTTTCCTTCTCTTACCCTCTATGACCAGTTGCTGTTAAGTTATTTTGCTACTTCCTGTATACTGCATCTTCTGTTGTCCTCTTTTCATAATGCTTTTCTGGCCTTGAATCATCACAGCTGTCTTATTCATCTTTCCCTGTTGTTTTCCGTCTCACTTATCCATTACATATCTGCCAGTGTAGTCTTTATCAGTTTTCAGTGTCGACCTCCTATGCAAAAACTTTCAGTACTTCTGTTTGCCTATGACAAAATACAAACTTCTTAGCCTGACCGTGTGGGACTCTACCCTATTTTGTTAAATTGTGGCCAAAAAACCTCATTACATGAACTCTTCCTTCATAAGAAAAATTTAAGTGTGCAGTGCACTCTTGTTAAGTATATGCACACTGTATTGCAGATCTCTAGACCTTTTCCCTCATTCTTTACTGAGTATTTATTGACTATTTCCTTTTCCCCAGCTCCTGGCAACCACCATTCTACTTTTATCTCTAAGAGTTCGACTAATTTAGGTACCTTATTTAAGTGGACTTATGCAGTATTTGTTTTTCTTTGAATGGCTTGTTTCACTTAGCATAATGTACCTATTTCTAAATTATTTGCAACTGCTTCCCAGCATGAACCTTCAGCTAATTATATAGTTAAAAAATTTTAAACACTTAAAAATTTTATCATAGTGAACTATTTCAAATATGAAGTCAATATGTTGGAAATAATATATTTACCTACATCTACAGATGTTATGGTTTGGATGTGAAATGTCCTCCAAAAGCTCACATATGAGACAATGCAAAAAGGTTTGGAGGAGAAATGCTTGGGTTATAGCCTTAGCCTAATTAGTGGATTAATCCCTGATGAGATTAACTGAAGTTGTAGGGTGTGGCTGGAGGAGATGGGGAATTGGACATGGCTTTGGAGTATATATTTGTATCGGGTGAGTGGAGTCTTTCTCTGCTTCTTGATCACTGTGATGTGAGCTGCTTCCCTCTGCCACTCTCTTCTGCCATGATGTTCAGCCTCACCTTGAGCCCTGAGAAATATAGCTGGCCTTCTATAGACTAAGGCCTCTGAAACCGTGAGCCTCCAAATATACTCCTCCTCTATTGTTGATCTGGTCCAGATCCTTTAGTCACAGCAGCAAAAAAGGCTAAAACAATAGACGTTAACATTTTTGTTTCATATAATTCCTTTTAAAAAAGTAAAAGCATTATGCATTTTTCTGAAGACCTTCTTATGCATCCCTTCCAGAGGAACCACTTCCTGAAATTGGTATTATTTCCATGTATCTTTTAAAAACGTTTTTTTTTTAATTTATAAAGTTGATTTACATAAATAAGCCTATACTATACACATCTTTTTGTAACTTCCTTTAATCATCAAATATTGCTTTTGATATTTATCCATTTTAGGTATAAATCCAGTTCTTCACCTTAACTCTTGTAATATTTCTGTTGTATGGGTAAATTGTAGTTCATTTCTTCTACTAACGAGGAATTTAGGTTTTTCTAAATGTTTTTCCTATACACTGTAGGAATAATTATACCTGCCATGTCTCCTTTTCTATATCTTTGAGTTTCTCTAGGCATGAATCTTAATTTTTTAGGCCATTTACCTTCTTGACGCTCAGTGTATCTTATGGATCTCTTCTCAAAATAATGCTTACAAATGCATAAAATGCAAAGGAAACATTATTTAAAGTAATTATCAAAGTATTAAAAAAATAGTTTTATCATATAATACACGTGGCTCCAAATCACATCATCTACTGGTAGGTCTAATAACTCACAAATTTGAAGTAGTGCTGAATGTAAATGGTATTTCAAGATATTTGCAGTATTTGTAATATAGTTTCTATGGCAACAGTCACAGGTACTTTTACACTATTGTGTTTCCTTGTTTACATTCATAATTGAGGGAAATTTTAAATTTCAACTAGAGACTAATCCCTTCTAAGTTCACAAATTTTGCTATTTATCCAGTTTTCCTGGTTGTATACATTATGTAACTGAAATAATTTTAACAAATTATTTTAGTTTACAAACTATATAAAATAACTGACAGTTATTGAACTCTTAGTATGTGCCAGGTACTGTTAAGTTTTACATTGTTACATTGTTATCTCCTATAATCTTCACATAAGAAAGAGGTATTAGTTTTATCTTCATTTTAAGAAAAATGAAAACTGAAGCTTGGGGAGGGAAAGTCACTTTCTCATAGGTCACATGGATCACTCATAATCAACAGAGCTAAGATCCAAATTCTGTTTGGCCAACCCCAAAACTCAAGTTCTTCATTACCATGTATAGTACCCACATTTCCATAACGTAAAGGAATCATACTTTTCATTTTATTAATCTCTAGCTATTAGGATAGCTAAAGTGATTATTGCATATTTTGCAAATTAGAGATAAATTCAGCTTTGAGATATATAGTGGATCTTGTAAGCTACAATGATAGGGCATTGGAGACAATATGAAATACACAATTTAGGTCTAATTCAAATGTATACATAAAGTTCCATCACAGAGCTTATGTAAAAGATGAATGTTTTCAATTTATGAAGGCTATGAATTCCATAAATGAAAAGCTTTAATTTTTTTCCCTGTGATGGGAAAGCCTAAATGTATTGTCTACCTCTTTTAACTATCTAGATATTAGTTTAGTATATAGTATATATATAATATCTAGATATTAGTAACTATCTAGATATTAGTTTAGTATATAGTATATATATACTATCTAGATATTAGTAACTATCTAGATATTAGTTTAGTATATGAGTGTGTGTGTTTAGGCTCATGTCTTGTTCCATTAATGCTCTTACTTTCTTTTATCCTCACTTCTGTCATCTTGGTATATTTTATGAACACTTGTAAGCCATGGCATTGGTAAATACATGCATTTACATGGCTGCAGATAACAAACTAATGTGGTAGGCAGAATTCTAAGATGGTACTCAGTATCTACCTGTTTGTTATATGTACACCTTCTCTCAGTCATCTAATCAAACACATATGTAGGTGCTACCCTGAAGGGATTTAAAAAAAAAATATATATATATATATTAGTTGTAGATGGACACAGTATATTTATTTATTTTTATGTGGTGCTGAGGATTGAACCTAGCACTTCATGCATGTGAGGCAAGCGCTCTACCACTGAGCCACAATCCCAGCCCCCACTGAAGGGATTTTTACACATACAATTAAGGTCCCAGATCAAGTGACTTTTTAAGAAAGGGAGATTATCTGGAAGGGCCTGACTCAATCAGGTGCATCTGTAAAAGGGACTAGATCCTGACAAAAGAGAATCACAGTGCGAGAAGGATCTGATATGAGGGAGGTTCACACTGCTAGCACTGATGATGGACAGGGCTACATGGCAAGGAATATATGTGGCCTTCAAGAGCTGAGTGCAGTCTCTGCCTGGCAGACTAAATGACACCTGTCCTACAATTCAAGTAACTGAATTCTGTCACAATCACTTGAGCTGGTAGGAACATTTTGAACTTCCGACTAGAATGCAGCCCAGCTGACACCAATTTTAGTCTTATTGTGAACAGAGAACCCAGATGTATCATGCCCAAACTTCTGATATGCAGAACTATGATCATAAGAATGTAGCTCGAAGCTTCTAAGGTTTTGCTAATTTATTACAGCAGCAGTAGAAAACTAAAACAACTGAATATTTTGCTTCACAAAATTGCATTATTATTTGTTAAATATTTATTGATGTTAAATCCACATTACACCAGCACAACAATCCAAAGTAGTATGATAGTACTTTTTTTTTTTTATAAATACAACATAAAAGGTGGCAAAATAATGCTAGTTAATCCCAAACCCAGCAAATTAGCAAAAAGTCACATTCAGAAAAATTTGGCAATATATGACATGTCATAATTCTACAATACAGATATAGGTCCATGAGACTGTCTGTATGGTATCTTAAACTCCATGTTAGCAATGCAAGTGTGGTAAAAGAAACTTGTACCATGATGTACAGAACATCTGCCACCTGGTGCTCAAGCCTATTAATCATTTAAAACTTGGTTCGTGTTCTTACAAAGTAGAAAGCTGTACATGTGAAGCAGTAATATGAAATATATGGGGTGGTATACAGATATAAAATTATTTTAAAAATACTATGTATGAATTGAGTAACTGAGCTAAGAAAGTTCAACACTTTTATTATAAATAATGAAAGATATATGTGTTCTGCATAAGGAATACAGTGTCTTCTTTTCATAGCAAAGTACCATTAAAGCCTCATGTTTTATACTATTAGGCCAAATTATTTTTTCTCATTTAAAAATTTTATTGGTTCCGACTTAAAACTATCAAGTCTGGTCAGAATCAACTCAGTCTAGCTGATGCAGAATCATATGCATTCAAAAAGCAGTCTTTGTGGATATGCCTTTCAAACTACTCAGAACCCAGCACCTTCTTAAGGCAATGTTTCACGGCAGCAGGGAAGTGAAAGAGTTTCCATTCACCATATCTAGTGCCAATGAAAAAAATGCATTATAGCACAAACTTGTTTTTGACTCTCTTTAGCTGTCCATTTCCATCAAGAACACTAGATTCTACAGGCAATTTCTCATTTATGCCACTCTTGCCGTCGCAATCCATATTCAACTTGCTCTACACATCTAAAATCTTCAACTACTACACAAACTTCAGATAACACTGAAATCTCCATAGCACATGTGCTCCAAACTTCCAGCTCAACTTGTGAATGGCAGTGTTTTCTCACCTACACTTTAAGATTACTTTTGAAGAAAACCAAAGAAAATCCTGGCCTTTGCCACCTCTCCTGCCCCTTCTACTTTTACCTAAATGAATACAATACAATTGTGCTGGTAGTGTTTTCCTTCATTCTCCTCCCTACTCCTTCCAAACCCTTGTTTCCTCCAAATATACTATATACCTTGGTCATTTGGGTGGTTTGGATGCCTTTTGTGGAATGGATTATAATATATTTCTGCTTTACTCACAATCCTTTATATTATTTATATTTAAATTAGCCTTTTAATATGGTTTGTAAATAAGCTTCTTGCCAAGGTAGCCTGAAAAGAGAATACTACACAAAAGAAAAAAAGGTTAAGAATCAAGATATTAACCTTGTTAGAAAATTCTTGGAATTAATAAAAATTAAGGCAAGTAGTTCCTTATGATTTAATATAAAACAATTTGCAAAGACAAGGCATTTACTTGGATTTCTTTGTCATTTTCTCTTCCTTTTCATCCTTACGTATTGCACTTGGTTCACTGTAGCTGTCTGAATACACCGCACTTTTAGAATCATTGTAGTATCACATTAAACATTTCACTCTATCATGCTACATAGCACCTGTAATTTGTGTTTAAAGGCACTTGTAGATTTATGATTATCTTTGAACAACTGATTTCCTTTAGCATTTTGGCATTTCAGACCACTTTAATCATGTCAATTCCAAGTTTTAAATTGGACAATAAATGTGAATTTTCTGTGCAATGTGTGTATTTTTATACATATCACCTACTTAAACTCTAGTTTGGTATGTCAAGTAAGAAAAATATTATTTTGGTGTTTTTTAAATTTCTTATTTTCTTATAGCCAAAGGTATATTTCTGCCTTTTACATAATGTGATGGAGGAATATGTTGGTCAAGGTGATGGCGGTTTTGGTGTTTCAGCTTTAACAAGAATGCTGGATCACAGGTCCTCACTTTCTACCAATCCAGTATTCAGTGTCAGGTGAGATGGGTTGGCTTCAGGTTGGAACGCTGCTTTGATGTCTAGTCCCTGGTCCGAAAGTGCTGCATAGCGACTGGCTGAGGGCCGTACTTTTTTTGGCTTGGTGGTCTGTGGCTGCTGATGCCACTGGGCTACAAAGAAAGAGTAAATTAAGATTTTTAACAAAGATATGCTTGGAAAACCTTTAAGTATTTCAAGTAAATACAGAATGTCTTTTGACATATACCAGGCACATATTCTTTGTGAAAGACAACACATCCATTATAGAGACATGGAAAATTTAGGGATACTTTTGCATTTTACTTATATGTTGTAGATTTACTGTCCATATAGGTAATAAAGGTCAAGTGTAGTATATTTTCATTTAAAAGTAATACTGTAGTACTGGGAATCCTTTCAAATAGGTAATAAGTTTTCTAAATCTCACTCCTCCTTTTAAAAAATTTTGGCAGGAACGTTGAAGCCAGGGGCACTTTACAACTGAGCTATATCCTGAGACCTTTTAATCTTTTATTTTGAGAGAGGGTCTGACAGTTTGCTGAAGCTAGCCTCAAACTTGTATTCCTCCTGCCTCAGTCTCTCAAGTTACTAGGGTTATAGGCATGGATCACTGTGCCTGGCTCTTCTCCTCTTTTAAAAACATACCTTTTTTGTCAATAATTATAGTAGTTAAGAATTGTGGAGGGATGTTCAATGTTAATAAATTGAAAAGAATTGGGCAGTAGAGACAGTTGAGGCCACTCATTTAATGATGAATCTTAAAAAGCTACTTTTTTCAAGAGGTAAAATTTGAAATTAGTTCTTAAATCTTTTTCTGATGGTTTTATTTATGCCAATAGATCATATAATGCTATTGTTCTAATCTATAAATTCAGTAGGAACAGTTTTTTTAAAAAAATTTTGGATGCATGTACATAAATATACATACACAAACAAAGCTATTGCTGAGCTGCTTAAGATATATTAATGAGAAAAGCACTAAGCCACAAAAGTACACATTCCAGCATCAATGGTACACACATTCATAGTGCATTAAGACACCATAATAGGATTATGATGTAGGAAGAAATGTTAGAAGACAGTTATTTGCAGAACACAGTTATAAGAAAACATGACATTTATGCCTTTGTCTACTGTTAACTCCTAAGAATGCTTGAGTAGGGAAGCCACAACTATCTAGCCAATGTAAGAGAAATCAACATGCATATCTTGCTAATTATTCAAAGCTCCTTAATGATACTTGGGTATTTGTTCTCCTGGTGGGGTTTCATTATTAATGTTGAGAAACTATAAACAGAAAGAGAAAGAGCAATATAAATTTTTTGACAAGTAAAATGCTAGAGTTGTTTATAAAGATAAGAGTAACATGAATTGCTATTCAGATGTTTAAATTTTGATAATTCAATGAGTAAATGCAACAGATGAAATAAAGTGGCACTCACTGTAAACATCCAGCCTGGCAGTACAGGACACAATCCCTGCTTCATTCTTGGCTGATACAGTATACCACCCAGCATCTTCTTTTGTGGCTCCCTGAATGAGCAGGCAGATGTAGCCATGATTATCCTGGTGCATGCTGGAGAAAAGGATAAAGTCATTATCTAAATTTTTAAAAAGGGACTTTGGACATGAAGCATCATTCTTAATTAGGTCATTAGAAATAGAACTGTGCAAGTAGCAGATAATAGCGTCATACTTATTCTGGAGAGGCTGCTAGCCCCATTAAAGTTAATGGGAGAGTACAGCAGACCTCAAGAGGTTGAATAAATCTGGGCACTTAATTCCTATTTGAGGATCTGCCTTTATAAAAACCACTGAATAGTCTGTCACCACTGAAGCAAATGAATTCAGCCTTTCTTTTGACATAAAACACTTTTAAATAATCACTATTCAGTTAAGACAGAATATGCTTTGTCACATACCAATACAGCATCTATCTAAAGGTTTAAATCGATGTTTGGATAAAGAGTAATTTTTGTCTTTGATAAAATCAATAGCTTGGCTTTTGCACACACTGATTTAAATAGTACATAAAATACATCTTTTTATATATCATTAAAACTGAGCTGCTATGGGTTAGATTAAGTCATTGTGTAGTCTTACCTCACTCGATCGGTGCTATGGGTGAGTGATTCATTTTCTTTCTTCCAAAATATCTGAGGTGGTGGTACTCCTGAGACACGGCATTCCAGCCGTACTGGGTACCCATCAGCAACTCCTGTATTTTGCAGCTTCTCAAGAAACACAGGAGGTTTGTGTGCTTCTTTAGCTAGGAAAAAATGAGATGAATTTTCCATCAATGATATACAAAAGGAGCACTGTGAAGAATTCAGAAGGCTTTAGAAATATTGCTTGAATAGATCTTTTATGTTATCATTTTTCACTTCAGGTGGTAAGATGCTAGTCTCTCTCCAAATTATTCTTTTACCAGGCACAGGTTTTCAAGCTTCATTCTACTCATTTATTTCCTCAATTAATTCAAGTCTGATAGGCCCACACAGTCCATTGGCCATCTGCTCCACAGAATGCCTGTCCAACAGGCTGCAGGAGATGCCTGAATCATTGCTAGTATCCAGGATGGCTTCACCATTTTTGTCACCACACACAGCCTTTACCAACCACTGCCACCTAGTGACGCTGAGCAGGACAAGCATTTCTAGGAGTCTGATCTGCTTAGATTCCCTCACTGCTGTCTGAAATGTTTGCTTTGAAGATTTTGAAAATTTGCAATTCCTGGCTTAGGTGAGACATGCCACAGGATATAAAGGGGGAAATATAGAGGAGGCATCTTTATCTCAATCTGGTAGCTTTAAATAGTTCCCTATGAACTAGGGATATACATCCCATAAATTATAAATTTCAATTTGTATTCTCTGAAGGGAGCTATAAAAAGACAACTTTATTATTGCCTTATAGGAAGGAAGCCATAAAATAGAGACAATTTTATTTTGTAGTCTGAAAAGATCAGAACTGATTGTTTAATAACACTGAATGTTACCACCCAATGAGGAATTGTTTTCTTGCATCAGTGGTTGAAACAATATCAAAGAAAGAATTAAGTTTAATTATTCTCTTCTAAGCTGCCAAGAATGAAATTTGAAGATACATACATGTCTTTCTCCACCACCACCCCCTTTCCTGAAATGACACATATACCACAATAAAGCAACTAGGAGAGAGCTCAAAGATGATAAACATTCAACCTGAAATTTCCAAAAGCCTCAGACTCTGTAAGACCTTGACTTATGCAGGGGGCTTATTTTTATTGAATTTTACATAGTTATATGACCTAAGCTCTTTTGGGGGAAATGGGAACAGAAGCTCTCTTCATATACTTTCTGGGTCTGAGTTTTGAAAAGAACATAAAGTATTTAAAGCAAGACTTAATGTCATAGCTACTCACCAGTAAGAATAACATATACTGTTTTGGAACAGTATGCAGGACAATGGTTATGTGGAACCTCATACACAGTAATTAATTCTTGTAAAAATGCTGAGACGTGTTATGGTCCCCATTTTGCATATGGAGAAACTGAGATGCCGATATATGATATCATATATTTGCCAAAAGCCACAAAGCTAGTACAGTAGACATGAAATGGGATTGGCACTGAGATGTGATGCCAGAGACCTTGATCGCAGTTACCATGCACTGCCATCTTCTGACAGAAGTGTGAAGTGAGGCATACTGAAATATCTGTCTCTCTTGGACCCCCAAGTCTCAGTCCTGAAGGACAGATATGATTAAAATGTGTATTTAATAGAAAAAGGAACCATTTTAGTTTGAAGTTAGAAGAATGAATGAGACCAATCCTAGTGTGTAGGAACATAGAGTACATTGCACAAAATTCAAAAGTATGGCTAAAGTAGCACCACAGCACACACATTTACTACTTTTTTGTGTGTGGAAAAATATCTTGGTGCCATGATTAGAGTCATCATTAGGATTTTAGCCAGGACCTCTTAGGTTTTATTCTCATTGCCACTCTTTCTTGAAAAAGCTCAGTGTTCACAGTAAGTTTTGTTTTGAGTCAGATCCCCAGCTTACTAAATAGGACCTTAGGAAAGTCAGAGAAGATTTGCTCTGATTATTTCATAGGGCTGTTGTGAAGACCAACTGAAATAATGTGTATAAAGTGCTTTGTAAACAGACATATGAGAAATAAATGTTATGTTTTGTTATGCTTCTTTTAAAAAAGAGATCAGATAAGCTTGGTTCAGCAGCAGTATACACACCTGAAATCCCAGCTACATGGGAGGCTGAAGCAGGAGGATCACAAGTTCAAGGCTAGCATAGGAAATTTAATGAGACCCTGTCTTGAAATAACAAATGAAAAGGGCTGGAGATGTAGCTCATTGGTAAAGCAATGCCATTAAAAAAAAGAAAGATCAGATAATTAGAATCTTTATTTAAGCCTAACTCCTAAGAATGGTATAAACCTTTCCATAAATGTATTTTCCTTTTAGGCTTCTCAAAGGTTAAGACTTCATATAACAATACTGCTACAAAATTTACCTACAGTATAACCTATTAAAAATAAATCTGAATTTAATTTGACTATGGCACTGGGTGTAGATGACAATGTTGTTTAAAATTTTTAAATTTTGAAATCACTACACTTTGTTAAAAAGGAACTTAATTTATAATCATATTCTTCAGTTCTTGGAGCCTGTGCTGCTGTAACTCTTTCCCTGTGTAATACTGAGGCCATCACACATAGAAGAAGCTGAACAACCTACAAATGCTGCTAAAATACTTTCGCATCTTGGCCAGGTTAGTGGGAGAAAAGAAGAATAATGGCTACACTGGAGTAAGAAAAATTAATGTTTCTGATATGCCAAGCCTTATAACATGTCCTCACTGGTGATTTTGATGATATAATCTATTTTGTCAGTGGTTTATTTTCCATATTGGTTAAATAATGTAGACTTCATTTATAAGTGTAATCTGACATTCATTCTGGCAGAGAGAAAAGATGCACAGAGGAGCCTACCAGCAACCACAAGCTCCAGGCTGAATGAGTTCTGTCCTGCTCGGTTGGTGGCTATACACGTGTAGATGCCGGCATCTCGGGATGTGACTGGCTCTATTATCAGAGAGTGCACCCCATTCTCACGAACAAGCATCTTGTGTGCACTGTCGGGGCGTATTGGCTTTCCATCTAGTTGCCAACTTAGATCTGGGGTTGGTAACCCACTGACCTAAACCAGAAAGAAAGACATGTAAATTTTTCTAATATTAAAACAGTGAAATCACAGATAGCTAAGAAATTAGTATACATTCCTCCTTTGATAGCAAAAGAAATGGATGTTAGAATTAGCTTGTGTCATTCTTTTGCTTAAAACTTTCCCATAATTTTCTAAACACTCACAGGCTCACTTCTAAACATTTCTTAACAGAACAACTTAGAGACAAGTGAAACAGGGATGTACGAAATTTCTGTCATTATCTTACCTCACCCAGGACTATAAAAATTCCTGGGATGATGTCAGCACCAGGCTCTGAGCTCTGGAAAAAAGATGTCAAACCGTAATAACAAACACTCAGCTGGCATTTATATATTGTAAAGCTTCTCATCAAGGAGTGGCATTGCTATGGAGACATTAGTTAATGCATCCATCAGCACAGAGAGCTATTATTATTTAATAATCTTTGAAACTGAATAATAAGAGCAATATGAAATTACTCAGAAAGCCATCTCAACAAATTAGCATCACAATGGAAATGTCATAAAATCTTGAGACCATGACAGTTGTGTGGACCAGAGATCAGATAAAAGCACATTTAATTGCTAATAACACGTTGTGCTGTGAAGGGTAGGGATGGTTGCCATCTGCCAGCTTTTTAAAGTGTTGTCTTTGATTTTGAATAGGAGAAAAGCACTGCCGAGGAGGGCCTTTTTACCTCCCCAATCTCCACCTTTACTAGTGGGAAATTATATACAAAGCACATCTGCTGCCTTATACAACAACTCCTTTGAAGAACCAGCTTTGCCCAAATCTGTCAGATAACTCGCATACTCCACTCCTGCTCTGTGATGATATTTATGCATTTATACTACCTACAAGATACCTCCCAGAAATGAAGCCAAGTCCAGAGAGTTGAAAGAAAAAACAATTAAATGTACTTAAATTGTGGGTTAAAGGAATGGATGGACTTTGGAAACAAACAGCAATAGTCAAGCAGCTTGGCTTCTGCGGTGCTTAGGCTCTGCTGTCCCATCTGTGCCCTTGCTGTCCCCTAGCTCTGCACATAAACAGCTTTGCCTGTCTGGAGCTCACTAGAAGTGATGGAGTAGATACTTTGGGTCTGGCTCCAGGCCTTTCCCAAACTTAGAAATAAAGTGCTGGTTCCCAGTCCACTAGGTTAGATCTTGGACGAGAAGGGCTGTGTTGTGTTTGGTAAGAGAGGTGCCCAAAACACTGTGTACTCTGAAGCTACCTAATTCACAGTGGACTTGTCTCAGTGGTAGAGTTTCTCATATTCTGGCAAAGGGAAAGTCATATTCCTTAACCCTGGCCCCCCTGGTAAGGAAGTAAAGAAGGCACAGTCTGGGGAGCCGAAGGTCCTCGTGAGCAGGTCTGCTCTCAGAACACATGGAGATGGGGGAGAGAGAAGGGCATGCTTGTTCCTGGAGCAGCAGGAAGAGATATTTCCCTAAGCTTTGGTGCCAAGTGAAGGGTAGTCAGTATCTAGAAATGTATGTCAGGAGTTGGGGTGGGAGGCTTTTGGGCAAAGAGCAAGCTGTTGCTTTAGTGTTTTGGCTTAAACACACTGAGAACTTTATTTTTCTCTGAAGCAGGTAACACTCCATATGTTCATATGGCAAGATTTAACATTTTCTTCATCCAAGTCAGACCATCATAGTGAAATCAAGTAGACACAACTTTTCCCCCAATATTCTTTTAAAGCAGAGGTTTTAAGGACATTTATGTTACCGAAACATGTAAATACATATACTGAAATTCAACTTCTGTATTCAACTTGTGAAATAAAGTACTATGACTTCTTTCTTAAATATGATTGAAAGTAGATATAACAGTATGGTCAATCTCTACATACTCATCATTTAGATTCACTCTCATCATTTTTTATATTATAAAATAAATTCCAGACTTTATGTAATTTTATTCCTATAAGCCTCATTATACATTTTAAGAAATACACATTTTATTACATGATTATAATTCTATTTTTATACATGCAATTAATAATTTCTTGGTATTAGCTAATGACCTATCTATAATAAAATCTCTTCAGATGACTTGAAATGTAACGTAGGTAAAAACTATATGAATTCTTTAAAAATTTTTAAAAATTATAATTGACAAAATTGTTATTTATATTTATTGTGTACAATATGATTTGAAATATGTATACATTGTGGAATGACTAAATTAAACTAAATAACCCATGTATTACCTCACATTCTTATCATTTTTTGTGATAAAAACATTTAAAGTTTGCCTTCTTACCAACTTTCAAGTATATAACACATTGTTATTAACTATAATCCCTATTGTACAACAGATCTCTTGAACTTACTCCTCCTAACTTAAATTCTGTATCCTTTGACCAAAGTCTCCTCAATTCCCCTCCCCTCAGTAACCACTATTCTACTCTCTGCTTTTATGAGTTTGACTTTTAGATTCTATATAACAGGGAGGTCACATGGTTTTTATCTTTTAGTGCTTAGACTATTTCACTTAATACAATGTCCTTGGGGTTCATACATATTGCTACAAATGACAAGATTTCCTTCCTTTCTTTTTTCTCAGTATCTGGAATTGAACCCAGGATGCTTAACCACTGAGCCACATCCCCAGCCCTTTTTATTTTTTATTTTGAGACAGGGTCTCATTAAGTTCTGTAGGGCCTCACTAAGTTGCTGAGGCTGACTTTGAACTTGAGATCCTCCTGCCTCAGCCTTCTGAGTTGCTGAGATTACAGGTGTGCGCCACAGTACCTGGCAGATTTCCTTCTTTTAAAAGGCTGAATAGTTTCACATTGTGCACATACATATATATTTTTATTCATTCATCTGTTAAGGGACACTTAGCTCCATTCCACATCTTTGCTATTGTGAATAATGCTGCTATGAACCTGGGAGTACTGGTATCTGTTGACATTGATTTCATTTTTTTTGGATATCTATCCACAGCAGTGGGACTGCTGGATCACGTGGTTCTAAGGTATGAATTCTTGCAGACTACAAATGAAGTAAATACACATATGGATTTCAACCTGTGTATTTATACTGCAAAATGAATTATGTTAGAAAATAGAATGTTTTGGATAATACATTTTTCTTTCTATACATTCCTAGAAACCCAGATTTACCTGTTTTTGTTTCTTTTTGTGGTGCTGGTGATTGGACCCAGTACACATGCTAGGCAAGCGCTGTATTACCAAGCTATATCCCCAACTCCAGACTGACTTTTTGAAAAAGCAAATAATGCTAAGATCCTCTAAGCAGCTTATATTTATGTTCTGCAACCCCAAAGAGAACCACCAGAGGGAACCCAAATTTTAAGAATCTTATCCATGTTTACTTTAAAATCAGTTAAGTAGAGCAAAAAACAGTATTTTTCATGAGAGAAGTGGTTCTTAAACATTTTTGGCCTCAAATTCCTTTGAGAAACTGATGAAAATTGTATCACACACAATTTTGTATATAATTTCAGAACTCGCACACCTAATGAAGCCTGCTTACCCAAGAACCTTGGGTTAAGAAGCCCTATGGTAACACAGGTAAAAGAACCTGTGTTACTCTAACTAATCACTCTAACTTACCTAAGAATTTCTAGAAAATGGGAAGAATAAAATCAAAGTAGATAGATGGATATATTTGATGAAAAAAGAATGCAGATCCCCTCTTGATTAGGGCATATGGAAAATTCATCACATTTATTACTTCAACAAAATGAAAAATTTAAAGGGATAAATGAAACCTTTCTGGGATATCGTATGTAGGGTTCAGAGTAAAGAACATATTTAATACAAATTTAAAAATAAGGAAATTATGATGGAAAACATTATACAGATAAATGCCGAGTACATTTCGCTATTTTTTCTTTTGATCTGGAATCATCTTACACTTTACATAATGTTCCCAAAAAGAACTGTAGAGAAATAGCAATGAGGAGAGAAGAGAGGCAGTAATTTTGCAGGCATAACAAAATACTTACTTTACAATCCATTCTGCAGAGTTTTCCTTCTTGAACAGTTAGATCTCCAGGAGCCTGCAAGAAATGAGGTCTGAAGAATCGCTCCTGAATTGGTTCATTTTCATCTCCGCTGTCTCTTGATCTAGAGCGAGGCCTTGAAACAAGCATCATAGATAGATAGTAGTTATTTCCAGGCTTTTAGTCATCAATTTTCTTATAATACAATGGGGTAATCATAATTTCCTCATATGATACCTACCCCCAAGATTACATGTTAAAAAGTCAGAAAAGCAAAATCTTGTTTAATTTGGAAGCTATGATAAGTTTAATTATCTGCTAACTGCAGACTAATATAAATCACAAAAGGGAAATGAAAAACAAACAAGCATACTTTTTCCTAAATATTTTTAAAGCTTTATGTTAGAAGTAACAGCTGCTTTTTCTGATTTATTGTCAAATATATTTTTACCAACTTTTTTAACAGAAATTAATTTTGTAGTAAATTAAAAGTTCTTATTTTATAAAAATTTAATATATTTATTATCAAAATTCCTTTTCATATTAACTAAGAAAACAAATCTTCTGCATTACTTATCCATGTAGCTAAAGGGATTATTTTTACTTTTTAAAAACAAAGTTGTGCAAATCTCTCACATTTTGTACACCTCTCTGTGGTGTGTTGCCAGAGGAATACAATTATATTGCAGGAAAACTTAAGAAATGAGTAAGATGTTGAATACGAATTTGGTCAGTAATCACTGGAAGATAAATTTAAAAACACTTCCCTAGAAAAAGCAAGAGTGGAGCAAATAAAAGATTAGTATATCAGGCTGATAATCATTAGCTTTTTAATGTAGTTTGCTCTTCTCCAGATACAGATCTGATAAAAATGCTTTGTAGGTAGGACCTTTTGACATATGGAAAAGCTTAGATGTATTAAAGACCACAAGAACAGCAGAAGAGAAAAATGCAAGACAATGAACATAAAACTATGTTCATAACTATGCTATAACTATGTTATAGCCTGAGATATAGGTCTAAGATCCGGGGAACAGATATCGCTGCAATAGTTTAGAATTAAATTTGCACATGCTCAGGTACTTGTCATCCAAATGTTGATCAAAGGACTGTGGATTCAATCACGTGAGGTAGTACAGACACACCTCTTGCTTGATGCTTACTCAATTTTTCTGCCTTTCCTCTGTGAGCCTATCTATGTTTCTCTTCACCAAAGATGTTGTGCATTTATGTCCTGTATCTTACCATCAGGACTATTTCAGGATGTTCTGTATGTAATATATCTAGATAGGCATGTAGGTTGACAGGCTGATTGACTTAGGGCAAAGACATTATAATAAATAACATCCTTTCTCTGTCCTTGCCTGCCAGCATTTTGTCAGCATCCCCTCCTAGATGCAGGGCTACTAGGAATGGAAAGCAGATTCAATTTTTACTAGATATTCGGGATTTATAATATGAAAAGTCTTACCTACGTGATTTATGGTCTAATGGTCTTATGTTTTGAACTAAGTGATTTAAAAATATACATTAACAACCTAGCTGATTTTAAGAAATCCAGTGGCAATAGCTTGTAAGTGGTCAGTCTTCAGAGCTGTTAGAGAAGTTTGCTTCAGAACATTTATGTTCCATTTACTAGTATTTTTGTTTTCATGTGCCATCTAAAGGTGCCAAGCCTTAATTTCTTCATATATAAAACATGCCTTACTTAACAGACTAACAATGGTATATCTGAATGGGCTCAGCACATATTAGCAGGTTTTTTTTCCCCTTCCCCTTTCAGAACTGCAAAGGGGCATGATAGTCAAGGACCACACACTTGAATTTTGTATTCATGTTCTATCTTCTAATTCCATTCACTTTTGTTGTCATACTATGATTCTAGTAGTCCTGAATGCATAGTAATAAACAGGAACACCTATAGGAAGGAGCATCTGAAATACCTTCTGACATGTGGATGGCCTGAGGGAGAGCGGGGACTGCGACCTCTTTGGTTGACAGCCTGTACCATTAGCCGTCCAGTACAACTGATGCGGCCCTGTCCAAGACATCAGGAAGATTATTTGCTGTGCAAAATTGTTAACCATTAAGCATTATCATGTCTGGCATTCGACTCTCCATAAGACATCATTTCATAACAACTCAGAGTGCCATTAGCAATAAAACCCACCTCTCTCAGAAAAATACTTCCCTGAGTTAAGCTCCTCAATAAAACTAAGAACACAGGTGACAAGGTCTTTATCTGAATGTTAAATATGCTTTACTGTTTTATCCACAATGATACTTGAAATGATACCACTCAATGAATTAATTATTATCTGCTGAGGTTTCTCTTATACATGAAGTTGAATTGAAAAATATAGCAGGACATTATTTTCTTGTCATGATTCCATTTTCATGGGCAAAAATCTGCTGGTTTTGGCTAAATTCTGAAATCGAAACTAGATTTTAGTTTTCTGTCACATCTTTTTAATAATATATGTACTAAATGTTAGTGATTATCCCCTCCTCAAACAGTTTGGGCATGTCTGCATAAGAAAATGAGCATTCTATAAGGTGTATACCCAGAGAATAACAAGGAGAATGTAACAATGAAATGACACCAGGTTCTCAGGAAATGAGACTTAAAAACCAGAAACAGTTAAATATCTGAAATATGTGAGTCATATGATAAAGGCCTAGCTAATGAAAAGTAATAATCTCTCTTCAATTTGCCAATTGAAAATTTGATAATTACTGTTCTGTGGATAGACAAACATGATATTTGGGAGACCTGATAACATGGATAAGCCATCTAGTCGTTTTGGCTTTTTGTTTCAATTCTGTCATCTTTTTTTCACTATTACTTGCACAATAGCATGATACATGATTTTCTCCTCCACTTTCTTCTCCTCTCTTCCAGAATAATGGCCAAATTTACATCAGAATTCTGATGCTGGCTAAAAGGTAAAAAGCAAGAGAGGAAAAATGGGAAGCAGATATATCATTGATGAGTAGACTTCTTGAATTCTAGCTCAGAATTGATGAGCAGCCCTTATCTCATGTGTACCTACATTCAAAATAAAATTCTACCAGTGACTTCCAATTTTGTTGTAAGTTACCAATAAATGCAGGTAGCAGAAGCAGGAGTGTTCTGTGTATTTTGAAGAGTTGTTTTCCAACTGAGAGCAGGCTGAGGTGGGGGGAGGGTGGGCACTAGCAGAGGGAACATGGTATGATATCATATTTAAAAACTCACAGTAGGATTTATGTTGGTGATTGAACTCAGGGGTGCTCTACAACTAAGCTAAGTCTCCCCACCTCCTTTGTTTTTAATTTTTAAATTTTGAAACAGGGCTTCTCTAAGTTGGCGGGTCTAGCCTTGAGCTTGTGATCCTCCTGCTGCAGCTCCCGGAGTAGCTGGGATTATAGAAGAATTTAGTGAAGGGCAGGGATCTGGGCAATAGGTCTCCCAGAGCCTGGATTTATTTAAGGCTCTAACCAAACCACTGGGAAAGGGGAATGACACATAGGAATGTAATACAGATCAGAGGAATTTGGAATGGCCAAATAGAAAGAGGTGGTGCCAAAGAAACAAATTTAATCTTATATCGCTAGATATGTGACTCACTCTAGCATTCACAATATTTGCTGTTGGTCATGGTGAAAACACTGCCTTTCCTGAAAAGTCTCAAGGAGAAAAAAGTATTACATTATGAAGGAAAATAATTTCTAAATTAGACTAACTGTGTCTGAAGATTCTTTGGTCCCAAGCTCTTCGCAAACACTTGGGAGTCCCTAAACTAGCTTAAAATATGAAAGCAAGTCACATCCAAATTTTCTCTAGCTTTGAAGACCCTTATAATAAATTACCCAATTGATAGATCCTACTAGATGCTTTATAAAATGAATGTATAAAATCCATGATTCTGTTTTGAGGTTGAACACAAGGAAGCATATGCCTTGTTTTACACAAATGGCTTCATATGCACCGATACAGGATATGGCTTCCTTGTTATGCACTTTGCTATTTCAGTGATAGAATGCATATAGTTTGGATCTATCCTTCCCTGTGGGACAAAACAGAGGATCCACAAAAGAAATTAATATTAACTAATCATTTACATGGTTAGAAAAACATGTAAGTTAAATTCATACTTGAACCTTGAATTTGGGCAAGCAGAATGGGTTGCTTAAAAAAAAATTCTCTAACCTGAATTTGAGTTTCGACTTTTTCTAAAAGTGGGCAAATCACTGAGTTTTTTAAGCTTTTGTTTCTCTTTCTGTAAAGAAAAGGAATATATCTCACAAGGATGTTGTAAGGATTAAATGCTATGACCTAAGATGGTCTTATAAATATTAAATGGTACATAATGTCATAAATTATCATTATTAAATTCATCATAGCTGGTACTGTATTACCACAGGTCTGAGACATTTCATGTGCATGGATATACATTGAGATGATTTTTTGGGGCCCTACATGGGTGTGGCTAACCCCAAAAAGTTTCCAAGTAAATGCACTTTTTTGGAGGGGTGTTCTTACCTGCTTTTCAAATTTCTTTTTAACCTGTTTTAACCAATGTCTTCCCTGTCCCTTATCCCAGCATGAGCCTCAGACACCTTTGTATGGTATTCCTTAGCTCTGGAATCACACTTCTGAGTTTGTAAGTCAATTCTGTTCCTTTAGGAACTGGTAATCTAACATTTCTAGCTAAATGTATTCATCTGTAAAACAGGACAATATAGTTAATGCCTGGGTACTTGGCAATAATTACATGAGTTAGAATGTATAAAGTGCTTGGTATTGTATTTTGCATATAGTAAATGCTCAAAATATTAAAATGCTGTAGTACTAAATGTGGACATAATTATAATATCAGGTGATATGAGGCATCTTAGAATTGTTTTAACACAAGTTTTGCAAATGTAAATTACTCCATTAGAATGTAATTTACTCTAAAGAGAAAACAGAATGCGTTTAGCAGGGGAGGCTGAATATGTGGAAAGTAGACCAACCTTTAACTTCTGTGGTGCTTTCATGGTGCCATGCACAGTTGTATTCATTGGACCTGCTTATATGATGGCTGCATTTGAGGGGTAGGATGAAAGGTGTTCTACTCATCTAATCATTGGCTAATCTTAGGGTAAACTCTGCCTTCTTCCCTCTCCAGAAAAACAGGGCATCCAGGTTGACACTGCTCTGGAGAAATCACACAGTTCTACACTATTGTCAGGGTTTTCGCTGCTACTGCTTATAACTGGTCACACAAACATTGCCACGGAATATTTCCTCCCAAATTAAGGAAAAAGCTTTATGTTACCATTTGTGGTCTTTGTATTCCTACATTTTCTACAACTTTGACTTTTGAACATAAGGGAGGAGGACATGGTCTTTAGGAGGCAGATTTTTAATTTGATTAGTGTACTGTTATTGGTTAAATATATTATTAACCAATACATGATCAGGAGCATTTAGAAAGCATCCAAATTAAGAAATTATATGATTTTGAAAATTTTATTTGAAAAAAAATCTGGAATTCAGTGAAGCAGTTTTGAAGATGTCTGAACACCTTATTTAGGAGAATGCTCATAGAGAAGTAGTGTTAAATGATTTTAATCTTACTAATATGCCAATTAATCCTAGCAATCATAATTAGATGGCTCTGATGTACATTATTGCTATGGTACTTGCTTATAACCTTTTAATTTTTTCTACTTTATTAATCTGTGGAGTAATAATAGAAGTGGATGGTTAGAGAGAAGATTGAAATGAGTCAGGAAACTTTACAATGCTAAAGCAAAACACAATCTACAAACTATAATTTTTAATATTTAATTCAGCTTTTTGTTACTTTTTGTTATTCTGAACAAAACCAAAGTTTAAAGCTATAGTACAAATAAGAAGTTTGAATTGTTAAAATGATTCTGTATCAAACATCCAGCTTGTAAAGATTATTTGATGTACCATTTAAAGTCAGTTATTTATGTAATATGAAAATAACATTTATATTTCATAGTTTATTAATTTAACTTGTGGCACACAGTCTTTATAAGGGCTTGCCACTTGTATACATAATGCAGTTTGAGGAACATAAAACTGCAGAGCAGCCATTCCAAAATCCAAGTGCAGTACAAAGTAACTTAGCAACACAACAAAACAAAGTAAAACATTTGTGTTTAGATTCAGTTGTGTCTTAAATATAGGATTAGGGTCTAAAATAAACTGCTTCTTGAGCCTCGTTTTGGCATAGTGTTGAGTGTAACTGCACAATTGCTCATTATTTTGCTAAACTGTGTGGTTGCTTTGGTCTCTAATGAATTGCTCCGAGCTGCACACATTGCATATGATACACAGTCACAGGGTAGGTTGAGAGCTGTGTGTTCTATCCCACGTAGAATTTGGATGCAGTCAACAATATCTAACATGTTTCTCATTCCCAAAAGATTAACCCAGGTGGAAAAATATCATTCTATAAAATAATCTGCTGAACTTTAGTCTTTTCCTCTTTCTTTTCGTTCTCACCCTTCTCTTGGCTGCTGTCTGTAATTATTTTCCACTGCTCCAAAAAGCTCTGCCTTCTGTGTTTCATTACTGAACTAATTTTTCCACTCCAGCCTTTTCCTCTTTCCCTTCATCATTTCACATCATGTAGCTTACAGTGTATTTGGAAAAAATAGATGTAGTTGTCTGCCTTTCATATTCAAATATTTTTAAAATTAGGAAAATATCAAGGTAACTGAAAATTCAAGGGCATCTGGGAAGTGGACAGTCAGCCTCAGTTTTCCGTCAGCTACACTCCATATTTTGAGAGATTCAGCTTTTACTTTTGAGTTTTTTTTCTAGTGGCTACTTAAGACATTCTTTTTTAAAATCATGTTTTAATTCACAAATGACAAGAATAACAATAAACTCCTTCAGTATATAATAACAAATGTTACAAGGATGAAATTATGAGAGTTAAACAGGTCTATATTGGCATTCCACAGCCACAAATGATAATTTATGCCAAGCGTTGGTTAGAAAAATGGTCTGCCACTTATCATGGTCTAAATACCACTTTGTTATTTTAATGAGTAGTAATGTTCATCCCAGTATCTAGAAGATGACTCACAAAATATACATCTGGCATATTTGGGCATACCTGCCACTGAAGACGCCAGGAGAAAATGGGAGTTTTACTTTTGGAATTAAAATTAACCAGACAACATGATTAGAGACTTGGAACAGCAACTACTGCCAAGTAGCATAAATACCAAAATTCTCTTACAGCAATTTCAGTGGGATATACACAGCTACACATTCTGGTTGAGGCCTAAATGTCCACTTTTAGGATTTCCTTAGGTTCTTTTCCTGAGTTTTCCCTCCTTTTGTCTGTCATTGATTATTTAGATAGAAAAGGAGACCGTTGGCCTCTCCTCTTAATTCAAATACTGAGTGTAAAGACCTTTGGAATTCTAGGCATTAGGGACAGGGGCTGACTGCTGTGCCCCCTGGGTGTCTTTTGCCCCTCTGGTAGACCCAAACTACTCATTACCTTTTGCTTAAATCATAGATGGGATGGGAGGGATATTCTGTCAGGAAGGCTAGGCTTTAGGGTTACCTGGTGTAAACTGGCCCACTTCTCATGTCTTTGTCTTCCCTTCAAAGCGTGGAGGGCAAGACCTGAGAGCGTTAACTGTGGGGCTTAGCCTGGGATTTGGTAAAGCAGAATTACTGAGGCCTGCATGAGGCCAGTGACTACTCTCTATGGGGTCTTCTCTTGGTCCTCAAGGGTGCTGGGAGCACAGCAACTTCCCAGTTTCATGTGTGGCCAGTGTCAGCTGTGCTGTGGGTGGGGCCCGTTCTCTAGTTCATAGTTTCCTCCACCCAAGCCCACAGCTGTGGCAGTTGTGGCACAGCCACATCTGCTGCCTAACTCCCTTCTCATGGGGGTGATAAAAGGGAAAAGCCAGGAGGTCAGAAGACCACACACCAGCAACATTTTGGGTGGAAATTCCATCCCAAATGGACTTACTCCCAAATGCTGACTCTCTAACAGAACTGGGGAGTAGAATACCTAGAAACAACTCGCCTTTTACATCCTGGTTCCACAGGCTTCTGCCAAGTCTTAGGATTGCTATTCTAAGATGGGGAACTAGTGTTTGTGAATTAGAGTAATGAACAGCATACTGTTCCAGGTAAGTTGAATGCTTTTTACATGTACTATATAAGTTCATATTGTTATTCTAATATTTTAGAAGAGGAAACAGGCAAAGAGAAGTGAAGTGACTTGATAGAGGTCACGTAGGTAATAAGTGACAGAGTTAGAACTCTCACTCTGATCTGCCTGATGCCAGAGCTCATGTTCCTAACCCCTATACTATGCTATCCATGTCATTTCTTTTGATTTCCTTCCCTTCCTCCTTTTCCCATGTTTACAAAGGGCATCTTTTTGGGTATCTGGGGCTCATACATAGGGCTTTGGGCAAACTACTCTCATTTTTTAAAATTTGTTTTTTATTTTAATTGACACATAATTGAACATATTTGTGAGTACAATGTAATGTTCTGATATAGGTGTGCAATCTGGCATGATACAAGGGGGATCTTCAGTAGCCCTCTACAGTGACTCTATTATGTTTGTCAAGAGTGTAAGTGATCAGACAGTATTGACCCTTGAGGTTGGCCTGATGTCTTAAACTCTGCATGCTGCCATTGGCCATGAGCACTGTGCCTTTCCTAATTTAGAACTTTTCCATATGTACAAATGCATTAGTATAATTTTAAGAAGAGCAGAAGCAGACCCACAATTGCAGTTTCACATTTACGTTCTTTTGTTCTATAAAATGGCTTACTTCAATAACAATTTAAAACATGCTAGGAAAAATTCCTTGAAATTAAAAGCAGGAACCCAGTTCCGCCAAGTATTTAAGAAACACAAATAATTCTATCCCTGGAATAAATCCCAGCCTTTCTAGAGGAAAAGAGTAATAAAGGATCCAATGAAAAATTATGGATTTTGTTGAGTTCTCTACCATTTTTTTTTAAACAGGCAGAAAACTGAAGGACAAAATTTGTTGATAGTCAAGGAAACACACTGAAAATGTAAGACAAAAAAGCAACCTCTACTTTTGCTTTCTCTCAGAATTATGCCAAATGTGAACATACTCATTAAAATGCAACTGAATAGAGACTATGAGTTTGACTATTTTCCAAAGTGACGGTTATGTAGTCATTGACAAAATTAGAACCTCAAGAAGGTGCATTAACGTAGAAACTTTTCACTGACAGTGAAGAGTCTGCTGTGCTGTCAAACCTGATTAGTTGGATAATTTGAGTATCATTCTAATTTTAATATTATTGCAGAAAAAAATCTTTAAATGACAATGAAACATTGGAACAGGATACCTTATACAAATGTCTAAAAGCCTGTAAGTTTTGTTAAAATCATATATTTTCTAACAATATTGTCTTTGAAAGAAAAAACATAATATGGAACAACATAAATAAATCAGAGATTTTAAAAAGAACTTCTGCACAATCGTCATTAGTTATACATAAAATTGTTAATTTTAGCTTTTTTAAAAAAGCATATGACTTACACAACTTTGGTGAACTTAGTAAAATGACCCTGTCACACACTGGACTCTTAAGGTGCAAAATCTCTTACTCATTTTTGCGTCCCCTGTAGTTAGCATAATGCCTAAAGTATGTAAGATGCTCAAAAAGAAAGAATTTGTGGGCTTTAATTGGAAACATGACGATACCTATCAACCTCTCATTAAATTCTAAGAAGGTAAATTTTTTGACCCCAAATGTAAGGGCAAGCACAAGACAAAAAATTTGATACGAACATGCTATATGTAGGCATTATCAAATTCTAATGTCTCATGAGGACAGAACTCTATTACTCTAATCCTGGGCCATGAAGTTCACGTTTTTTTTTGCATTTTTCGACTTTAATCTGTACACGCCACTCACTCTATATCCTTTCTTCCTCCTTTATTTTCTTCATAGAATTCAATCCTACCAGAAATTATATTATTAATGTTTACTGTATTATTTTCTACTGCAGTACTATCCTATCCACAATTATGACCCCATAACCTCTATAAGAGGTGCATACATAGGAGGCCTTAATACTATTTATGGAAGGAATTCATATCTGCACCAGAATCATTTTTGGAGAAGAATACCTGATGGAATAAATAAATATGGAACTTTTCTAGCCTCTGAAACCAAGATGGATATTGGATTTGGAAAAACATTTTCATAGGTCAAAGAAATGCTACTTTACCATTTAATTAAACAGTTCCTCTGTCCAAATACCTGTAACTGTTGGACAGAAAAGAGCCCTAACCTACACCCTTTTTTACCTGAGGGTTGGCAGCCATAATTGTGAAATTTCCATCATCGTCTAAGGTGGAGGCTGAGGTGTGTAGAGAGCAGGTCCCATCAAGATCTCTTTGAATGATATAGTGATCACTCTTTGGAGAGATCTGTTTCCCATCTTTAAACCAATATATCTGTGGAAGGAAATGAAGACAAAGAATGTATTCTAACTCTATTTAGAGGACTAATAACAACAGTGTGGCCTGCAGGACTAATCTGATTTTTCACGTTAAAATGTTAAACAAAACACTCGAATAGGAAAAAAGCAGGTAGCAAACATGTTTTGCTCTATTTTAGTTTTAAAAAATTATATATTCCTTTTTTCCCTCTTGGTGCTGGGAACTGAACACAGAGCTTCATGCATGCTAGACAAGCATGAGTTATACTCCCAGCTCTAGCCCCCTCTCTTTTAGAAAAAATATATATGTCCTTTTTGTTTTTAAAAATGTAGTATTTACCTTAATATATCTGCACAAAACAATATATATCGAATTTTGGCACTGATTATTTCTATGAAGAAACATAGACATTTTTCTTTTTGCTTCTTTTTTTTTCAAATGTATTGATAAGTAAAACGTATTACTTATATGTAAAAGGTAAAACACATTGTTCTGAAGGACGAACACAGACCCTACACTCTAACCATGCCACTGAGTTGTGTTAAATGAGTAAAACAGTGGCAGGAAAGCAGATTAAAAGGAAGGGAACAGGGAGAGGGGAAGGGAAGGGCGAGGGGAAGTACTGGGGACTGAATTAGAGCAAATTATATTCCATGCTTTTATAACTATATCGAAATGAATCCTAATGTCATGTATAACTAATGTGAACCCATAAAAAATGGAAAAAAGTAAAAGAGTGGCAGGGAGGGAGGCAGCAGTTCAGGGCTGGAGATGGTTAGAACTCTTATTGCTTTAATTCTGGGCCAAGAAGAATATAATCAAAGGTTGAAAGCTTGTCAACTCTCCCCATGATGTTAAAGAAACACAGTATTACTGAAAAGTACAATAATTTTCAGTTATCTATCTTGGGTTGATAGAAAATTAAGTGTGAAAAAATTTAAAAATTTTTCAAGTAGCCCAACTGCCTCTTCTATAGACCCTCCCACTTCCTTCACCTTTAAATAAAAGTGGTCCAAGGTTGTCTGATGATTTTTATTTTTAATTTAGTTTATGAACTACAGTTGCCAGATTATAATAAATGAAAATACAGCAGCCCTTTTTAAAATGACTGAGATGCTGAACTAAGTCTGTACCAACCCACCCCAGACTTCATGTTATAATAATGTTATTATATCATAATAAATTGTTTTAATAATCTAATAAAATAGATCCTCCCCTTTTTTAAACTGCAGTAAATCCTTTTTGTTCTTTGCAATCAAAAGCATTCCTAACTGATTCCTGACAGAAGAAAACCTACTTTAGACTCTAGTTTTAAAAATAAACAGCTTCTTTATTGTAAATCAAATGCAAATTGAGAAATTAAATGTGGCATTCATATTCAGCTCTGTCAAACTATTTGAATCTGAAATATCTTTTTGAAATTTCTATTTTTCGCAGAGGAAAAGGCTAGACATATATATAGTACTAAATAAATGCTTGAATTTTCAGAATCTGTTAGTTTTCTAAACCCTATTTTTTAGTTCCATATTTACAGAAATTATCTTACTTATTAATCTCCAGAACTAAAACTTGACTAATAACTTTCAGTCCTAAAAATTAAATTATATAAAGCATAATTTTTCCTAATTATCATACAATTTTAGTGGTTGGATTGTTTAATGTGAAATAAAGAAGTGTAATTAGTACACACTTTCTTCCTTTTGCATTCTTGTCACAAGGCCCATTCTTCAGAGTTCTTTCCTTTAATCATTTTCACCTCCATTATATTTGTAATACAGCTTTCAAATAAAATCAATACATAGTTCAAACTTTTGCCAAGATTGCTAATGAAGAGGGAAGAGAGTACAAGGAAGGGATACTTTTTTTTTGTAAAAACATAAGCCAAAACAAAGGATGCATTTCTTTAAACACAATGAATATCCCATATGTTAATAGTCCTACTACAATTGATATAATATGGCAGAGAGAGTTCTTTAATAATCCAGGAAGGAAAAGAAGAGGAATGGGAAAGGGTAACAGGATCAGAAGGAAGTATAAAAGAAGAAAATGTGACAGTCAAAATTCTAAACAAGCCTCTTTAAAGGTGTGTAACATTTGAATTTGCACTTGTATAAAAACTGTTATGTTAAAAACAAAGTTCACTGCTTCAAGTGAGCAAAGTGTTCTATAATAATAGGAATCAATGATTTTAGAACTTGATTAACGACCTTATCTTGGACAAGGTTTAAAAATAATGTGGGGGGGCTGAAATTGTAGCTCAGTGGTAGAGCGCTTGCCTCGCATGCATGAGGCCCTGGGTTTGAGCCTCAGCACCACATACAAAGCAATAAAATAAAGACATTGTGTACATCTACAACTAAAAAATAATAATAATAAAAAAAAATAATGTGGGATCTTTTTTGTGAATATTTTGGAAGTTCAAGATATAATGTCTTGGGGCTGGGATTGTGGCTCAGTGGTAGAGCCCTTGCCTTACATGCATGAGGCACTGAGTTCGATCCTCAGCACCACATAAAAATAAGTAAATAAAATAAAGGTATTGTGTCCATCTGCAACTAAAAAAATATTTTTTAAAAAAAGACATAATGTCTTAATGGATTTCAAAAGCTGCAAATTTACTTTCAATACATGCATTTGATATCATGTTGTGAATACACAGCAATTATGCAAATTATGCCAAGAATGTGGCAAAGAAGTTTCCTATAACAAGAGTTTATTTTAAAAGTTCCGTTTTATTAGAGAGTAGATATGAGTTTGAAAATTTAAGGCCATTTTCTTTGATCTATTTTTCTTGGCTTTGTGGTTGGAATTCAGTTTTAAGGAAAGATTATGATGGTAAAATTAATCTGAATGTGAGAACAAAAAACGCACAAAGCTGCAGAGAATTAACACCTACAAACATCAGGTATCGGATCACTTTTCCTTCTTCAATTTTACTATCATTTCAGCTCTTTTACTCCACTGTTAACCGTTTAATATCAGAGAGTATATTTCTCATTTCTGTATACTTGACAATTCGCATCTTTGGTACTGTCCTGTTCTCATTGGAGTTTCCATTCCTTTTAAAATTAGTCATTTTAAATACAGTTTTTTTAGAGTTCCTTGATGGGGCTTCTAGTTTTGTTTCTTGTGTTGCAGACTCTCATGGTTACTGATTTCCTCATATGGTTTATAAGTCTTTAAACTTTACCTATGTTTAGTAGCACTTCCTTTCTCCCGTCCTGCAAAAGTTGGATGGCTTAAGCCGTGAAAGTGTCCTGTGGGGAAACAGTTTGCCTGCTTATGAAAGAAAACTAAGGATTTTAATCATCCCAAACTAACTTTCATATCCATATTCTGCCTTTGATGGGATATCAGTTTCTCACCTTTTCTCTTCTTTTTGCTTAAGTTAGTAAAAAAATATAATCTTGTTTATTGCTTTGCTGGGCTAGTAAACGGTTATTCTAGACCTCCTTTTATTGGTAGGACAGCTCCTTAACCATTTCCATGTGTTGTAGGGAGAGGCCTCCCACCCAGGTCAGCCTAATCCTGCATTATCAGAAATTTTGATTATCCTTTCTAAACAGTACTCCTCACCCCACCTCCATTTGTAAAATTTGTAAACATAGGAGGCCTTGGTTTTGTAGATTAGAGATTTGAAGTTTTTATCACCAGTGGTGAGCATTACTTCTCTGTATAGGCACACCTCTGCATTCATGTCCAAGTCTGGCTACTTACCAGCTCTTTGACTTGGGAAAGTTAATCTCACAGAGCCTTCTTTAGTCATTTGCAATTTGAGAGTAATAATGAGGAGTAAATGATGTAGGTGTATGAAAAGCTCCTTGTTAATTATTCAGTTGTTCTCATTAGGGGCCACTCCTATCCTATTCTGTCTTATCCTGTCCACTCCTGTCTTATCCTGTCCCAGTTTTATTTGACTAATTTGAGTAGCTTTTTTCTTCTTTATATATTTCTCAGTCCTTAGGCATTTTGTTATAGCAACATGAACTAAGACAACTCTTAAGTCATGTTTTTAGCTTACCTTAGGCTTTGGATTTCCAGCCACTCTACATGTAAAAGTTACAGGCATTCCCTCAAAGATCTTATAATGTTTCAGCTTCATCTCGAAGAATGGTGCCACACCATTTTCCACAGGCACATCCCCATACTGAATGTCGTCACCTGATTCATCCACAGGAGACCTTTCTAGTCTGTACTCTATTTCACTTATGAGTCTCTGTTCACAGCTGGAGACTTTGTATTCCTATGTCAAACAAAGAAAGTTCAAGTTAGCAATCTACAGCCCTCACAGAACAATGTGTCACATAAGTCTTATTCCCCTCTCCCATAAGGCACTAAAACGACTGAGGTGTTTTTATTATAGAGCTTAAAAATATAGTCTGAACCCAATTCAGTTCCATAGAAAACAAAACCCAACTGGAAGTGAATATATGTGATATTTCAAATTGTCTTCAAGTCCTATCATTAAAAAACAAAACAAAAAACCCCCAAAACCAAAAAACCCAAAAAACAACAACAGCAACAACAAAAAGTAGAAAGGTGAGTTTGTTTTATTTTATTTTTTTCTCTTTTCTCTTTTAGAACAGGGGTGAAGGGAGGAAGGAAAGGAAAAACAGAAGGCTCTGTATTCCTAATCTGTTCATAAAAATAACACACAAAGGAACACTGATTTCCTTCTGTAGGGTAAGAGCTGCTGCAGGGCGGTGCACCTCTCCAGAAGCCTAGGCATGCACGTGGCAAACAGCTGCAGTGTGACACAGGATTTTATCAAATGAATAATGGAAGGAATAGCACCATGATTTTTTTTTTTTTTTTAACCCGGAACAACCCCATCTCATGGAGGCCCCTCCTTAGCTCTGCAGCTATTAGGAACCCATCTCTAACAGAAAAACGGGGCTGATACTCCAGTTAAAATTTTGGTTAAAAACACAAAGCAAAACCAAGAACCCATCAACATCCTGTGGTGTTTAAGGCTGATCCTACAGTTCTTGCCTGTAAAGGACAAGGAAGACAAGGCAGCCCATTATAAAGTATTCCTTATTTTATATTAAATAGGGGATAATTTTAACTAGGTGTTTTCTTAAAGAAATTATGTAATCTTTAGAAAGTAGGTTGTTGGTTTGAGGAAAGAAATACACTGTCATGAATAAAACTATATGCAATATACCACAAACTCTTTTGTTTAATTACTATGTAATTAATCCATTTAAGAATGAGCAGAAAGGTGTAAAACAAATGAAAACCTTTTCATGATTTTAAGTTTAGAGCTTCCACTAATGTCAGAATTAAGTTTGTTGGTAAATACATGATAAGAGAAGTCATGTTGCAGTTATTCTGTTCATCTGGTATTAAATGGAAACTGATTTGAATTATAGCACTTATAATAAATATATGAAGTAAAGACAGACACACAGGTTAAAAATGAAAAAAAAGGGAAGAAAATAGTCACAGTGAAAGATTACAAAGAGAAGAAAGGTGAAAAGTTTAACCTTTTGACCATCCAGAGCACTCCCTACAGAGGCATGAGGAGACCCAACATCCTGTAATGGCAGAAAAAAAAAGTGAACGCTAATGATAGAAATAATAAGATGTAGTAAGATTTCTAGTTTTCTTATGGCAATATTTAACATAAATTAATGACATATTTCCCAATAGATAGGAGAAAGTTCACTTGACACTCTGTATTTGTTTTAAAAATGTTTTTTCCCCTTAACTTGAAACTACATCTGGAAAGTCTGGGGAGGCAATAGAAATTATAAAGCAGCTTACATCAGCTCCATGAATTTTCTTTTTCTTTTCTTTCTTTTTTTTTTTTAAAGATAGCTGGGAAATAAAAATAACATTCTAGGTCCTTTGCTGGTTAATGCTTTAAATGTAAGTGAAGATAAAGACAGTCTTTTCTGTACATCAGTATTTGGCTAGATATTAAGAATATAGGGGAAAATACTAGCTTATTTCAGACAGTGTCAGTGAAAAGATGTTTCTCCACACCAAACTATTTTGGATTAAAGCACAAGACAGAAAAAGCAGGATACTCAAAAGGAAAATAAACAGATAAATAAGAAGATAAAAAGAACAAGAAATATAATGGAAATAGTTCTAATCACTTAACATAGTGTTTGGCAAACAGTATTTGCTCAATACATATAGCTGTGAGGTTGCTTGATGACATTAATACTGCTTGTTTGTTCCTCTACCTTTCACAAAATGGATCCGAAGAATAGTGTCATAAAGAGCATGGGGAGAAGAGACAGAATAATTGTTATATCCAAGAAGTCCAGAGCAACACAGTACCTGATTAGCTGTTTCTTCTTCTGGCTCCTGAATATTAAAGACAGTTGCACTGTCGGCACCTAGTAGTCGACGGGCCATTCTTTCTTCATAAGTTAATCTCTAAATAAAGCAAATCACAAAAAAAATCATGATTAGCAAAAACTCCACACTTATATTTTGCTTTATGAAAAAAGGGTAAAAAAGCAAAATGAGTTTTGATAGTTTCTGTAACTTCTCTTTCCAGCACCAGACAACTGTATGTCAAAGGGGTCTGTTTCTTTTGCTTCGGTTCTGCCCTTCATCTACTCTGATAGTCCTCCTGGCCTAACCCACCTTTGGGAGATGAGACAACTAATCTGGGAGGCTACCAATTGATACAGCATAAAATGAATGGTAAGCAGCAAGGCAGAGGCCATAGAAAATATGTGTTAATCTTATCCTTCCTGAACAACATAGAGAAAATAAAAGAAGATATTCAAACAGCAAATTTTAAAGGTGATGCTATTTTTAGAGCCATTCATAGGCTCTAGGACAGCCAACTAAGCTCCAAGACCAACTGACACAAAGAACAGAAAGCCACTCACAAGGAGAACAAACTGATCAGTAAGAAGATAGAACATTTATCACCAACAGAAGTAATTCTGCACATAGTATATACTCAGTAAATATTAGCAAATGGAAGTTTTCAACCAGCTGACAATGATAGTCCTGTTTTGGACAGGTCTCACTGCTAAGAGCACTTTCTAGGCTGCTATGTAGTGTATGTGACTAGAGGCCAATATGATAATCCAAAGAATGACTGCACATGGCTAAATTAGCAATAGGACTATTAAAGCTATTTGCCAAAACTAACATCCACGATTCATGACTACTCGGAAGCAAACTGCTTGCCCATCAGGAAGAAAATGGTAGTGTTTTTGCACCTAGCAATCAGTACTTTGGATTCTGCCAAAACCATTTGCTAGGCTATTCTTATAAGAAATGTCAACATTTTTGTTCTGTCAGTGGAGTGATTGATTTTTTTTTCTCTTTTCTTTTGTGCTGGGTATAGAGTACAGGGCCACAGACGTGCGAGGCAAGCACTGTACCCCTAAGCTACATCCTCAGCCCTGGTTCGGATAATTCTTGCACTTCAGTTGGTTCTGAAATGCCTTAGAATTATGGATGTGGGAGGAACTTTCAGAGCAAACCTCACTGGGGGCATTTTGCAAATAGGGGGTTTTATTAGAAATAGGGAATAAGGCAGAATCTTAAAAAAAAGTTATTTCAGATAAACTTCTGCATGTAGATGCAAATTCTGTTGAAAATTCTTTAATCAGGAAAATATGCTGGGAAAATTTACAATTCTAGTAATTGCTGGTTCTAGTCCCAGCTGAAACTGGGAAGTGAAAGAAATCAAGTGCCAAGCAGCCCTAAAGTTCAGAGTATTTCATTTAGTAAAGAAAAGTAAGGGGACAAGAAGAGGTAGAGGGACATGTCTGAGTGGTACATGGAGTGATTCAGCCAGTACACTATTATGTAAATTTGTAATTCTCTCAAAATGATTTTAAAAAATCAGTGAATTCAGTTTTCAAACAGTTTTAGGTAGTTGCTCTCTTAAAGTTTTCCTATGTTCTCATGGAGAATTGTATCAACATCAGTGCGGGACCCGGAGTGATCTCCACCTTGGTCCTCATAGGCAGAAGTATCAATTTGATGTCTGTTTCATTACCAGAATGCACCTGCTACCATTAGAAGCCAAAGTTACTTCAAAGTTTTGTTTCTAAATCACTATACCATGTGGAAATACAAGCTCTTGTTTACAGAAGCCAAAAATAAGTAACAGAACATGTAACATTAAGAAAAAGTGGTTCAAGAATCCCATTTTCTTAAAAAGGAAACCTTACTTTTCTTGTCCTTTTAGGCTCTCATATGTGGATGTCATTGTGAATGTCATTGTGAACTCATTGTGAATGTCATTCACTGCTAAACAGATAAATATAAATAATATATGCTTATACATACAAAGATATATAAAAATATGTGACAAGTAAATAAAAATATAAATATGCATACAATGATTGAATAGTAGCTTATAGAAGTCTTACTTTTAACCAAGAAATCTAAGTCCATAATGAATATTTAAATTATCAAAAAGAAGAAGTGGAGGGGAAGCTTTCGAGATGCCTTTACCTGGCTTGGAAAAGTTCCCATACATATTTTTAAAAAATCTTTCAAAGGCTACTTGACAGAGCCAGGGAACACTTCCAGAGCATGTACATTACACATGCAATCACTTATTTCAGGGAAAAAATATTTTATTTTTGTGAAGATCTTCTACATCCAGTGAAACAGTAACAAACAAAAACTCACTAGAATTTTAATCTTCCTTAATCAGATTAAGATGCCCTGATAATTAAAGTCAGCATTCAGCAGTCCTCTGTTGGTCACCTCTCCCGTGGTCTATTTTTACATTTTTATCTATCAATGCTTGATAGTTAAAATTCTCAGGAAACATAATTCCCATAGAGAGCTTTCCACTCTGAAAAAGGTGCCTGGGAGGGAGATTTTATATGAAAAAGCTCTTTTCTGCTACCAAAGAGCCAAGCAAATTTCCTGGTAATGTTCCATAATAAAGCTACAGAAGACTCCTCTGCTCTGCCTGGGGAATCTTAGTTGCTAGATTTGCTTTCCCCATCTACTGAAGATGCCTTGATGTAATAATGCAAAAACCAAACAAAATTTGATGAGGAAAAGTTCAAGTCCAGTGGAGGAAAGATAAAGTGTTTTTCACCAGATTTATATATGCCCTCTATAATTCTGTAGCCTTAAAACATAACATTCCCACTCAAGTTTAGCTGTCTTCCTCTGAAAAACTAGAATGAGACTGTGGAACATAATTCTCTGAGTCACCTGATAACCATCCAGTCATCCTCTGGATAGTACTGAACTTCACCAATGATTTCTCTAGTTAAGGTATTTTTTTGGGTGGAAGCAATACATGCCACAGAACCAACTTCTCCTTTTGGTACTTTTATTATAGCCACTGCTCCTGGGTACAAACTGATCCAAGGGCACATCTTCTCCCTCCCTCCCTAGCACCTACCCTGCCAGGATGGAATCCCCATGTTTCTTTATTGTCATTACTTATTTGTTGTATACCCAACGTTAATATCTGCCCTTCCTTCTTCCTAACTCATTAAGAGAAATGTTGAGATTCAAGGTTAATGAAGTAACTCTTTAGACAAATCTTAAGAATTTAAACCTCTGGGAAGAGGAATTTGACTAATATTCCAAGTCCAGCCTAATCTGTCAAAGTACCGGCTGGCCATTGTTCAGGATGTCCTCTTTGAAGCGAAGTTTTCGTTCCAGATCTTGAATGACAGCATCCTTTGTGCCTTGAATCTCCTCATCAGAGGCTATTCTAGCAGTTCTACTGGCCTTCTTTGGAAATCCCCTGCAGAACAAAAACACAAGGTCATATTGTCAGTTGTCAGGCATCTAAATCCAAGTTAGAATCCAAGTCCAACAGAGACAGAACAACATATCAACATGTCATTCCCACACTTTTTTTTTTTTAATGCTGCATCTATTTCAACTAATGTGGAAAGAACTTTGAATGTGAAAAATGGTTTCAGCAGTTCAGGAAACACTAATTGGAACCAGGTTCCAATACTTCAAATACTCTGGGGAAGTGTGTCTCAGTGGTTAAGTCAATGCTGAGAATAGGGAAGGCCTATATTTTAGTCCCAAGGAAGCAGCAATGTAAAGTCAGTTATTGATGTGACAAGACCTAGGTTTAAAATCTGACTCTACCTTGTTTATATTAGGTTTGTGATCTTGGGTAAATTTCTTAAAACCTCTTATAAAACAAAAATACTATGAATTTTGAGAAGACTTGAAAGAGGACATATTTCTTTCATACTTTGATTCAATTTTCTTGTCCTTTCATAATTCATTTTCCTAATCCATTCTAAGTGAATACAGGTTGAGTATCCCTTATCTGAAATGCTTGGGGCCAAAGTGTTTTGAATTTTGGAATGTCCACATGTACATAATGAGACATCTTGGGGATGGGACCCATGTCTAAACCTGAAAGTCATTCATGTTTTCTATATACCTATACACAACAGAAAGTAATTTTATATAATATTTTACTGTGCCTGCTTTTTGACTGTGAACCATCACATGAAGTCAAGGGTGCAGTTTTCCACTTATGGTATTATGTTGATGCTCAGAATGTTTTGGATTTTGGAGCATTTCAGATATTTGATTTTTAAATTAGGGATGTTCAAACTATATTAAGTTTGTTACCTTCCTTTCTGTCCCCTTATGTAGAAAATATCCTAACTAATAAAACCTGCTTTTCTAGGTCCATCCTTTTAAGTAATTTGCCCTTAAAGTTCAAATGTGAGTGCACCAGAGTTAGACATTAAAGAAATACATTAAAGATACAAGATACTGTGATATTTTGTGTTTGTAATGTGAAAGAGATGGTTAGTTCAACTTTAAATTGTATCCTTCTCATCAGAGATTGATCTTGCTATTTAGGGGGCTGGGCAATAAATTTGAGTCATGCTAGGAAGAGCCATAGGATTATAATCTATAATCTCAATTTTTACTCTCATGTAGCCCTTTAACAAAAATGTGCATAGTTTGCTAGCTTTCCTGTACCTGGAGCCTTCCTTCCTTCCGTCAGCCTTCCGTTTTTGTGTCTCCTTAGAAAGTCTCCCTAAGTCTATCCAATTAGTCATGCAGCTACCATGTTTGTTTTCCTTATGGTGTCTCTCACACTACTATTATGTGTTCTTAAATGGTCTCTCTCACCATGGCTCTTTTGTTTATCACAGTACTTGTTAACAGACATGCAGATGTTTCTGCAGTGAGTGAGTGGATGTCCTGTCTATTTTCACTTCTGACCTCTCTTTCCCTCTTCAGTCAAGGAAACTTGTGCCAGACCCATGTGAAATCAGATCTCTTGTAAAAAGTCAGACTCAGGACAAGTAAATACTACAAAACTACACGTAAAGTTCTGTGCTGCTTTTGACTACAGACTTACATCTGAGACATAGAAGAGTTAGGTTTTGAAGTCACTTGAAAGATAAAATTGAAGACAACTTGTTCTCTGTTACATCAGGTATTATTGGGCACACACAGTTTTCCATTATTACGCTAAGCTTGAACAACATTAACTCAGTTGCACAACTAGGTGATGATGAGCAGCCTTTGATGACAGACAGCATCACTGTTTCTGCAGGTGGCTACACTGAGAGCTGTGTTCTCAGCATTGATGAGAATGAAAGGGGTAGGAAGGTGAATGTCAAGGGGAGAATAGGTCATCAAAATAGGAAAAGACAGCCACAATTGTCATGGACAAGTAAAAAGGCACCTACAATTGTCCTGTTGCTTAGAAAATACTTTTCAGTATACTTGCTTCCTCTAGGGGGACTTAGAACAACTGCTCTGAAGCATTTCATAGAGAAGCCAACTTGGGTTGGGTCCCTGCCATGCAAGAATTTTATCATTTCAGAGAGTACAATTTAGATTATTCTTTGAACCAAATAAAAATCCTAATCATTCTATATTTCTTTTAACAAGTTCATTTCCTAAACACACCAAGATTTCCAGTAGTAGGACATTGAACTTAATTCTTTTTCCTCTCTTTTAAAGACATTTCCCTTTACCGACAGAATTTTATGTACTCATATTTCTTTGGTTTTGAAGTATTAACACTGAAATAAGAATCAAAAGATTTTTTTAAAGAGTCCAATAGTCATTCCACAAATATGTATTGAGCATCTAGCAAGGTACAGTGGTAGGCTAATATTATCAACCCAAATCCTGTTAAGTCTAGACAAAAATACTTGGTTTGTAAAGTGAGTTTATTGCCTGATGACATCATGGAATTCCACTATGAGTGAGAAATTTTATGCATAAAAGTGGGGGGAAAAAGCTTTATCACTATAGTCTCAACATTATCTCATGTGGGATTAAAAAGACAACCAAATCCTAAAGGATGGGCCTTCATCACAAGAGATTAGTTAATAATCACATTGGGAATAAGTTAAGGGAAAAACCATGTGGTACTCCTTCTAGGTGCAGCAGAGTAAAAACTGCTGGCTACAATGAGTTCTGAGGACGTTATAGAGGAGGTAAGTATCTAAGATAGACTATGAAAAATGATGGCAGGTAGCAAGGGGGAAAGGAAGGAATTCAGAGGCTGCATGAACAAGGGCACAGAAGTGAGAATCTTTCTTTTCTTAATGTAACCATTTAGGAGCTCCAAGGCTTGGGCTGGTTACCTAATGACTATATTTCCTCTTCTGTAAAATGTGAACAGCATGTGCCTCATCGGTCCACCACATGAGCTAGTGTATATTAAGTGCTTAGAACAGTGCCTGGCATAGTAAGAGCGGATCTGGTGAGGCCAACATAAAGTGTCCAGCATGGAAATGAATCACAGAGATGAGACTTGCCAAGGGAAATAGAATGAATGAGGAGAAGGAGTTTAAAAAGGTGCCAAGAGTTTCCAAGAATGCACAAATAACCCTCACTGACTGCCTTTTCAATGCTCAACTCTGCTGTTCTAGGTGCTGGGAATATAATGTTGAACAAAACTAAGTCCCAATACTTAGGAAAATTATATTGTATGGTGGAGGTGACAGAGAAAGGGAAAAAAGAAAAAGAATGGAAGGAAGGCCATGTCAGAAGGTAGTGAGTGCCACAAAGTGACATGTATAGATGTAGTGACAGGTGTATGGTAGATGGCTGGGTATTTCAGCTCTCTAAAAAGGTGACACTAGAGCTGAGACTATGGGTGAAGGACATTGAAGGCTGTATGAAGACCTACAGGGAGAGGGCTAGGCAGTGCAAATTTCCCAGGGCCAGCCAGAATGAGCCTGACAGGGCCAACAGATGGCATTATAAATATTGGGGAAAGAGGTAGAGAGTACAGTATTTATACTTATAGAATAAGTATTTCTCATACTTATTCTAATAGGGAACCTCTTCTTTTATCAGAGAGCATCTCATTAGGAAACTGTTAAAAACAAAATGAGGTTTAGGGTTAGTATCTAAGTTTAGTGTTAGAAATCAAAAAGGAGTTATTTGGGAAGGGAAGACACCAGGAAAGAAAAGCAATTATACATTTTTGAGGCAATATGTTGGCAATTGAGTTTGTTTTACTATAAAACTATTTCTGTGCTAGAGTTTAGTATAAAATGGTTGTGGGTTTGTGCCCCCAAATATCACCTACTTTTGATAAATGAGGAACAGCAACTTATTAGGAAAAAAAAAAGAGTAGCTGGTGACAAAGGGATGCTTTCTGTTTATGATGGTTTGTACAATTTAAAAAGAAAAATGCTTATTCAAAGTAAATTGTTACCCAAACCAGAATTCTTCACAAAATCCATAATCAGAGGCAAACCTTAATCAGTAAACAATTCCTAACAGGCCGCCCACATTTATACTTCATGTATACACACTTAGCCCAACTGTGCAAAACACATTTCTGATCTGTTTACTCTGGCTTTGACAGTAAGTCATTTGCCATTTTAAAATAATATTCATGTGGTTGGGGTAAAACATTTAAAATATATACACAAGCATCTGGAAGGTAAAATCTTCCAGATTTGACCATTACCAAACCCAGGTTTTCTCTCTCTCTCTCTTTTTTTAGCTACTGAATAATTCTGGATATATCCTTCTCTTAAATTGTTCTTGGTCAATTCTGTCAGTATATTTTATGAACTCAAATTTCCAGAATATAACATTGATTTAAGAGATCAAATGCCTGTCTAGCCACCAGAGAATGTTTTTAAACTAGTTAAAGTCTTTTTATTCTCCTCTTTGCAAATTTAGTGAAATATGAGAGTAACTAAATTCCACAAACATTGCAAAGTGAGCAAACTCATTAATATGTTGGCAATTATTTAGGTATCCCTTATATTCATGAAGGTAATATGTTCATGAATATATAAAATAACCCAGGATATACAAACTGAATTTTGGTATACCAATTCTGTTTTTAACTGAATTTTATTGTGGCACCAATGTGGTTAAAGTACAAAAAAATGGGTACCATGAGCTCTTAAATTTTAAATATTCTAAATGTGTTAAAGTACAAAAATGTGGTTAAAGTACAAAAATAGGTAGGTACTATGAGATCCTTATCTTTTGTGAAGAATGAAATGACAAAGGTGCTTCGTCTATACCTAGTTGTTCACTCTGTACAACTCAATGCAGAGCCACCTACTACTCAAGTCTAAATCTGAGCTGCCCCTGGTGCATAGATATTGTAACAGAACCATCACCTCGTCACCCCCAATGCTGGTAGCCCTGCCTGCTAATCTGTTGTGAAATACTTGCCTAGAATAGGATGTGATTTTTTATGAAATCCCCTGATACTGGACCCTAACAAGTCCAATAACAAGATCCTGGGCATGCCCCCCAGCCCCTTTAGGTCTCCGTTCTCTGATGGAGAATGGCAAGGGTGCCACCTATCCATTTTCCTGAAAAATGAGAAAACAGAAATCCTGAGATGTCTGCAAAGCCCAATGCCCTTTTGTTGGGTTCATTTTTATTGGTTACAATTTAACCAATGTCTTGACTTGTTTAGAATGCCCTGCATATCTAAAATTTAAAAGTACAACTAAATCTGGTGCAAACATTTCCTTAACACTCAGGGGACTTTGTTTTGTTGCTACGGCAACAGTTCTCTATAATTAAGAAATGTTAGACAACAGACTTACTAGCAGTAAACAGAGGCAAGGCTAAGTTATGCTATACCCTCGTGGCTCAGGCTTATTCCAAAACCCTAGAGAATCTCTTCATCTTCTGAGTGTAAAATGGTGACACTGTTCCTACCTACCTGTTTTCTATAAGTCAGGAAAGAGGGACACTGAAATATGTTTGTAAAGTGCTGAGTGGCTATGCATGCCTGTAATCCCAGCACTTTGGGAGGCTGAGACAGGAGAATCGTGAATTCAAAGCCAGCCTCAGCAACAGCGAGGTGCTAAGCAACTCAGTGAGACCCTGTCTCTACATAAAACACACAAAAAAATAGGGCTGGGGATGTGGCTCAGTGGTCGAGTACCCCTGAGTTCAATTCCCAGTACTAAAAAAACAAGAGCTGAGTGGCTACAAAAATCTAAGTTCTGAATAGTACATCTATAGCTAAGTTCTTACTGACACATGTTCTTAGTGATAATCATTTAAAGACAAAGCCCTATTTACATGAAAGAGGTATTTAAGAGACATGGTAGCACTGTGGCTATGTGGCTCTCATGAGAACAAATTCCAACACTGTCAAGGCAGGCAAAAGATACAGTGCCTATCCGATTATCTGAGATGGCTCTGATCTGATTCATACTTTAGACTTAGTACTGTTGCTCGGAGACCAGCAGAGACAGACATGCTGCACTATGCCAAACATGGCACTGCCAAACCTGGATTCCCACCTCATTTTAGGGCCAGTTTACTGCGTGGAGAAACAGGGTTACAGGAATGCAAGCTGTCACATCAACTCAGCAATGCATCGATTTTATAAAAGTACCAACAGATTTCTTTGCAAGGCACGTTCTCCTCGTGGCCTCCATCAAAAGAGCCATTCATTTGCCAGTAGATGGATGGAGTTGGAGAATATCATGCTAAGTGAAATAAGCCAATCCCCCAAAACCAAAGGCTGAATGTTTTCTCTGATATGCAGATGCTATTCACAATGGGGGAGGGGGCACTAGGGAAGACTAGAGTTCCTTTAGATTAGGCAGAGGAGAGTGAAGGGAAGGGAGGGGATATGAGGATAGGAAGAACAGTAGAATGAAACAGACATTATTACCTTATGTACATATGTGACTGTGTGACTGATGTGATTCTACAACATGTACAATCAGAAAAATGAGAAATTATACCCCATTTATGTATGATATATCAAAGTGCATAAATGCATTCTACTGTCAAGTATAACTAATTAAAACAAATAAAAAATGTAAAAAAAAAGATTCAGTCAACATTTGTGTCTGCCAGCACCTTTGAGCAGGGTGACATTTCTCTACGAGTGACCTCGGTCACCTTGGGGAAGAATATAGCTGCCTAAAGAAAGAAGACACTTGAGGAACTGGATGTGCAGAAGTTCCTCAAATCTCAGTCAATCAACATAATGCTGTTGCTGCTGTAAGTCTGAGGGAGGCCCAGTCTTTTGCCTTCTTGGTTTTGTGGTTTATGACAGGCATCCATGGCCTTTGTTCCCTGTCTTGACCTCTGCTAACCAGACATGAGAAACAGCCTTATCTCCACAGACTACTTAAAAACCTAGTGTGTACCAATCTTCTCCTCACAGATGAAATAAGAACAATGTTAAGCACACACAGAATAAAATAGAAGGTTATATAGTTGATAATAAAGAAAATGGAGATCTGAAAATGATATTTAAGATTTTGGTTAAAGGCAGGCATATAAAAGGTCTAATGAATTTGTTTCATTGAGTCATTAATTCATTTGCTCGATCTGGACATATTTGACAATAGTTTGGAAGCTCTTACAAGTTCAAGGATGCGAGTTAGTTATAGAAACCCTGAAAGGGACACTGGATCTTTGGCAGATTATTTTAATTATTATGAAGGACAAATCTTCCTGGGAAGCAAGATTTGGTACCATTTCAGTGGGAGAATTGTCAGGCATCAAGCTTCCACTCTGAATCTCTCTGGTAAGTTAGCTTCTTTGTAGCAAGATAATGTTTCATTTTCTAGCAGCCAGATACAAGTTCAAACAAAAGTTGGGGAGAAAGTCCAAATTTTTCCTTAGGCAAATTCCCTGACTTGACTTTCACTACAAGTCTATTATCATATCATTACTTTACAGATTCTGTTCTTTTATTTATTTATATATTCATTTGTGCTTTTTCCAATAAGAATCTGAGAATAAGCCAGATTTCCAACAGAGAATTCATGTAATCAACATTTAGAAAGTGCCCAACAAAACAAGGCTGTGAAGCTCCCCGACAACCTAGTCAAGGCCAGAGACAGTAGTGCTTGTCTTTAATGTGGCATTAGTTCATTCCAGCAATGGAAGACTTTATATATAAAAGCAAATAGTATGAGTTCTAAGGTCTGCCCAATTTTATTCTTTAGTAGGGGTTTTTCCTTTGAATAATATAGGGCTTCTGGAAAGCTCTGACATAGAAATTCAGCAGGTAGAGTTGAGATATAGGGATTGGCTTGACTATCGCTAGCACCTACTCAGTTTTGAAATCTTTGGTAAAGTGAATAACTGCTCGCTTTCAAAACTCATTTTCCTCTTCTACAAACACAAACACCTGTATGATATGCAACTTCTAAAGGCTTTACTATACTTTTGTAGATGTCCTCTTATTTAGTTTCAACCATTTTCTATTTTAAAGAGTTCATAGCTAGAAGTGGTGTCCAGACCTGTAGTTTCAGCTACTCAGAGGCTGAGGCAGGAGGATCACTAGAGCCCAGGAGTTTGGGGCTAGCCTGGGTCTCATAATGAGACCCCCATCTCAAAAAATAAAAATAAAAAGAGGTCATAGAGTTGCCATTATGATGTTAGGGAAAACAGATATTAATTTACAAAGAGAAAAACTGAGAGGAGTCATGTAATCTACCTAAAGATCACTGTTTTCAGGGTCAGAATTAGTACCATCATTTTCCACTAGGTTGCATATAGTCTCACTTATTTGTACTAAAATACAAATACATTCACACACACTCTACCACTAGATGTATATAAAAACTTATTTCTTAATTCGGCTAAGGGTTTTTCTAGAACAGTGAAATGTATACTTAGTAACCAAACCCCTCCACATCTATTGGGAGACTGAGCTGAAGTTCTTGGTTTGGTGGCCAGCATATGAATTTTGGAGTCAGACAGACATGGATTCAAATCTCAGCTTAGTGGCTCCGTGACCCCAAGAAAATTATTTTAACTATTGGAATCCTTAATTGTTTAAGTGGGACAGTGATGCCTCTTAGGAATGGTGTATCATGAAATAGTATATATATGTGAATTGCTTGGCACAAAGGTGGATAAGTGGTTGCTAAGGCCACTGTTATCACAATTATTAAGAGCACCGTAGTTCTTGGTGGAAATCTATTTTGAAGGGAAGAGTGTTGGTAAGATAGCTATGCAATAACAGCTTTGAAAAGCTGCTGTGATCACTTAAAAATCCGATGGAGGGAAATACATAATATTGTACTCCTGGGGCTTGTGGGCTTGTGGACGAACTTTCTTAGGGAGTCTGGGAGCTATGATACTGCCTTGGGTAGGCAGGGAGGTGGAGACATGTGGTTGTCACTCACGCAGGGGTGACGCCCTTGGGCAATCCTAGGGCGTTGACGGCCACCGGAGGTGGCTGCGAGGGCAGCAGAGCGCTGAGGAATGCCGCGGGCGTCTGGCTGTGGCCGAAGCGGGCCACGGGCGAGGAGCAGTGGGAGGCCGGGGCCGAGCTTGGGAGCGGTGGCGGTGGTGGCGGCAGCGGGAACACATCGGGCACCGGGAAGGCAGTGGTGGGGCTGAAGACCGGGGGCGGCGGCGGCGGGGGCGATGGCGAAGACGGGCACCACGGGGCCTCGGCCTCAGCACCGAAGGGCTGCGCGAAGGGAGGCATGGGCGCGCGGCCGAACTGCTTCAGCGTGGGGGACATGGGCGACGGGAGGCTGGAGGAGCTGGGGCTGGAGGCAGGCGTGCAGTGGCCGGACGCAGGGCCAAGGTTCTGCGCTGCGATGAACTGCTTGGGGCGTGCGTAGTTGAAAGAGCCGGAGGACTGCATGGTGGAGGCGGAGCGGGAGGTCAGCGCGCTCATGGGCTCCGGGGAGGCGGGCGACGCGCAGGCCGCGAGCTCAGGGAAGGCAGGCGGCGGGGGGAAGGGTGGCGACGGGGGCGCGCTGCGTAGGGCGCTCGCCTCCTGCTCCAGGCGGATTTGGTTCTGGAGTTGCTGGATTTTCAGAGGGTCCCTGGAGAGACAGACAGAAAGAGAGAGAGAGAAGTGACACCTTCAGAGAGGGGACTGCAAGGAATGCTCATTCTAAGACTGACTCGTGAACACTCATGCCAACGCCAGAGTACCCGGGGAATAAGGCACAGGTTGCGTGAAATTCCCTCGGGACCAAGCGCTAGGTCAATCAAGTATGTGGGTAATCTCAGTGTCTGATTTAAGTTTTATATAAGATGATCTAAACCAGTATACACTGACCGTGATGAAACTTGTCAGGCTTCCAAGAACTCTATTTTAACAGTGCCAGGAATATGAAGGGAAGTACCTTGATAAGAGTTCTCAGTCCTCTCCTATATAGCCAACTTAAAAAATAATAATAATTCTACCAGAAAGAGAGAAAAAAAATCCCACTTGGTTGAAGTTATTTCTGTAGATTTGGAGGTTAGTCATTTGTCTACCTCAGTGATGCCAACTCTGCATTGAGTAAATACCACAGGCTTTATTCTCAGCATTCTTCCCTAGAGAAGTTTTTACTATATGCAAAGTTTTAGTATACTGCGAATTGCTAATTACTTACACAAACCTTAATACACACAGATTAGTATGTGACATAGTTCCAACACATGCAAATGGTGACATCTATCTTTAATAGTAGGTGTCCAGTATGCAATAGAAAGATTAAATTTTATAACATTGTAGATTTAACTTTTTAAACATTTTCCATTGAGAGTTCAAATTTCAATTTTTGCAATGAAAGTTAGTAAACACCTAGCAGATGGCTGAAATCTCACTTATTCAAAACCTTTCCTGTTTAGCTCAATTGTACATCGAAGATGCTTTCCTCGATATTCATGTCAGGTAGACATAAGGACCAATGACTATCCAAAGAAACTTCAACAGAAGGTGGCACTATAACAAGCAGATAAAACAGCAACACATTTTTGAAAAGGCACCTACCTTTAAAACTTAAAGACAAACACCCAAATTTCTTATCCCAGGAGTTTAATTTTCAGAAATAAAGCTTTCAGAAACCCAAAGCAATTCAAAGAATTGAAGCTGCTAATAAAAAGTCAAAAAAGATTTAGGTCTGTTATCAAGTATCATTAGATGTAGGAACATGGGGAAGTTCTAAACTCCTTCCTTCTGTAATTAATCAGTAAAATGATCCCACTTAAATCCATGAAAAGAAGAAAATACTTTCTTGAGAACTGAAAGGAATAACGAGAAAATGGTTCGGTATTCTTAATCTGTGCAGAGCATCAAAGATTCTTAACAACAAAGGACTTTGTGGGGTCCTAGTGAACCTAATTTGAGCATTTTAAAAACAGCCATGCCACTGCTGGGATTTGCCACTACCCTGAAATTCCAGATGCCTGTGTCGTTTGGGTAGACTGTCCAGCACATGTGCTCCTGCTTCATGTGTTTAGAACTGGCTTGGGAATAGAACTCATAAAAGCCACCCCGCCAGCCCTCAGACTCATTATCCAGCACTCTCATTCTCAATCTCCAAATGCTCTGTCCTGATCTTCCTACCTTTACTGTCTCTTTCATATTTCTAGCTATGGCAAAATGCATTCTGTTCCTAGAATCCCCTCCCATACTCATCACCTGATTGCTGCACCAGGATCAAAAGCCATCGGAGTAGCTTTCCACTAAGTTGCTGCTCCCCTACTGTCCAGTAGCCTAGGTTCACAATGGCCAGAGCTACAGCTGGATCTGATGGTATTTTAAGCTTGTCCTGCCATCAGCAAGTAGCCATGTGGTGCAGCTCTGCTGAGGCAGCTGCAAACACATCATGCTCTGCATCTGGTATGAGGATCCCTCTGCTCCAGTATTAGAGAGTAAGTAACTCCTGAGATGCTCATCTTCAAAGAAGATAGGGCAAAAGAGCTCAGACCTTCATTCAGTATATTGGTTCTAACTTTTTCCATGGGGGTCAGGCTACTCATTCAAGCAATAAAAGAACCACCAAATTTGCTAACCCAAGTGGTCTTAGAGCTGCTACTTTTAGTAAAGTGGTAGTTCAAGAAATTATTAACACAGCATTTCAGGAGAAATGAATAAGCATTCTAATTATTCGACTGCTGGTGCGCTTTGCAATGAAGAACTTTGCTAGGCCTTCTCTCTTGTTTTCCAGAGGTTCAGCACCTCGTAAAGAATATAAAATGCACAGACTTGGAGGTGGTGGGAGAAGGAGGAGCAGAAACCATTTGAATCTTCAGTGTCTGACTTGAGTTATGTGCAAATGACAATTTAAACATTTAAGCTAAATGCGTTTGACACCTGAATTCTGAGATTCTGAAACGCATAATTTTAAATCATTTCTCAGTCCTCATTAAGTTATTTTTATAAATGTTCATTTTTACAGAGCTCAAAAGGCAAAGGGAATAAAAGGTACCAGAAAGTCAAGACTACAAATAACAAATTACTTAAGAGTAATTTGACATAAAATAAAATTCATCATTTTTCTGGTTTTTCCATTTTTTCTGCTGTCCTTTCTTTGAAAATGAAGCAGGGAAATGAAACTGAATTGAACCTCTTGGAAATACCATATAAATGATGAAAAGTTAGGCTGAGTTCTGAACAGACACTTTTGGTGCCATATTGTTTAAATCTTCAGTTCTGAACAACTAATCCGTTGAACTCCTCCCAGTTTCTTTTATCACCTTTCCTCACCACACTCTCATTTCAAAGAGTTAAGAAACCTCCCACTCTTATCCATCCTTCAATTCTAAAAGTCTTGCTGTTTAGGGAACTAAAACCATCCAGACTTTCTGTTGTATGAGTCACAAGCCATTTTACAAACAGGAAAGTGGTTTTAAGTCACTTACTCAGGGTCCTAAAGCAGGTTACCTGCAGATCCAGGTTAGAACCTGTGTCTGTCCCCAGCTTCTTTCAGTACACCAGGCACCCCAACATAAAGAACCTTGACCTTTCATGTGAGTTTAAAAAAATCTGTGGTCATTTTTCCCTCTTTAAGTACTTTATTTACTTTTAAGTTTCCTGGCAGCTATGGCATCTAGGACCATCAGGATCTGAATCATTAGTCAAAGTTTTAAATATTTATGTATTTAAGAATATCTAACTTCAAACTTTATTCTCTTTAGGGTGAAATGGTACAGAGATTAGAAGGTCTTGGCATCTCCTAAAAGAAATAAATACTAACTCAATGGATTTCCCTCCTACATAGAAAATCAAGAACCCTCACCCACCCCAACAGTTTGTATAAACCTTTTAAGAAGAATAGTTTTACAGTTAGTTTGATGGGGCAAAGAAAATAAGGATGAAGAGAGGTATAAAGCCCAATTTATTTTCCGGTTCAGCCATCTTTGCTGCTGCTAGATTAAAGCAAGTTGGAAAAAAGTAACCAGACTAAAAACACAAACCCAAGTAACAGTGATATGGGAAAAGAAGGCCAGATTCACAGGGAGACCTTACTGGCTTAGAACCCAGCTTGACCAACTGCTGTCTGTGGGGTCCTTGGGAAGACTGAATGAGCATTGTACTCGGTTCATATTATGAACTTAAAAATGTTCCACAGCAGAAGAGAATAGCATCAATCTTGGTCACTTTACAATATGGACCTTTAAAAAAAAATGAAAGCAGCAGCCCCATCTTTGTAGGAGATTTTTCTCTTTACTTGTTCCCATTCCAGTGGCTGGCAAAGGAACAGCAGTGGCAGGTGGGGAGATGAGGAACTGGAGATGAGGGGAGAGAACAAGACCAGCCAAGATGGTGTCTTTTCCTTTCTCCTAGTCAAAGCCACAGGGGACCTATTGTGTGCCTAGCACTGAACTGACTCACAACAACCCTGGGAGGGAGTTATTATTATCCCTATTTTTGAAAAGTCCCCATAGATTAGTCAGGTCAAGTAACTTGTCTGAGGGCAGAAACTAGATGCGAAGAGCTGGTTGGCTCATAAAGCCTTGTGCTACATTGTTCGCTCCAAAGTAAACAAAAAAGTTTGCTAGAATGTTAGTTATTATTACTACATATCACTTTTTCTCTGGAGAACTGTTGCTCAGACTCAAAATAAATGATGTGAAAGGAAACTTTTGGAAAACAACTTTTATGTAAATTGGAAATTCCCAGTGTATCTCTTGGGAGCAATGTCTGGATTGCAAGAAGTAATTTGTACCCTGCTTACACTAATAAAGATGGAGTGTTCATAATTGTCTGGAGAAATTCTTGGGATCATGAAACTGGAAAACATTTGTGACTTCAGAACAAATATACTATTTATGCATTTTCTTCCATTTTTGATTATGTAATACAGAAGCCATTGTATAATGAAGAATCACAATACAGCACTTTCTGATCTGTGAACTCCTTTGATCTTGCTGTCATATGCATTTTGAAATGGGGACTAACTTTCAGCATCCTCATGACACCTACTAAACATGGCAGACTCATCACTGTCAAGGACAACAATATAAACTTCTGCTGTAGTTTCTGTACCCCACTGCGTTCATTAGGCATATTCAGTAGGAATACTACATTCCTAGGGCCCCTACCGACTGTGGAATTTTAAGAATTTCTAAATGAACATAGGTTAGCTAGTAGGTGGTCCCTCAACCTATTTCTCTCTGGCTGAGATTAGCTCAGTATCACATACATTAGAGAGCTCAATATATTAATTCTGGAACTCATAAAATAAAATATAAAACTTCTATAGGGGCTTCAATTCAGGTAGTACTGATATAAGTTCAGTCTATGGCTTTACTATATTAATGCTCTGGTCATCTTGTTTTTATTCTATTACTTCTTCCTCAATTCTTCATATCATAGAAACTAGGTCTACTGCATTAATGTCAATATATAACTACTTGCTTTGTTTAGCACTAACATATTACTGCCTCTTGGTAAATGGTATAAAATCAGAAATTATGAGAATTATCATTTGCACAATAAAAACAAATTAATATAAGCCAAATGACAATGTATTGGTTTGGATTTAAGGAAAGTTTTTAGTGTAAAAATAAATGAATTCAAATATACTCCCCTAAGTTTGGCAGACAGAACAAGGATAAAAATACAGATTTTGTATGAAGTACCATAGACAAGAGAATGTTAAAGTCAAATTAAAACTGATCACTTCTTTGGAAAGTGTATGAGTATGTTTAACATGTATTGCAAAAAGACATGTTCAAAGCCGCATACTTTGATCTTTAATTCATCCTGAGTCTTTTGTAAATTGTGCTGACTCTCTAGACAAAGCCAGAACCCAACACAACTAATTACATGGGAGAGTTCAAGAAAGAAATGGCCAGAGCAAAATTAGCACACCACTTGAGTCTCTTTTAGAAAGAGTTGTCCTTTGCATGTAGAATAAGAACCACATTTGGCTCCACTACAGAAAGACAGTAGCTCTTTACGTCTTAATACATAAAGTTGATCTCTATTTGAAGTCATTCCATATACCATGAGAAAAAGAGAGGGAGGTCAGCAATTGCTGACCAATTCATAATCCTTCTGGGAACCTCTCTGAAAATCAAAGGATAGCTGCGGCTCTCCTGTAGCACAAGGAGGACTGGGAGGTGGGGAGATAGGGTTCTGTTAAGGGTCAGGAGTGATGTGAACTGTTCCTCAGCAGCAGAATTCTGCAGCTGGCTCCCCAGAGGGGTGGAATTCTCATCTGGGGGTAAATGGTCATTTTGGCTTTGTGCCGGCTGCCGATGTGGTCCAAGGCACAGAGTCTGGAGCCTGACATATAAACTGTACGTGAGATGGGATGCACTTTGATGATGTCTGCAGCCAGAATGAATGGGGGGGGAGGCACTGGTGTTTGGGCCTCAGCCTCTTTAGGGAAGGAATGTGAGGTCAGGTTCCCTAAGCATTAAAACTCAGCATCACAGTGAAATGCCTTAAATGATTTTCATTTCTACTGCTTCAAAGGCCAGTGAAAACAGCAGGAAGATATTAGCTGCTGATTCTTATAAAAACTATGCTAATTTAGTGGACAAGAAAAGGAACATGAACTATTCCCAATCGAAAATGTCTGGTATTGATTCTTAAACACAGACAATGTATATATTTGAAGGGAAATCTGTTTTCCAACCTTTCTTGTCAATGTTTATGGCAAAATCAATGATCTCATTTCTCACTGCAACACCAAAGAAAAGTTCCCTGTGAGACAGATGTTGAGAAACTCTGTGGTCTTAAGCATAACATTTCTGTTGAGAGTTTGAAGAATTGGGGAAAAAAGATGGACAGACACTTAACTTCTTGTCTTACCATGAAGTTAAGAATCTGGGGTATTTTAAAGTTTCATATGGTTACTGTTTCCTCAGCTTTCCATCTTATTGTACATAGTGAGCTCGTGCCGTCTCTCTGTGTCATTTCCATTTTAGCTCACTCTTGCTGAATTAAATCTAGAGCAGTATTGTGTAATCTGTATTTTAAGAATGAATTACTACCACGGGGTGCAGTGGCACAGGCCTGTAATCCCATTAATTTGGGAGGCTGAGGCAGGAAGATTCCAAGTTGGAGGCCAGCTTGAGCAACTTAACGAGACCTTGTCTCAAAATAAAAAAACAAACCAAAAGAACTGGGGATATAGTTCAGTGGTAAAGTGCCACTGGGTTTAATCCCCAGTGCCCTCTCAAAATAAGTAAATAAATAAAAATAAATGAATGAATTACTACTAAGGGCAAAGGGTCATATCTTTGAAAATCAGTAACTATTATTTACCCACCAAATATCATTACCAAATAGCAATTATTTCACTTCTCAGAGCCCCCTTCAAACATTTTCTCTTCATTTACTCACAGATTACTCAATAAATATTTGTTGAATTTAAGTAGAATCCCCAGGTTTCTCTAAAACACGAAAGTATCAGTTCCATCAAGCAACACAGCACTTGGTAACACACAGCTGCATTTTTCTATCTGAGATAAAGTCACCATCAGGCAGGTTATTTACAAGTAAGAACATGGAGTCAACAAAATAGAGAAATGTTCAAATAGTTCAATTCAGCTGTGCCATGAGCTATTTATGACTTTGGATAATTCATTTTTCCTTTCTGGGATCATTTCTCAACTTTAAAATGGAAATTTATAATGTAATACCAGGAAGGTCCTAATAAACTTTTAGATTTTGACTTGTCCTCATTAGCCCTTTAAGATTTAAACATTCTTAGCTGGATGTGGTGGTGCAAGCCTGTAATCCCAGCACTTAGGGAGGCTAAGACAGGAGAATCATGAGTTCAAAGCCAGCCTCAGCAATGGCGAAGTGCTAAGCAACTCAGTGAGACACTGTCTCTAAATAAAACACAAAATAGGGCTGCAGATGTGGCTCAGTGGTCGAATGCCCCTGAGTTCAATCCCTGGTACCAAAAAAAAAAAAAAAAAAAGATTTAAACATTCTTATAAATGAACCAGTAAACAATGAAATCAGTCCAAGTATAGTAGTAATATATCTCTCTGTGTGTGTGTATGTGCATGTATGTGTGCATATGCTATTATCACATTCATTTTGAAAAAGTGCGTATCATTTTTTAGTAAGCAGAAATAAAATTTAAAGGCACTAGTAGAATCAACTAATTCTATGGTAAATCTTCTTAGAAAAGAAAGGATACTTTTAACCTATGAATAATCACCACCTAATTGGCTAACATTAGTTCAACTGAACCCAGGGGTGCTTTACCACTGAACTATACCCCCAGTTCTTTATATTTTGAGACAAGGTCTCACTTAGTTGCCATGAGGCTGGCCTTGAACTTGTGATCCTCCTGCCTCAGCCTCCAGAGTTGTTGAGATTCAGGAGTGTGCCATTGTGCCCTGTGCATTTTTTTCCCCATAAGACAGATACATCTATAGATAAATGCTGCTCAGAAGTAGGAAAAAAAGTAGCTTTTGAGTTTTGTGTGTTTTGAAGCCAAGCCTGTGCAAATAGGGTTGGAAGTGATTCCACTAAAATGCTCTCCCTTATAGAAAAGTGAGCTGCAATATATCAGAGGCTCAGTGGTCACTGTCCTGTTGATAAATTTTCTCTTTCTGCCATCATAACTCATTTTTATCCTTTTGGGTGATTTTTTAAATCTTCCAAAAATTCATTTAAGCCATTTTGTTTAGTGTAAAGATAGGGTTATACTGTGCTCAAGGTCTGGGTTCCAGGGGTCCAGCTGCCTTCCTCTGATATCTCTGTAGCAAGGGACAATGTATCACTCTCCGACCCCTTTCTTGAAGAGCTCCTGTCCTCTGACATCACTAACACAACTGTCCAGCTTTCCCACTTCGGCTGCTCCATGTTTTCACTCTCGCTGGTTCTTTTCTGACTCCCTAAATCCGGGTACCTCACCAAGATCTAAACTTCCTTAGGCACCTCTTTGTACCAGGAGTCAACTCCTTCACCCTCACTCCCTAATCTCTCTCGTCCAGACCTCAGTCCTGAATTCCAGTTCTCTTACCTTCTTTAATATAACGTATATGGGCCTCTTCAAACTGAGCATGCCTCTCACTCCATTCTCATTTTCCTCCCTAATAATGTCTGACATTCAAAATTCTTCTTCTGTGGCCCCAACAGTCCTAAAAACCTGATCGC
>CM053403.1:132568881-132608206 GCA_028644305.1 Xerus rutilus
AAAAAAATGAAAATATCTTTAGCTTCTTTAATGAGAGGAATTATTTGCCTCAGGCTGAAATAATTTTTCACACTACATAGCACAATTCACTTCCCAAATGATTCATTGAGTGAGCAACAAGAGTAGTCCCATCTGTCTTTAACTCATTATCCTGTTTTATTTACTTCACAGCATTGACTATTAAAATTAATGCCTTTATGTATCTATTTTTTACTTTCTGCCTGAATGCCCAGCCCTCTACCCCAACCCCTGTACTAGCTCAGGGAGGTCAGTCCCTTAAGAAGGGGACCTTTTGTTGTGATTCAGGATCTAGAGCAGGGACTGTCAGAGTAGGTCCTGAATGGATACTTCCCCATTGAATGAACTCCATTTCTATCAACAGGATTGGCTCTTATTACCATTACCTGATTTGTAATTCAGTGGTAGTTTTCAGATATGAAAAGATGGATACGACCATTTAGAAGACACTGTGTCTGCTACATTGGTTAGTATTGTTTTTACACCTCTAGACCTATGCTATTCAAACATGGTAGCCAGTGGCCACATGTGCACTTGCACACTTGAACTATAGTTGGTCCAAACTGAGATGTGCTGTAATGTCAAATACACACCAGACCTTAAAAATTTAGCTCAAAAAGAGAATATAAAATGACCTCATTACTAATTTGTATATTACTTACATGTCAAATTATAATGTTTTGAGTATACTAGATTAAGTAAAGTACATTATTAAATTAATTTCACTGGTTTCTTTTTCCTTTTAAATGTGGCTACTAAATCATATGTAGCCTGATTTGTGGTCCAAATTTCTGCTAGACAGTGGTCCCAGAAACCTGGTTCAAAAAGTTCCCTTACTTCCGAGAGTTACTGTCAGAGTTACTTTCTCTAGATGTTTACTAGGTGCCCTACCTAACAGGAATCATACTATGGAGCTTAGAATCAAGGACTTGGCCTCTAGGGGACCAGTATTGTGGGGTATGATGATAGATTTGCCCATGACAGTAACAAGAAGTTATTCTCCACTTTCTTACTAATTTTCTTATATTTATTTGCTGACTTCTCAGCAAGTAACATCAGAAGTGATTCTAAGATGTCTTTCTCAAACTGTCTCACTCTTGTAACTTTACATACAGTTGGTCTGTTTTGGGCCCCTTTGTGTTGTTCAGCATGATGGCTGGGAGCACTCTCCTTCAGGTAGGTGGAGGAGACTCCATTTCCATAGGGACCCTTACTCAGGTCACACTGCCAGGCCCTGGTTACACACTGCCAGCTGCAGTGAACATGGGTGGCAATCAATGGTGGGAAGAAGCTTTCCTTTTATCCAAGTCCACTTGGAAAAGTTAATGTAATCTTTTCAACCAGGGCATTAGCATCAGTATCTCTCTTTTGGCCTAGAAACCACTATCTCAGGGAAAACTTGCCCAGTTAAAGAGAGATAACTCAAGTAAAAGGTAAAAACTTCACACAAGTATTAACTTATCGGGGCTGGGATTGTGGCTCAGTGGTAGAGCGCTTACCTCGCATGCGTGAGGCACTGGGTTCGATCCTCAGCACCACATAAAAATAAATCAATAAAGATATTGTGTCCACCTACAACTAAAAAATATTTAAAAAAAAAAGTATTAACTTATGCTTGATAAAACTTATAAAAACAAGGTGCTTGGAAAAATAACTTTTAGTACACCGAGTATAGAACTTTTAAAGAACTGCCTCCTGATTACTTCGTATGGCTAAATATAGTTAGCAGCCCACATGCTTTGTAGCACATTTTCCCCTGGAATTCAGCTAATATAAATAAAACAAGCAAAGGGAGCCTGGTCCCCCTCCATGACCATTACATCATTCTTCCATATTAGGGAAATTTCCTCAAATCTGAAATTTTGCTCTAAACAAAGTTAAATTCTCAATGAATAACTCTAGACAGGGAGCTACTTTCCCCAAAGGGCTGCTGTACGTGGGTAGAACTGTGTGCAACAATGGTATTTTCAACAACAGCAACACCATGGAGAGCATTGAGAAGGTGCCTTTCATTACCCAAAGAAGGTATATATAAGAAAGCACATTTGATGTTCTCTAAATTTTTTTTCTCTGTATATATTTTGGGCAGGGGGGTTACTGGACATGGAACTCAGGGGTACTCGTCCACTGAGCTACATCTCCAGCCGTATTTTGTGTTTTATTTAGAGACAGGGTCTCACTGAGTTGGTTAGTGCCTTGCCGTTGCTGACGCTGGCTTTGAACTTGCGGTTCTCCTGTCTCAGCCTCCCAAAGTGCTGGGATTACAGGCTTGTGCCACCGCATCTGGCTTCTCTCTCTCTCTCTCTCTCTCTATATATATATATATATTTTTTTTTTTTTAAATTTTTTTAGTTGTTGATGGACCTTTATTCATTCATTTATTTATATGTGGTGCTAAGGATCGAACCCAGTGCCTCACACATGCAAGGCAAGTGCTCTACCACTGAGCCACAATCCCAGCCCCCTGGCTTCTGTATATTTTTTGATATATGCATGTATTACAGTGAATGGAGAGAGGAGAAAGCAGAAATACTTAAGATTCTTGATTTTTCATCAATAAATACTGGTTCTTCCCAAGGGTTTTTGTATCTGCTTCATCTTGAGAGGATGATGCAGAGATTAAGAAGTCATGACAGATCTCTCAGGCCTCCCCTAAAGTCTAATGCTAGATAACTTTGGGTTCTCTTTTGTTGTTGTTATTGTTCTGAGTTGTTACCATGTTAACATGTTAACTGAGCTAGGCTTCTTGCTGTGAAAGGTGATTTACAAAGTTAATATGTATGTATAAAATAAAAACCAATCAAACTCTTAAACATGCCTTTTTCATGGAACAGGGTAATTCATCTGTTTGTTGATTTTACCTGGTATTTCACTTTTCTTTCATCTTAATGTAAGGACTATTTTCATGAGAAATGAGCAAGAAAAAGTTGGAAAAAACAAGAAAAAGTTGAAAAAAACAAGAAAACTATTTTCATGAGAAATGAGCAAGAAAAAGTTGAAAAAAACAGTTCTAACTCTATAGAGTACAATGGCATTGACAAAGCTAATGCCACATTCTAAAACAAACAATCTGTAAACAAACAACTCTAAGATGCAATGGGGAGCATCTGGATAATACAAACAACCAGGCTTCTTAGGTCAGATGCTACTTTTGACATATATATATGTGTGTGTGTGTGTGTGTATATATATATATATACGTGTGTGTGTGTGTGTATATGATTTTATATATATAAGATTTTTCTTATATACATGTAATTTATTGTCCAAATGTTGACCTTTTCATCTGGGACAAATGATGCACTAGATAAGATTTGAGGACAACAGGCAGACCAACTATATTGGGAAAAGTGGGACATGTAGTTATCTCATTAGCATATAATGGCAAGTTTGTGCAATGTTGATAAACTGACAAAATTGAGTTCATGCTAGAGTGTACAAGAAATCAGACAGGATAAGAAATAATCACGAATTTTGAAATTAGCGATTTCAAACAGTCGATTATAACTTAAAGCACTTAAGCTGGACTTAACATATTAATTCCACATTTTGCTGAACATAGTACATTCCTTTTAGACATCATCCCAAATACATTGTAAAGTTTAGTTTAAATCATTTCCACAATGTTTTCATTCTTCTTCATAGACCCTTTCTGCACACATCAGGGAAACGGGAGTAACATGAAAGGGAGGGGAGGAGAGTAACATTAATAAAAATATGAATAAATTAATAAATGTAAATAAATAAAAAGATTAATATAAAGGTAAACATGAGCATCGATTATATACCATGGACCAAGTTGTACTCAGCAAAGACAATGCCAGCAGCTGGGCGCTTCCCTCCTGCTCTGGAGAGCTGTCCCCTGGTACATTGTCAGTGCAGAAACAGAAACATCTATGAAAAATGAGCTTTAGTGGAAAACATTCAGCTGGCACTCTCTTTTCCTCCCTGTCGTCTTTTTAAATAGCACTCTCATGTAAGTTCTTTACTATATATAGTAGAGAGCAGGGAGCCGTGATTTGACCCGCACAGAGGCAGTCAGATTGGGCTACTTCCTACCACCTCAAGCCCCAAAGGCAGCTGTACCTGATGTGGCCAGGATCGGGAAGGAACTCAGGCTCTTCAAGACTCGAATGCTGCTATGCTGCTGTCTGTTCTTAGTTCAGCAGCCTCCTCCTATAAAATTGGCACAAGGTCTATTTCTGACCTAATTCACTTGGGTGGGGGGAGGTGCCGGTGGAACCTCAGGGAAAACGTGGGAAGCATTTTGTTAGCTTAGTCAATAATGCGTATTTCCACTCAAGACTGACACAAGAGCTACAATTCTAACACCAGTCTAAGGATCCTGGACAATGCTACCATCCCCAATTTTCCCTACCAGCCTGCAGTCTTCACAAGGGCAGATCCACATCTGTTTTCACCAATATATGATCCAAACTTTAGCACATAGTCCAACAATGGATGAGTGAATCAATGAGTAAAAAGAGGCAGTAGCAACTAAATTTCTTGAACGTTTATGTGATTTGGAACAATCTTTATCTTAGTTTTCTCATCTCTGTAAAAGGATAATAGAACCTATGTAAGGGGCAGATCTGAAGATTAGAGAGAACAGTGGTTGGCATGGAGGGGGTTCTGTCAGGGTTTTTAGAATCCTCTCTTCCTCCCTGATCAATGCACCTCACCTCCCATTTTTCACAAGTCAGAACCCAGGACTTGGCCCTGCTTAGGCACCATCTCATCTAAACTACCTCACCCACCCCATCTAACCCACATCCCTCTCCTGCACATCCCCACTGTGTGTTCTCCACATAGCCTAGAGTCTTTCAAACCCCCACCTCTAATCTTATGACCCTCTGACTTCCTGCCCACAAGAGCTTCCGTTTGCTTCTGGGATAAATTCCAAATTCCTTAACCTGGCTGGCCAGGCCTTGTCTGGCTGGAGCCTCTTCTCAGTCTCCCAGCTATTCTCAGAGGTCAGCCCTCCCTTTCAATATGCCATTCCACCTGACTCAACACTACCTCTGCCTCCCACTCCTTCAGGTAGATGCCAGTTAAACATCACTTCCTGAGGAGAGGCCCCTTCCAAACTGTGGGAGGTTATCAGTTCCCTTCCCTTTAGAGTCCCTGCACATTTCTTCACAGCATCTGCCACATGGGTTTCCCTACACATCTATCTGCTCTCTGATAATTACATGAGCCCAGGCCCTTGAGGGCTTTTTCTAGCTTTAAAAAAATGAGAACTAAGAGGCAGTATAATAATGGAGAGAGAAGTGAACATGAGCTGATCTAGAGAACAGCTGGGACCTGGTGGGGACTTCTTCCAGTGTGGTTCTCTCTGGACTTCACTTTGGTCATCTGTAAAAATAACCTATAGTAGACTTTTAAGGCCAAATTTTCTATTGGGGAAAAAAATCTATGTACACACATGGAAAGAGCTGGCAATGCTGCCAGCTGAAAGAACGACCACATGAGGTGCTCTCAGATGTCACCTGTCATTACTTAGCTGGCTGTGATCTTTCTTCCTTTACAGAGCAAGGGGGTCTCTTCTGTTTCTCCCCAATGCCTGAAGTTATGAAAACCGATTTTATGAATCCTAAATAGTAAGTGACATTTTTTTTTTGCAAAGTTTAATGGTGAACAAACAACTACAAGTACCAAAAACAACTGAAGCAGAAGAAAAGGTAATTCTAGGGCAAAGTCCCACTAGCCACCGATATCGGTCAATCAAACATCAATACTCTAAATACGGTAGATGTAGGTTTCCTGATATCCACACCTAGAAAACATGAGAGGGAATTAGGAGAAATTGTAGCCGTCCATCTAAAAGCCCACTTCATCCATTTAAAAGCCCACAAAGCAAAATAAATCTAATTATCATGGCTCAAGGTAAAGTTTTGTGCCACTTGAAAAATAACCCAAAATTTAAGCTTGAAGAACAACCACTAACTTTGGGAAAGGTCCCCCACCTCCAACACCTTATATTCTGTCTTCCTGCCCATCCCTTTCAATGAATTAAACACTGAGCTTTTACTACATGCTGGGCACTAGGCTTGCTGCTGGAAATCTAGCAGTGGCCAGTGGCCCTGTAGGTCTAATATATCTCTGGCAATTCTGGTCAGAGATACAGGGGAGGTGTGTACTGTCTTTAGTCCTCCATTTCACCAGCCTTTCTGGGCAGCTTCTCCTCCTTTTTCCAGGTCTCTTAGCTACGAGGCCACTCCCCTGTCGGTGATACTAGACTCTGGTGAGGCTGGCCTAAGCTTCAGAGGGCCTTAATTATTAGACCCTCTGCCCTAGACAAGTTGTTTTCAGGAAGACTTTACACACTTTCAAGAGATCTGATGTGTGGTGGACTGGTCAACATTAGGTTGCTTTGCTAGCCAGGGCTACTAGTTAAGAGTTTTCATTAATGTTAAATATTTTTTAACCAAATGGGGTGAAAGTTGTAATTAATTTTTTTTCTTCTAATGTTAATGGTTTTTGACAAATTACTTATTAAAGTACTCAGGTGTAAGTCTTTCAACAAGAATAACTTTGGGATGAACAATAACAATAAAATCCATGGAGACTGGACAGCTGGCCTATTAGCTTACCAAATAGTTTTATCCTTCCTCTTTGTTTCATTTCACATATTTAGGTCACTCTTAATTAGTTAGGATATGGAGGGAAAGAGAAAGATTCTGGAGACACAGAAAATAAAAGTAGGCCAGACCATGGGTCCATAGTCTCTACTGTAGACAATAAATGGTGGTGTAGTTAGTAGCTCGGAGATACACAGGAAGGGAAGAGAGGATGCAGCTGAGCAGAGACAAGGACAGAGATGGTAGGAAACAGTGTAACTGCCTTAGGCCTGGCAGACAGCTGGCTGCCCAGCTGGTCTCCTCTGCCTCTCCGTGAGTCTTGGGCCAGAACCGTTCATTCAGCAAAGTAGTCTTGCCTGCCGGGGTATGCCAGGTACTGAGATAGGATCTGGGGATACATGCTAAGCAGGAGTAAAAATACTTATCTATATAACACTTGCCTACTTCTAAACTAGATCTAAACTAGATCTAGGAGAGCATATTTATTTATTTTTCCATATTTTTATTAGTGTATTATAGCTGTACATAATGGTGGGTTTTGTTATCACATATTCATACATGCACAAAATATAACAATATAATTTGGCCAATACCATTCCCCAGTATTTCCCCTTCCCTCTCCCCTCCTTACCCTTGCTCCCTTTCCTTTATACTACTAGTCTCCCTTCAATTTTCATGAGATTCCCCCCTCCCACTTTCTTTTCTTTTTTCTTCTCTACCTTCCACATATGAGAGAAAACATACATCCCTTGAATTTTTGAGTTTGGTTTGTTTCACTTAACATAATGTTCTTAAGTTCCATTCATTTTCTTGAAAATAACAATTTCATTTTTCTTTATGGCTGAATTAAACTCCATTGTGTATTTTCTTTATCCACATTTTCTTTATCCATTCATCCCCACTGATGAATATCCAGACTGGTTCCATGGTTTGGCTATTGTGAATTGTGCTGCTGTAAACATAGTTATGCATGTATCACTACAGTATGATGACTTTAATTCTTTAAGCTAAATACCCAGGAGTGGTATAGCTGGGTCATATGGTGGTCCTACTCCTCGTCTCTTGAGGAACCTCCATACTGATTTCCATAGGAGTTGCACTATTTTATAATTCCACTAACATTGTAAGTGTGTTACTTTTTCTCCACACCCTCTCTAGCATTTGGTATTGTCTGTATTCTTTTTGGCTGCTATTCAGACTGGTGGGACATGAAATCTCATTGTGGTTTTGATTTGCATTTCCCTAATTGCTAGTGATACCAAACATTTTGTCATATGTTTGATGACCATTTGTATTTCTTTCAAGAAATGTTTGTTTAGTTTATTTGCCCATTTATCAATTGGTTATTTGGGGGGTTTTTTGGGCATTAATTTTTGAGTGCTATGTATATTCTGGATATTAATCCTCTGTCAGAAGAGTAGCTAGCAAAGACTTTCTCCCATTCTGTGGGTTCCCTCTTCACAATACTAATTGTTTCCTTGCTGTGCAGAAGCTTTTTAATTTGATACATCCCACTTATTAACTCTTGGCAATATTTCCTGAGCTTTAGGGGTCCTATTGAGGAATTTGTTGTCTACGCCTGTTTTTTGGAATGTTGACCCTATGTTTCTTCTAGGAGTTGCACAGTTTCTGGTCCAAATCCTAGGCTGATCCATTTTGAGTTGATAGGAGAGCATACTTAAAATGACAGAAATCATATCATTAGAAATGATATGTGTCATAAGGAAATCGACTTTCCCAACAGTTGACTAGATTTTTCCAGGCTTTTCAAATAAGTTTGGAATCTGAAGAATTGTCATATTTTAGAAGACTTTTATAAGGGATTTTATGTAGGCTCAGACATACCATATTAAAAACAAACCATTTTATAGCCAGGGAAATATTTTCTTCGTATCTTTTAAAGTTTGGGTGAGGAGTGGCAGCTGCAGGGAGAACACTCATTCCTTCCAGGAACCGGCTGAGAAGGAAGGTCTCTCCGTACAGACCTGCAGGCTCCTCACGCTCACCCCACGTTCAGGGCTGGCAGATCATTAAAATTTCAGGAACCAGGCAAACTGAGTTTCCTGACTCTATGGTCAGACAAAACTTTGCCTGCTTGTAGTCAGATCCTTCATTTTTTCATATTCTTGAAGTCTGAGGGAGGATTAAGGGAGTTTATTGGTTTTTAAAATTAAACAAATATGTGAACAACTTGTTAGAAGTTTATTCATGGCGTTTTATGACACTGAGTTTTAGAGCAAATTATCTAGTAAGTGTACATAATGAAACAGAACAGATCGTTTTTTCATGAGGGTTGCAGGGAGTGACAAAGGTGAGAAGAGGGAACAGGGAGGAGGCTGGGGGCTCACTTTGCAGTCAGCCACCTGTGGTCTGAATGTCCTCACTGCCAGATAAGTTCTCCCAGCTTTGCTGCCATCTTCTATAAGAACAGGGATAATACCTACCAATGAGATCTCTTATAAAGTTTAAATGAAGTTATAAACGTAAAAATATAATGTTGGACTTGACTATCAAGAAATTTTAATCTTCTTTTGCTTTCCTTCAATTTTGATAAAGTATGAATATTGAATTTACTTAGTACTGAAATCCTCCAGATCTCAGAGTCTACAGAGAATTCAATTAGGAATTTGAAAAGCAGACCTGAAGTTCTCTGCCATCTATTAGTGAATACATTGTTACTACAGAGAACTATCACATTGTTACTATAGAAAATTGCCAAAATATACACAGTCTGCCTCCTTTCTCCTTTTTCTTTCACAACCAAGTCAGCCAGAACATTATAGAGATCACCTTTAAAACATAACCTGCTTCTTCTGCTGGAGTTTAGACAATGGAGAAAATCTGATCTGGCTGCTTTAACAACAAAACATCCTCAGCACTTGGCTGAGTCTAAAAGAAAGCGAGGCTTGCACAATGGGCCCGCAGAGGTCTGGGGCCCATTACAACTCGGTCTCTGAGGGGCAGCTTATCTCCTCCTCTGATACTATCAGTTGCCAAGGTTTTCCTTAAAGACAAAAGTCAACTGTTGCACCCAGTTGGAATGTGGATATGTTCAAGAATGTTGCAATAAAGGGACACTGGGGGTAAGGACTGAATCAGTGTATTCTGCCTTAAGGAAAAAAATTCTCACACCCTGCAGGAAGAGTTGCACAATAACCCCCTCCCATCCTTATTGACTGAAACTCATGCTCTTGTGTTGCATTTTAGGGAAAGTTCACTTATGTCTGTAGTGAACTTAGAAGTTAATCATACTACAAAAAAGTGTAGGGAATGAATGTCTTGAAATTATTGCATTCTTTCTGAAATAAGAGCTCCAAGTAGCTTTTTGACACTAAGTTGCAAAATGAAGTATATTCATAATGCTGAGTCTCCTCATTACTGTGCAAGACAGTATGATTCAGATAATTATTTGGTATAAAATACTTTTGCTTATCTAAGCCTTTCCTTTCAGCCATTTAAGGAATAGAATGAAAGTACATTCCAGATTTAAGGTTTGAATTCTACCAGCACGTAGACTCAGGCTTCAAATGGGCCTGGTTCTAACTCTGACAATTATCCCCTGACTTTTTGCTTTTGATCTTTTCTCCTTTCGTGTACTGAGTATACTTACATTGTCTTCAAATTATTTTATCATTAGTGGATGAGAAGCCTTTTTTTGTTACTAGGGATTGAACTTAGGGGTGCTTAACCACTGAGCAACATTCCCAGCCCTTTTTATTTTTTATTTTGAGTCAGGGTCTCACTAAGTTGATTAGGGCCTAAGTTGCCAAGACTGGCTTTAAACTTGGGATTCTCCTGCCTCAGCCTCCCAAGCTACTGGGATTATAGATATGTAACATTGCACTGCATCTGGTGAGAAGCCTTTTTCAAGGGGAGGGGAGAAATTTCAAGAAGCTCTGTGTCTAAATTGCATAGTATACCAGATGGGTTGAAAGGTGTGAATGATGTCACTTGCTCAGTAGCGCTGGGTTTCTAGTCATTGACACAAAGATCAGTGTGTTCAATCTCTAAATTACGCACATTTACAGCTTTCAATATTAGTCCTAGAACCTATCAAGTATAGATCCTAGACAGAGCAAGTGGCCGGCTCACACCAGCATTAAGTGAGCAGGAGGGTCTGTGGCTTTCTTCCTTCAGGTTTATTTACTTTAACATTTCCCTGGGGTGAGAGGGTAAGGAGGTGGGGAGAACCTACTCAGTCCCTCTGTCCCCACTGAGCAGCCACACTGCAGTCACTGGGCTACTCTAGCCTCAGTTTTCTTGCAAAAGAAATAAATAGTAGATTAGGCTAAATTCTAGCTCTAAATTCCTGAATAACTGACATAAGGAAGTGAAAAATTATCCTGAATAACACTGAGAAACAGATCAGGGTACCAGAGTTAGTTCTATTGCTAACTAGCTTTTAATACTCCCAGAACATAGTTTGTTCCTGATTTGTTTTTCAAGAGGAATAGTTGAAGTGGAAAATTCAAGTATAAAAAAGCAAAAACTATAGGATAATGATGTAAGAGTGAAAATTCTTCCCTATAACCACCAATCCCCAGTCCCACTCCCCAGGGAAAACCATTGCTGATATGTTGGGGCAAATTTTCCAGAAACTTTACTATGCAGGTATGAATACATGTAACACCTATGTTTATATGTTTGGGTTTTGTTTGTTCACAAAAATTAGACCAAACATATAGACAATTTCCCTCAATGATCTTTCACCTGTCAACAACATATCATGGATATTCTTCCATGTCAGCACATGAAGATCTAATTCCTATTTTTTAATGGCCTCAAAGTAGTCCATAATATAGACATAGCAGTCTTTATTCATAATAAATATGTTCTCTTCAACTGCTTGTTAGTACAAATCATGTAACAATGAAGAACCTTCTTGAATACCTGTTTGAGTATATTGTTGGAAAATTTTTTTAGAAATGAAATTGTGGGTTCAGAGGGTACATGAATTTTAAATTTTAAATTTCAATGGGTAGAACCAAACTGCCCTCAAAAAGATTGTATGTCCTTATTTTTATCTGAAAAAGGAGGAAAGAATAGGTGATCCTGTTATGGTATTGTTTCTGACTACTTCAATTCAATTAAGAAAGTTTAAACAGCTGCTTGCTGTGGTGCACACCTGTAATCCCATCTGCTCAGGTGGCTGAGACAGGAGGATAACGAGTTCAAGCCTAGCTTGGGCAACTTAGTGAGATCCTGTCTCAAAATAATATAAAAAGGGCTGGGGATGTAGCTCAGTGGTAGAGCACCCCTGGATTCAATCCCCAGTACCTGGGTAGAGCAGGGTGGGGTGGGAATGGGGGTAGAAGGAAAAAGGGAGGAAGGGAAGGAGAGAGAAAGAGAATTCAAACCAGGTGCGGTGGTGCACACCTATAGTCCCAGGTATTCTGAAGGCTGAGGCAGGAGGATAGCTTGAACCCAGCTGTTAGAGGCCAGCCTGGGCAAAGAGCAAGGCTTCATCTCACTGCTTGTCAGAATTCTCATTAATTTGTTAATTCTTAGGCCTGAACTTGCAATTAGAGAACATTATCTTGCTCTGGGTAGACTGACTTACATGAGTTTGAATGACAGCTACCTTAGCATATCTTTTGCTCAGTTGCATCTCATCACCATGACATGCATGACATGCAGGCTCTTTAACAGGTCATCTGTTAAAGAGAGGCAAGCTGTCAAATTCCATCTGGATTGCTCCCTAGAGTTACCTGTTGTGCACTAGTTACTAGTTACTAGTTACTAGTTACCTAGTCTCCCTTAATAATGTTTACAATTAATATACAGCAGTTGCAAAATAATTTCATGCTTTTCTCATAATGAGAATTCTTTGTTGCTCAGATGGTGCTGGCATTGACACTGATGCTTTGAATGTCATTTAAAGTCTTAAGTTTATGAAAATCACAAGGTGCCCATGGCTACTTAAATCACCCATATCAAATGGACATATTGGGCTCTCAGTTATCCAAGCTATAAAAACAAACATGAGAAAGTGAATGACACAGACTTGAGTCTTTACCTTGACTGTACGTAGTGGATTTGCAGAACACTTCCAATATATTGTCTGCCCTAGATTGTCTAAGAATGAAAATAATAAATCATGTGATGGGTGTAGATTTGAACAAATATGCAAGCTGATACTTACATACACGTGATAGGATGGTGGATTTTATTGGTGAGAAGGAAGGTGAGTTATGGAAATTATTGTTTAGAGAGGAGATAGCCAAATTTGTCAAGATGCATTGTAAAACTGGAGAGTTCTTATCAGTCAGTTGTTTTACATCTGGTTCAAGGTGAGGATTTTCGTTGTGTTTTGTTTTTGTGGTGCTGAGGATCAAACCCATGGCTTCCAGCATGCTGGGCAAGTGCTCCACCACATAGCTATGCCCCCAGCTTCATGGTGTGTTTTAAGAGCTGAAGTCGAGCATTAGTAGCTGAATTTGTTAGAGAAAATAAGTTGGTCATGAAGTAGTCAAAAGGCATTCATTGAGTAAAAGAAGAAAGAGTTGCAAAGAGGTATCCCATGACAACCGTGTGCTGTCTATAGGCAGAAGTCTTCCTCATTTGGACCACATTGATTTAAAATCTCTGATATATCTGAGAGATTGTCATTAATCACTAAAAAGGGAGCTTGTCAAATAAATCAATGATATAAAGATTACAAAATGATCACTTAAGACAAACTATTTTTAAGAGCTTTGGAAGAATACATTACATTAATACTTAAAACCATGACTTCCCTTTGTGTCGGTACTTTCTTAGTCATACTAAGTTCTTTGTATGAATCTTTTACAAAAAGCTTTATGACTTTGGCATCTTTTAAACTCCTAACAACCTGTCTCACAGGTAATCTAAATTAGATGATGTTATTGAAAAAGAGGAAGAAGGTGTTATTGTTAGTAAGAAATGATAAGCAGGTTCTAAAATTCCTTGTTAGAGCATCTAGAAATATCTCTAAAATGACAGTAATAAAATATTTTTTATCAATTATGACTGTAACCCTTCTCAGCAAAAACCATTTTCATGGTTTCCTGTTGCTTTGGGTGTAGCCAGTGAAGCCTTCCCTGCTTCTTCCATTTGGGGTCCTCTACAGCCACATGAGTGGCACTCCACCACCCCACAGACACACCATGTGTCTTCTACCTTCGGGTCTTGGGACCACTAACTGAGCTGCTTTCTCTATCCTGATTCAACCTTCTCCCAAACTTCTCTGTGGCCAGGTCTCAGTTCTCGATGCCCCTCTGAGGACTCTGTTCCTATTTCAACCACAGAACTAATCAATCCTTTCTCCTTCTGGGTTCTGCCCTCCCTTAGGAGGTCCTGGTCAATGTTTTATTCATTCAGGTGAATGCTGAGCATAGAACACACCACATAACTGTTTCCTGAGTCAATGAATGACTCTGGATTTGTTTTCTAGCTTTTGAAAACATTGGATAGACTTTCAAGTATGTCATGCCCAATAGCTTAATATTTTGAATTCACTCTTATTTATTGGGAAGTTGGCAGGGAAGATATGCTGTAGGATGTCCTAGTCCAATTTCCTGTTGCACGTTTTTTTTTTTCCATCTCATCTATCTAATAAATCTTAGACAAAATTAGAATTGTATAGGTTAAAGAATGCTAAAGAAAGTTCAAGGTCTTGCTCACTGAGGGCTTATAGGTTTTTGAGAGACTGGGACTTAGAAAAAAACTCAGTGTGAGCTCTGAGCTGCCCTGACAACTTAGAAACTGAGAAATTCTTTAACTTCTCAAGACTATTTTTTTCCCTTTTAAATACATATGCATATTTAACAAAAGATAAACAATGATTTCACAGGATTGTATGAGAACTAAGAATGCAGGTGCATGCCTGAAATCCAGTGTCTTTGTAGGGTAAGGCAGGAGGAACCCAAGTTTGAGGCTAGCCTGGCCAACTTAGCAAGATCCTGACTCGAAATTAGAGTCGACTGGGGATGTAACTCAGTAGTAGAGTATCCCTAAGTTCAATCTCCAGTATGGAAAAAAAAAGTATACAGCAAACCTTTAAAATTAGTGGCATAATTAAATGTTTATTAAATGAATGGGTACATTGATTCATTTAGTCTTGGATAGAGGAAGATCAGTCAAGTGCAGCCTTTATTTTTGGGCATATTCAATCATGATTTTCAATTATCTAAAGTTTATTTAATGAACGAGGCTCCAAGCTGGGTGCGGAGGCACATGCCTGTAATTCCAGAGACTCAGGAGTCTGAGGCAGGAAGATCGCAAGTTTGAGGCCAGTCTCAGCAACTTAGCGAGGCCCTAAGCAACTTGGTGAGACCCTGTCTCAAACTAAAAAATAAAAAGGCTGGATATGCAGCTGGGGGAGGGGCGGGTGGGTAAAGCACCCCTGGTTTCAATCCGTAGTAGCAAAAGGAAAAAGAAAAAGAAGGAATGAGGCCCCTAACAAAGCAGAACACAAACCCTCTGTCAAAGCTGTTTGGTTTGCACAGCCAGGTACTCTAGTTTCCCCCCAGGGAATAATTCACAGTAGACTGCACACTGTAAAAGCATCATTTTTCATAAGCAAGGGAAGCGCAGCCCCATTCTCTTTCTCTAGTCTGTTGAAACACAAGCATTACCCACTTCCATCCCGCCCACAAGACTTCTGGGTGGATGTGATGTGGAGCTGTAATTACTCCAGGCAACATGAGCAGTGCCCATGCTTTGGCAAGGTGTGGTGAATTTGGCAGGGAAGTTCAATTTCCGTAACATTGTTTCCAGCCCAGGAAATGTCTTAGGTGGCTTGGTATGGGTAAGCCGCTGCCAGTTTTTCGGGCATGGGCTTGCTACCCTTGCATGACATCATTTGACTGAATTCTTTACTCTGCTTGCCCCACAGAAGCCTCTGTATTCAATTAGTCTCCATTTTTTCCCTCAAATAACCTCATGTGATCCCCACCATGTCTATGTCTGCAAAAGGACTAATATGGAAGGCCTCAAGTTCATGTGATGAACTTCCTTGCCTATTAAAATAGCAAAAGCATTTATTGATGTGTACATCAAAACCACCATCTAATGAGAGACTTTTTTATTGTAGCATCATTACCTGGCATAATGGGCAATCACTATGACTCTCACAATTCATAAATACCACATTAAATGTGTTTATCCTGAGGTTTAAGAATGGAGAGTGATGCAAATCAAAGGTAAATTTTAAATGTTCTTTTTAAACTATAAAAACTTCTCTAATTTGAGCTAAACAGAGAAGATAAACTCCCCATCAGGTACAGCCTGTTATTTTTGTGAGCTAAATTTTTCCCTGTTACCTAGCCCACAGGTTGCACCAATTTATCAATCACCCCACATCTCCCAAATGACAGTATATTATCTCCTAAAATATCAATTAGCATAAAAAATGTCAAAAGGTTTGCAGGGCATGTTTCACAGCCCTCAAATGGTAAAGCGTTGCATTTAGGATTTCTTTCTGGCAAAACCACAGTAATCATCCTTAAAAGCTAGTTAAGCTGGGCGACACAACATACTCCCCTAACTTCCGTACACTATGTTACATATATAGCTACACACTTGTTGAACTACTTCTGTTATCATCCAATGGACACTAGAGATTTTTGAGGCACATTTATTTCTAATATAGTTTTGCTAATTATGCACAGACTTATAATTTGAATGGGAATGTGGTGCTTATTCAAGTCTGAGATTCATATTTTTTACTTCTTTAAGACTAGGAAATCATATCTCATAAAGTCATCAACTTAAGTGTTTTTTTAATTCTTTAAAAAATTTTGTTTTAGTTGTAGATGGACACAATACCTTTATTTATGTATTTATTTATATGTGGTGCTGAGGATCAAACCCAGTGCTTCACACATGCTAGGCAAGCACTCTACCACTGGGCTACAACCCCAAGCCTTCTTAAGTGTTTTAACCAAATACTTCATGAGAGCATGAGAAGGTGAAGAGGACAGGGTAAAACTGAATGGAAACACCTTCTAATTTCCTCCTTTCATGGCAAGGATATGAAAGCTAAGAAGGACCTAGTACTTCTCTCATCTGGTCTCTTTGTTTTGAGAGAAGTGAACAGAGACCCAATAGACAGAACCTACCAGACCATCAAAAGAGAGATTTGGGACCTCAGCTGGCTCAGAAAATAAAAGAAGGCAGCAGAGAGAGCAATGGGCTGCAAGCTACTGGCACATTTCTAGACCTTCCTGCATCCTTAACTCAAGATAACACCAAGATTCATATCTCCAGGGACCCCAGGAAAACACCAGGTGTATGTTAATGCTGCCAGAGGATGAGCCAGTCATTCATTTGGATCCCATGTCTTCCATAATGTTTCTGCCTTTAATCAGACTGCTGGGAGCTGGGATGCTATCAGTATTTGCCCAGTTTGTAATTTTAGTTGAATGCCTGTCACCAGTAAGAGTAAAAAAATTTTTTTTTAGACTTTAATGACTATTATAGAACGGATATTTTAAAAATCAGAAACCATACCTAAAGCACAGTGAGTGAAAACACAAACAGATTACCTTAAAGCCAGAGAAAAAAATCCAAAAATCAAAGAGAGAAATCACCCTCAAGATTCACAGCAGAGTCAACGGCTCCGGCAGAATGTTTCAAGATATTCAGTTTTTGTTACATTCTTTGCTAACTCTTCAAATGACTGAATATTTACAAGGTAGCCCTATTACCCTACAAATGCTAAATAATGACTTTGTTTATATAAAACACAGTAAAGCAACATTTGTTGTGTTATGCAGGATATGAAACCATTTACTATCAGTGCAATTTTGAAATACATCCTAACTATAGATTTAAGAGGAACACTGCAGTAAAATGAAACAAGAGAGCTACAATAACCTTGAGCAAACATTTAAGAGTCCAAAGTGACTAACCTTCTTTTCCATTTGCAGATTTGCATTTGGCTTTATAAGAAGACAAAATCAAAATAACAGGGCTAAGAACTAAATACATAGGAAAATGAGCTCCGAGCAGAGTTTCAGAAGCCACATAGAACTTACCTGGGAGTGATAGTCACTCAAGAGACACAAGGACAGATACAAAGTGGCCAGATAGTGCCTGGAACACAGTGCCCATCACTCAACAGCTGAGGTGTCTACTCGATACCACTGTGGCATTTTCTCTTCAGCTGCTGGGCCAGGGCAGGTGGCCAAGTTGTGGAAAGTGCCACTGTGTGCTTCCCTCCATAACCCAGTAAGATTCTTCCTTTGGAATTGCTTTCCCAAGATAAGTACTCTTCAGGATTTTAAACATTTTGCCTTTACTCTTAATGTTTTTTCCTGAACTTGTAATCAGTATTCTTGATTTGATTTTGCCAGATTTGCCATCTGTGCTTAAGCTTTTGGAAAATTCTGCAGTTGCCCTTGGTGCACATTTTCGAGTAACAGCATCACCCTGCATCTCAGAGGGTGCTGGGTGCACTGGAAAGAAAAACACAGTTGGACTCAGGAGGTCCTAGGCTTATAATAACTGAACCTTGGGAAAGTCACTTCTTTGAGAAAATGGACCACTGCTCCCATGGATGAGACCAAGAGAGCCCTGGGGGCCAAGACAGAGTCAGAGGATGGTCCCCACAGGTCTCTGGCTGTGGGTTTGGCTGGTGGCCCAGGCAGGGTGATTCACGCCCCTCCCACCCCTGCCCTTGCACTTCAGATTTTTAAAAATCTGTCTAGTGGAGGTAAAGACATCGGCTCTACTCAGCTCTCCTATTTGGGAAGCACCAAATGTCCTTGCATTTTTACAAGGAAAAATAAAAGGATAAGCAGTCTCCTTGTATTTTTACAAGGAGAACTTGGCCATCACTAGCATTGGATTTTATACATCACAACTTCAGTATACTTGTGTTGAGTGCAAATTTAGTCTTTTAAACATCTTTTAGTATAAAATAACGCTAATAATTTTTTCAAGTGAGTCTTTAAGAATCTGTCATGCATTTGTACCCTAAGGCAAAGAAACTGACCCAAGTAAAGGTCTGGCAGCATCCTACATCTGGTGATTTCTCTGAGCATCTACCATGCACTATTGAAGAGCTCTGGAATAGCAGAAGATGAACTGGTTGTAAACAGTGTAATTTTCTAAGTTAGCTAACCAGCAACGTCTGCTCACTGTGTATGAAGAAGGGCCAAGGAATGTATGGGTTTGGACAACCGCTGTCTTATCCCCGCTTTTCCTCCCTTCCAAGAGATTTGCAGTTCTTATGTACCGTTCTCTCTTGCAAATAAAAGCTTCCTCTTGGTAAAGTAAGATCCAACTCCTTATCTATTGTCCCTGAGTCACTCGCCTGGATAGATTTGTAGCTGTTGATGTGGACAGTATGTACTCAAGCATTCTATGTTACATAACAACATGGTATGATGTGAGAGAAGTATGGAGTCCATGTGGATTCATTTTTGTCTCTTAATAAAAACCAAAAATAGAACTTTTGAAAAATCCACATGTCACCTTCTATACAAATGCATTCATTTTTAGTTATAAAAGACAAGTAGAAAATGAGAGTTTACCAAGAAAAACCACAAATTTTTCCAACTCTACTTTTGAATCAATTCATTTGTGGTTTTACTGGGATATGCTTTACTTTAATATTCTGTCACCAGGCAGATTTTGCAAATGATTGCAGAGCTTAGTCAAATGACCAAGCTTGACTCTACTCAACCTTCACACAGAGAGTTCAGTTTTCTCTTAATGGCCCCTCCTTTTTTGGGGGGGGGCAGAGTCATCTTCTCCTAAGGCTTTAATTATCTCCTATGGTGATAGTTCTCAAATTGCCATCCCCACTCAGATCTCGCCTGAGGTATCTACCTGTCTCCTGGACACCTCCACTTGGGATGTACAAAACTAAACTTGCTTTTCCCTGGAGCTGCTCTCTCTCTTGTCCTTATCCTCTACCAACTGCCTGGCAGAGCTTGGGGAGTCACCCTTGACATATGCCTCTCTCATACTCTCACATACCCCAACACCAAGGACCATCACTCTGTCTTTTAGCTGTTCCTGGAACCCATCTATTCCCATCAGTTCCCTTGCCTCTATGTTAGTGGAGATCACCCAGTAGCTATTTCCTGAATTATTCTAACCGCCTCAATTGGTTTTCCTGTTTCCCAGCTGACTACTTACACTATGCCGCAACAATGTGCTAACCAACAAGGAATGGTTAAATACAGCAGAAGCCATCTTTGCTGGCCTCCACAAAGGCATGGCCTGGTACAAATGTGGTTTGATTTAGGTAGCCACTGCAGAATATAAAAGAACATGTAATGAAGAATTCTCTCATAGTATAAAGCTCCAGCTATATAAAAATGGGGTAAGCCAATGAAATAACTAGCAATAGAATACATTGGGATACAAGTCCTGTTTTAGGGACTGTAAGTATCAAAGCATTTCAGAGAAGGGAGAGTCCAATTAGGACAATGAGGACAGAATTTTTAAATGAAATATCTGGACAAGTGTGTATGAGGTTTGCTATAGCAGTCACTCAACAGACACTAACACATTTATAAGTGCTGGGCTCTGCTCTATGTAAGTGACAGATAAAGAAAAAAAAAAACACAAGATAGTCCTTTACCTCAAGAGTCAATTAGATTATAGTATTCTGAGCTCCAATGTATTGTGGAAGTTAAGAGTGAGAATTTGACCTTGGACAGACCTGTGTGTACATTTCTCCAGCTAAATACAGGCTCTCTTACCCCCAGGGAACTGGTGCACATCTTTCTTCTCAAATTTCTCTCCAACACACTCACCCTCTCTCAGTTGATGAGCACCTTCCCCATTCCACTGAGGAGGCACAGCAAGCCGAAGGGCACTCTCGTGAGCTCCACCTGCTCCTTCAACCCACTCCTGCACTTCTGCACCTTTTGCTAAAGACAGCCTGATGCTTGTGCACCAGATCCATGTTTATGGTTTATTTCCTACCCCTGGTATGTAAGATCTACAAGGACGTGGATCTTTGCATATTTGTCTGTTTAGCTCATTGCAATCTCACAGTCTAACACAGTGCCTGGGGCAAATATTACTCAACAATATTTGTTGAATTAATGAGGCCCTAGCCCTTCCATTTCTGATCTGTGACTCTGGGAAAATAACCTATGAATATCATTTTCATCATTTTTAAATGGGGGTGCTGATTGTAGTTACCGCATGGGACTGTGGTAAGGTTAAATGACATAAAGAATTAGATATTTTAGCACATTTTCTGGTATGAAGTAAGTGCTCAACAAATAGTATCTGTTCTATGATTAGAATATTATAATGTATACATCAGCATCCAAGTTTACCTTCATTCAGTCCAACCCCAAATGTTACTACTTTGAGAATTCAGCAGACTGGCAACAAAAAGTGAAGATGCTTGTATATTTGCTTTCTTTCTACCATTAAAGATTCCATTTAAATCTAACTACAACTTTAAGAGCACTGAATATACAACCAAGTAGTGTTAGTGTCTAGGTCTACATTCTACAGTAAAAAATATTGTTGGTAAGGAAATAACCTCAATCAACAGGCAGCTCACATGGCTAAGCTATCCAAACTAGGTCCCAGAAAAGACTGACAATTAGACCTCAATTCTTTCCCTATTTCCTGTGTCCCGCCCCCCACCTTCTTTTTCCTCTCTCATGCCACACTGGCCAGCTACTGCTGGGGTGTACCCTCCTCACAGCTCTGTAGTCCTAGGGTAGGATCTCTATTAGCATAAGGGGAGTAGAAAGGGAAATGTATCCAGTGCACCTTTATTTTCCCCCAGGGCTTAAATGGAAAAAGAGAAGGTGGGGTCCCTTTGCCACTGTTGGGATTAAAAACCTTAAAATTTCAATTTGGAGCTGAGTGCATTTTCCCACAACAACCCTGTTATATATAGTGGCTTGGTTCTATGGTACTATTAATAAAGTAGAATACTTGGGCTATGATCTCTGGGCTGGCCTGGGAACTAACCACTACAAGCGACACTGTTTTAATGAACATTTGTGTTCCAAGTTCCCAGCAATGAGTTTTACAAATCCACATTCAGAATACAACACACCTGAAAGTCGAGGGCTGCCACCTGCTCAGGATGGTTAAGTTTCACAGGCGCAGCGCTGATGTGGATCGTAATGTCAAGTCAGGGCTTTAAGTTTGGTGGTCCAGCAGTACTCATTTCTGTTTGGATGGGACACTGCATGCCAGTTCTCTAGTACCAGGAAAAGCTGCTGCAGCCCACCTCGGAGAATTTTGTGAGAATTAAAGTGCCCCATTAGTAGTTGCTTTTTAACAAAGGTTAGCTCTCTTCCCTCTCACTGGTGAAACTCCAATGTCTCTTCTTTTTACTTGGCTTTGTGCATCTTGGAATCTATTTTTAACACTTCTATATTTTTTAAAAAATGCAAAGTTTTTGCCAACAGAAACCAGAAAATGGTTACTGCTCATTTCTTCTGGCTGACACACCTTGTCTGCAAATGGCAGTTTCTCCCTCAGGAGAAATCTTTTCCATCTCATAAGCCCTTATGCCTTCCAACCAGCAGCGGCCCATGCCAGGCTGTGAGAATCACCAGCTTCACTCACCATTGGGACAGTGCTTTGTCAGTTGGGCCAACGTGCACTCAATGGGGGACTCTGAACTGACATTAGCAAACCATCTGCATTTTCTGTTTGTTTCTTTGTAATCATTATCCAAAATATACAAGCAAGAGCGGCTCACCTAACTGGAATGGCTGATGCTACCAATTATGGTTAACCCTAAAGTGCATCACCAATGAGCTCAGACTGACTGTCAGAAAGAAATCTGTGCCTGGAATAGTACTCACAGTTGAGCAGAACACTACATGCTATTGGGCTCACAGTGGTGCCTCTCCCTCCCTGACACCTCAGGCCTCACCTCCACTTTATCCCCACGCCTTTGCCTTCTCTATAACAATGGGCTGTTGCTTTCTATTCCTTAAATCTTGGTTGAAAGCTTTCTCATCTACCTTCTCTAATTCTTTATCCTCTGACTCAGTCTGATACAGAGCTTGAACACTGCAATCTCAAAGGGGTCTCAAGAGCCAAAAGCCAAGAATAGAGAAATGAGTGCCTCAATTTATCTTGGTAGGACCCTGGAGAGAATCCCTGCCTCCCCTACATCTTTCTTTTTCTTTAATATCTGGCAGAATCCATTTCTTACAGTGTGGCACAAAAGAATATTATTGGAATGGTCTAATCTATCTATCCATCCATCCATCCACCCATCCATTTATAGTACCTGGAGTACTTTGAAAGAGGCATTTAGTGCTCTATTAGCATCATCATCATCATTATTTATTTATTTATGGCGCTGGGGATTGAACCCAAGGCCTTGTGCATGTGAGGCAAGCATTCTACCAACTAAGCTATATCCCCAGCCCCAACATCATTAATTTTTAAAAATGGATATTTAGTGGCTACCTCTCCCATCTACTTGAAGGAGAGGGTTACTTTGAAAAATATTAAATGATAGATAATTTACTGAAGTACAGTGAACTTTTGATTATTCTGTATTTATCTGGGTCTTCTGAAATAAATGCTGAAAAAATACAATATATTTTGATATAAAATTGTTTATGTAGAAATATACATAAAAGAGATGACATATTCTTATAATTCCCTCTGTGAAATAAATCTGGAAAGAGGGCAAAAATCAATAATTCTTTGGATAACTGGTAATTATTTGAATAAATTAATAATTTACTCTTTAAATAATGACCTTAACACCTTAAAAAGTGTGGGCTCCTTGGTCATTTCCAAGAAAAGTCTTCTGTTTCGGTGATAATTAGTTGCTTCAACAGTAGTACAGCCAAAGACTTAACTGTAATCTGGGGAAAATAGTACACTGGAAAAAAAAGAAGTAACCATCTTCAAAAGTAGTACAAGAATACAACTCATGAGGAAAGTTTTAAAAACACTAGTTTTATGCTTAATAAGACAATATGGTAAAGTTTCAAAGATCAACCACAATGCAGAGTGGTTGTGTCATTCAATTCTTAATTCTGTTATCTTAAAGAGTTTTAAAAAAATCAACTAGAAACTATCTAGAGCTCATAAAGCTATACTGAAGCAATACCCAGGTGGCTGTATGTAGGACATTTATCTATTGTTGTCTAAGTCAATGTCCTCACCTGGGACAGACAGGGAATGTTGTTATTACATCACTGAAAGCAGGTGAGCTATTGTACTATGCCAGCTATCAGAATTTTATGATTCATGGATTTCAACCATCAAAGAAAATAGAGCTACATTATTTCCAGCCACCTACCCATGCTCCTCATTCAGTGCATCCGGGTTTCACATAGCCATAGATGACAGCTATGTGGGCATGCTTTGTTACTCTTACACATGCTCAGTGGATGTGGTATGGGCACTGGGCAAATCACTCCCACCCATTTCCAAAGACAAAAAAAAAAAAATTTTTTTTAGAAGAATCAGTTTTTAAAAAATGAGATGTAGAAATTAGTAGAAAAATCTGTTGACTATTTAGCTCTTGTCTACTTTTACAAGTTTATTGTTCAAAGGTGTACTACTACCATTTAACTTACAAGCCTTACAATCACTCCAAGACATAGGCCTACATATATCTCATACCATCTCCTTTATCAATCACTATAAACAACCTAGGGGAAAAAATAAAATGCCCTCAAAACTCTTATCACTAAACTAAGCCTGCCAAGTCTTGAGGGAAAAAATATCTTCTTTCAGGGGAGATGGAAAGAGATAAGAAAGATGCGCTGCAGAAGCAACCCCAAATCCCTGACAATGAGCAGGCCAACTTGCCCTTAGGTAATGGCAGTTATTGAGACAGGACAGATGCCTTAATAACACAAATCAAAAAAATGTCCTTGCAGCCAGTTTCTAAAGCTGGTGAGACCATCCCTTAGCCTGGCCAGTGGGTGGCGAGGTGGGGGCAGTGGTGAGCTTTTCAAATGCAGCTTCCTCAGAGATGTGTTCTCAGTACACATGACACTTGGTCTCTCCTCTGTCTTTCTCATGCTAGTTCTCGGACTGCATACCAAAATGGAAATGAGCCAATGGAGACTCCCGGGTCTGTGCATTACATCTGAAGACCAGTGAATGGAGTTTGGCTTGTCCAGGCCTGTGACCATTGCAAGACCCAGCTCAGCAGACAGGAAAGATGAGTGCATTCAAAGAGACCCAACTGAGACTCACCATCCTTCCTAGTGCGCCCCCTTCAGTCCTCAGCGTAACAGTTAAGTCCCAAGCTCAACCCAGGCTCCAGTGAGACCAGGCTCCTTTCTGGAGTGGGACCACTCACTATTCTGGACAAAGCCTCCCCTGGTGCTAAAGAAGGCAACGGGCAGGAAGCCCCCAGACTCCAGGCTACTGCTCCGGGCCCAGCGGAGCTCTGTGATCATTCCAGAATGATGTGAACACACATCATTCCAGAGAGGACGAGTCTGGCTGTTCCCACAATCTGGCTATAGTGGGCTGGGCCGCAGTTGGGGTGTAGGCTAAACAAAGCAGCAGTGGCCGGGGGCTGCGACAGGGGCGCTGCCGGTCTGCCGGTCGCACATCAGCAAGCCAGTAGGGCACACCAACTGCGTGTGCCTTACAGCATCCGGCGCAAGACCCCCAAGTTATAAGCAAACTTTCTGGGAATGTTGCCAATGTGGGGTGAACATCCCAGAAAGGGAGAAGAGGCTAGGCTCCAGGAGGGGCGAGGGCACAGTACCCCGGCTAGGCTCCTATGGACCCCTCCTCCCTGACCAGCTGCCAGAGAATGAGGTCATCTCCCGCTCCTAGCCTCCACCTCTCCAAATCTCTGGCAGCCCCGCTTTCTCTGCTCTCTATGAGTGGGGCCACACTTGGGCGAGGGATGGAGTCAGAGAAGTTAGAAGAGACGGAGGGATCATCCGTGGCAGCAAAGCATCTTTTCCGGCCCGACGCTGTTAAAATGATGCAAAAATGCCCATCTGGAGCTCAGCTTTCAGAGGTCTGTTCTCAGATCAGACAAGTGTGAGCGAGGGGGCTCCGGGAAGAGCCATCGGCTGGGTGGAAACTTTTTACCGGCTGCTCCACACGCCCCCGCCCCCTTCCAAAGCTCTGCCACCCCCACTCACCAGCCACTCCACTCTCTCCAATTCCTTTAATTCAAACATTTCCACCAGCCAGGGATGACTCCCCGCACCTACCTCGGGTCTCAAGGCCGCGCCCCCACTGTTCCCTAATTCCGTGGGTGCGAGCGGGCAGGCTGCAGGCTTGGGGCTGCGGCGCCGGCAGGTACCGGCACTATATAGCGCCACGCCGCTCAGTGACTCAGTGAGTCTCCACCGCCGCTGCCGGCAGTCCTTCAAAATAAGAGTCCGCGCTGCTGGCCGGGCTAGGCCCCGGGAGACGGGGAAAGGAGGCGTGGCTGGGGCCTGGGAAGCCGGCCCCAGGTTAGGAGGGTTCCCGCCCCCTTCTCCTAACCTCGTCCTGCCCTTTGCATCTCTCTGGTCGCAAAACCCCTTTCACCGGATGGCCAAGTTGTAAATCGGGCTTTCCTGGAACTTTCAAGGACAACTGATAACGGGAAAGAATTTAACTTTTAACTTTTCTAAGCCAATAGAGATATTGGCTGCATGTTATGGACGATTCTCCCTTTTCTATTTCTGTTTTTCCTTTACAGACTAAAAAAAAGTGTCCAATAAATATGACCCCAGGGCATTCTAGGAGGAAGGAATGAAAACTGGTGGTGGGATGCAAGCGTCTTTAAGGGGATGCAACTGTGGGGCTGGGGCTGGGGCTGGGGTGGATGGTGGAGAGGCCAACCCCTGTGCGGGGTTTATGGCGCAAAATGATCCTGCAGCATTTAAATTCAGGAGCACAAATCATGCCATAGCATGTTTCTTTTCTAAGGAAGAAAAAGGATAATTTCTTAATTTCCATTAATTAGTTTACTCTTTTCCGTGTATCAGTGTATAAACACAGGAGCCCTTAGGGTAAAAAGTGTATGGCACTCTCATTTAGAAACATCTTATCAACTCAGCCTCTACCCTGCCACAGGAGGTCCATTTCTGCTATAAACTGCTGGAAGTCTGAGTCCCTTGCTTTAAACCTCTATGTGGAGACTTCTGAAGTAGTGTTTTAAAGGAGGAAATGGACTCGATTCCAGAATTAATTTCTTATGTAAAAATTGTGACAGATTGTGGGCTTAGACCTAAATCCAGATCACCAACTTATTTCACCAACTCGGCCAAGGACACCGGCTCTGTATATAACCCTCTAGTAGCTGGGTTAGCACACTGTATCAGTTACTTCTGCCCTGTTCCTCCTGCGGGAGTGTGTGTTCCTTGCTCACTAGGACCAAATCTTTTACTCGCAATAAGCTGTCAATGAAATGAATAAATGAAAATACCTAAATGTACTGAACCTACTGTTGTGCCAGGACATTTTTGTAAAGTGGTCACCAAGTAAATGACAATAAATGCCAATTATTTGAATTGGGAGTGTATCACTAGCTTAAATGGTTTAGTAATTTTATCCCTACCTCCATTACTGCTACTGACATTAGGGTTTCTAGAGTCATAGTTCCAAACCAGATTCTTTTTCTTCTCTCTCTCTCTTTCCCTACAGACAGAAATATCTTCATTAATTTTGAGATGAAAAATTATTAGCTATTCAAGCAATAAGCCAAATGTGAATGTCTCCTTATAATTTTATTCCCAGAGATAAACATTTTAACTGCCTAGAGTATACTTTTCCAGACTTTTGTATGTATATCTAAACATATATTTAAAACATAAATTAGATCATTGTTTACATACGATTCTGTAACCTATTTTTAAAAGCCTAACAATATACTACAGCCATCTTTTTATGCATAATAGAAGGAATTATCATCTTCAATTTCTGAGAGGCTGAAAGGCCAACATCTCTATTGACCTGAGGTAAAATATTTCAAAAAGTGAAGACAAAAAAACCCCACAGCATTCCATTATTTAACTTTGCCTTTCTTTGAATTTGTACTTTGCTCATTCCCATGTCAAATGGGCATTAGGGGCAGCAGCAATGACCTGCGATCACGGGGTTTTCTCACAGGCTGCAGTGTGACACTTAGAGAGTTACAAAACAAGAGCAAGGACTTACGGTCTGTGCCATTGACACGGAACTCAAAAGCTTTCTTATTCCACTGTTGTGGGATTCATCTAATGAATTTTTGTATTATAGACTTAAATTTTGTGATTTTATGATATAAGAACAGAAAAAATAAACAGATAAGCATCAGTAACAACACCTCCAATGTATAGTGGCCACGAGAGGGGGTGTAAGGTGGATTAGGCTAAGAGCATCAATTACATGAGAAAACATACCTCCTTCCTTTACCCTCCACTGGCTGCTGCAGGATGATCCATGAGATCTGCTGTCTTTGCCTGCCTGCTTCTTACTATAGGTGCAGGCAAAGAGGCAGTCACGTAGACCAGTCTTCACTTTTCAGTACTAACCCAAGAGGATTTAAGGCACTCATGCATAGCACTGAAGTTTACGCATGCAGTGTGGGAGGTGTGGATACATCTGAGCCACCACCTTGGACAAGTCCCAGAACTGCTAAAACAGTATCAGAAGCACCAATGAGAACGTCTGCCAAGCTTTAAAAAGAATACACCATCCTCCTCGGCATAGTGTTGTCTGATCCACAACCTTCCCTCTCGATTTTTTTCTTCATTTTCCCTTAAGCTAAAACTTGGAGTTCTATGGTTTTAAGGTAAGATGAAAAGGGCAGAGAACAAATATACAATAAACATTTATTTCCCGATAGCTGCCGTCATGGGATTCCCTCTGGCCTCTCTGGAGGTTTTTGGCAGAGGGTAGCTTAGGACTTCATCTCAAGCTGCACTTTCAGCCCTCTTTGGCTCATGGATCTATGGCTTCAAATATGCAAATTTAATTTGGGATAAAGCAGTTTGCTCAATTCCTCCAATTGGGGAGGAACATGGAATGGCTAAAGGTAATACTTGAAACTGTTCCATCGTTCTCTTTTCATATTCTCATGGATGGCAACAGTGAAACACAGGTGGTTAAAAATGAAATGAACAACAAAAGAAAACTAAAAAACAAATGGTAGTTGCTGAAAACAGATGATCTCGGTAATGAAGCCAAATTGAAGGTAAATCTGTACGTGTACACACGTAACACTGTTGCATGTATTATACTCCATCTATTTCAACAATTCTCAGTATAGGTAATAATATTTTATAAAGTTGATACTGCCAGAAAATCAGATAAATGTCTTCAGACCATCATCCATTAGAAAAACTATTACCAAGTCTCCATTGCCTAACCATGTTTTCTAATTTAAATATGAAGCCCAAATCTATCTATCATCTATCTAATATGAAGACATGTTAACATTCTTTTGCTGATACATGTAAATCAAAAGAATGTTAATATATCTTTAGTCATTTTTCTAAAAAGAATATTTTAATGAAAAATTACCAAATCTTGAGATTTTCTCAAAAGATTTTCTATAAGAAGCTTCTTTATGTATTTACACAGCATGATCAATGGTACGTAAAACAATGTTCTGAAATCAAGTCAGCATCAGGATCACTTCTGGTGCCTCGACATTATTTTTGAAAACTTATTGATTTAGCTCTTGCTGTATTTTTGAAGGGTATAAAAATCTTGACTGTATGCTCATTGCTTCTTTTGTAGATACTACTTTTTCTCTCTTTTTTTTTTTTTTTTTTTGGTACTGGAGATTGAACTCAGGGGCACTGGACCACTGAGCCACATCCCCAGCCCTATTTTGTGTTTTATGCAGAGACAGGGTCTCACTGAGTTGCTTAGCACCTCGCTATTGCTGAGGCTGGCTTTGAACTCACCATTCTCCTGTCTCAGCCTCCCAAAGTGCTGGGATTACAGGCTTGCGCCATTGCACCCGGCCAGATACTACTTTTTCAAGAGCTTCCAACCACAATCAGCAAACAAGAACAAGACTAAGAAAGCAGTAGTTAATTAAAGAGTTTAACTGATATTGTTTCCAACTAATGTTATCTTTAGGAAAAGGTTTCTGAAGTAGAATGCTTAAGATCAACTTTTATCCCATTCATTTAAAAAAGTAAACTTCTGAAAAATCTTGGACCACCATGAATTTGGACCCTGTAATTAAGTCTAACATTTATGTGAATCATTTATTTCCATATTAACAGCAACTAATTATTTAATAAGAGTAAGAAACTTTTAAAAGTCAAAATGTGAGTCTTCTAAAGAGACTAAGCCCCGTGCATTATTTGATCATGAATCCAGACGATTCTGGGAGGAGGCAAAGGGCAAACCTCCAAGGACAATTCATACTTTCAACATAAAAACAAATTAATACGTTCCATTGGCCAAGAAAACTTTCTGGCTCTTTGGTTTGTACATAACTTTTTATTAAAAATAAGGAGAAAGGATAAGAGGGAAAAAAACGGAGTTCTTTGTAGAGATGTGACCAGAACCCAGTGGACATAAAATACCACGTCAGAGGCAACCTGACAAGCAGGTCTGCAGCTGTGGAAGCTGGTGAGCAAAAGAACAGACTGAGTTTGTCTGAGCAAAGTAAACTTTGAACCTCCCAAATGACCACAGGGAACTCACAGAATCAGAGCTGGGAGGGGCCTGAAGAGACTGCCTGGTGGAGGGATGTCCTGGAAAGGGTTTGGGCTTTGGAGCTGAGCAGAGTGGGGTCAATAACAGGCTGTTTCCATGACCTTGAGTGCATGAGATTGGTTTCCTCATTTGTCAGGTGGAGACAAAGGCATTTACCTGGGCTGCTGCCAATGAAGCACCCGACATAGTGTTTGGTATATACCACGTTTGTGGGGTGGGGAGGGTTGGTTTTCTTCTGCTTTTAATCTCAGGGATTTTTTTAAAAGGAATATTTAATTAAGAGCACAATAAAATATAATAATCTGAACCTCCCTTGAGCTGCCACTATGCCAACCACTTCACACTCTTCTACTTCATCTGATTATATAAACCATGTGAAAGTATCACTGTTGATATTATTCTCCCTTCATGGAGGATAGTGCACATAGAGAGGTTAGGTAATTTACCGCAGGACATAGAGCAGGCAAGTGGAAGAACTGTGATGTACATCATTAACTTCAGAGCCCAACTCTAGGGAATATAAATTTGGTGTGAAAAGTACAAATGTATAGAAAATTCACAACCCACCCAAGGATACTGGGATCTCTGTTAGTAAATTGATGATTTATTATTGCAAAGTTTGATTGTGAACAATAATGTCTGCGTGACCTGACATGGGCAAGCAGACCTGACCACCTTGATCTACAGAAGGATCTGACTCATTGTTTAGAACACTTTTCCAAATCAAATGAGTTATGCTGGCTCTGATGGGATCATCCACAGATTCCATGTGGATTACTGAAAATCATAGTTAAAAGTAGGAATTTGTCTTTTTATGTGACTTTCATGAGTAAATGGCAAAATACTATAATCATATCCTACATGAGAAAAATCTTAAGCTGGGTCTTAAAAATGTAGTGATTGGTAAAATACAAATATGGCATAATCAGGCTAGGATTACACATTTGATATAAATTGCAGTGGCAATTTATGAAATTATGGGTAAGATGATACAAACTTCCTCAGCCAATTCTCTTAATATAATTATTTATGGTGACACCATGACAAGGAATCATAGGTTATACTGCACATAGGTCCCTTAGGGTACTTAGAAAACAACTAGATCAACCTCTATTCCATTGTTACCCACAGAGATATAAGGAAATAAAACTACCTAGTAATGGAGCTGCTCTGAGAAGCACAGTACCTTTACAGAGTGAAGAAATAAATGCAGAGGAAACCATGGACTCCAATAGGATATTTACAGGGAGCTGTGTTTACAGGAAGGACAGAATTGGTCTATTTTTCTTAACTTGGATAAACTTGTCATCTCTGAAACCTGTTAGGCCTGCTAGGATTTGAATGTGTCTCTCCAAACACATGTTTTGGAAACTGAATCCTCACTGCAGTAGTATTAGGAGGTAGGTTAAGGAGAGGTGATTAGGCCACGAGGGAGGGTAAATGGATAACTGCTGGTATTCCAGGGTCAGGTTAGTTATCATGGGAGTGGGCTCCTGATAAAAGGATAAATATCTCCCCCCCTCCCTTGTATTTGTGTATGTGCTCTCTTGCCCTTCTGCCTTCTGCTAAGAGTTGACCCAATGACAAGGCCCCACCAGATGCTGGCCCCTTGACCTTGGACTTCCCAGTCTCTAGAACCATGATTTCTTTATCACCCCATCTGTGGTATTCTGTTATAGCAACACAAAATGAACTAAAACATCTTCTCTCTACCAAATCCCTCATTAAACTTGAGTATCCATTCTCTTGAATTAAACTAATATTCTAGGTTAAGTCACCAGAATTTTGTTTTCTAAAGTGCTTTATCATTAGGAAAACACAGTGAATTGCTTGAGTGCTACAATTAAAGGTTTTGTAGCAAAATTATCCAACTACTAAGAAAATTGTGAGATTATTTTGCAGTATATATCTTTAACAAAATAAAATGTCCAAACCTACACTCCAATATAGTAGGGGAATGTGAAAGGAGAAAAAAATTGGGGAAATTTCCTTTAAAAATAGACACATAATGAATGCATTTTTACTTGTTTAATTTATTTCTTTGGTACTGAGGATCAAACCCAGGGCTGCTTAATCATTAAGTCTCACCCTAGTCCTTCTTATTTTTCATTTGGAGATGGAGTCTTACTAAGTTAGGGCCTTGCTAAGTTGGAGAGGCTGATCTTGAACTTCCAATCCTCCTGATTTAGGCTTCCGAGTTGCTGGGTTTACAGTTGTGCCACCACACCTGGCTGGATGCATTTTTAAACTGAAAAAATAAATCCTTGATGTTGACCCTCCTTCCACAGAGGAAATAACTGTTAATATAGCAATTAAAGGAATTAATTCATTTGATAGGTAGTTTATATGATTGGCAATTAAAACCATCAACTTAATAATACTGTTACTGCCTATTATGGGCCCATTAAGTGAATTACTAGGATACAATGAAGTAGTACATTTCAAAAAAAGAAAATCAAGAATTTACCTAAGACTTTTATAAATGTAAAGAATATTCACATTGTTTCAAAGAATTAAGATCATTATTCTTATATCAGTATATCATATTTGTCTATTTGTTTTTAATAACTTTAGAAAAGGTTAAATTATTTTCAGGAAATTTATGGGATTATAACATGAGATTCTTCAAATTAAATTTAGCTTCAATGTACTATGTTTAGTGAAACTAGATGTCTATATTTCCAAGTGGCTACTTATTTTATAATATATAATAAATTTTAATAATATACAGTTCATGAATAGAGTTCAAAGAGAAAAGTCTGTGCTGAGGGAAATTGGAGTTTAGGACTCCATTTTAAAAAGTGTAATTCTGAGCTGTGCATGGTGGTGCACACCTGTAATCCCAGCTACTCCAGAGGCCAGCCTGGGAAACTTTGCAAAACCTTGTCTCAAAATAAAAAGGGCTTGGGATGTAGAGGGGTGGAGTGTGCGTGGGTTCAATTCTCTCTCTCTCACACACACACACACACACACACACACACACACAAAAGTAATTCTGAATAGAGTTGACAGAGGAAGAAGATTTGGAAAGTAAAGTTTTCAATGCAAGAAAACAAAATGGCATCAACCATAAAGATAGACTAAATTCCATCCTGTTTCTTTAGAAACTGAACTCTATATAAATTGCCTCAAGTTTTTCAAAAGACCTCATTAGCGATCATTTTATTGACATATCATCTTTTTGTCCAGGGTTGTGGTTAGTTCATTAGCTTATAGGCAATGATAATATTATTCCAACTTCCTTTATGGGTGGTGCAAGTAGAAACTTGACATAACTGGTGTCATTGTTCCCTTGTTTGCTTTTCCTCCATATGACACTTAAAATTTTTTTATCCCAGCAATGAATAAACCAGTCTGAAAAAAATATCCATTCATGTTGACTCTGTTTTAGAGAACGCAGGCAGTCTTTTAGCATCACAGAGGAATTAATTTTGGATTCGGTTGCCTGCCTCGCAGTCATCAGACCATGACCAAAAAAGCCTTATGTGAGCCTCTTTGCTAGAGCATTCTAGTTGGGCCCCCACTGGCTTTTCCAGGCCAAGTTGTTTTACTTGAAAAAGGAATTGCTGATCCTTGAGCCCATTGCTCAAGGCGGAGGCATCGAGAAAAATAAAAGAAGAAGTTAGAGGGGATTAACAATGTTCTTTGTTATAATAGGGGTAAAAATAGATGAGGACAGTTGTGGTTTTATAAAGTGCCTTTGTCCATAATCTTAGTCAAGGCCAATTTATTCATTAGACATGGTAGGTTCAGTAGCAAGGGCCCATGACACTTTGGGCAGCCCATAAAATAATAATTTTAATCACTTTTAAACTCAGAAGCAAAAAATGAATATAAATGAATAAAGCAAGGATGACTATATCATAATGAATGTAGCCTGGATGATATTAGTCTTTATATTACTATGGTTATAACATATAATTCTACTTATTTTAAATGGGGAAAGAGAGCCACAAAGACAAAAGTGCCAAAGGCCCCTGAAAGCCATAATGAAGCCCCAATCTTAGGTCCTGACATTTGTCTGAACCTTTGACACTTGCCTTTCATTAGATATAAAGACAAGCTATACCATTCTTCTCTATTCATGGTTGTATTCTATGTGAACCTAAATCAGTAGGTGTCACACATTTTTAAAAGAAGAAAACATAGTCTTGTATTCTCAAGCTCTTTCTAATCTAAGCAAGGAGACAAAATCAGCTGTTAACAACAGGTGCTTTGCAGTTGTTCATTCAGTTGACATTTCTTTTATGAGTTAATTACTCATAACTCCCTTGTGAACAATCTGCACATCTGGGAAAATAAAACTGCCCACTGAAAGTGAATTAGTAGAGCGTAGGTGAAACACAAAAGTGAATTCATGTGGCTACCCTTGGAAGGCTTAACAAAAATCCTTGCTGCATTGAGAAGTTGGACTTAGTGTCTGAAGAACGAGTTAGTGCCAGGTTGAAGGCAGCAACCTGGGAATGTGTGATTCCAGTTCAGCATTTGGCTCCTGGCACTTCCCTGGGTCACCCACTCTCTCATACACAGCCTCTTCTCCCAGAGCTTTCTATTGATTCTGTAGCATTGGACCTCACCTGCAAAATGCTCTACTTTTCTATTTCAACTTTATGGTAAAAAGGGAGCATTCTGCTACCAAACCAAACCAGACCAGATCAGACCAAAACACTACCTGGTAAAATAATCCCTAAACTCGATTCATCAGGATCACCTACATATTCAGACTTTAAATGTATCAAAAGATTTCATCAAGTCCTTTTATATATGTGTGTGTTATATAACATACATTTGCACATACATATACATTATTATTCATATATACGCACACACGTACACATTCATGCATACACACAAAATATTTGGCTAAAGGGAATGAATGACCAAAAAAACTTAAATCTGATTGCTATAAAGTAAGATGAAAGGGGTAGAGAACACAGATGTAATTAACACAACTCACCAAACAATATTTGGTAGAGGATTTAGGACTTCCACTCCTAGCTTCACCTTTAGTATAATTTGGTTTATAAACATATAGCTTACATGTAGCTTTATAAACATATAGCTTTCTAAACATAAACATGCAGTTTAGCTTGACATGAAGCAATCTGATCTGTATTCTACTACTTTGGGGAGAGGAATGGGATATAGAATAAATTAAGAAAATTCCTTCAAATCACTCCTTTATGTGAAGAGTCAACTAAACACCCAGGCCAGTTGAAGACATGAGAGGGTGAGAGCAGAGGCTGAGAGCCTGGACCCCAGCCTCATCCTGTGAGCTTATTAAGGGGATGGCTATATGTCTGCTATTTGGAGCTAGGAAGTTGTAAAAAGCAGAGCATTTGACTTGTCAAATCTTTGTTCCTATAGATATGGCAGGACTCAAATACATAAACCTCACCCTCACAAATACAGAGGCATTCATTACTTAGCAACTCTTAACTGAGATCCTCATTTAATAAGAATAGTACCAGAAGATCCCTTCTCTGGAGATCTACCTATATCTGTGTATATAGTATCAGTATAATGCACACACATGTGTGTGTGTATATATATATATGTATATACACATACATATATATATGATGTCCCACAAATTTTTATATATACAGGTACTTTCTGAAGTTATCCTGTAATTACCATTCTCATATATTCAAACTGACAAATGGACCACTTGGATGCCTGGTTTCTGGAAGTCCAACATTTTATTTTTTCAATTAAAGAAGGAATTCTTCCTCAGACGGGTGGTCATTTTCAAGAGAATTGCCATATACTTGGGATATTTTAAATGAATTATCAAAAGCTTTCATGGACAATCTACTGAAGTAACACAGTTTTATGCTGAACAGCTCATGCTCTGAGTCTGAATCCCTGTTATCACTTGAAAGGTATGTGACCTGGGGCAAGTTATTTAATCTCTTTGTGTCTCAGTTCCATCTCTGGTAAAATGGGCACAACTGCATAGCACAGCTCAATGATGGCTGCTAGAATGGAATGAGATGTTTGAAAGCTCTTGGCACAGCACACCATGGCATCACTGCTGAGCATCTAGCAATTTCTATGCTATTACTGAGAAACACGTTTGCTACTACCAAGGAGTTGATATTCTAAATAACTAACTGGATGAAGCAAACCATTATAGTATCATCTTGTCTAAGTCAAGAATATGGCCTGTCTAAAGCTCCTTCAAATTCTTAGTTCTTCAGAACAAAGCTGATGGAGGTGCTGTTTAAGTTCATCACAGGAGGGGCGCAATAAGGGAGGGACAATAAGTAGAACCCAGAGGGGAAAACATCCATTAGGGACTTAGTCTGGCTCTGCCATTAACTCACTGTGAGAACTTGCACAATCCACTTCAAGCCCTAAGTCTCAGTTTTCAAATCTGCACTATAGGGGGCTGGATGAGGTTATATCTAGCATTCTATAATTACTAAACAGTTATTATAACTCATTATAGAAAATTCCTCCAAGATATATTTATTTCTTTGCTTCTCCTCTGCTTTTGACACAAGGGTATGCAAATAATTTGCACATTGTTTTAAGACTTGATTAATTTCCCCTTGTAAGTGGAATAATTCCAATGAGCTGGTTTACGTAAAATGCTTTCTAATCACGTGGAAGTCTTTAGAGCTACCCTCACTAGCAGAGGGATCATCGAAACTGATGCATTTTAAGATTAAATGAACTGTTCTCTTTGAGAACAGAGACTAGAATTTAGAGAATTCTGAGATCTCAAGCCAAGGTTTGTTACCTAGGGCCTTCAGCACTTGGAGAAGGAGTAAGGTCCTTGTGTAAGTGCTCCGTATCTTTTAAAATTGGGGCCTAGCTGGTGAGGGCATTTAATCCTGGACTCACTGTGCTGGTCTCTGGCTATTTCACAGTGTTCATAGGTATACTGGAGGGAACACAGAGAAGCAGTCCTGGAACTTCGGCAATTATATCTTTTTGTTGTCATCGTTACTGTCTTTCTCTCCAAAGAACTACAGCTAACTTTGTTACTTTCAAATAGGTGACATATCAAGTGAGTAAATTAAGCAATTCTACAAGTCACAGTCTGTTACAATATCATTAACTACACAAATAGAACTTAGTGACTTGTATTTGTTGTGTAGATAAATCCTGAATCTTTCTTACTCTGGAAATTGCCTTTTGCCAGTTGGCTTTTTCTTTGTCTTTTTAAAAATATATTTATTATGAAAACATTCAAAAAATAAAGACTACAAAAATTGTATTACTATGCATAACACAATAACATTATTATTTTCTCCATTTTTTCCAGTCTTCAAAATATTGTTATACCAATGGTGTGTAATTTACAAGGTAACTTTTTTTTGGTATTATTACATCATTTATCATAAATGTTTTTGTCTCCATAGTCTTAATCTTTCCTAGTTTTATATATTCCACTAGCTGAAACAGAAGAATCAACATTCTATATTTTTGGATCCGAGGTTATTTTCCTTCAAGATCTTTTATTTTTAAAACAGTTACACTGAATATTTTCAGGCTTATTTATTTATTATTTTCTTCTTTTGAATTACTTCCTTAGGGCAAATACTGTCAAGTATGGTTTTGGGAGAGCCAAATACCATTTAAAAATTTTTTTTTCAGTTGTATATGGATAGAATGCCTTTATTTTATTTGTTTATTTTTTTTGCAGTGCTAAGGATCAAACCCAGTGCCTCACAGGTATTAGGCAAGCACTCTGCCACTGAGCTACAGCCCTAGCCCCCAAATACTGTTTTTATAGTTTTTGACAACTATTACTGATTTTTTTTAAAAAATTTTATTTTTTGTTATACATGACACTAGAATGTATTTTGACATAGCATACACACATGGAGTATAACTTCCCATTTTTGTGGTTGTACATGATGTGAAGTTATACTGTGTATTCATATAAGAACATAGGAAAGTTATGTCCAATCCATTCTATTGTCTTCCCTATTCCCATATTATTGCTAATTTTTAAGAATAGGATCAGTTTATGATGCATTGCTAGGATGCAGTATAGCCATTAAAAGCTGCTGAGTTGTGGGTATAACATTGTGTCTCATTTTAATTTTCAGTCCTGCAGTACTGATGATAAACATTTCCTTGTAAGCTTAACATTTTCCAGAAGAGTGATAAAGGTGGCATGTTAAATACAGTTTATATTTAAATTGAAGGAAGTATTTTTTGGAACCAGAGTGCACTATACTGGAAACTGTCTACATGTAGTGGTCCATCTCTGTGGGCTATGCTATTCCCTTTTTGCCTTGCACTCAGTTCTCTACTTGCACTCTGCTATTTACCATTAGGCAATGTTCTAGTAGTTTCTGATTCAAATGTGGGTGGTCCAATTGTTTATCTGGCGTGGGAACAGAAGGATAAATCTGTTCACTTGCCGATCTTAAAGTTGCAATTAGAATTGAGGATTTAAAAATAATTCTGACCCAGGATGAATGCCCTTATTTATTATGAGCTGTGGACATAAATTGGTTTCTTGGTTAACAGAAAAATCATGTCTCAATGCTAATTTTGTAGTACAAAACAACAATAACAAAAACCTCATTTTCAAATTATGTTTAGGAGTATTCTGAAATTCTTCTTCCAAACCTCTGTCCCCCTCCACCCATACTACAGAAAAGTGCTAAAATAAAAATTAATGTTAATCCATATTATTAGTTACAAACATTATTTACCATTTTGGAGACTTTAAGAGATAATATTGAGAACATTAAAACAGGCACTGGAAGCTTCTTGGTATAATTTTCCTCCTTTGACATTTTCTTTAGTAACAATCAGCATATTTAAAATACACACTGTAGTTAATGCACATTCAACTAATTTGTCAAGAAGTGAAGTGTTTCATTTAGGATATGATTACAATTCAATAGTCAGAATATGTCTGTAAATGGGTTTCAAGATACTTTTGATGGTCTTAGAAACTTCCATTGTCTTCAGCTAAAAGTTTCATAAATCAGACATAAAAGGGATGTGCTGGTGCTTTTAATGTACAACTTGTGTTTTTCTATGTTTAAAAGAGAATGCTACTGAGTGAGTTCCTAAACACCTTTGCAAGAACATGTCTACAAAAAGCCGACAGAAAAGGTTAGATATGATCTGTAATTCTCATGCCTGTTTAAAAACCAGACACTACTTTCCCTGCAGATTTTGTGTAAGCAGTT
>CM053403.1:132613544-132733853 GCA_028644305.1 Xerus rutilus
TGTGTGTGTGTGTGTGTGTGTGTGTGTGTGTGGTGCTTTCTTGTACAGAGTGGATTTCTTAAAAGATTCACTATAATAACGCTGATCTCTCCTACCCTCCTTAAGCCACCAAATCTCCTCTCATCTCTTACCACCTACTTTATCTAGGAGATTTTTGTCATCGGACCTGTGATCACTCCATTTTTTTGTGCTCAACCTCTGACTTTGGAGGCAAAGTGTTTCTATTCCCTTGGAATACTATCCAAGCCCCAACTTGTATTCATGTTCCATGTCTTCTACTCTTATCCAGGGCCACGTCCAGCTATCAGACTTTTCCTGTTTTGAATTTTTTTCAGTCCTCAACTCTTTTCTTGTCAGCAGTCATCTTACAAGTTTCTTTTATTCAAAGTCATCTTCGAATGATGTTTCATAATTGTTAAGCTGCCATTTTTTTTTCTCTTTCATCACTGAATGTTTTAAAAGCATAGTCTACGGCCTCCCCATCTTCACCCACTTCTTTGACTCTCTTCTCAATCTCTTACAGTCTTGCTTGTTTTCCTTGCAAAGAACCAAAACTGACCTGAAAAGGTCTTCAGTAGTCATTGAAGCACCGAATCTTCTTTTTTTTTTTTTTTTAATTTTTTTTAGTTGTTGATGGACATTTATTTTATTTATTTATATGTGGTGCTGAGAATCGAACCCAGTGCCTCACCCACGTTAGGCAAGTGCTTTAGCACTGAGCTACAACCCCAGCCCCTCAACAGTTTCTTTCAAGCACTCTCCTTGCTTAATCTTTAATAATCTGAAGAATGAAGCCTGCCTTCCTCAGAGGCTGGCCTCCACTGTTTGCCACAACACTGTCCTCCCAGCTCACTTTCTACTTCCCAGAATGCTCCTTCTGAGTTTGCTCAATGACTACATTTTTTTCTGTGCAAGATCCTTAAATGTAGGTATTTCTCCAGTGCCTGCCTTCAGTCCTCCTCTCTTCTCATACTCAAGACTATTTCTCTTAGTCTCTTTCTCTCTAGATGGATAATAAAAATATGTCTTTAGTTTCAACCTGTCTTCTGAGTTCCGAAAACATCTTTCCAATCACATATTGGACATACCTATCTGGATGCCCACCAGTACCTTGAAGACAAGATCACCATGGAAATTACCGTCCCCTTGATTCTACTCTAAGTGCTTTGTCCAGTTCCTCTTTACTTGTCATTTGTGCTACTCTAATGACTTTTCTCTATTTATCTGACTCTAATGATCCTATACACAGCTAGTTTCCTCTAAAATGCAGATCTTATTTTAGAACTTCTGTTTCACACATGAGGACCGTCTAGGTTTCTTGATCCTTTACTGAAAACAATGGAAACTGCATGATAAATTACAAAAAAATAATTTACTTAGAACACTGAAATGCTGTCAAGAAGTATGGATTTAAGGGGGGAATTTAAATAAAGGTGGGAACACAGAGGGATAAGCAAAGTGCTTACAGCTGCTTTACCCTGAGGAATATTCCAGAAGCTAGGAAATGAGCTTTAGCTTTCATGTCATCAAGGAAACAAGAGACAGAAGACAAAACTCGAGGCAGGGCTAAGATGAGGAATTTAATCAGAGACCCCCATAAAGTTGAGCCCCTTCACCCTTCATATGTAAGGGTGAACCTGACATGAAAGCTGCTCCATAATTCTGTGGCCAAGGAATCACAAAGGAAGTTACTCTGGTATTCAGAAGAGTAGGGGAGAGAAAGAATCCTGAGAAGTTAAAATTACAAGTGAACCTCCTGCAGATTCACAAGCTGAACTCCCATTCTTAAGATGATTAAAAAAGAAAAACAAACAACAATGATAAAAACTCTCAGCCCTTACATTTGACTTAAGACAGTCTCAGACCAGTGATTTCTTTAAACTTCTGGCGGAACAAACAAATTCTGGAAGAAGGTCACTTCATTTTAGGACTATAGGAATTCTCATATTTTCTTTTCTTTTTTTTTTTTTTGGGTACTGGGGATTGAACTCAGGGGCACTTGACCACCGAGCCACATCCCCAGCCCTATTTTGTGTTTTATGTAGAGACAGGGTCTCACTGAGTTGCTTAGCGCCTCGCCCTTGCTGAGGCTGGCTTTGAACTCGCGATTCTCCTGTCTCAGCCTCCCTAAGTGCTGGGATTACAGGCTTGCGCCACCGCGCCCGGCTGAATTCTCATATTTTCTAAGGCACACTAGTGGCTTATAGTAAAATAGATAAAATTACCAAAGGACATGGAAATAAGGCACCATGAGCAAGAACCAGTAGAAGTAATAAATGAAACAAAAATGTCTAATATTGGACTTGGTAGGGCACATAAAAATAATACTATATTCAATGCATTAAGACAATTTTTTGTTCATTTCCTAGTTATTTGCACACCACTGCAAATGCTTAAAAATCCTTATCCCAGCATGGGAAGAATGGAGGAACTTTGGTCAAAGGAGAGGGAGGGAAGGAGATGGGACATGGGGGCAGGAAAGATAGTGGAATGAGATGGACATTAATGCCCTAGGTAATGTATGACTGCATATGTGGTGCAATTCTACATCATGTACATCCAGAGAAATGAAAAGTTGTGCTCCATTTATGTACAATCAAAATGCATTCTGCTGTCATGTATACCTAATTAGAATAAATAAATTTAAAAAATCCTTAGCCCATGTGCTTTGTGTTAAACTTATCTGAATATGCTTCTTCTTTTTTTTTAAATGCCTTTTCTGTTTTATTTTATTTTATTTATTTATTTTTTAAAGATTTTTTTAAACCTTTATTTTATTTATTTATGTGTTTTGTATGTGGTGCTGAGGATTGAACTCAGTGCCTCACGCATGCAAGGCAGGCGCTCTACCACTGAGCCACAACCTCAGCCCCAATATGCTTCCTCTTATGCATCTATCTGTTCAATTTTCAATACCTTGTTCAAAATCTATCTCTTTTGTGAAGTTTTCTCATATACCTCAGAAGATATTACCATTTTTCCCTTATATTCTCATGGGCTTATTGTGGTATAAAGTAGTTGTATTACATTACTATAGTAGTTGTATTACATTTTTATATATATATATATATAAATGTGTGTGTATATATATATAAATGTGTGTGTGTATATATATAAATGTGTGTGTGTATATATATAAATGTGTGTGTGTGTATATATATATATATATATATATTTTTTTTTTTTTTTTTTTTTTTTTTCCCCTCCCTTGGTCTTTGAGCTCTCAAAACCCTAGTGCTTCTTTTCAAGGGCTTGTTGAATCAGGTTCAATTGAATATCATTCACTTTGTTAAATATTTGCTCCTGGCTCTCAAATACTTGCAGCACAAAGCAAAATTCTGGTACCCACAGCTTTTCATGGGCCCCTAAGTATCTATAAAACCTCCAATCTTGTCAATCTCCTTACAGCCCCTTGCAAATTTCATGTTCATTTTTAGCTCCTACCTTTTCCTCATGGTGTTTTCCTCTCCTACAACCTCTTGCTTTTTCTTCTGTTTATGGAAAAACTGCCTTTCTTGTTTCTGAATCCATCAGGCACTGCACATGTATTTAAATTGTGAGCTGAGGCATGATGGTACATGCATCCTGACTACCTGTGCTGGGTACTCAGCATGCATCTGTGGAAAGAATTGAAACTGTATCTATGTGATATACACATATAAACACACACATGAATATATGCCACACACATATTATTAACCAAAATAGGTTGTAAGCTCCAGGAAAATAAGAACAAATATCTAATTTTTGAAAAGATCTTTTGCAAATCTAACTGCTGCTTGATAAAAAACTTTATCCATGTTAAATGACCCAATTCTTGCAGTTGGAAGAAGACATTTAAAATTTTTTTACTTGGGGCTGGGTTACAGTGCAGTGGTAGCATGCTCACCTAGCACGTGTGAGGCACTGGGTTCGATCCTCAGCACCACATAAAAATAAAATAAAGATATTAAAAAAAAATTAAAAAATTTTTTTTTACTTGATTAGGAACAAAAATAATATGAAAACAGCACTTGATTTTGTATGTTAAAAGTGATAGGAGCTTGAATCTTAAACTGTACACACAATTAACATTTACTGAATATCTACCATGTTGTGTTAGATACTTGGCCAGATTCAAGGGACACAGATATAATAAACAAGATAAAAATCCTTGCCTGAAAGGACCTCACATTCTAGTGAAGGTAGACACACAACCTATAGATAGGTATAGGTAGAATGATAGACCACAACCTATCATTCTAAGGTACTAAATGCTGTACCATATCAGGTGGTAAACAGATTAGGCCAAAGCAATTACCTCTCACAAGGAGGTGGGGTGGGGGGGGGAGCTTCCAGTTCAGGAAGAAGGTCTCCAAAGGCTGGAAGAAGAAGCAGGAGTTTAAGATGGCAGGGTGGGGGCAAAGGTGTTGCAGGTTGGGAAGCCTCTACATACAGAAGCATGAAGTTGGGCAAGAACTCTACATGCTTAGAACAGTGAGAATCCGTTTGAACATAACCCTAAATGAAATTCAGGCAAGTCGAAGCATTGGATTGGACTGAGAAAAGGAAAGTGCTTCAGGCCTAGAACAGGGGGGAAATTCCTTAAATACTTTAATTCTTCCTATTCTCATCTCGGTGTTTCCTTCCAACCAATACCAGTGGTCACTCAGTTCTCTCCCTCCATTAAAGCACAGCTTTCTTCCTGTCTCCTGGTCTTTTATAGAGAGGTTATTTACACCTTGTTAGAGATTCGGTTTCCGGGTTAGGAAATGCTTGCAGACCTAGCCAACACTAACCTGTAAATACATAGCAGGGTGAGTTGAGCTTCTCACCTCAGAATTTTGGCTAATGTTCTCATTTTGGAAACTCTTAAGATAAAATGAGCAATTCCTGGTCTTCTTATTTCACAGAGAAAATACACATCTTGCCATGCTTGTTATGAATACCTAACTCTTGGAATGCAAAGAACAATTCCTTTTAGGACATTGAAAAAGATTTGATGCTGTGGGCCATAAATATATTATTTACCTAATTATAACAATAGAAATAAAACTTTATGGGCTTACTTAATAATAGGTCAGGTTTGAGTATGTGCCTCAGAAAACAAATATTTGTGACTGTGTAACTACCAAAGTCTAGGACTGCTGTCCCTGACAGGCTCAAGTGGAGATATTTGGTTCTGTGTCTGCATCCACATTTGTTATCGCTGTAAATCAGAACCATCACACATTACCAGAGCCACAGAATCCTATAATGAGAAGGGACTTTTATTACAACTATAGAAGTTTTTTAAAAATACTGTGTACTAAAAGATAATGGCCTTGAGAAATCTGAAGAGTGTCCTGAAAAAAATCTACCTATTGTTCTTCACTTGGCCTCTGGATTATCACCCAATAGGTAATAAAGTAACTAGTGTTTGGCTTATACCAACTTTGATGCAAATAAATAGGGACCTTTCCAGCCGGGTGCGGTGGCTCAAGCCTGTAATCCCAGCACTTAGGGAGGCTGAGACAGGAGAATCGCGAGTTCAAAGCCAGCCTCAGCAACAGGGAGGCACTAAGCAACTCAGTGAGACCCTGTCTCTACATAAAACACAAAATAGGGCTGGGGATGTGGCTCAGTGGTTGAGTGCCCCTGAGTTCAATCTCCAGTACCAAAAAAAAAAAAAAAAAGGGACCTTTCCTAGAGGCTTCCATGCTCAGCAGTAAGGTTCTACATGTTAGTTTCTGAGTTAATGTATTCCTAGTTTGCTTCAGACAGAAGCAACATACTTCCTATTTTTATCAGAAAAGTAGAATCTGTGAGGAGATATTTTCTACCTGATACTATTTGAAGCAATACTTTCAGGTTCAATGTGAATGTCATTAACATACATGATTTCCACACCAGGTGAGTAATAATTGAAAAAGTTGAGCCTGTTTACCACTGTAAAAGCTACATATGGTAAATGGAGAAAAGATGACAGCATATCTCTAGCAGAGACATGCCCTAACAGCATTCCCAGGAATCCTTCAGCCACAGGAAAAACAGCTCCAAACAAGCAGCCCTCAGTCCCACATAGGGTGTAAATTAGCTTCCACTGACAACCCCCTCTGTACACCTTTCTGCACCGCAGCAGTCTCTTGTCATGCCAAAGTCAACAGCATGCACACTACTGACACAGGGCCCTAAAGCTGTCCTTTAAACCCTCTGGGTCACAGACCATGAGACAGTCAACAAGAAACATTTTTTAAATTCCTGGGACAATTTTCAACTGGCATAAAGAAGTTGGTGGCCCTGGGTGAGCCCGAAAGCAGTTTCACTGCTTGGGTGGATTCTTTTCATAGATTCCTGATGTTAAGTAGGATTTGTGCGTTTGTGCTCCTCCTCTAATGAACTCTCGCTCTAATTCAGGTCATGTAATAGGGACTAAATGGATAAATGAGGCACTAGTGTTTCTCGTTATTAGAGAATTCCTAACTGGGGACTTCCCAGTTTTGTGGGCTATGGAACACTTCCTCAATGGTGAGTGTAAAGGGAAGGAAGTTACTGTATTTTAGGCTGCTCACCTGGGTACACCTTCTATTCTTCCTCAGGGTACATTGCTGAACTTGGGATTAGAACTCCTACAAGTAAAGAAAAAGGCCATACCAGGCATTATCTGGTTATTACCCATGCTGCTCTTGCCCTCTGCCTTAAGGAGCATCTTCATTTGCCCAAATGGACCAAGTCCCCGAGGCTGGCATTGTTTGTGTGGGTCTGGGTGGGGAAGCAGAGATCCATCTGAGCCATTCCTGCTCACAAAGGACACCTATTCCAGCTGCTTTTATTATTTATTTTCTTGGGGTACAAATTCTTAATGATATTCTACTGTATCTGGGACATTAGGGGGCATGTCTCTCTTCTGTCTTTTAAGTCTTTAAAAGTTTATCTACATCTTTTAAAAAAACATTTAGAGCTGAGCAAAGAATTAGTTAGAAAGCAAACACTCAGGCAGCAGCCACTACCGAGGTCTAAAAACAGAAGTCTCCTGCATGTGCTCCACCCCTCATGCCCTCTAGTAACTGAATTCTGACTTGTAGAGTTCTCATCTGCTTAATTTTCTTTAGTGTTACCTTCAATATACATTGTATCCTCCCTCTTTTTACTTTATATCAATGGAATCCTACCATTTGCTTTTTTCATCATGCTTCTTTTGTTCTATCTTGTGTTCGTAAAATCTGTGTTGTTTTGTGCAGCTCTAGTTCATTTAGTTGCTGAATAACATTTAATTGAATGACTGACTGTACCATGATTTCTTTATTCATTCTGTTGGTGGTGGACCTCTGGAATGTTTCCAGCTTGGGCTGTTATGATTGGGGATGCTCTGCATATCCTGGTTACGTGTCTCTGGGTGCATATGTATAAACATTTCTTTGAGGAATATAGTTAGAGTGGAATTGCTGGGTCATAGTGTTTGTATAACATCTGGGTTTTTGTGCCAAACTCTTTTTCAGTGTGGTTTGTACCAGTTTATACTCCCACCAACAGTATATGAAATATCCTGTATCACATCCTTGCCAGAACTCGGTATTGTCAGACTTTATTATTTTGCCAATCAGGTGGGTGTATAATGTATCTCTGTTGTTTTAATTCATATTTCCTTTATTACTAATGAAGTTGAACATCATTTCATGTTTGTTTGGCAAAGTGGCTGTTCTAGTCTTTCACTTATTTAGTTTTTAATTAACTAACTGCCTTTTAATTAATGATTTGCAGGAGTTCTATATTTTTTTCTGGTTGTAATCTATATTCCAGTCCAGTGTTATCTATGTGAACTGCAAATATTTTCTACTCTGTGACTCATATTTTCACTCCTTTTATGGTGCCTTTTGATGATCAGTCTTTACTTGAATGATTTGAATCACTGAATTTTTCCTTGATGATCTTCTTATATTTTGCCTAATTTACCTGGAATTCACTTTTGTTATGGCATAAGGAGAAAATTCCTTTTTAAATAGAAGCATATAAGTTAGCAAGTATTACTTATAATAAGAGGAATGTTTATTTGGACTAGGCAGAAGGGAGTGAAGGGAGGGGAGGGGGCAGGAGTAGGAAGAACAGTGGAATGAATCCGACATTATTATCCTATGTGCACATATGACTATACGAGTGGTATGAATCTACATCATGTAGATAACCAGAAGAATGAGAAGCTATTCTCCATTTATGCACGATATGTCAAAATGCATTCTACTGTCATGTATAACTAATTAGAACAAATAAAGAAAAGAAAAATATAAACAAAAAAGAGGAATGTTTAAAGCAAATGTTTTTTATTTTCCTCCTTTGTTGAAGATATGAAGCCTGATAAGAGGCTAAGAGATCCTCATGTAGCTTGTTTAGGGACAATGAAGTATCTATCTGTTAATTCCCTTAAAAGTAAGAGTATGTATGTGTCTAAGCTCCGTGTAGGAAATGTCCCAAGGGTACCCTATATAGGGGCAGGAATACACACGTGTACACACTTCACAAATGCTTGTAAATTCATGGACTCTTTTTGCCAAGATGCACAGGAAACAGTTATGGTAGTTACTTGTAGGAAATATATTGTTTAAATTTTTTGCTTGCAGGCAAATTATATAATGTTTAAGATAAATTACCATAGTAGTTATAGTAGTTTAGTTGGAAAACAGACAGATACACCAAAATTTATCTACTTCTTCTCTTTTAGGAATTCATCTATCAAGTAGAAATGTTGATTTGCAATTATTTTACATGTGCTTTTTCACACATACGCATATACACAGAGACAATACTTGAGCTTAAGAGACTTTGGTTATCTTTCCAATAACTACCCTGGTTAACTACCCTGGATGAAACAAAGAACAAGGGCTTTCCTGTTCTTTCTTCTACATTTTCTTTTGAGTGCTTTAGCTCAGCCTTTAACAAATGAGTCAGTTTATTTCAAGTTCGATGAACCAGAAATAGCAATGAATAGCTTTAAATATTAAAGTTAAAGTGAAAATATAGATAATTTTTTAAAAATTTAAAACATGTCAGCCAATATTTACTATGTATTTGTTAGTAGGACAAAAATCAGTATATGTACCATGGTTTTACTCTAAAAAAAAAGAAGTACATAGATTAATGCTAACAGTGTGGGCTGGGCCGTGGGTGTAGCTCAGTGGTGGAGCACATGGTTGGCATATGAGAGGTCCAGGGTTTGATATCTCACATGAGGAAAAAAAAAATTAACAGTATCTGTACAAAAGTGAGTTACAGGAAATTTATAATTTTCTCACTGAGCTTTTCAATACCTTCCAATATTGCTGCATCTGTATCTATTTATAGGCAAATAGATATATTAATAGAAATAATAAGAAAATTTAATAAGTGTCTTAGTTGACATTCTTTGTCAGAGGATTTATCAAATACCACCAGCCTTACCTTTATATGTGGGACCTCTTAGTAAGAGCCCTGAAGTTGAGGACTCATTAGAAGTATACCATGGAAGATCTCTTAGTGATGGAGAGCATTCTAGAATGTGCATACATTTCCTTAAACTGCAAAGCCTGACCCTTGACTTTATTAGGGCAGTGGCAGAGTAGGTGACCCGCAGCCTCTTCATAAAAATAAGGTGACCTGTTAGTGTGGGACTCTGAACTTGGTAACTTCTCAAGAGACTCTGCTTCTGCTTTTATGACACAACTCAAGAAAAATTGCCAGAATGGGATCAGAAAGGAAGTTTCCTGTCTAACTCAATATGTTGCGAAATTTCCTGAGAGATTTACTCAACATGTGATTAATATGTAGGGGAAATATGCTGTGCAATTAGCAACTGAGCAGCTGTAGGAGAGGCTACAGAGGTGGGGACCAGGGGGTGTCATACAGCAACCCAATGAGAATGATCACCAAAACCAACTGCAGCTACATTTGGAATTTGGCTGGATGTTCAACTGTTCACTTGGTCTCTGATATTTTTTTAATTAACTTTTTTTTCTTGCAAACTAACATGAGGAGTACTTTGGCCTCATGGTGCAAAATGGCACTTTTATCTGTATCACTGTTACTTCTTCTAAGCTATCTCTTGAGGAAAGCAGAGAATATAGACTTGATACATGAGCCTAGTTCTTGCAAAACTAGTTTATTTTTCATAAGGTCCCTTCTCTTTCTCAGTGTGAAAATACCTAAAAGTCCCTTGATTATGAAGTTATGCATTTTGGGGTGATCTGATGAACGCCTGTGTTTGGAGTTGAACAATTTCCTGGGAAGAATGATGATGAACAGACAGATGAGCAGTTCTGTTTACACTGTGAGATTGTCCCAATGGTCTAAATATACTGTTTTTGGATGAGTCACAAAAATATGGCTACACAGTATTTGGTAAAGTTTAGAAGAAGTCAAAAATAGGATGGGGTGGTATAGACAAAGCGATTTCAAAACAAGCATATGGTCATTCAAAAGTCATTTGATTATTTCTCTTTTCTTTGCTCTTCTGTATCTTCTTCAAGGCAAGAATTTTACAGAGAGATAAACATGTTCAATGATTCAAAGATCTGTACAGGGCAAAGTCACAAGCAAACTGACACTATTACCAGACTTCACATTTTTGAGGAAAAAATGAAGACAACTCAAACTTATTTTGCCGAGGTTCTTGGGAAATAAAACAAGTCAAATTTCTTCCTTGAAGTAATATTTGATGCTTTTGCAGAAGAGGCCAGGGATTCGAGATTAGGGCCAGGTTAAGAGGGTATTCACTAGAGAGCTCACGTAGAACAAAATGTACTTTGCTCCTTGTAGCTCAGCTTCATGTGACCTCAGATTCTAAGACAGGAAAAGTAAAATGTGTTTTCTGTAACAATTTACTATTCCTATGAAAATGAGAGTGAACATTCCCTCAGTTTGATCAAACCACTCATGAGAATTTCTATGATCTCATTCTCTGTATATGAATATATTGAAACTTAAAGAACCTCATTGCATTGAAATTCCTTAAAATTTGCAGGGGATAGATCATTGGAAAACCTAGCCACCATGGTTTTTATTTTATAGATGGAGCCTCTCATTCATTCCTCAAATAGTTATTAAGCAAAGGCTGTGGATCAGGCCCTGAGAACTGGGGCTCTATGAAGAGCTGGATGGACTCCCTTCCAGCCTGGTGAACCTTAACAACTGTGAATGGTGCAAATGGTGTAGTAGACTAAAACAGCCCCATCAGTCTGCTATCACAGGACCAGTGAAGCAGCCAAACCAAATGCCAGACATTAATCAGCACGGACTGATGATCCTGTGCTGGGTTCTGTGAGGATTCCAGCAGCAATGAAAACATGCTCTCTGCTCCTCCTGCTTTTGGGGATACAACACTTATTCTCAAGAAACAACTAGGGAAAAGCAAAACAGTTCATTATTAACTACAGATTAACTACATTCACTACAGAGACTCGTGGGGAATAGAATGTTCTCTATTTCTTACAACTCATCAGTACACAAACTTGTTTCAGTAAAACCACACTGCCTCTCACGTGCTAATTATTGTGATGAATGTATCAGATGTTATAGCCTTGCAAAATTTTTATAGCAGCCAATAATAAATATACTTTAAATCATAAGAATTTTAATAAAACAATACCTATTATGATAACTACATTCTTGGTTTTTCTATTCATTTTTCTACTCTTTGATTTCATTTAAAAAGTGTCACTGGGGAACCTTTAAATTGATTTTATAAGAGTGAGTTATGAAAAACATTGCTGTAGACTAGCATTTTCAAACTGTGGTAGAGCTGGCCATAGTAGAGGCATTGTGAGACCAAGCTATAGACTAAATATTTGTGTCTCCCTGAAATACATGTGGAAATCCTGAGCCCCAGTGTGATGATTTGAGGAGGTGGGGGACCTATGAGAGGTGATTAGGTCATGAAGTGGAGCCCTCCTGAGAGATTGGTGCTGCCTCGCTGGGTCTCTCCCACCAGGAGAGGACACAACGGGAAAGCAGTCTTTATGAACCAGGAAGCAGGCCTTCACCAGACACTGGATCCACTGGATCTTTATCTAGGATTCCTAAACCTCTAGAACTGTAGCAGATTTCTCATCTTCCAGAATTGTGAGCAGTAAATTTCTACTATTTATAAGCCACCAGTCTGTGGCAGTTTGTTCTAATAACCAGAACAGAGCAAAACTGTAAGAAATCATACTTTTCAACTACTTCTAAAATCTCCACAGCTGATATTTACTGAGCATTTACTCTTTACGGAGCACTAGGTGATAAGTGCCTTCATGTTTATTTCAGGATGTTGAATGGTAATTCTTTCCGCTTCAGTTTGGCTGATTTCCCACAAGGCTCTGAATAAAAATGTAGATGTCAAATACCATACCCTGAAGGAAAATGCAAACCACCATGAGAGAGGCTCAAAGATGGACATTTAGGATGTGTCTGGATTGAATATCCAGTTCTGTTACCTGGTCATGATTATCCCTCCAGCTAATGTAAGAGTGGGGCAGAGGCACACAGAGGGCGGTGTCTACACGTGCCTGTGTCTTGTGTACAGCTCCAGACTTCTACCCTAAGGGAGGAGAGGGTCACTTTGCCCTCACCTCAGTTAAGTGAGAGGGGCTGCAAGAGCGCCTGAGTAAGTCCCTTATAATTTCAGGCTGCAGTGGCAAAGGGTGGCACCCCCACGCTCCTGAACAAGCATGCATGGGTTCCTCTTCGGGTCAGCTGGGCCTTGAGGGAGCCAGTCAGGGTCATTATAAAAGGCCATCAAGAAGTCTGTCTGGCAAAGTGCAGGCATGTAACCGAGGAAGCAGCTGGGCCAGGTTGACCCTAGAAGCCCAGAGGCTGAGGACTAGATAAGAGGGGCCATTGCATCCAGAGAAGCCACAGAAGCCAGAGGTGGAGGGGAGGGAGGGAGAGCAGAGGAGGCCACTCCCAGACCTCCCAGTCAGGACCTGGCTTTCTCTGGGATAGCATAAATGTGGGGTGGGGAGGAAAGGGTTTATACAGTGCTGGACCCAAGTTTTGATTCTTGTACTGGACAGGAATTTATTTTATTTTATTTTTTTTGTATTGGGCATTGAACCTAGGGAAGCTTTTTACCAGGGAGCTACACCCAGGCCTTTTTATTTTTTAATTTGGAAAGAGTCTTACAAAGTTGCTTAGGGCCTTATTAAGTGGCTGAAGCTGGCCTTCATATTGCAATCCTCCTGCTTCAGTCTCCTGAGTTACAGGGATTACAGGAGCGGGCCACCATACCCAGCCTGAACAGAACTTTAATTACTAAAATGATGGATTTCTGATGGGATAACTTCTATCTACAAGCTACTACGAAACCAATGAAATTGTCTGGGATTTCAATACCCAGTGCAAGGGAAGAACAGAACCACAGAGCAAGAGTTCCTGAGGAGTCAGGGAAAGGTCACTTATGTTCTTATTGCATAGATATGCACTGTATTGTACATGCTCAGCATTTGTTGAGCACATTGCACATTTTATCCTTCCAATAAGTTCGCATGTAAGTACTTTGTTACTCACTTTTTACAAAAGGGGAGACTGACGCTCAGAGAAAGATTATGCCATCTTGGCCGGGCGTGGTGGTGCACACTTGTAAACCCAGCACTTTGAGACACTGAGACAGGAGAATCGCGAGTTCAAAGCCAGCCTCAGCAACAGCAAGGCACTAAGCAACTCAGTGAGACCCTGTCTCTACATAAAACACAAAATAGGGCTGGGGATTGGGCTCAGTGGTCGAGTACCCCTGAGTTGCATCCCCGGTACCAAAAACAAAACAAAAGAAAGATTATGTCATCTCCAGCCAAGGTTCACACTAGTGAGTGGCAGAGGTAAGTCAAACCCAGGAGGTCTCATTTAAACACTCCTTGCCCTTTTCTCTGAGGTACTTTGATTTGCTGTGGGATGGGAAAGGAGGAAGCAAAGTGAAATAATGTAACCAGTAGTTACAGTACTGGCTTCCATTCTATATATTTTTATTTGTGATATACATGTATGTGTATACACACACACACACACACACACACACACAGGTTTACTTACTTGCAAATTATGTTCATATATTATGTACATTTAAATGTAAGTTCCCTATACAAATTTCAGAATTAGTAAAATCGAATATTCTTTATCTCCTGGTTATGCAGACATATTGTGATATTGTGTAGTAGAATTCCTTAATTGTGTAGACTACTTTCAACTTTGTCTCCAGAGTTCCTGGGCATTAGGGCCCACCCCTCTCTTCCGTTTGGGTTACTTTTGTGGGAAAGTATGACAACCTGGAGGCTTGAGTTGAAGGAAGGAAGGAAAGTTCCTTGGAGTGAGAGGACTAGGCAGGGTGGGGAGGGCACTTAAGGATACAAAAATTTGGGGTAGGTGAGGTGAAGTAGGACCATGAGGAAGACTGAGAAATGGGGGCAGGAGGCTATTGACTAAAGATGAATTCTTTTACTTAGCAATATTCTTAGGCTAGTTCTAATAGCTTTCCTCAACTCATTTGATAACACGTAAAATCACTCATGATTGACTTATTTTCTTTTAGCAACCCTGTTTGGAGGAAATTTTTACTCGAAATTATTTTATTCCGAGTAACTCTTGAAAGGTGGCCTCTGCCCTGTGATGCAATATGAGGCATACCCAGAGGCTAAGAACACCACAGCCCTCTGCAGGTGTCCTTTCTAGCCACCAATTAGCTGAGATGCTAATCTTGCTGGAATTCAGTGGCCTTCCAATCTCAAATCCTATTTAGAGTTGATCTATGTGCATTGTGCATTCTTCAGGGGAAAGTGTCCACAGTTGCTATCAAGTCTCTGAAGAGTTCCTCGATCCCAAAAGATAAGAATGACCATCCTAGGTATTCTCATGAATTGTTCCTCCTCTACAACAGAACTTATCTTGGGAGGGGGAAGGTACTTTTTAAGAAGAGGATTTATGTAAAAACAAACAAACAAACAAAAAAACAGTACTTATTTGAAGAAAAAAGAAAACAGTAGGGAAATACATTGCCTCCTTCCCTCTTTTCCACAATCTCATTCTCCAGAAGGCATTTTTTAAAAACAGTTTATGGCCTAGGAGCTTAAAAGATTCTTTAGAATTATTTCAATCAGAGAATCAACAGCTGGCTTAAAACCTGTAAGGGTACCAAAGAAGACTTATAGTGGTGGTGGAATAATTAAAAAGGGATTATTTCAAAGACAGGACACTCTGGAGGACACCTGTTTAGGAAATTCCTTTGGGCTTTAGATGGGCAGGGGTCACTGCAGAGGAGAGAAAGATTTAGGTCAGCACTATAAATATACATCCTCTGGGGTCCTAGTGATAGTTGGTGTGGAAGTGCTTTGGAAATCATTATGATGGTCCTGGATGCCAATTGTTTATGGCAAATGACAGGCGTGATATCCACTGTAACATAGGAATATGGAATAAAAAATATACAAGGTCTACATAAAGCCTATAATATACTTTACTGAAAGAGAAGAATTAATAAAGAAACAGACATTTTCATGGATGATAAGAGTCAGTGATTTAAAGATGGTCAGTTTCCACAAAATCATATTTTAGTTTAAAATCATACATCATAGTCAAAATGGCCTATTTTTCTAAAATTAACATAAGCATGCAAGTTTTAAATCAGTAAGAAAGCACAGATTAGTCAATCAACTGCATGAAAAAATAAATTTCACCTTGTACTATATGATAACATAAACTCTAGATGATTGAAATTCATAAATTAGAGAAAAATGAAACTCAGAAGTTCAGTTTAGAGCAATAGGAGAAGGTGTTCATGTTCCTGGTCCTCAAGCTGGCCTGCATAAAACTAGAGAGAGTCAGCCACAGTGTCCTTTGGCAAAATTCTGTTTTTATTTTTAGCTAGGAACTGCATTGGCCTCAAAGAAAGATACCATTTAAATTTACATATTTTATATTTAAATTCACATATTTCTTGCTTCCTCATGGGCAGATAGTGTTCTCTTCACAATGTTAAGTTACTAAAAATAAAATAGGACAAGTCTCCTACCAGATCATACTGGACTCTTTTCTTTTTCCCATCCCAGGAAGAAATGGTCTCCTGCAGAGGCAATGCACTTTGCTAGTTAGTTAAGCTACTGAACTTGAATACTTTAAACCTGAAATGTAACAACAATGTCTGCATTCAAATTATTAGCACCACTCTTTCATGTGTCTTTCTACCCTGCTGTAGAACTCTGGAAAATTTATACACTTGCAAAAATTATAGAAGTAATAAAAATGTTTTGAAACAAATCAGTGAACTGATTGACAGTTTTCTTTCTACATTTCCTCCTGCCCCTCCTGCCCTGGACTCTTCCCATTGCACAACAGAATGTGTTAATTTGAGTTGTTCTCCTGAAAGTGATGTAATGTCCCAGTTATGTGCCCAGTTAATGCTGAGATTTAGAATGCTAATCAACACAAAAAGATTTATGAGTCTCATAATGTTTTTAGAAAAATAAACAAATGAATATATATATATGAATATATATATATATATATACATATATGTTATGATTACTCTCATATAAGGTCCCAAATTAGGAAAATGAAACTATATTATTTAAAAAGGTATACCTAGATCATATCATATAAAGGAAATGAGGGAAGTATCTTGAAAGTCAGGATAGCAGTTTACCTCCTAAGTGAAGGAGAGTAGTGAAAAGGAAAAGGTAAATCAGTGCAGTATAACACACCTATAATCCCAGCTACTTGGGAGCCTGAGGCAAGAGGATCACAAATTTGAGGCCAGCAACACAATAAGACTCTATCTCAAAACATACAAGAGAGTGGGACTGGAGATGTAGCTCAGTGGTAGAGCCCTCCTGGGTAGAGATGGCAAGGTTTTATTTTTTTTACCTAGGTGATAATATATGTATTAATCATAATTTATTGTTTTTAAAAATTAGATTTTATTTTTTAGAATTTTAGTTTTATATCAAATGGAAAGTATAGACATTTCCCATATATCCTTTGCCCCCACACAGGCATGGCCTTCCCTATCAACAGCACACCCAGAATGGTTTATTTGTTACAATGGCTGAACCTACATTGACAATCATCTCCCAAAGTCCACAGTTTACATTAGGGTTCATTGTTGGGTTGGAAATTCTATAGGTTCTGGAAAATGTATAATACCTTATATCCATCATTATGGTGTCATAGAGAATAGCACTGCCACCGAAATCCTATGTCTTAGCTGATTCATCCTTCTTGCCTCCCCCTAGCTCCTGATAACCACTGATCCTTTTGCTGTCTTCATAGTATGACCTTTTCCAAAGTATCATGTAGTTGGACTCATAGTATGTAGCCTTTTCTGATTGGCTTCTTTCACTTAGTAATATGCATTTAAGTTTCCTCCATGTCTTTTCATGGCTTGAGAATTCATATATTTTTAATGCTGAATAATACGTCATAGTCTGGATACACTGCAGTTTAACTAGTCACCTACTATAGGGCATTTAGTTGTTCCCAAGTCTGATAATAATGAATCAAGCACTGCAGATGTCTGTGTACAGGTTTTGTGTGGACATAAGTTTCCAATTCTTTTGGGTGCATCCCAAGGAGTGCAATTGCTGGAACCTATGGTATGAGTATGTTTAGTTTTGTAAGAAACTGTCCTATTCCAAAGTGTAGCTTTTTGCACTCCCACTAGCAATGAATGAGAGTTCCTGTTGCTCCACACTCTCATCAGCATTTGGTAGTGTGTTTTTTTCTTTTGACTATTATAATTGGTATGCAGTGCTTTATTATTGGTGTTTTAATTTATAGTTAAATCAATGACCTAATAACCAATGAAACTGAGTATATTTTCACATACTTGTTTGCCATTTGCATATGTTCTTTGGTGAGGTCATTGTACCTTTTTATTTTCTGAATTTTCGATACTTTGATATCTGAGCCTTATTGACTCTAGAGAAACTTCCCCTTCCCAGGGTTAGACAATTCCTAGAGATGATAAACTTGCCTTTGAAGGTGACTTTTACATGCAAACTAATCAATCTGGAGACCACATCCCCACCACCTCTGCTATCAGGGCCAGGCACCTGGCAACTAGAGATAGCCTTGTGCCTAAGAGCCTGCTAGAATATTCCAGCTGGCCAACCCTAAATCTACACATAGCTCCCTGTCCATTCTCATGAGAATCACAGTAAAGGCTCTTGCCCAGGTTTACCTTCATTCCTTCTGTCTCCTGATAGACCTTGGTGCTTCCCATTGTGGCCCTGTGTGATGTGGTAGGCCCCCCCTCCTTGGAATCTATGTATAACAGACTATCTTTACAATGGTGGTCATCTCCTCAGCTGCTGGCCTCACCATACCTGAATAATCAAACCTATATTTTTAGACAGTATACAAGTCTTCCTATTAAAATCACTTGTTAAACTAAACAATGGTTTAGTATACTTTTTGTGGACATAATTTTTTTCATATTAAAAATAGTAAATATATTTTCAACTTAAAAAGTAATGCAGGCTTTAAGTCCAAAGAAAATTGAATGATAACTTATATATTCTGCTTTTCTAGACATTTTCCTAAGGAAGATCCAGTTCAATGTAATGGCAAGGAACTTTGGAAAATTCCTAGGTTGGGATTTAGTCTTTAACTTTCCACTGAAACAAAAAGTGGGAATTAGGTCATTTTGCCTTCTGTCTGTGGGAGTGAGCAATGCTTGTTAAAAATCATGTAAGTTTTTGGCATTGTATGCTACATAGCAAAACCCAGTAAGAGCTGTCTACCTAACAAAGAAGCCAGATTAGAGTTTAACAATTTAACATTACTGAACATATTCTAAGTAAAGTTAAACAGAGTTTTTGTTGTTGTTACAATCTTCAAGTCTCATTTACAACCATTTAAAATTAATATTTAACCAAATTTATATAAATACACAGAAGTGTGTAAATGGATTGACGTGGCCCTTTGATGCCCACTCTCTGGAGGAGGTGCTAACGAATCCTGAAATTCTCAAAGCTTATTTCTCAGAGAGCTTAGCGCTCAGGGAAAGGGCAAATAAAAGAAAGTAAACTACCAATAAATATAAGAATTCTTAATAAGTGAAGAGAGAAAAATGTAGAAAAATACTTCCTTATACACAAGTGGCCTCACCATTTAAGTTAAAACCAGAACTGTCCAGTCACCAGCCACATATGGGTGTTGGGTACCTGAATTGCGGCCAGAGTGATTGAGAAACTGAATTTTAAATTTAATTAAATTTAAACTTAGACACATCTGGTTAGTGGCTGCTATATTAATGAGCACAAGTTTATATAATTTTACCAATTTAGTATCATTTACCCTTCTTTTAAAAAATACTAAATTTTAAGAAAATACTAAAGATTTTTTAAAAAATACTAAATTTTAACTTCAATAGCACTTGTAGAGACACCACACATACTACAAATCAAGATTGTAAGTAGTTTCTCTTGACTTGTACTCAACAGGAACACACATAAAATAATCAAAAACAGAAAACCCAAACAATGAAAAATATTTTAATAATTCACTCTTGGTATTCCTACCAAACATAGCTTATAGTAGGTTCTTAATATAATTTTGGAAAAAAGTGGATAAATAAGTTCATGAATGAACTGACAGGAAAGTTATTTAGCTTCCTGACTGGGGAAAAGAAAATGTTACAGGGAAAGTATAAATATTTGTTTAAAACACAGAGCTTTTACCTCCTGTCTTTTAAAAATGAGTTTACTGAATATACATAATGGAGAGTTGGATGGATAGATGAACATGAAAAAAGCTAGCTTTGATGCATGGACTTTAGTAGAGTTGTCCCTTGGTACTCATGGGGATTGATTCTAGGACTCCTCATAAATACCAAAACTGTCTGATGCAGAAGTCCTTTAAATAAATGTCATAATATTTGCATATAACCTATATAATTCTCTAGTGTACTTTAAAGCATCTCTAGTTTACTTGTAAATACCTAATAAAGTATAAATGCTATGTAAATAGTTGTTCTACTATATAGTTTAGGGAATAATGACAAGAAAAATCTATACACGTTCAGGGAAGAATCAATTTTTTTCTCAAATATTTTCAATCTACAGTTGGTCAAATCTGTAGATGTGGAACTTCAGGATACAGAATAGAGAGGGAAGGCTGAAAAGATTCTCAAGTGTGACCCTCATGCTGGGATGTCTCCATCTTGCTTTGGGACCCCATTAAGCTTTTTTTGTTCTCCTAACCCCTAGATTGTTTCTCCTGCTCCAGGAGAATGTAGCAAATATTATGTAATAATTTTAAAATTATACAAGTTAATTTTTTAAACCCTTCAAAAGGAAAGTGAAAATCACCTGCAGTATCACGACCCATAGATAACAGGGGCTAAATTTTGTTGCTTATCACCCAGTCTTTTTTCTTTTTCGCTGACTTGCATATATGTGTGCACATATAATATTCTGAAATATTCCAAAATTAAAATTGGTTTGTACTTCATGGTACATTTACTGCTTTTTTTTTTTGTCTTTTAAAAGCATCATTTAAAATCACTTCCTTTAATACACAAGAAATATACAAGACAGAAAGAAAGTCTGACAAAGTTCTAATTCCCAGTGTTGGTGGTTCAGGAGGAATCAAAGAAAACAAGGCTTTCCTCAGTTTCCCTAGGAAAGAAGGGGTAAAACAGAATATCACCATGCCCTGGGTTAATCCAGTGTAGGGCCCACAGGGCCTACATAAGCAAAGTGCTGATTTTCCTTGTCGTGGTCCTGGCCTTGCTCCCATACTGTCTTTCAGTGTTCAGAAGTTGTCCAATTCCAAGAATGGCTCCTTCCTTTGATTACCTAACATTTTCATTTAGGGAAAATGTCATGCTGTCAGGGTCCCACAGGGTTGTTATCCTGCAGGATGGTGAGGGAGGATCTCCCTAGGACTTTGGTTATTTGGTTATTTGGTTTCTGTCTATTGGGCTTAGAACCTGAAGATCGGGGACTCTCGGTGTCTTTTGAGGGCTTGTCTGAGCTCTAGCTGGCCACAGGGGTTTCTATGGGATGTCTTGCATCTTCCTGGGAAGACATCTGTTTCGAAGGGGGTTCAGTGTTGTTCCAAGGTAACTGAGTATCCAGAGGCAAGTCCAGTTCATATGATGAAGGTGTTCCCAGGGACAGAACAGGTTCTGGGAGAAGATTTGATTTGGAGGCTTCAGTCTCTGATACTTCATTCAGCTCTTTCACCAGTGGACTCTGAGGGACTGCACTGCTGGTCGTCATGGGTGTCCATGGAATGCCAAGGACATCAATGCCAAGGAGAGCAGGGATCTGAGTCCTGGGCCTGTTTTGGACCTTTCAGCTGTTCTGCTGGTAGGCTTGACTATGGAGAGCTCTCCACTTGGATGGGAGTGTGTTGAATGCTGGCACTAGGTGGACGAGGGTCCACTACTTGAGCCAGATGCTTGTTGTGTGGTGGAACCTGAGCTAGAGTGACTGAGATGCTCTCAGCTGAGCCCATCTTTGCTAGGGGTGGGGCAGGACCCAGCAAGTGTAGAGAGGATGCCCGGTTCCAACTGAACTTGGGTAACACCAGCTCCAGGCTCAACTCCCAAAGCTGGGAATTTCAAACTTCCTCCCATTTACTGCTTTTTAAATGTACAGTATTGGTGAACACATTTCTATGGCAGTAAGTCTGTTTCTACCTCACTATTTGAATCATTTCTATTGGCTACACAGTATTTCATTGCCTAAAATATTAATGTGGATTATGATCCCATCTCTCACCTCTATTCATTTTCCTATGTGGTTTTCTGATGCTACTTGAACAACTCTCTCCTTTTAAATTGGTTTTAAAATACTACATAAGCTGGGCACAGTGGCGAACACCTGTAATCCCAGCAGCTGGGGAGGTTGAGACAGTAAGATCGTGAGTTCAAAGCCAGTCCCAGCAAAAAATGAGGTGTTAAGCAACTCAGTGAGACCCTGTCTCTCAATAAAATACAAAATAGGGCTGGGGATGTGGCTCAGTGGCTGAATGCTCCTGAGTCCAATCCCCAGTATGTCCTCCCAAAACAAAACAAAAGCCACTATATAAATCTCTAAGAGGTATTAGAATTGACTCTATCCTTTACTGTAGAACCAGCAGGGTGAATACCAGGCCTTCCTCTTTTGCCACCAGCTTCCTTTGAGATGACTGGACTTTAGATTTGAGACTGAGATCATTAACCAGTAAGAGGGCAATAGGCAAGCCCCAGAACAATAGCTGTCAATCTCCCAAGCCTGCAGGGGAATGTGGGAATGAGGAGGGAAATAATTTGATCACTGAAGCAAATATGGGAACTCTTAGAAGACTTCTGCAGAATTTCCAAGGAGCTACTGTTTTTCCAAAGTATGGAGAATCTCTGGGTCAAAGAGTAAATGTTCAAATTTCTCACCATGTTCAGAGTACATTATTCTGGTGTGACTCTGAATGTCCTTGAGTTCATCAGCATGAAAAATGAATGTCCCTTGGATTTATTTAGTGATCCAAACTTGTATTTGCAGAAAAGATAAGTGCCAGAGGATGCATGGTTTGTTCTAGCCAAAGCATCAACTTGGAACCATTCATGAAAGCAGAGGCAAGGACTGTGGTTCAGGATCAGTTTGAACAAACAGTACAGTTCTTTATAGTGCACTCACACACACAGCTAGCATCTGAAGCATACAGTACCCTCCTTGTTAAAATGGAATCCCACTGGCTAGCCAATTGATTCACCAGTCTGCTAACTAATTCCATACTAATAGCTTAAATTAAAAGTTAATGAAACACAGCCAGGGCCCCATTATGTTACACTTGTAACGACCTTTCATTACCCCCCCCCGCCCCCAAAGAGAGAGAGAGAGAAAGAGAGAGAAAGAAACTGGGGCTTCATTAAAAGGAAAATGTCTGGGACACCATCCTGGGCTGGAATGTACCCGCAGTCAGAAGCATTCCTTGCAGCCGCCTCCCTGCCAAGTCTTGGGGAAGCTGCTTCTCAGAGGCAGGAAAGAAATTCCCACAGGTATCCTGTGACCAGATTGAGCAGGACACATAAGGCAGCATTGTTTGTGGCTCTGCAGGGTCTGCTCAAGATGGGAAAAATCTGTTCACATTGACTACTGTGCACTTAACAACTTCACACTCCGTCCTGCGAGAAAACTCACACTTGATTCAGACTTCCCAGGAAGCAGGCGGTAGAGTCTCAGCATCCTCCTTCCTTTCCTAGATTTGGGTCCATAGCAGCAGTTTCTCATTTTCAGATAAATGAAAGTTTGAAGAAATTCATGTCTCCACATTCTGCTCTGTCTTCCCCGCTGTTCCCTTGCCTCAACATTCTGGTAGTCGCTGATGGTTCCCAAGCCTCCATCTCAAGCCCCCTCTGCCTTTGAGCTGTGTGCATGTAAGGGTCTGTACCAGTACCTCCTATCCATGTGCAAAATCCACCCTCAGTTTCCCCCATGAACTGGCTCACCAGCTTGGCTTCTAGACACCTTCAGTGGCACTGTATTCTGAAACTTGTGAGTAAACTTTATATTTCTCACAAATCAGTCATTTAGGATGAGGGGGCAATCACACAATGCCATTGTATGTCCATTGTCCTGAAGGTAGTGGATATGTCAGGTTCTTGACTATGTGATCCAAGAATTTTTGGAAAATTATTCCATCCTCAATCTGATTCCATCTTGCTGTATCTCATTAAAAAAAACCATTAGCTCTATCTCCAGCATGTATCTATTTATTTGACAAATATTCATATATTTACTATGTGTCAGGTACTGCTTTAGGTGTTTTACAAATATTAGCTTCTAAAATCCCCCTGGCAGTCCTACCATTATCTCCAAGTTCTGGAAGAAAAGGGAAAGACAGCATGATCACCTTGCCCTGGCCAGCCTAGTTACCTTGCTTTCCTCTAAAGATTATTTTTTTCCTGAATATCTTTATTCTGGCCTTATCACCTCTGCTTCCCCCAAATTTCCCTCTCTATGTCCTCAATAAAATAAGTGCTGACCTACAAGGGCTCATCTAAGGCCTTCCCCCACCTGCCACTAAAAGCAAACTGTTCCAGTTCATGTGAGTCTTTTCCTTCTCTGAAAGTCTCCTACACTACTCAATATAAAGGTATTATGCTTGTGCTACTGCTTTGCATGCTTATTTAATTGTCTCATTCTAAGAGCTCCCGGAGGTCAGAGACTACCAGGATTTTTTTTTTGTCTTCCTCTAGTATTGGGTAAAAACATAGTTTAGACTTAATCATTATTAACTGAACCAAAATGATAAATATTGCCATCACCAAGAAAAAGGAGGAAGAAAACCATCAAAAGTTATATTTTGCTTTTTGTAGCTACCATTAATATATATTTTTCTCAGTTCAATGGGATTAGTATATTACAAATATTTGTAGGTAGAAACACTGTTTTCTTATTTTTATATTTAGACAGGGGTTGGCAAATTATGGCTATGGTCAAAATCTGCCCCACTGCCCATTCTTATAAATAAAGTTTTATTGACACAAAGCTATGCCTGTTCATTTATGTTTTGTCTGTTGTTGCTTTCACACTCCAAGAGCAGACCATAGTACTTGTGACAGAGCCTGTATGTCCTGCAAAGCCTACAATATTTACAACTTGATCCTTTACATAAAAATTTTGCTTAACTTTGCTTTAGATAAGAAGTAGACAAACACCTGAATAAAACATACTTCTGCTTCTCAGTATTTTTATTTTTAGTCTGAACTCAGTTTTCCCTACTAATTTTCTTGTTACTATCTGAATATTTTTTATATTAAGCATCCACTGTGTTTTGAGATCAAATCAGAGTAAGCATTTAATTTGTTCTGCTTTAAAACATAGTTGTAAGCGTGCTCTAAAAGAGTTGGCCAGAGTAGTGCACGTTGAGAAATTTCTTTCTCTTTTGTCAATTTCCTGTTGTATCTCACTGCAGGCAACATCTCTGAACGTTTCATCCAGTTATGTGATCACATTGAGTCATATTAAGTCTCAGTCACTGGCTGTAGCCCCATCAAATTTGCTTGTGGTTACCTGGATTTTCCATGCCAGTGGAGGCAAGAAGTGACATGGTAATAAAATCAGATAATCCCCAACCAAACTAGGTTTGGGAAGGCAGGTAAAGACAGCATTTAGCATTGAAGAGTGCCAGGATGGTGTCTTGTTTTTTTCTTCTTCAAATCAAAGTAACGATAGGAAGAGAGGGCCTTTTTGCTACTCGTAAACAATAACGAACATCAGTCAGTTGACAAACTTTTTTCATCACATAATTTCAATATAATGATGGAGTGACTAGAACTCCATCTTGTATTTTCCTGTGTGAATTCAGTTCTGTGCTGCCTGTCTTGCTTCTCATTTCTGAATCCCTCTCCTGGCACCTCACCTCACCTCATAGCCAGTCCTCCTACAATGCTATGACCTTAATAATCCTCAGGAATTCTGACTAACAGCCCAGAGTTTGGGACTCAACGGTCTGCTGACAGATTTCTTCATTGCTGACAGCTTGTGCAACTCCCTCCAATCTCCAAACAGCCTTTGCTCCCAGGCTTCCTGTCATCATGTCACCGCGATGTGCTGTGATGGGCTTCCTGGCCTCCGCCTCTGGCCCTGTACCATGCTGGAGGTCTCCTGTCTTCCACACCAGCCTTGATAAGCACCTGCTGCTCTATCCACCCAGTGTGTAGCGTGGCTCTCCAACCACCTGATCCCGCGTCTACCCTGTCCCCTGGCAGTTAATTGGAGTTTTCCCAGTTTTGACTTGAAATTGGATAAAATAAAGGGAGAAGAAGATAGTCTCACTTCTCACTAAATATTCTCAAAAAACATACGGCTTAGCAGTCTCCAACCTGGTGCAGACATAGCCAAAGTCTAGTACTTTCCCTAATTTTGATTCCATTTTGCTGTTACTAAAGGCCCTGGGGAAAACCTGCCTTAACTCTCAAAAAGCTACATCCTGCAGCTGTGCCATCACAAAAACTTTAAAGAAAAGCCCATATGTATCTGTGGCCCTTTTTTCTAGTGTGCAATTGTATGTTGGCATTTTAAAAATGTTGTTTGAATGTCTTCAAGGCAAACTTTTATCTGTAGCTCCTTAAAAAATTATACTCACACACATATGTATGTGCACATTAAATACTTAACTTCTGTTGTTGACTGTAAATCATTTCCACAGGTGACCAATGGGTCTATCCATGGTCAACATTTTTATAATGACTGGCTACAGAAAGGAAAAAGGATAAGGTAGGGTAAGAGAGAGTACTAGATAATTTTGTGTGAAGCAAGAAACATCTTGTAGGAATAAAACAGGATAATTGTATTATGAGTGAAATAAATCTTAATAAGCAAGAACAAAATATTTATCTAGTCTCTAATTTTCCACAAAGGTGAGACTAAGCATGTTGAATGCAAATCTTCAGAGGGCAGTATCTGTCAGATATTGCAACTTCTAACCAATGGAAATTTGGTGTACCAAGGGAGAGAGTCAGTGTATTCTAGGCAGTGTTAAGAACAGGGCCTCCTCCCTTTACTAGTAGTGTGACCTTGGGCAAGCTGCTCAATCTCTGTGGATTAAGTTTTCTCATCTGTGAAATAAAGATAATGGCATCTTCTTTACAATGAGTGAGGAATAAATGAGTTTATATTTTGAGGCAGGTCTTTAAAATAGGTACATGATCAGTAGGCTATGTAAAGGTTATGTAAATATTTATTGTGTTTCTACCATGTGCTAGGCATCGGGGATCCCGTCACAAAGACAGTCTTACCCTAAAGAGGTTCAACAACATAATCATAGTTGTGAGTCAGGTATGTCACATAAGTATAGACAGAAGCTTAGGCTCCTACTTTGACTTTTGTGTTCTAAGTTCCATAATGGGCCAAATGCATTGAGTACAGGGATTATATTAGGCATTTCATCAATCTTTCTGAAACCATAAACAGATTAACAATTTGAACTGCTTAAAGATTAGGATTTTTTTTTGGAGATGACTAGGTGATGCACATCTGCTACAAAGTGTCCAGTGTCCCAGGAAGCTAGAAACAAATTAGAGATTGGAAAATTTGGATACTTATCTAGAAAAAGAAAATCAGGAAAGCTAAGAGGAAGGAAAAGCTCTTTGGACTTTGGTTGTCCTCATTTCCTTTTCCTTGCTCATCCCCACTGGGCTTTCCAACAAAGTCCCCAAAGTTCATCCATGAGGGGGAAGGTGGATATGAATGGATAATCTCAGGTTGAGGTAAGTCTGGAACCCATTCTGCTCTTCAGGGCTGATCATAAAATAGCCTGAGATTATTAGAAGTCATTTGTAGAGGCATTATCTTCTCCCCAAGTCAGCTGGCTCCCCAAATTATAGTGGAACTCGTGATTTAAAGAGTGGGTGAAGCCCCAAGAAGTGAGAGCTAATTAGCAGTGTTGAGTGAGCAGGGTGGTGAGAGTCCCAGGCAGTAAAAGTGTCATTGTCTCTACCAACCTAGGGCCTGAGCATGTGTGATGAGGAGTTTTCTCCAAGGAAGTAAATTACTACCAAATCTGGTGAAGAGAGTATTTTCTGAATATATCTAGAGGAGAAATTAGAAGTATGTTGTAAGATGAACCATCTCTGCAGTCCAGCCTTGCTTATCTTATCTGTAAACTGGATGAGGTGGCCTTGGGTCTCCACAGCCTCACTTAACCACTGATATTCTCTGAGTCTATGTGTCAAACCCATGGGAACCCACTGGGTTTGTTTCTGCTTTTCTCCAACTCCTCTTGCCATGCAGGTGTCTTGTAATCGCTCCCAAAATCTGTTCTCCCCACATCATATTTATCTTGGGAAAGTGACTATTTTAGTCCAAGATGGCTATGTCAGGGCTGGCCAATGGAGTAATAGATGGGATAGAGCAGTATTTACCATGCCCCCAAACCACACTGTGACAGTGCATACAGTCTCTTTTTTGTGTTCACCCTCCCCAGGTCACACTGAGACTTCCTAAGTCTTAGTCTTATGTGAGCTGCCTTCAGGAAATGGAAAAGTCCCTTGGCCTGTACCTCCCATTGTGTTTCTGATAAACCTCTATCAGGCCCTCTCTGTGAGATTGTACAAATATTGTATGTCTGTGTGTGTGTGTGTGTGTGTGTGTGTGTGTGTGCGTGCACGGGTGTGTGTGTATAGTTTCCTCTTTGATTTGGAATCAAATCACATAAAATTTAAAATGGAGAAAATTAATCTGTGGCTGGCTTAGCCGGAGTTTAGAGCACAGACATTAACAAAGCAGATTGGGAGCTCAGATTATCAAGTGTACTAGAAATATTTGAAACATAAGCTCGACAAAATTCCAGCAAATCACGGGGCTGGGATTGTGGCTCAGTGGTAGAGCGCTTGCCTCGCACGCGTGAGGCATGGGTTCGATCCTCAGCACCGCATATAAATAAATGAATAAATAAAGGTCCATCAACAAATAAAAAAATTAAAAAAAAATTCTAGCAAATCAAATACAATAATATATACAAAGGATGCTACACCATTAAGAGGGGCATAGGCCAAGAATGTAGAAGTTACTTAACATTTGAAAATCAAGTGATATAATTTACCATATTTTAGAAAACTATATCATCATTTCGATAGAATAGCAAAAAAACATGAAAAAAACCCACAAAATGCTGCTAAACAAAAATTCTCAGTAAACTAGAAGGGAGCTTCCTTAACTGATAAAGTGCGTCTATAAAAGCCTACATCATATTTAATAGTGAAAGGCTGTGTCTTCCCCCTAATGTCAGGCAAAAGGCAATTATATTTCCTGTCACCACTTTTATCCAACATTTTACTGAAGGCTCTAGCCATTGCAATATGACAAGGAAAAAAACAAAACAAAACAAAACAGCAGAAGTCTAGTTTTGAAAGAGGGAGTAAATCTGTATTGATTTGCAAATAACACCATTGTCTATGTAGAAAATCCAATAGAATCTACAAAAAGCTACTAGAAGAAGTTAATTTAGCAAGGTTGTAGTTGATAGGATCTGTATACATTACACAAATTATAATGTTTATATTATAGGAATAAATGATCAGATATTAAAATGTAAAAACATTTATAAGAGCATACTTTTTTTTAGCTTTTTAAGAAACTACCAAACTGTTTTCTGAGATGATTGTATCATTTCATTTTCTCACCATCATTGTATAAGAGTGCCAGTTCTTCCATATCCTAGCCACCATTTGGGAATAGGTTTTTCCTACTTTTTGCTATTTTAATAGGCATGCAGTAAAAATTCATTGTGGTTTTAATATGCATTTTCCTAATGGCTAGTAATTTAAGCATCTTTTCACATGTTTATTTGCCATCTGTATATCTTCTTTAGTGAACTGTTGGTTCATATCTGTTGACCATTTTTTAAATGGATTAGTTATTTTCTTATTTAGTTCATTAAATTATTTTATATTCTAGATAGAAGTCCTTTATCAGCCATATGCTTTGCAAACATTTTCTCCTTGTATATAGATTGTCTAATTTTCTCATCAGTGACAGACAGCTTTTAATTTTGCAGTTAAATTTATCAACTTCTATGAATCAAGAAATTCTTGCCCAATCCAAGCTCACAAAGATTTTCTCTCAAATAACCTACCATTCTACTCCTATGCTTTTGCCTCAGAGAAAAGCATAAGTTCATCCAAAGGCTTGTATACAAGCAGCTTTATTTGTAATAGTGAGAAACTGGAAATACTTTAAATATCAACAATTGAATGGATAAAATGGAATACTATTCAGCAATAAAAAGGAATGAACTATTACATAGATAACATGACATGAACAACTTTTAAAGAAATGCTGAGTGAAAAGTCAAATGAAAAATGAGTATTGTATGATTCCATTTATATATATCTCTAGAAGATGTAAATAAAAATATAGTGATAGAAGGCATATTAGTGGTTATATGATGGGAGTGAATGCTACAGGAGGGAATTATAAAGAGGTAGGAAGAAATCTCTGAGATAATGGATATATTTGCTGTCTTGACTGGTGATGTTTCCAAGACTGAGTATGTATGTCGAAACTTATCAGATTGCACACGCGAAATATGTCCTGTTGATTATATGTCAATTATACCTTGAAAAAAATGTTAAAAAACTATCTGAAATTTTCAAAAATCCACAAGGATGTTAGTACTATGTTAGAAAAATGCTAACAATCCTAACTTAGAGGGTGGCAAGGCCTGTAATTGGAATGGGGCACAGGTTTTCTGGGCCATGTGGCAAAATTTTATTTCTTAAGCTGAGTGGTGATACAGGTTGCTTCCTTTATAGTCATTCCTTATGTGTGAATTCATGATATATACAAACTATATAATGAATTCTTTGTTTCATGTAGTTTTCTGCATTTGTGTTTCCTTTTACAATAAAAATGATTTTTTAAAACAAAAATTTAAGAAAACAATGGTTTAAGAGGAGGGGACACATAAAAAATGTGACTCAGCTCATGATAGGCACATTTCCAACTCTTATTCTCAGGGCTATACAATGCTAAGGAAAAGGAAATTCAAATGATACGCAGTTAAATTGAAAGTGAAGTTAAATAGACTAGTAAAATAGCTGGAGCATTTAATGAACACTTCCTAAATGTTAGAGGGGAAGCTAACTAAATGCTATCTCAAGTTGGGTGTGTACCTGTGACCTTTCAGACTCAATGGGAGTGGGCTGGGAGGTGGGCTGGGAGGCAGGGTGGGGCTCAGCAGATGCCATTGAAGCCGAGGAATGAACATTAATAAGAAAGGCAAGGGAACAAAAGGATCATCAGGTCTTGGCATATCCCAGATGAAATCTGTCACAGGGAAGGACATGAGAATGGTTTCGTGGGTAAGTTCTGGAGTCTGTGTTCAGAGTTTTATTCTGTCACTTAGACAAGTCATTTGTCTGTCGTCTGCCTCATTTTGCTCATCTCCGTCCTAGTGACAGTGATGCGAAATGCTGGGAGGATTCAATGAGGCAGTGTCTGTATGGCGCTTAGAAGTAAAGCCTGATTTGCAAGAAATGCTTTACCTATTATTATCGCTGAATTTTAAAACTTAGCAACTTTGAATCAGTAGTTCAAATATAGTTTGAAATACATATATCGAAATATGAAATATAGTTTTAAAAAGACCTTATTGAGAAAGATAGTTTTAAAAAGACCTTATTGTATTCCAGACTATTTCCAGGGCTTGCCATGATAAAAACCTGCTAGAAGCTCTTGACAGAAAATTTTATGAGAGTTTGTTTTCCTTCAGGGTTTCCTGAGATCCTCAGATGTAGATCGACAAGGGCAGGCTCAGGTGTTCAGGTCACAAATGGATTTAGGGTCATTCGCTTTATGTAACAGTTTCTGGTACATGGAGTCCAAACAATGCTAATTGTACTTGTTACTGTCATGATTGAACTTTTTCTTTTTATCTTTTTGTTTTGTTTTGTTACCAGGGGTTGAGCTCGGGGGTACTCGACCACTGAGTCACATCCTCAGCCCTATTTTGTGTTTTATGTAGAGACAGGGTCTCATTGAGTTGCTTAGCGCCTCGCCGTTGCTGAGGCTGGCTTTGAACTCGCGACTCTCCTGTCTCAGCCTCCCTAAGTGCTGGGATTACAGGTGTGCGCCACCACGCCCAGCTTGAATTTTTTCTTATACGGAAACTCTTGGCAGAATGTCACAGGCAGAAAGAGAAGCTGGCATGCAGCCATCAGAGATGGAGTGCCTCATCTGTAACAATGACCACGAAGGGAGGATGCAAACATGTTAAAAGCCCCCCTGGTGGCCGACTGCACATACAGGAGCACATGCGAAAGCAGCCAGCTCCAAATAAACACTCTTTCTCCTTCCTCTCTCTTTCTTCCCTCATTCATCTCTCCACTCGCCCTCCTTCCTTTTTTTGACATGACACTTATTGATCTTTTTACTTTTATTCATTCATTCAATACAATTATTGAGCACCTACCCGTACTAAGCCCTGAAAATACAGAGAACGGGACACGTGCTTCCCGCTTCCAAGAGCCCTTCCTCCGCTGGGCCTACACAGGACTGGACGCACACGCCAAGAGAGTGTGATTTGAACTCTGGATGTGTATCATTCACAGGAAACACATCTCCCCTATTAGTAAGCTTTTGACTTAAAAGCTTCTATAGACAATTGAAACTCAGGTCCCAAACTCCGTGTTGACCACAGATTGACGAGGTCACTTAACATCTTAGCATCTGTTGCCCTTTGTGCTTTCCATGGAGAAGGTTTAGTAATTATCAACCCCATCTTGTCAAGTGAGAGACTTGAAAATGTAAGAGGCATATGGCGAAGATGGCAGCAAGAGCGGAGATCATATGAAAAATTGAAAGCGTGAGAAAATGGCAAATGTCGTTTGTGGAGAATCACTGTGGTACTAACCTGGCAGGGGAATGTGGTGTCAAGAGGCTAGACTGTGAAGGCCAATGACCTGGGTTCAAATCCCAGCTCTGCCATTTATAACCTTCTCTCTATAACCTTAATTAAGTTACTGTCCTGTGCTCCTTTCCTTATCTGTAAAATGGGAATAAAAAAGTCCTATCCTAGAGCCGTTGTGAGGGTTGAATGGTGGGCACAAATTGTTATTAATACTGTCCGGTGGAAGAGATTGTGTGTCAACTAACTGCAAACTGGCAGGGCATGCCTGTGATGGTAGTTTCGGTAGCAGAAAAATGGATAATTATTAATGGAAAATAAGTTTCTATTGACAAAAAACATCCTGGCCCCCTCATATATCCTATCTGACTTCAGGGGTCTTCTCTTGATAAACAGGTGACAATGTCATGCTGCTCTCCTCAGCTTCCAGGAGATGTGGAATGGGTTTCTACACTGGCTGACAAATGAGATTTCCAAACATCCAGGGTCACCCTTCTCTACAGGCAAAGGTTACTGAAGGTACAACCAAGGGCAGGTGGGAGAGAGGAGGAACCGGATAGTAAAGAGCACTGTTTGGGCATACTTGTGGGGTAATGGCTGAGAGCAAGTATAGACAAGTTCTCCTCTCTCTCTCTCTCTCCCTCTCTCTCTCTCTCTCTCTCTCTCTCTCTCTCTCTCTTCTTAGAAAAGTTTATTGCTTTGCTAGCACAGGTGAAACACAGAGGACTTCTGTCCCAAAGACTATGATTCTGCCCATCAGCAGGAAGAGGGGGCTTTTAAAGAGGTGATTCAAAGGCTACATTCCACGTGTTCTCTGTTGGAGTTGTAAGTCACTTGTTAATATGAGAGACAGTCATTTCTGAGATCTTCTGGTACCATCCCCTAAATCTGGATTACTTTGTTCCTATGATGGGGGTGTACTCAAGGACAGATAAATCTGCCTAACATGGGGAAAATTTATTTTGGTACTGGGGATTGAACCCAGGAGTGGTTAACCACTAAGCTACATACCCAGCCATCTTTACTTTTTATTTGAAGACAGGGTCTCACTGAATTGTTTAGGACCTCATTAAGCTGCTGAAGCTGGTTTTGAACTCGTGAGCCTCCTGCCTCAGTCTTGTAAGTCTTTGGAATTACAGGCATGTGCCACTGTGCCCTGCTTAGACAGGTTGTCATATGGGGTGCCCAAGAGTTAGAAACAATCTGTCCTGGAGCAGCTGGATTGCACTATACACACCCACTGCAGAGATTTTCACTGCAGGGTAAAAATCTTTGGAGAATGAGATGAGGTAATGTTTTATGTGTGTGAATTTGGGGTACATGCCTTCTACTTCTCCTGGGAGGAGACATTACTGAGCAACAACTGGATATACAGGATCACATGGCAGCAAAGCTTGTTGAGCAGAGCTGTCTCTTCTACACTCCAATGCTATGAGGTTTTGAAGTCAGGCAAGGAGGGTATATGTATGCTCATGTTCTAATTCTGCTTTTAAAATATAATCATTAATGTGTCATGCTTTGAATATTTGCTTGAATACCTCTGTGGTAGGGGATGCTCACACATTTTGTTTTTATTCTATTTTACATACTTATGTCTAGGGATTTGTGCAAATGCATGCCGAAGGGATATGATAATTATATATTTCAAATGCAATAAAATCCATATTTTTTGAGGTAAGAACATTGAGAGCTTTGGAGGAGTATCCATTTGCATTAAGGATTTCAGAGATTACATTTTGATTCTTTGGAACGTATTAATTGGTTCCTAAAGCTCTGGCTGTATTTGAAATCTAGAAAATGGGCTTCAAAAGAACTGTGGAGATGTTCATGGAAAGTTGTAAAAAATCATTTGGTTCAGGGCTGACTTTTGAAAAGCAGAAAGACCTGCTTGCGTGGAAGAAGGCAGAGAAGTACAGAGGTCCAGAGCGCTCCATGAAAACCAGTAACACTTCCTTCTCCTAGGAAGGTTAACAGCCAGCTTGGTACCTCACTTTTATTTAAATAGCCTTGTGGCTCAACACTGCACTTCTGTCACAGTCCCCTCTCTGCAGCGACCTGTCAAGTGACCAGCTGGTGTTGGAGAACTGCTGGTATGTGCAGCTCAGTGAGTATTGACTGGAGCCTTCCAGAGCCCAGCACTGTGCATAAAGCATAGGGCAGGGCCTCTGCCTGAAGAGATGCAGACGTCTCTGTTCTCACTGGCAAACAAACATTTGAAACTATACCAAATTCTTTTAACGAAGCTTGTGGGTAACCCAAGTCTGAAGATTACCAGAAAGGGCACAGCTTTAAACTGGTTCAAGAGTCGACGTTAGTCAGGGAAAGGAACCATTATAATATATTTGCCTTCCCTGCCTCTTTCTCCCTCTCTCCCAACTCATCCTTGACCTTCCCAGACCTCCTCCTGACCTCTCCCTCTGTCTCCTGCAGAGATAGAGCTGTTTCACTTCAAATATAGCAAGAGTAGAGTTTGGATGTCTGCCTGAGCTTCGTAGGGATGTTGCTGAAAGCTCTGCACATAGAAGGAAATTGGTACAGGGCCTCATTGGGGAGAGATGAAATATTTTAATAGCAGTGTTTATGTTCTCGGTCTGTAGATAACTAAAAACCAGCAAGATTTTACATCAGGCTTTGAAATGAAAAATATCAACCACTCAATGGAAATACAAATTTCATCTCTTTTGCCCTTCGGCTCTCTCAATGTTATTCCTCCAGATTTTTCCTGTTCTCCTTGAGATTTCTGAGTCACCACAGAGGGAGACCCAACGTGATGTCTGGCCAAGTTTTGCAGGTTTAGCATTCTCAAGGAAAGCAGACTTAAAAGGTTTCCTTTCAGCATTCCCTAAGCTCCTCAGACAGTCTGGAGCAGAAACTGTCCTGGGACCCATGATCGAGTAGAGACCAAAATTGTAGCAGGCAGGGGGAGTTCAAAAGGGTCAGGCCAGCCCACGGGTGCATCTGGGCAGCAGCTCTGAGACCAGCCCTGCTGGGCTATCAAAGACCAGGCTGTTCCCAGACTTAACCTTATGAATCCTGTCCTTTGAGAGATCCAAGCCTGGACCTCCCTATCCTTCTTCCTCTCCTTAAAGATGGGAGCTTATGCAGACAAAGCAAATTTTTCAATGTCATGGTGAGGACAGTTTTAACGGATGTCTCTAGATTCATGCTTGTGGGCAGCCGTGTGCATAGTCACCTCTCCTGAGATTAAGTGGGCTTGAAAGTCTGATTTATAGAAGCAAGGAGAATAGCTCGTTTTCAATAGTTGACTGGGTTAAAATAGACATTCTTCACTGGAAAAATCACCAATACACTCAAACAAAACACATACCATTCAAATTAGCTACCTGGGCCTGATGTATCTTTGTATTAACTTAGTCGATGCTCTTCAGAAATAAATTGAATCTATGTTACGATGCTCAATGAAGATGATTTAAATAAATAGACTATATGTTATTTCTCAGTATTAAAATTTCAGAAGCTAGTTTTTAGTTTGTTTTACACATCTACAAAATATGTGGTACTTGTATATTAAGAAGGGGGACATCATAAAATGTGCATTTAGAGTAGGGGAGAATTGGTTGAAGAGGAATTTCATGTGGAAAGGACCACATGTAAACACGGTCTGTGCCAAAGGATGGCTATGGTGACAGAAAGAACTTGCAAATGCATCCTTCACCACAAGAAAGTCTGGTCTAAGCACAGGATCTAAATTAAGGGCAGAGCTGGGGTGGTTTTTTTACTCTCAATATGTCCCGTGCTACCTATGTCCAGTATAGGGACAATCATTTAAAGAGCTGAAGTTGAGCTTGTCTGAAAGAGGGCTGTCAGAATGAAATGTGTCAATATGTGTCAATATGTCCCTAGCAGCTCTGGGGTGCTACCTATGTCCAGTATAGGGACAATCATTTAAAGAGCTGAAGTTGAGCTTGTCTGAAAGAGGGCTGTCAGAATGAAATGTGCAAAAGCCAAGTCTAAAAGGAAGATTCATGGTCTCCTGAGATGTTTGTCCTGAAGCTGGAATAACTTAGGGAATCACTGTAGACATCTTCAAATATCTGCTGAGGTGCCACATCAAGGAGAGATAAGACTTATCCTCTTTAGTTCTCAAACATAGAGCTCACATTAATGGCTGGCGGTACAGGGAGGCCAGTTTTGATTGCACACAGGAAAAGGAATTTTGAGGTATGATGCTATGGCTGGAAGTGACTGAGATATATCAAACTGCCTCATAGATGATATGAGCAACTTACTTTGCATCACAGTGACTTATCCCCAAGATCCTTCATGTGGACAGTGGGAGAGCAAGAACTGAACCAGTTCTTATATCTCCAAGTCAAACACTCTTTCTGTCACATTGTGTAACCTGGCAGCCCCTGTATATGCCCAACAATGGCTTGGGCTTCCAGGACGTGGTCTATAGGACTCTGGATGTGCTTGTTCAACCACAGCATGTTGACTGCCTATCAAGGGTACTCCTAGGTAATGTCTGAGATGGGCAGGATGTAGCTTTCTAGTTGTAGTAGACTGCTTTCAAGTCCGCTTCTACAACCTAAATTTTGGGAAATGACTTGAAAGTTAGGGTTGTAGGGCTCTAATATTTATTAAATAGAAGCCTAGGAACTCAGGGACCAGGGTTGGTATGTGAAGAAGGTGGAGGAAACTTCTTAGTACAGTTCCCTAGTTTCTTAAGAACCCATTGTGGTGGTTAGTATTGGTAGTATTATGCTGATACATCACTCTCATGTGTCACATTTGGCAGGAATCAGGGTATGTTGGGTGGGGAAAAACCATCTTTCAGCTTTGGTCCCAAGTAGAAAGTGTGATATCCCAAGAGAGGGACTGAGTCCATATGGGTGTGCCCTGAGCCATGGCAGAATGCCACTTGGAAATTGCCACAGAATAGATTTTCATTCATTTTGGCCTATGCCAAGAAAAGACTCCCTCCCTTTTCCTCCTCCCCACCCCCATCCACCACACTTAAAAAAAAAAAAAGTCTACACACCCATTAGTAATTCAGCCATTTACTTGGCTCACAATCATAGGAAAAGGGCTGAATTGCTTACCTCACCAGCTTCATATTCAGATCTTGAATCTACATTTAAAAGAATGTACAGTACAGGATTTCCCTCATTACCAGTGAACTGTAGATGATAAATTCATTAATTAAAAGCTATTTTCTGGCTCCTGGTATGTCTGTTCTTTGGGAAAGAGATTAATATGGGGGGTGTGCAGTTAGTTAGCCTATAAAACCAGAACCCAGTTCTGCAGCATGAGCCGGCTCTGAACTTAATGGTCCATGAAGACGCGGCAAAATTAATCTAAGACAAAGTTGTTCAGTGGGTGATGCTGTGTGTGATGTTGTCTCCACTTTGAGGTTATTCTGTGCTCCCAAAAACCATTCTTACTTTCATGACCTCGAGCCCTGTTTGGATGGGAATTTCTAGTATATATTATCACTGTATTCCCTTTCTCTACTTCAGTGTAGCTGCTTCTAATCTCATGTCCTCAGGGCCATGATTTGTGTCTCCCAACACAGCTATTATTATTGACAGTTTTCTCCTGTCCCACCTCCTCTCCCTCTCCTCTGCCATTTACTGATCATTATCTATTTTCTATTTACTGATCATTATCTATTTTCAAATATCATGCTGTATGTTTTACATACTTTAACTCATTTGTTTCTCACTCTTTTTATCCTTATTTTTCAGACATTTGAAAGAACTTGCCCAGATTAAAAGAGTGCTATGAGCTGGGGTTGTGACTCAGTGGTAGAGCGCTTGCCTAGCATGTGTGAGGCACTGGGTTCAATTCTCAGCACCGCATATTAAAACAACAACAACAACAACAAACGTGAGTGCTATAGCAATTTGATTTGAATAGTATTTTTTTTTTCCTGATTCCTAAACCTGTTAACCCTCACATCAGAACCCAGGAACTGGAAGGGAGTTTACCTACTATAAAGAAAAATTTTCTTTCCAATTTATATTAGAAATTGTATATTGGGCAGTATGTAAACCCCCGTTTCAAATGAGGAAAACTTATCAGATACAAAAGTGAGGTTGGATATGAAATTAACTCTGAGCCTGCTCTGACCAGGAGGAGGAATGGGAAGACATGATAGACAGATGTTTATTGTCCCTAGCGGCCAGGACAGATGTGTGAACTCAAGGAGCAGATTAGAGAGAAGAGGAAACTTGCTCAGAGATAGTAGGGTTTCATTCAGGCCACACCAAAGTCTGAGGATACTGGAAGAAGTCCTTTTTGCCTGATACATGGAGGTCAATTAGAAAGGTTTAGGACAAACATACTGAGAGGAATATTTTTGATTAAAAAAAAAAGGTACAAATTATTCTTAAGGGCCAAGTATAAAGGGTGTTTTATAGACTAGAGATAATATATTTATAAAATACAGTTTAAATATCATATATAATATAGAAACATACTTCCTATAGGTAATGTTACATATAGGAAAATGATAGAATTGATCATGTATTAAATCATGTTTTTGTATAATTTGGCTTCAGGTTAAGTAACAGGAGTCATTCACTTCTCTGTTGAGACATTCATATGTTTAATTTGCTTATTCATCTACTGATATTCATCATTCACTAAAGTGCTATAAGATATATAGCAAATACATTCTTCAAAGGAAATATTTGTATTTTTCCTTTCTTTCCAATAGAATTACTATCACCAACATCCTTGTGGATAATCAAAGAATGTCACCAATGTGAATTTGGAAAAGAAATCTGAGGCTCTGTGACCCAGCCTTTAGAAAAGGGAGGAGGCAAAGGTCAAAGAGAGACCTTGTTACTCCTGACCTGAAGGACTCTGAGTTAATTTCTTTTTGGTTCTGAATTTCTGTACCTGGTGCTGACCTCAAACAAAGCCATGGAAGGGTGCAATGGTTCCATTTGCTAGTGTTCATCATAATGTATGTCCTCTAGCAGTGCTGAGCATCTGGACTCAGAGTACAGCATTGCTCATTCCAACTCCTGCTGTGGTGGGTCCAGCACAGCCCCTTTGAGGAAGACGTCTTTAACTTATGGCCTAGAATCTTCTCTGTATGTGGGTGATTGCCCAGAAAGAAAGCCTGTCATCAGCTTCATATGTATCCAAACCCTTTGGACACTGTGTGGCATACGAGAGTCAAATATGGCATCAGATCTTACTCCCTGTGCTACGGGGCTATGTCATGGCTCTTGTTATGGTTTGGATGTGAGGTGTCCCCTCAAAGCTCAGGTGTGAGACAATGCAAGAAGGTTCAGAGGAGAAATGATTGAGTTGTGAGAGTCTTAAACCAATCAGTGAATTAATCCCCCTATAAGGATTAACTGGTAACTGAAGGGGTGGGGTGTAGCTGGAGGAGGTAGGACATTGTGGGTGTGGCTTTTGGGCATATATTTGTATCTGGCAAGTGGAGTCTCTCTCTGCTTTCTGATCATCATATGAGCAACTTCTGTCTACCACACTCTTCTACCATGATGTTCAGCCTCACCTTGAGCCCTGGGGAATGGAGCCTGCTGTCTGTGGATTGAGACCTCTGAAACCATGAGCCCCCAGATAAACTTTCCCTTCTCTAAAATTGTTCTCGTCAAATCTTTAAGTTGCAGCTGTGAAAAAGCTGACTAAAACAGCTCTGAACTTCAGTTTCTACGTAGATGGAAAGGAAAGAGTACCATTGAGTTTTCAGGGCCCTTCTGAGAATTAAATGACAAGAAAATGTAGGCTACCAGTTAGAGCATCTGGCATGATATCATAGGTAGTACTTGAATTTGGTTTAAATTCCATGGAAAGACATTGAAATTACTTCACCTATTAAAATAATGTAATGATTGGTTTCAAGATGTGAGATTAAAAATATGTTAAACTCTTTGTGTAATGAATGACATTTTTATGTGTTTTATAAGTTCAATAATGTATAAACGCTCCATCAATATTTATGATTATCATACTATGACACAATTTTAAACAATTAGAATCTATAAGCATATACATTTGACTCTAAAGTTATTTCACAATGTTTATGGTTATAAAATATATTTTTAATGAATCCCTAAAATTAAATTTGTCCTTTATTTTTTTCCCCTAGAAATGAAAATCATTGAGAAGTAACACTTTTTAGATTAGAGAGTAAAGTATCAGCATTACAAAGTAATACAGCCTAAATATGGTTCATTAGGAAAGAATGACTAGATTTCTAACCTTTGGCAGGTCCAGGATGATTGGAGAAAAAAAAAAAAAACCACATTCTTTTTCCAACACTAGAGTAGAAAGAACATTTCCTTAGACCATCTTCTAACCACTTACAAAAAAGGTACCAGATATGATATTGCAATTAATGCAAATCCTATGAATATGATTTTAGCTGGAGGAAAATATCTCAAAGTTTTATGTAAGAATAAAGTGGAGACTCGGGAGTATCCCCACAGACAATGCAGAACCATGGGGGACTCATCAGTGAGACTTCCAGTTGGAGAAATGCCCTTGCTTAGGCACCAGTGACAAAGACTCTGGAAATCATCGTGGGAAAATTGTATTCCACAGAAATGTGTGTCCTAAAACTTTTCCATATGAAAAAGTAAGTAATGTATTACTACACAGTAGTGCTCTATTGTATAAGTAGCACAAGAAGGACAGGAAAAACTAAGTGACATTTTTGGTTCAGGTTCAGACTTAACTTGGTAAAACCTTGGATTTCCAACTCAATTCTCTTGTTAAAAGAATGACTGAAGGGCTAGAGTTGTGGCTCAGTGGTGGAGTGCTTACCTCACATGTGTGATGGGCACTAGGTTCAATTCTCAGCACCATATATAATAAATAAATGAATAAAGGTCCATTAACAACTAAAAATATATATTTATTAAAAAAATGACTGAGAAATAAACATGCATCAGATATAATTTCTAAACATAACCATAGCACATTTCTCTTCCTTGAAAACTCCTCTTGCTCTGTAGCTTTCCATTTATTGAGGATTAGCCACCCTAATTCTCAGGAAGGGCACTGTTCAATGGATAACAAGCAAGTCATCACTTAGCTTTGAATTTAAAAATTCATTTTAAAAGTTAAAAGAAAACCAATAGTCACGAATGTTCTGGATTCTAATTTCAAGAACCAGACACTTGAGTGAGCAAAAAAGAAAAGGCTTTTCTTGGTCCTGCATAGTTGGGAATTGAATATTCAGAATCAGTCTTTGAGGTCAAAAAATTTTCCAACGCGCTCATGAGTACACAGATGTTAGACATAGTATAGGGGACAGTTTTTCTCATCAGAGGAAAGTAAAAATCTTTCCTGGTCTGGGAGAACATTTTGATGGAGAAATTTGAGGGGAATGAAACTAGAGTTAATTTGCTGCTAATGTCCCTTCTCAGGCACTTAGGTCTCCTCCCCACTATACCTCATGAAGGAGAAAAAGGGGAGCATGAAGGAGCTCATAGAAATCCCAGATGGACTGAGGGAGATCCCAAATCAGAAAATCCCCATGTTGTAATTTGACACTTGGAAGTAGGTCCCTAAGCCTCTAGCGGAGGGAGTCCTATACAGTGTGGTGTGGGGAGGTTTCTAGTCCTTTTACCTGTTCCCCAATGCCTGTGGCCAGAGCCCTCCTGAAGGAGAATCAGAAGTTTCCAAATGCTCCAGCAGCTAAGAGTGGAGAAGGCCAAAGATCCTGAAGATCCCAGCATCAAGACGACAAGGCAAAGTATGTACAGAGGCTGGAGGAAGAGCAGATTTGCCCTAGGGGCAGAGACGACACCCAAAGAGTGAGCACAGGGGAGAAGTCAGCTCCCAGGAGGACAGTGGCGACTGAAGGCCTCTTGGCCTGCAGCAACCTCAGGTAGCTTTCCTCTTTTCCCAGGTTTCCTCATTCTCCAAGGATGGATGGAGGGGGCCTTTGAGGCTGAGTATATAAATGCTGTTGAGACTGAAATAACCTTGAAAAGTCTAGATTTGAAACAAGAGTGATCAGTGACCTTGAATAGGTGAGTTGAAGTCTATCACCTCTCACCGCATAGAGCAAGTTGAGTTCATATGTTATAAAGAAAAGTGGTTTTCTGGACATGAATGGTAGTGTCGTGTTTTAAATACCCACTACACATGAATAGTAAGTGGATTGCTGAATTTGAGAACTGTAGAAAGGGTTAAGATTGGTAGTCAGTATAGTGAAGTACACATTGTTTTTATACCTTTTATCTAAGAAATTCATATGCATAGACCCAGCCTACTGATCTGCAGTCTAGCATGTATTTTTTGGTGAGAGAAACTAGGGATTTAAACTATGCACAAGTGGAGGATGTGGGAGGAAAAAAATAACATTTTAAAACATTTTAAATTTACTGTTCGTGGTTACAAGTTTCCTTAGGAGACATAATATTTTTTTTCTCTTGTCTAAAAAAATAATTTGGATGATCCTCAAAAAAGCTGGGTTTAATGTTTCTCAGACTGTTTCCAAGCAGACTAAAATACCAACAAAGTCATATCCACAGGGAGAAGTCTATGGTTCACCAAGTTTGCATGATTCATGCCGGGGGAGCTTTATATGCCTTTATGTGCCTTCAAATTCAATGTATGGAACATGCATACCAAAGTGGTAGATTCCTTACCAAGGCTGCCTGACCCAAGGGTCACTGTGAAAAAGGGGAAGGGCTAAAAGGAAAACAAGAGCAAGGGGACAGCAGTATTTCACATTTGTTTTTGATCCACACAGGAAAAGCATTCTGGTAGTAGCTTCAGAAATTCAGGTTGGCTCAATAGCTGGGCCCAGTGTTAGCTGCTTCTTTAAATCCACCCTTTCCAGAGCAACAGCTTTTGAGTCTGAAAATATGAGTTGCACACATTTTTCTAATAAGAAAAAGGTAGGATGGAGTCATCAGATGGCTTAGCCATCCATACTTAAAATATTTGGCAACTAATTTCATGTGTGTAAAAGAGCATTTCGAATGGTTCCTATAAAAAAGTGAACTTCTGTGAAAAGCCTTTGTAAATCTGAAAGTGGTATAATGACAGCACTTACTGTTGTTATTGTTATTTTCACATTCAGACATCACTGCCATCAGAAGCTATGACAGGCCGAGGGGCAATCTATCATGTGCCTAACTGTTGTGGTCTGTCTGGCTGTGGGAGAATGTGGGGAACTTGGAGGTCTAACTACAGATGGACACATGGCTCCTCTTGAGACTGATTGCCTTCTATCAGAAAATGATCACATTACTTGTTGGAAACACAAAAATGACTCTAAGTAAATTAATAGATATAAATTGTTCTTGGAATATTCAAATCACTTCTTAAAATTGTCATTATGATTCCAAAGCATTACATGTCTCAATTTTCTATGTTGGTTGGATTTCCATCACTCCGACAAAATTATCTAAGGAAATCAAATTAGAGGAGGCAAGGTTTATTTTGTCACATGGTTTATGAGATTCTAGTGCATGGTTAGCTGGCTCCTTTGCTATAAGACTGTGGTGAGGCAGAGAATCGTGGTGGTGGGAATGTGTGCTGGGGGAGGCTGCTTATCTCATGGCAGTCAGAAAGCAAAAAGAGGGAGGAAGGGGTTGGGGACAAGATAGACCTTCCCAAGGCACACCCCTGTGACATACTCCCTCTAGCTAGGCCCTACCTCCCAAAGTGTCCACCATCTCCCAATAATGCCACGAGATAGGAGTCCACCAGTGGGTTAACTCATTGATGTGCTCAGAGCCTTCATGATCCAATCACTTCCCAAGAGCCCCACCTGTGAATACTGCTGTACTGAGGACAAGCCTTCAACCTATGAGCCTTTGGGGGACATTCCAGATCCAAACCATAACAAGCATTTGTTGCAAATGAGGCTAATATGATGCCCAGTCGATGATGACCCTGTCATATCTGAGTCATTGGCAATTCAGTGGATGTTTCTTTTGGCAGTTTAGCTGTTTAGGATTTCACCCCAAGAGTTTTTAGGACTTTAGTATTTTGGAGTTTAGAAATTATCTAAAACCTCTCACAATGAAGATAAAAAATCTAAGGAAATCAACATTTTCAATTAGGTATCACATTAGTGGCCTGCTTGTTCTTGTAGGAAATTCTTTAAAAGAGTTGTCTGTATTCACTGTGTCTACTTTCTTACTTTCCTCTCCTCTACACACTTTTCTCAGGCCTTTGTCTCCACCCGTCCATGGCGGCCTCTCTTGACAGCGTCAACCAGGACTTCCATCTTGCCAAACTGGAAAGATCATTCTGAATCCTCATTTGTTTTAGGTCACTTTGCAGCCTCAACAGAACTGATCGCTCCTTGAAACACGACCTCATGCAGCACCCCACTCTTTGAGGGGTTTTCTCTATCTTACTGTGCGCTCCTTCTCAGCCTCTTCTAGATCTCCTAATGTTGGAGAGCTTCAAGGCCCAGTTCTAAGAGCTTCTCTCCATTTACATTTTCTCCTTTAACTGATAATAAACGTTCTTTGGTGGTAACTCTCAAGTTCCTAGTTTGACATCTTTGGATCTGTATTTCCAATTGCATTACTTGACATTTCCATATGGAAATACATAAAACACCTCAAACATAATCTGATCACAACAGAAATATTGCTTTCCTTTCCTCTTCCCAAACTGTTCCTTTCTTGCTATTCACTGTGTCCATAAATGACACCATGTTTCACCCAACTCTTGGACCACAACTCAGGAAACCGCAACCCTTGATTCTTTTGTTTCCTTCATATTCTAAGCATTATATGTCAGAAAATCCTACCATAGATATACTGAATTCCTATCATTTATATAGCTTCCACCACCCTTGCAAGTCACTCGAATTCCTTGCCCAAATGAAAATAATCTATCATATGGTTTTGTTCTCTTTCCTACTACCTCCAGGACAGTATCCATGCAAATTGCCAGAGAAATATCTTAAAAATTAATTAGATCATGTAATTTCATTGCTTGGAATTTTACTGTGGCTTCCTATCATAGTTGGAAATAAACACCAACTCCTTACCCTGGCCTGCAAGTTTCCTGTTTATTTCCAAAATCTCATCTTCTGTCCCTACTCTTCTCCTGTCATGCTCTGCCTGCTCTGAACCGCTGCTCTGATCTCTCTTCCTCTAGGCTCCTATATATCAGGCTTCTTTTCACCCCACAGCTTTAAAACTTGATCTTTCTCTCCTAGAAATGTTCTTCCTTAGATCTTGGCATGGTGTGCTCATTTCATATCATTCAAATCTCTGCAAAATGCCACTTCGTTGGTCCTTCCCACTCCCTAGCTTCTTAAAAATTGAAGTATTGTAGTTGTACGTAATGGTGAGACTCCTTGTCCTATATTTATGCATGCACACAATATAACAGGATAATTTGGCCAATCATTCCCCAGCTCCTGGTCCTTTACTAAACTAGATCCCTTTCTTTCACAGTCATTCTCTATCACCTTTACCTTACCTTTATCTTCTTAGAACTTATCAATAGTCAAAATTACATTGTTTAGTATTTATTTGTCTATGGACTGTCCCCAGACTAAAAGGTAAGCTTCTCAAGGGCAAAGCCTTTGTCTGTCTTATTAGTGGTTCCACCCACCCCACCCACCAGAGGGCTTTGCCCATTTCAGCAAGAAGCCATGCACAACAGGAGCTCACTGAGCATCTGAATAGTGCGCACTGAATGACTTGGAGCCAAATACTGAACAGAAAGATGGAAGGATGTTAGTGAGGTTGGACTAACATATTTTACTCTGAGGTACTCCAGGATATCTTGGTTGAATCCTGAATTTTGATTCTATCTAAAATCATACAATTGTTTTTCTTTAGACTGTTCCCATATAAAAATCATCACCATGTAATGAGCTTAAGGAGCACCAGAATGGAAAATAAGAGTCAGCATAATTTAACAGTATTTGGAGAGCCACGATTATGATCTTATCTGAGATTTGTTCTGGAAAACGTTAATAGTAATTTTATTGTATAGCACTGAGGAATTTGCATTCAGATCTGTTCACTTAAAAGCATTCATTACCTTAGGCATGAAATAAGACATATAATAAGAGGAAGTATACTCAAGGGTATAGTCATATATAATAATAATCTTAATCGTGTATGGATGACTAAAATTTTTAAAACACAGGATGGAATAGAACTGATATTTTGAGGGGAGGGGGCGGAAAAGCAGTGGATAAGCCTTTTCCAAATGAGATTAGCAGTGATTTCTTATAGGTTTTATTACATGTTTCACCTTTTTTTTTTTTGAAAACAGAGGAGAAAACACTGGTTCATCCTTAAATTTATACAAAGACAATTCCTACAGATTCTAGGAATTAGAGAAATAAAGATCTTATTAAATAAAAAAGATTTGGATTTTTTTATTCTCAAGTTTCTGACTTTTAAAAAGTTTTCAAGTGTAATATTATTGTGTACTACTGTATGCCTATTGTATACTATGTACTGTACAACATACTGAACCAAAACTTCTTGGCTTAAACCAACCACAAACATTAACTATCTCATATAGCTTCTCCTGGCAGGAACTTGGCAAACAAAGGTCATGCTGGCTGGTTTGGGGTCAGTGTCTTCTATGAGATTGCAGTCAAAACGTTAATCAGGGCTACAGTCACCTAAAGGTTCAGCTGTGGCTGGGAGACCCACTTCCAAGGTGACTCAGTGGTATGTTGGCAAACTGATTCTGGTTGTTAGTGGGAGGGCCAAGCACCTACCCACAGGACTAGTGATCACCTTCTCACGGTGTGCCTGATAGGGAGGGAACCATCCAAAGGCCCAACAGAAGCCAAGATGCAGTTTTTTTAAAAAATAATTTTTTAGTTGTTGATGGATCTTTATTTTATTCATTTATTATTTATATGTGGTGCTGAGGATCGAACCCAGTGCCTCACGCATGCTAGGCAAGCACTCTACCACTGAGCTACAACCCCAGCCCAAGATGCAGTTTTTAAACCTGTCCTGAGACGTGATACATTCTCACCTCCATTGCAGTCTATCGATCATATGAACCAACTCTGAGTCAATGTGGGAGGAGACAGAAAAGCATGAATAGCAGGAGCAGGTTTCATGGGGGGCCATTCTGAATGCTGGCTATAAAGTTTTTGTGAGCTCATTCTTCTCAGAATCCTCCAAACTCAAAAGGAGGAAGGGGGGGGACTTGATTGATTGAAAGAGACAGAGAGAGTTAGAGAAGGAGAAAGAGAGAGAGAAGTAAGGGGGAAGAAAACAAGAAAATTAGTGGCAGAAATGTTAAATTATCTGAATTCGGGGTTAAAATGAACCTTCTATAAAAGAACCAACTATATGTATATATACCTCCATACTTCCCCTTTCCATTTAAAATGGCAAAGTGAATTGGGGATTAGGTTACTGATATTAAGAGAAATTTGAAGAGTCTAATCCAGCATGAGCTATTTCTTAGTAGTCAAGTAGTTGCTGTATTTCCTCCAAGGATAAGCAATAAGAGTATTCTTAATTTCAACTGAGATTTACTAAAATTCTCTCTTGCTTTCCAATTTCCCATAATAAATGCACTATTAATATAATTTAGGGTTTTTCTATCTTCATGAAAAGCTTTGATCACAAGTCCAGGCTGCTCCTCTTTCTCCTTCTCTGCTTCCTTCTCTTCTCACTTACTCTCCTCCTCCTCTGAAGTCCTCATCTAAATTATTTTGTAATTATTTACAATATAAGTCTTTGAAAAGTTTAGATACAGAACACAATAATAATTAATATTCATTGGAAATTTAGGCCAACATTGTGTACATTAAAATCTAGTTCTGAGTTATGAACGTCACCAATTTACAGTTGGCAATAAACCAAACTAAACTAAAACAAAACAAAACAGCAACAATATCCAAAGCATATAGATGCCAATGATATCATATTCATGGTATAGTTATCAGGGATCACTTAGAAGTGTGCAAATAGGTCTATCCTGTAAAAGTAGAAAATAAAAAATATATGATAAAGGAAACACAATCCTACCTAATCTCACAACACAGAAGTATAAAACCGATTTTTAAAAAAGATACAAATGTCAAACATTTTAGTACTCCTAACCTTCAATATACAACTTGACTAAGAAAATAACTCCTATTCTAGGAAAAATCACAAATAATATTTGCATTTCCATTAAGAAATTTATGGGCACTGATTAGATTAGTGCAAGGAATGGAAAGAACTCCAGCATGGTACTCAAGATACTGATTTTAAGCTTGGGCCTGACCTTGTGAATTCCTACTTTGGCAGGAGGGACTGGTGCTCAGCAGAACACTGATCCCTCACGGCATTCCAGCCTGATGCCCTGGAATGGTTCCTCAGGCTCTGTGTAATCTTGAGTAGTGTTTAGGAAAAGGAGCTTATTTCATCTCCCTACTTGTGTGAAAAGGACCAGCCTGCTCATGCTACTGAGTACAGTGGGGTTCCTCCTGTCCTCCTACTCTGCCCTCTCTTTCTCCAGTATTTTAAGCATGAAAACTACAACCGAAGATGGAGACTATTTATAAATAACTGTAGGAGTGGTACAGTGTTTATTGAGTCTGTGTTTGCTCACAGGTGAACATGATACATGTGCATGGTCATCTTCCAGAATTGAGTTTAAATTTTGCACAGTCCTTGCCCTGGTGTGGACCATGTTGAGAAACTTCAGTGCTACCAACTTGATATTAGCAATGGCTTGCTATATGTTAGTTAATGACTCTCAAGGAAAGACAGGTTTAGAAACATTAAGTATCTTGCCCAAGGTCACATAGCTATTATTAATAGGAGATGTCAGGAATGGAACTCAAGGGTACCTAATTCTAAAGCTGCTACCTATGTGATATTGCTCTTCTGATGTGGAAATTAACATGGAATATATTCTAGTGAGTTACAGATCTAATATTAATTAATTGCTTTTAAAATTCAACAAACCTTGGGGCTGGGATTGTAGCTCAGCGGTAGAGCGCTTGCCTCGCATGCGTGAGGCTCTGGGTTCTATCCTCAGCACCACATACAAAGCAATAAAATAAAGACATTGTGTCCATCTACAACTAAAAAAATAAAAAATAAAATAAAATAAAATAAAATTCAACAAACCTTAATATTAGCTCCAAAGACATAAATGTGATCTCACTAATGTAATATATTTGTAGAGTTTTTCTCACTGCCAGTTACTGAGTGAAGTTCTAATACTATAGAAAAGATGGACACAGGCAAGTCAGAAATTTCCCATCTAGGTGGAGAGAGAAATCATCTTTCCAAGTGAGTAAACCAGGTAAGTACAATAACACTGTGGACGTCAAAAACAAAGGAAGCACCAGCTACAAGCAGCAGGAAAGCACTTATGGAAAAAGTGTTTGAGTGGGTCCAGCAAGCATGACTAGAAGGTGGGTCTAGGAGGCCAGGCAGGGCAAGGAGTGGCCAGCTAAGCAGACAACCTCCCCCCCCCCAATCTCATTGAATTTTTCTTGTAGTTGGAAGAAAAATCAGTCTTTGACTTTGACTTGCTAAGAATGCAGTTATAAGATTATTCTTTTTCAAATGTGCTTCATTTTAAAAGAAAAGGTACACTACCTAAATTGTGGTTAATTTTGGAAAACAGCAACAACAATAATAATTTGTGCACTGGTGAACATGCCCTAAGTTACAAGTCACACCCTTGTCTAATGCCCTGCCCTGGACTCATGGAAAAGGTGACTGTCACTCTTTTGATTAGGTTGCACTCTGTGATGGGGCAAGAGGAGGTCACTCTCAAGGTGACCTCCTTATGTATGACTCCCTCTCCACATTCTAGAGAGACTCCTGCTAGCCTGGGAAGGCTTGAGGGGGCGACTGCCACACTGTGAATTGCCTTTGGTGAGGGCTGCATGGCAGGAAGCTGAGTGGCCTCTAGGAGCTGACTCTGGAATCCCACTGAAGTAGGGGGAAAATATCTGTGGCAAAAATAGTTATTCTCATTCTCCCTGTGATAGTCTTTCAAAATGGTGGAAATTCTTTGAGGATATTTATAGTATCTCAACCACAAAATGTTAATATTATATCTCTAAAAAGCTCCTAACAAAAAGCTAAAATGTAGCTTGGGGAATTGCTTGGGTTCCATGAGACTAGGGTTTTTCTTTGAGAAATGAGGGGAACAGACAAGCTGACTAGCAATCCTTTGTAACTCTGTATCTTGTGGGTTTGTGGAATGGAGTCTTGTGTTTCTTTCTCTACACAGAACTAAATTTCTCTGCATTCCCCATATGTGGTGACTGTATAGCCTGAATTGCTTTGGACAGCTGCAGTTTCAAATGTGAAGTCTCACTGTCCTGTGTGTGCCTGAAGTTTTGACTCTGAAAATAGTTATTATGTATACAATTTTCACTGTTAGAAATAACACTTGCAATTAGGCTTCATATGTTGTCTGACTTTTTTGGTCCTTTCTTGATTTTTAAAAGCAATTAAAAAAAAAAAACAGAGACATTTTATGGGCCAGAATGAGGTGGGGCTCAAATCTGATTTTATTTTGGATCCACGTTTTCCTGACTGTAATACAGTTATAATAAAGCAAAACTTAATGAACCAATCTGAGGGATCAGAGTCAACATTCCTAAGTACATGCAACAGATACATTTAAAACATGCATGACATATAATTTTTTAAAATTTAAAAATAGAAAAGTTTCATTCAGGGGCTGGGGCTGTGGCTCAGTGGTGGAGCGGTTGCCTGGCACACGTGAGGCACTAGGTTCGATCCTCAGCACCACATAAAAAAAATAAATAAATAAAATAAAGGTATTGTGTCCATCTACAACTAAAAAATATTTTTAAAAAAGTTTCATTCAACCTTACTCTTTTTTTCCTGCACATAGTCCTTAAGCACAACTAAAGTTGACCAGTTTCTTTGGATTGTTTAGATTATATACAAACAGCACAGGTATTCCTTACATCAAAACAATTGCTTGTGTCTTGTAAGCAGAATATTTTCAATTTTAAAAGTTTACTATAACTAGGAATGAGAAAAAGTAAAAATAATAACTCTTTTTTAAAAAATATTTTTTTAGTTGTCAATGTTTATTTATTTATATGTGGTGCTGAGAATCGAACTTAGTACCTCAAACATGCGAGGCAAGCGTGCCGCCACTGAGCCACAACTCCAGCCCCAAGAACTCTTTTAATGCATTCTTAATGTGTTATAAAAAGTGTTTTGCAAAGGAAACATTATTAAAATAGACATACAATCATATGGAAGCAAAATCTAAAATAAAATTTATATTATCTATATTACCTTGATATACAATATTCTCTTTTCAAGTGCTTGCTTGCCTTCCTTCCTTCCTCCTCCTTTTCCTCCCTCTTTCCCTCCCTCCCTCACATACTTTCTCTCTCTCTTTTCCATTCTTATTTTTATTTGCCTAGCATCTCATAGTCTCTAACTAGTGAGGTCACTACTGTTTATACTGTAATTAAAATAGCATGGGGAACACAATATAGTATTAATGATATATAAAGGTGATTTAAAGAGGCATTGTAAGGGGAACTTGAACCAGGAGACTTGGGTTTTGGGCCCTGGCTTTGATAGTGAGAATGATAATGATAACCACAATGATAATTATGAAAATCAATATTTTATATCAATTTTTAGGTACTTATGAAGTGCCAGACATTAAGCTAAATGTCTCACATGAATTTTCTCTAATTAACCATTGCAATATCCCTATGTGTTCTATTATTATTCTCATTTTATAGATGACAAAGCTGAAACTGAAAAAGGGTAAGTGGCTTAGTGAAGGTCATAGCTGAACCAAAGAGGTAGAGTCAGGATTCAAGTTGATGTTGACCCCGAAGCTCACATTGTTCTCTTCACCACTGCTGACCACATCTGTCAAGTCACTTAAGTTTGGTGGTTTCCTCTTACCTCCTAGAATAATGGAGGAGTTGGACCAGGTAATCTCTGAGATTTCCTTTGACTTAAAAATTGTATGAATTCTTTGATCCACTGTTGAAATACCATGAGACTGAGGTTGTTTTCCTCCTGTGCCTTGCCCTGAGTCTTTCTGTTCTGTTCTGTATCCTGGAAATGCTATGTGTGTGACCTGAAGGTAGTGGAAGCTGAGTAGGCACCCTGTAGATTGCACTTGGTACAGAGAACAAAGAATTGGCCCTAACAGGGATGCTTTAGTCTCCCTGGTCCCAATGCCTAAACAAGCTGACTCAACACAGTAAAGAGAAGCAGAGGGTAAAGGGGGCCCCCAGAAAACATTCCTCCACAGCCCTCACTTCCTGGATATGCAGGATTGTCACACTTCAGAATGAGATACCACACTCACCCTGAGGGTAGTCTTCCTTGGGTTATTTGGAGAGGGTCATGCTAATGGTAGGGAAACTTGCTATGACTGAGTGATCGCCCCAGGGTGCTGAGCTCTGAGTGGAGAGATTTCCGGAGGGAGAGGCATCTCTGGCCACAATGGCTTCTGTTTTCTCCTCCCCTTCCCCCATTTTGCCAGGGAGAGCAAAGACAGAGAACCCCTGAGGACCTTTCTGACTTATGTTTTCCTCTGGGATTCCCCTCTAGCTAGAGCAAAGATCTCTCTAACAATGAAAGCAAATTCACATCTGCTACAATTTGGAAATTTCCAAATTCCCCTTATTTACGTGTGCTGTACTTGTTTTGGAAAATCTGGGAGATGTCTGCAGATAGATATATGGAGGTCCCCTGAAGGATGTTTTTGAAAGATTGCAAAACTGAGTCACAGTGAAAGTCAAACTGCAATTGAGCTTTTATTTTTAGGCTCAATGCCAGAACTGACCAAACAAAACAAGCAGAAAATAAATAAGAACAGCAAGTTAAAAGACCCAGTCAGCAACCTCATTCAAATTCTTTATCCACAGCAGAAACTGGGGTAATATCTACAACTAAAGTCCTAAGTTTAACTTGAAGCTACTTGTGTTTGTGTGCTTTTCATCATTGTAACCAAAATACATGACCAGAACAACTTAGAGAAGGGAAAGTTTACTTGGGAAATCATGGTTTCTGAGATCTGTCCATAGACAGCTGACCCCATTGCTCTGGGCCCTAGGTGAGGTAGCACATTATGGGGGAAGGGCCCAGTGGAAGAAATTTGCTCAATTCATGGTGGGGTCAGGAGGCAGAGAGATGGAGGAGGGAAGATGTACCTTTCCAGGCCATTCCCCTAGTGACTTAGCTCCTATAACCATGCTCCATCTGCCTACAGTTACTATCCAGTAGTCCATTCAAATTCAGATGGACTTATTAGGTTACAACTCTTACAATCCAATCATTTCAGCTCCAGACATTCCTGTATGAATAATAGGAGCTTTTGGGGGAGACCTAGTACCCAAACCATAACACTCTTACAGACTTAAAATCATGGTCCTGCCCCCTTGCTAAGAATTAAATACAATTATAGACTCTCTTATCATACATTGAGTGGGATTTTCAGAAAAGGAATGCTTTTTTTTTCTAGGATCGCCTAATGATAGGATAGGAAATATCATTAAAGTCTTTCACCAGAATTTCCAATGTCTCTACCTTTTAAAAATCACAGATGTAATTGAACTATATTATATTTCTATCTTAAACTCTGTACTAGTTAGTAGGAATTTTAAAAAATGTCTGATACCTTCATAGATATAATGTTCCTTCAGAATATGATGGACTAGTAGTATAATCAAGCATCCAAGTGGATAAATGTCACTCAGTGTGACCATGAATATAATTCACCTACTAAACAAACAAATATATGTTGAGTGTTTATTATGTGCTGAATACTGGGGTAGGGTCAAGGCAAATAATAAGACAGACTCAAGCCTGGTGTCAGAGAACCTACAAACCTCTTAGAGAGACAACCCTTAGAGAGTAATTACATGAAGATTATCATGGAGGGAATCCCTGGTGCCAGGGTAGGATGCAGAGGGGAATCTGGTTTACCCTGCCTCCTGGAAGGCAGAGCATGGAGTTTAAACTAAAAGATGGACAGGAGTTTGGAAAAATGGAGAACAAAGGAGAAAATAACAGGTGGAAATGCCAACAGCCCAGGGAGAGAAGCTGAATCATTGAAAATAGAAAGAAGTGAAATTGTCAAGGTATTATTTAGAGTTTGAAAGAAATCCAATTGATGGAATTGCTAAAATCGTCTTTTCACTTAGTGCTAAACAAATGATGTAACTATCAATCAGAACTGAATGATCAGCACATGTAGGGTTCATAACATGAATTCATAGGACTGCAGCTAAATGCAGCCACATTTGACCTGAGCAACCTACTAGATCTTTTAAAATACTGAAAACTATCTAGAAACTCATATTATTGATTTTCTTAAACCACAGTTGGGAAATATTGTTCTGTTAAATTGGTATCTGGACTACCAGAGTGACTTTACAAAATGAACCTTGGTTGGGTGTGGGCATGGAGTAGAAGCTACGCATCATGCACTCAGCCTGTTAGGCAAATGAATCACTTATGAGGTATTGAGAGAACCTCTTAACACTATCATAAATGTTTTAAATAAACCTGGCTTTAATACAGTTTTGTCTTTAAGTGCCTACTTTCAAATATATTTCTTCCTTCTCCAGGAAGAATTTGGCCTCAATATCAAGGCAGAGGTCAGGGAGTTATGATCACCTTCTTTGAGGTTAAGTAAAAAGCAGGCACTAGGAGAGTGGAGACAGCCTGGGCTGGGTAAAGAAGACAGCTTTGTTTAGGAGACATGGGGTATGGACTTCGAGTTGGATGGGGAGGAATGAACCATGCTTGCTAGGCTGAAGCAGAGAAGACACCCTCTCCATGTTGAAACCCAGGAACTCCTCTGAACAGAAATATCGGGTCTAGCACAGTCCATATCGCTTCCTCAGAAACCACTTAGAATCGCTAAGGGTGCTTTTGTGAGCTTTGCCAAATGGGAAAATAAAGTCAGCTGTCAATTAAGTCTAGTTCCCTCCACTGTTCCACCCTCTATCACGTTTCTGTTTACTCTCCAAGATTTGTCCAGTATGAACTTTCTAGTGCCACTGAACCTCACTGAAAGAGGCACTCAGGTTCCAGGTTTTGCAAGATAAACTGCTCTTTTCCTCTTCTTTCTCTTTCTCTAACATTCTTATAAAAATAATCACACACACACACACACACACACACACACACACACACACACCCCAAATACAAAGGAGGAATCTTTTTCAAAACTTGGATTTCCTCATGAGCTCAGAAGCCAGCAATCTCATGTCACAGGGATGAAGACAAGTAAGTCTTCTGAACTGTCACTATTCTCAGCACAACTTTTTCCATTTTTGGTGTCTTGAAAATATGACAGAGCACCAATGGGATCAGAGCTGTCCACCCCCCAAAGTTGGATTTAGCTAATGAGCCATACACAGGAATAGATCATGAAGCCAGTGGGAAAAACTTAAAACTAGGGATGAAGTTAATCAAGCCCATGTTACACTTAACATTCCTGCCTATTAAATACAGGTCACTTCCTTCAAGATACTATTTTGAGCAAATAAGATTTCTGCAATTCTGAAAGATTGAAGTTAATTAAACAGCATAGCAAAATGGAAAACAGATGTCACAGGATATTTTTAAAAGATTTTAATGACATTTGGCCTGTTTTCTTAAACTGACTTGCAGTTGCTATTGTATCCTGCATGTAAGTTCAGGAGTTGATGGAATGGGAGAATCTGTATCAATTTCATATAACTGGCAGTAGAAAAGCTATTCAAAGAGAAGGACAGTTAGGGGAGTCTTTCAGATTTTTTTTTCTTCTATACAACCTGACTGCCTCTTTTGGCTTAAACTCTTAAAGTCTTTTAAATTAGCATTTTCCACCTTTCAAAAGAATTTTCCCTTCCACCAACTCTGACTCTAGTTGTTTTTATTAGGATCCTTTCCAGTAGTCTCATACTCAATTATTCTGAAAATACCTGTTAGGTTTGACTAAGAAATCTAGTATCTGTTAATTCTGTTCAGAAAAAAAAGATCACAGCATGATGAAATTTTTGGAGATAAATGTCATAGTAACTCTAATATAAGCATTCATGGTTAGATTTCTAATGTATTTTTTCAAACATCTGGGGACCAAATTCAAAAATACAAAAATGTCTTTAAAAAATCAAAATTTCAGATTAGACTAAAGAAATTAAGTAGGTTTGCTTTCTTCAAAAGTATGTTCACATGGGGCTGGGGTTGTGGCTCAGTGGTAGAACACTTGCCTGGCTCATGTGAGGCAAGATCAAACCCTCATGTGAGGGTTTGATCCTCAGCACCACATTAAAAAAATAAATAAAGGTATTGTGTCCATCTACAACTAAAAAATATTTTTTAAAAGAAGTACATTCACAAAAGGAAAATGTGAACTCTTTTTGGAAATCAAAAAATGACCAAATAGAAATAGAGGATGTTACTATTTTTCTCCTTCTTATTCTCCTCCTCCTCTGCCTCCTCTTCCTACTCCTTCTTCTTCTTATTTTTGGTGGTACTGGGGATTGAACCTAGGGATGCTCTATCACTAAGCTATATCCCTGGCCCTTTTGATTATTTTTTTTATCTTGAGGCAGGGTCTCACTAAGTTGCTGAGGCTGGCCTCAAATTTACAATCCCCCTGCCTTGGTCTCCCGAGTCTCTGGGACTACAGACATGCACCACCATGCAGGGTTATAATTTGTCTTTAAAAACATCTTTAAATGGGTCTGGGGTTGTGGCTCAGTGGTAAAGCATTTGCCTAGCATGTGTGAGGCACTGGGTTAAATCTTCAGCACCACATATAAATAAATAAAATAAAAAAGCCCATCGACAGCTAAAAAAATCTTGAAAAAAATTTATATGTTCTAATTAGGCATACATGACAGCAGAATGCATTTTGATTCATTCTACACAAATGGAGCACAACTTTTCATTTCTCTGGTTGTACATGATGTAGAGTTATACCATATGTGCAGTACCTAGCTAGGGCAATGATGTCCATCTCATTCCACCATCTTTCCTGTCCCCATGTCCCCTTCACTCTCCTCCCTCCCCTTTGACCAAAGTTCCTCAATTCTTTAAAAACATCTTATTTCCCAGTATTTGAAACCATCTGAAAATGATTGACATGTTTCAAATAGCATTATGAAATATACAAGAATAAATTTTCATATGATGGGCTCTATCTATACTGAAAGTGGCATGCACCATTTTTTCAAGTTCCTACTGGCATGGGTAATTAAGAGGAAGCAATGAATTCTCATGCTGCCTCCTGTTTATATAAGCATCTCCACCCAACTGCTCATCAAAAGTTGTTTTAAATGGAAACAATTATCTCTTTTAAATCAAGGAAGAGATGATACAAATAAATGCTAAAAGTCTGAAGCCAAAGGATGGGAGCATTCAAATTAGATCAGTGATACAGTAGATCTGAAACAAAAATTCACACGGTAGTTGGGGGCATTGATTTCAGGCAACAGCTTGTTTCTGCTGATGCCTTTAAGATGTATGTGGTGAGGAAGCTCATACCTAATGCATTAAATCATCAAAATGGCTCATTTTCAATGCCTTGATTTTATGCTTGAAAGTCTTCTACACATTTTTTTCCTAAGAAAGTTTTATAATATTGAATGAATATTCAATATTCATTCATTTATTTTTCAGTGACTAGGATTAAACCCAGAGCTCCATTTGTGCTATGCAACCACTCTATCACTAAGCGACATCCCCAGACCAAATATTATACTTCTTTTCTTTTTGTGGGGGATGGGGTTACCCCGGATTGAACTCAGGGGCACTCAACCACTGAGCCACATCCCCAGTCCTATTTTGTATTTTTATTTAGAGATAGGGTCTCACTGAGTTGCTTAGTGCCTCGCTTTTGCTGAGGCTGGCTTTGAACATGCAATCCTCCTGTCTCAGCCTCCCAAACTGCTGGGATTACAGGCATGCACTGCTGCACCCGGCCAAATATTATACTTCTTAACAGTGCCATTTGCAACTGCAATATGCTAGTGAAGTATCAACTTCTGCCTAAGATGTTTCTTTTTATCTCTGTTAATAACTGCAACCTGCTAGTTTCTGCTTCTGGGATCATGCTTGCTTAACAGCTATGATGGGAATCAGAGCTGCCTGAAGAAAAAGGGAGAAATTAAGGTTACTTGCATGAGAAAGTCTTGAAATGCAGAAGTCTGCACTGTATAGAAGATACTGAGAACAAAGGGCTGTGCTCAGCTTTCGGAGAGGACTCCACTGAGCCCCAATAGGTGCTGAATAAACCTTGCTCTTCCACATCTCCAAGTGCTGCTTGTCTCTTTCCAGAGCCATAATTTTCCATATTTTCTGTAACACTAGGTATTATAAAAAAATATAAAAGTAGGGCTGCAAAACACTTATACATATATATATGATATATACATGAAATACTACATATATGTATGAAATACCATATATATGAAGTACCATAATGAAAATCCAAGCAATTGATTGGCTGTTGTTTATTTGGGTAGGTGAGAATATGTGAATTTAAGAAGCACTGACATAGGGAGATAGAAAGACCAGTTTGGATGTTGTGAGAACACTTTTAAATGAGATGTTTAGTTCAACAACAGGGTGGCAGTAAGAAAAATAGAAAATTGAATTTACAAACAAACTAGGAATTTTCAAATGCTGCAGGCAATGGATGATAATCCTGCCACATTCAGTTAGCATGTGTGTGCACTCTGTCTTCCACAGGGGTACCCTCAGTCATCTTGCATCTTTGGGCCCTCTTTCCCCCAACCCATGACCCAGTCATATTGTGCTTTTTGAGAATGAGATCTTCGCGATAGAAAACGATTCTTGAAGCATAATTGATTCCAAACCCTGAGTCATGACAAGCTTTAAGTTCTTTATTTCAAATTAGTTTCTGGCCACAAATCAATGCAAAATGCAAAGTGAAATGGCCTTGAAAGTTGAGGGGTAGGACAAAGGTAATGTGGTTTTAAAATGAAAAGAGGGGTCGGATTCCTTCCATGCTTGGAATTCACCAACCATACTCTTCTAAGCAGTTTAGAGTTGAGGAAATGCATGGTGAACAGATGAGCTAGGCAGCTGCTGCTAGGTCTGGTCAGTGTGCTATGCATGTTTTACTCAGCCTGAAACCACTGCCCCACATCCCAGAAAGCTGCCCTGTCGTTGGTCTTTGTAGTGAGACTAGTTAAAAAAACCAATGAGTTCTGCTCTTTGGAGGGTCAGAGTTCTGGGCTGAATTATTCTTTCTACTTGGTCTTCAACTGCTTCTGACTAACAGAGAGTCACCTATAGCAAAAGGACAAAGAATTTTACCAAATAGACTCTTTGCAAAGCTAAACCTATACAGAGGGATCCACAAATCTCTCATACCATGGTTATAATACCAAAGAATGCAGAAAAGAAGGTTGGAGAAGAAAGCAAAGTGGTGTGCTGTTGCTTTACTGAAAAGCACCTTGTTAAGAATATTGTCTTAGAACCAAAAACAAAAAATTTGGCATCTGCCATGTGTGTCATCCATTAAATAAAGTGAACATGCTGTACATAGAGAAAATCTTTTCCAAACTCCTCATTACTAACATGGCCAATAATTTTCTTCTAATGTGCTTTAATCTTGGAAGTGTGTTTTCCTTAGGTTCTCACTCTACAGATGTCTTATCCATCTGGCACTCAAAAATAGTGTTTCTTGCATATAATTTTACTTAAAAATATAAAAATAAAAAAGCTGGCCCCAAACATATGTTACAGCAAGATTCTTTGAGGGGTCTTAGTGATTTGAGCATTTAGTTGATTAGCCTCTAATCCATTCTTTTGAGGACTATTGATAAGCATGTCCGATGTTTTAGTCGTATCCATTTTGTAGGCCAGATCAAGTGTGGCTGTTTACAGTAGAAGAGACCAAAAATTGATGTTTTGTTTTACGTACATAGAATTTTATATAGCAAATTTGGCCATTAGTTTATGTTTCTACTGTGCTCTACCAGGTACCCAAAGCTGTCTTTTGAAAGCATGAGGTTCTTAAAACACACATTCAAGACCTCTTCCCTCCATTGCATACAATCTGATGAAGCTCCTTGTTTCCTGTCCTTGAACGCTTGGCACTTCGTGTGAATAGCTACCGCTCCCCCACTGCCATGTCTCCCAGTGGCCTGCTTTTCTCTCCCTCTCTCTTCATCACAGTTGTCAGCACATTTTTGACACTGAGGTCATGTAGTTGGAAACACAAACTTGAGGGCTGATCTCTGTGAATGTTCTCAAACATGTTGCGGCAGATGCTGTTCCTCTGTTTGTGAGCTCCCTCATCGCCATCCTGCTCCACCCAAGGCCAATCCTGATTTTTTCAGATAAAATAAGACAAAGATCCTTTGCATATAAGGCCTCCTGCAAGTCCATGAGTGAGTAAATGACCTGTCTCTGCCAATCATAGAGATTCCATTCCCCTTGCCAGAAATTCACTTTCCCAACTTTTATTGAAATTAAAATTTATCCTGAGACACTGCTGTGATCAATAACCTTAAGGGTATGTCTTCCACAAAGGAGTTTTTCAGAATCAAATAAACAGACCTTCACGAAACTTATTGCTTCTGCCCCTTCTCCTTGCTCTGGAGATTGCTGTGAGGACTTGGTGTTTGAGCAGTTGCAGCTACTTTATAACCATGAAGGAAAGGCAAAAAGACCCCAAGTGCCCCTGACATCTCTGAGCTACTGAATAAAGCCCAAGTTGCCAGTACATATAAACTCTGTGTGTGGGTGATATTTGCTTAAGTTTGTTTACATTGCAAAAATAAGATGTACTGATTAATTATTAATGCTAACATTCTGTGCTCATAAAATAAGGCCATTTTTGAGAAAAGATAAATCAAAGAAAAAGTGAAGCAACAACTAGTGAAACTAAAGACGTGGTCAGAGCAGATTTTCCATTGCAGAGCTCATTCCAGTGATACCACACCAGTGGGGAGTTTCCTGGTTTCTCTGCTGTTTCCTTTTGGTGAAGTTTGGGTTAACCTGCGGAATGTTAGTGAAATGCCCAGCTATCAGTAGGAGTAGTTCTACATTTTACAGAGTGGTAATAAAAGTAAATTGCAAATGTGGGAGGTGGAGGAAGAGGGAAGGAGAAAGTCAGAGTCAAAAAATGATGCAATTAATCCCTTTTCCAGAAGAGACACTTCTGGCAACCATTAGGGACCAAGTCCCAAAGCAGAAACTTGTTGATCCCCTCCCCCACCATCCATAACAGCCCCCTCAAGGAGTTTTCACCAACATGATAGTTGACTGTGAATACAATGAGGCAGTTGACCAGAAGCACGCAGAATCCATAGTGCTGGATGCAAGGAAGAGAGAAAATTTTGAAAATTAGAGAAAGGGAGTTTTAAAGTATGAATGGCCTTTTGTCGCCCCTCCCATCTCTTCCTGGCACCCTGCTTCAGGTACTGCATAATAGAAATGGAATGGTTAGAGGGAAAGAGAGGGCCTCCATGTAATAATTTCATGTATTCTGGTTGCATTATGATAAGTGGTTAATATGAGTAAGAGTGAGGTCTTCTTTTTTTTAAAGCTGTTCGCACAGGAAAACAGGTGGTCTACTCTAAATATAGTCAGCCCAATGTAGCTGCAGGTTCATCCTAGGATCTCATTAATCACAGATGGTAATACATGGGAAAAAATATGCACCTTTACTGAACATGTTCAGACTTTTCTTGTCATTATTCCAGAAACAATACAGCGCAACAGCCATTCACATATTGTTATAGGTATTATAAGCAATCTAAAGACAATTTAAGGTATATAGGAAGATGTGTGTAGGTTATATGCAGATACTATGCTGTGCTATGTAAGGAATGTGGGCATCTGTGAGTTTTGGGTCCCAGGAGGTCCTAGAGCAATCCCCTGTGAACACCATGGGACAATCCCCTCCTTCCTTCTCACCAGCAGCCTAGATGGAAATACTGCCCATGGGATATACTAAGTTGAGCCAATGGAGTGAGGGCCAGGCCCCCAAAGAAGAGGTAGGAGATCCAGGCAGTAAGGGAAGGGGAGTGAAGGGCTAGAAGCTGTGGGGTGCATGGTTTGTCTGTTACTGAGAAAAGCACATAACTCTTTTGATGTATGTTTTAAACTCAGTAGCTATGCTAATTGTGTAAAAGAAAGATTCGCTTTAGGGACAACAAATATTATATTGCAAGAACTCTTCCATGGATAATAGGTTCCAACTCTTCTTGTTCAAGCAAACTGACTCTGAGCTTCCAAGAAAAGTTTCATAAATTATGTAGAAAGACAGACATTTCAGACCATTTCCATCCTTGTTACACTATTATAATTAACCTTTCTCTCTCCTTCTTTATCTTCTCATCTGTTCTTTTAAATTTCGATGCTTAATGGAAGAGTGTTAGTTTTTGTTTTCTAATACTCTTGATTTTCTGGAAAGTTCATTCTGTATAGGATATTGCACTCCTTAGGCCGATTTTTAAAAACCATTGTAGTAGCTTATCCATAGTAAAGGCTAATGAAGATTGAAGACAGAGATGAAAATAAATGAGAAAATGGCTCTCTTGAGCTCATAGAAGCTCAAATTAGAAATATATTTGCACTAGAAAAAAATGGCAGTCTCAGGCAATGTGCAATCTCAGGCTATACTAACCCTCTACCACACCCCTATCCCAAACCTTTTTAAACAAAAAGCAATGCAAGAGACACACAGATTATGGCCATGATGCTCTGTGTAGATGTTTGACTGAAGTTGTCAAGCTACTGATTAGCTTTGTATAAGCAGGATGTGCAGTCAGTTCTCTCTAGCTATTGAACAGAGATAATTTTTTAAGCTACAAAAGAATCAACCCCCCGGGACTCATACCATCATTTAGTAATTAACCTTAAAATAGTAAAGAAATAAATGAGTTAAAATGGTAAAGAAATAAATGAGTTTCAATATTTAACACTGATCTTACAAATTAAAATCTGAATTCAAATCCTAGGTATACTTTGGAAAAATGTTTCCAGAGCTCATGATTTTATAAATATAGCCTCAGGTTTCTAGTTGATGTGTTTTATGTGCCTAATATCAAATTTTTGTTTGTAAGAGTGAGTAACATCACTGTAAGTTTTTCAACCTATTTCACACTGTGGAGTTCATGGTCACATGGTAATGCTTTAGTTAGCACTTTTGTGTATGTAAAATAGTTTAAATGGATGAATAATGAGTTGTAATGAATACACTCTCAGACTGTGTAAAAATAAACCTCTATCACATATAGTGTTCTGGTAAATCATATTGTAAATCAGTTTAACACTTTGATTTACTTTGGAATATTCTCAGCTTAAGAAAATGAATTTCTTTAAGTGTGGAAAAGGAAGAATTGCACTTTAATTCCTTTTTTACTTGTAGAACCATTCTTAAATGCTTATACATATGTTCACTGGCTTTAAAGAACTTTTTGCTCATTTTTACCTTAACATTTTCAATAAGCTCTGCAATTTCTGACCTTCCAGTGATATTCTTTGGCCTAGAAGGAAACGAGTGGAGGAGTAATTGATTTCTTCAAAAAAGGCTCTTGGACACTTTTATTGTCAATTTAGGTCATTGTAGGCTTGCCCCAAACAATATAGACTAATTTTTTTCCTGTTTATGATGATTCAGGCCTTCTCTAGATTACATGTAGGTTTGTTTTTCAAAATTACTACTTATCACTGACTGTACTTTTTAAAAATTATTACTTATCACTGAATCTAAGCCCATCAATTACCTGGTTATAAAAGAAAGTGGGAAGTTCAAGATAATTTTAACAAGAAAAATATCAGAAGTTCTTTGGAAACTCTTTGTCTATCATGAATGTTGTGTGGAATCTATATGATATGATGTTGTGGGAAAGGAATTTAATGCCAGGGACTTCGATGGAACATTGAGATACGTGTTATTTTGCACTGTTCTTTGTCACAGGAGGAGATGTAATGAATTTGGAAGCATCTTCCTAATGACAATGTGGTTGGTTGGTAAAACAAAACACCTGGACAGCTCTAGAATTTCAAAGCAGAAAGCATGATGATAAGTATTAATTTTTAGCCTTTAGCCATCAGTGTGTAACACGTCTCACAAAATGCTCTTTCTACTGGTCAGACTGCACGACTTCATATCTAAACTTGCACAAGAGAACAAGTTGTCAATCTCTTGTGACCCACCATCTGTAGCCCAACACTAACAAGTCCTGCATTTCTGATTATTAGTTCAATAGAGTTTGTATGTGTAATTTTTAGGAATCTTTAGGGTGATTTGCATGAAAACAAAAACTTGTACTAATTAGTCTGATTTTCTATTAATATGTTTTTTCCTCACCACTTTTTTAAGGTCATGGTAGAAAAATGAGCATACCACAGGAAGAACTCACTGGGAGTTTTTTGCAAGTTTTAAAAGTTGCTTATTTCAGAAACTTTCCATACGTGTGGTTTAGTAACAAAGGATTCATTGTTAACATTCTCTTAATAGTACCAAAAATGATATAATGGCCCTGTGGCATGAGCTGTACTAGCACATTATTCCATGTGACCTATGAAACAGGTACTGCCATCGTTCCCTTTTACTGACGAAGACTCTGTGTTACACATGTGGCAGTGATTAGCTTATCCCCTAGATTGGGTGAAGATTCTGTCTCTGTTTATACCGCTTTCTTTGGCTTGAAAGAATCCTACTGAAAAGTAAGCTCTGAAGTCATAAATTGACAACTATTTAAACACAGTGAATTGAATGGACGTGCTTATTTTCATTCCTTCCTTAATAACTGAAAAACGAACTCATTGTAATTAAAAGTGAATGAATAAGCTGTCACTGATTTAGCAGGATAAAAAAGTGGAAGCCCAAGTGAGTGCAGGGGCGAAGCAAACAAGGATGCGAATTTGAGCAACAGGAACTTTGATCATTGGATTCCTCTGAAGGTGGAGGAGAGGGATGGGGCTGAAGGCAAGACAGGTGGAAGGTTTGCGGGAAGACAGCTCCTTTCCCCACCACCTGTAGCTCATCAACCATTCCTCCTCCACTGAGAGGACAGACTTATTTTATGGAGATGGAAAGGCAGAATGTGTGCAGACCCAGGAACACATGCCACAGCAGAATGAAGGGGGATGAGAAGAGGATGAAAAGCAGGATAAAGAATTAAATGAATGTATACATGTGCTAAAGATGAAAGGCAGACACTTTCCCTTAATTAGCCTTTAAATGCTGTCTGCCAAGCTCCCCACTGACATTTGGGGTCCTTGCCCATTCTAGGTTATAGCCTACCAGTTTACAAATCCCCAACAGGCCTATGGTTTCCAGTTAACTTTGGTGCCAAAGGTCATGAGATGCTTATGGAAAGCCTTGAACATGAAATCTAGTTCAAATAAACAACTACAGGGGAAAAGGAAGTATAAGAAATAAACACGATGCAGACAAAATGGTAGTGGTGGTGGTGAACTAAGCCAAATGACCACCATGACAGTAGCCATCCTCCTCAAAAAAAACTAATGATTAAAATCCATAATGAGATAAAAGAACACTACTATATTGCTTCCACAAAACAGAACAGGATACCATAAAAATTTAGAAAATGAGAAAAAAGTCTTAAAAATGTGAGCAGAAATAGTATGTACAGCAGAAGATTTAGAAGACAAAGGTGAAGAGATCTACAGAAAGTATAACACAAATAATTAAGAAAAGAAAAGCAGACTACCCATTTAGAAGTTTTAATGTCACAATAATACAAGTTGAAAAAGAACAATGAAAAATGTAGAGAAAATTGAAAAATAATAATAGAAAATTTACATAAGATATACACATGAGAGTTTCCAGACTGCAAGGGCGGACTAAATATCTTCTAACAGCGTCTGAAAAAAATTACATAGCACTGGGAAATTTCATAGCACTGGGGTTTAAGAGAAGATTCTACATATTTCCAGAATGAAAAAAAAAATAGGTCATAAACAAAAGATTAGAAACTAGGTTGGCACTCAACTTGCTACAATAACACTAGAAACTAGAACTGAAGTAATTCCTTCGAAATCCTTAGGAAAAAAACCTGTAATTCCAAATCCAAACAAACTGTCAATTCAATATGAGGATAAACACACATTTTTTCAGACCAGTAGGGTATCATAGTTTGGAAATAAAGTGTCCACCATATGTTAAAGGCTCGGTCCCCAATGCAGCAATCCCCAAGTGATTGGATCATGGGGGCTCTGACCCCATCTGTAGATTAATCCACTGATGAATTCATAAGTTGATGGTATTATTGACATGTGGGCCTAGTTGGAGGAAATGGGTAACTGGGAGAGTGCCCTAAAAGGGTATAGTTTGTCCCCAGCCCCTTTCTTATTCTTTCTCTGCTTCTGGTAGCTTTCTTCCACCATGTACTTCCACCATGATGTTTCTGCCTTGGAGCCAAAAGATCCATGAACTAAATCTGAAGCCATGATTCAAAAATGTCTTTCCTCCTTTGATTTTCTCAGATATTTTGTGTCACATGATCATGGGAAGCAAATGCATAGGGTATGGAAACTCAATGTGTTCTGCATCTTTGTTATTGCGATACATGTTTCTGAGAAATGGGAGAATAAATTAAAAAGTAAAATGAGAAACCAGGATAGGATAAAGGTAAAATGTATTCCCAGGATGATGTCAAAGGGAAGTCCTAGGGGAACAATTACACATTAAGCCTAGAGAGAAGCTGGTCAATAGGGAGTGGATAATGGGGAAATCCCAAAGGGAGTTCTCCTGAATTTAAGGGACAGTACTTTTGGAGTAGGAAAATATTATGGGAAAAAACTGTTCAAGACGACGCTCTGCACTGTGGTCCCAATGACAACTGATAGGGATAAAGAGAGTTGAGTGTTTTAAAAGAAGAAAAAAGCTATGAACAGTACTGAAAAAATAAGACTGACTTACTGAATAAATAATTATTTTCAAAACATTTCAATAATTAATACTGGATCACTTATATTTGTATGAAGTCTCTCTGTGATATAAGTAATTCTCTATGATCAATGTGAAAAATGCCTAGGTTATATAAGTAGTAGCAATGAGTTTCTGAAGTCAAAAAATGTCCAAAAATGTCTGCTTAATTTGGTCTCAGTGAATCATGGCAACAGCTGCTTCTGTCAGGAAAACCACTACTTGCCTTTGTCAGGAGAGTGTCCAGTGCAAATGAAGACTTGGTGGTTTTTCAAATTCCATGACAATACTTTGCTTCAACTTTAAACAATGTATTGAAGTCTATGCTACAGTCAACATGAACATAGAAATAAATACATTTTGTTCTCCAAGAATGAGAACTATTAGCATTAGCAAATTCCATGTGAAAATAGATCATGGGGGAAATATGATATTAGAAGGAAAACAGACCCCGTTGATTGAGGATTTGTATCTGACTGATTGCTCATAACCATGTGGAAAATAGTTGGCAAGAAGTATATAGTTATTTTACTCTACCTTATCATCCTCATTTTGGAGGGTATAATTCCAGACTGATATGGACCTGGGAATAAGAGATGAATTCAAAATTTTAATTTACCCTAGGTGGGTAAATAGATATCCACAAAGGTGGGGTAATTTTTTATCACTGTTCAGAGGTGAAGCTGTTAAAAAAATGGCATCTAACTCAGGCTAACCTCCCTCCCAGCCTATGACACAAAGCTTAGGCCTTGTAGGATGATCTCCCAAGAACACTCCAGCCTGGCAGATATCTTTGATTCCTTCTGGTTGGTATGGAACTTTAATACCTCTGCAGTCCACCCAAAACCAGCTCCATATGTTTGGGGACTGAGCTGGATCCAGGTTAAGGTCTGTGTATTTGCCTGCCTGCATTTCATCTATTCCAAGATACTCCAGTATGAGAAGACAGCATGTCAGGTAGAGTGTCAGATCTCAAGCAAAAATGTAGTAGGTACTCATGTTGTGGTACCAGAAAAGACCCTAGAGTAAAATTCAGCTGATGTTATCAATGGTTCTGACCATAAGAACCAAGAACTTAGACATCTGAAATATGCATTTCTTCATCCCATTTCACTTACACATTTGGAATACAATTCCTTACTTACAGTATTTACCACTAGAGTAGAAAATAGAACTTCATCTTGGAAAGGCAGCTTTTGGTAACGCAAAGTCAGAAAATGCAAATTTCTCTCCACTCGATTAATTCTGTGATGAAAATGGGGGCAACGGTTTCCAGAATACATCTTTCTGAGTTACAGTACCTCCAGGATCCATTAATTGCTGCTAGAAACCTATCTGCCAATTTCTAGTAAAAATAAAAAATTCTTTACTGTATTTCTCCAGCTGTTTAGTATCAGAAGGTCTTCATCATGGCAATAACCAAATATAATTCTGTTTTTCAAAGATATGATAATTAGGCCAAGTAGGAAGTGAAATTTTGCCATTCTTCTTGAATGCTTCTTCATGAATAATCCTCTCCTACGTGTGTAAATTGCTTCATGATAGAATAAAATATAAATGTGAATATTTCACATTTGATTTGGAGGATTCCCTTTGAAAAGAGCAATAGTTACAAAGGAAAGAAAGGCACCAGACATGAAAACAGTCATCTGGAGCAAGAATTTATCCCCAGGGCTAAAACTGTTTGGAAGTCCAAGCTCCAAATTCTATTCTAGAAATTATGCACAACAAAAAACATTTTTACTTTTTACTGCCTTGTATTCAAGCCACCTTTTATGGCTTTTTTTTTTTTTTTTGCTATACACATTATTGAGCATAATGATACATCCCTGAAACCAGATGGCATATGAACTATTTCAACAAAGAGAGAAATAAGGACAAGAAAATATTTGTGGTCTTTCCAGAAATCTTTCACAACCTTCACATTTAATGGCAATTACTAGGAAAGCAGCAAGTTTGAAATTGTAGCTGAGGCCTATAATTACCCATATTCGACGTATTTATAAACTCCTCAGAGCAACAAGAACACCAGATATCTGTACCTACTTTGATATATATGATGAAGTAAAAATATTTAGATAGTAAGTCAATCATTCAGTTGTTTTACTAGCTTCATATCAGGAGGCTCACAGCTGGAATCCCTCACATGCTACCTACTATGGATGCACACACTGTTACATTTAAATAACAAAACAGACCTGAAGAATATTGGAAGACGGAGCAGGGAGCAGAGCAAAGACTTTTTTCAGGGTTTCAGATTTGGAATGGGTTAGAGGAGTGAGCTTTAGCAAGACACCCTGAGAATATAGATAAAGAAATTAAAGGAATGTACTCATTTACAAAAGCACTTTATCTGATCATCATCAAAAACATCCTCATAATGGCCTTGATAGGGGAAGTCTACCAGGGAACTGCTACACCCAGAGGTCGGAAGGCTTGAACTTGTACTCTAACAGCCAAGTCTGAGGTCCTGATTACAATGAATTTATAGTTTCCTTTGGAACAATGAAGCCAATATGTGTGCTCAAATTTAAATATGATTTATTCAGGCAACGCGATTCATGAAAATCAGTACATTTTACCAAATTAGTTTAATATGTGTATTATTCTTAAAATTGAAAGAAAGAATGTCTAATTCCCTACCACATAAAGAAAAATTTTTTAAATGATATTAATTCCAGTGTTATCCAAAAGGTTTGTGTAATCATAAGTTAAGTCAAGTAAGGAAACAGTCATTCTTAGGTTTGTTGAGAAAATGAACTGTCTGCTTTTACACATGTAACAGAAACCAACTAAAATAAACCTCCCCATTCCTAATGTTCTCACCACTAGGTGATGTATTCATTTGAATGAAAAACTTACACACTCACAGGAAAAATAAATCAATGGTAAAAAATTGGCAACCTAATATATTTCAGTCTGTAGTAGACAGAAATAAATTCTCAAGTAGTAAAAGTTGTAGACATGGAGTGAAATTCAATAAATATGAATTAGGGAGTCATTAGTTGAGAATAATCATTTAAAAAATATCCATATATAGGAACTAGGTTTCTTCAATAAAAACCCAACTCCAATGTGAATAGTGGTGCAGAAATATAACTGAAATAAACCAGGGGCTAAGAAAGAAGTAGGAATTTTACTGGACATGGCTCTATGGACTTCTAGCTACAAATAATCTGTTACTGTTCATGAAATAATAGCAAGAGAGCCTCAGGAGAATTCTAGATCCCTTCCATTGCCTATGGAACTCCTTGACTGTTTCTAATGTATCTCTGCTTCCTCTAACTTTTTTTGTGTGTTGGAGATGCTTTGTCTTCATGGAAACCTGGCCTTCTGCTGCTGCGATGGTACTAACCTCCTCGTGATCTTCCCTAAGCAGAAACGTTCTGCTGGCTCCAAGTTCCCCAAAGCTACTCTCAGAACAGCTCTGCCAGCACCACTCAGCAGAAGTCTGTGTGCTTCACCTATAATCGCTCTTTTCTCTCCTGTCAGCACAGCAACCTTGGTCATTTCCTCACTTTTCTCAATGACTTTACTATTTAGCATTTGGTTTTCTGCCATCACCTTTGGCCACCATCCATGTGAACGTTCCTTCTCACCTCTTGACTTTTTGGTTCCTTGACCGCTTCCTCTACTTCTGTGACCTTAACTTGCACTTGAACTATCCATTCAAACATAGATATTGTACATTCTTTTATCACTTGGAATGAGTTTCTCTCAAGGCTTTGAAACTTCAGAATCCTCTCTTTTGATCACAACTACTAGTCTATTTCCTGTCTTCCATTTTTACACTCCCTGTAGTTATTTTCATGCTTAGCGTAACTTCCATTTTCTTGACCTTTTCTGTTTTTTTTTTTTTTTTGTCTTTTCCTTTTAAGCTCTGAGCTGGCTTCATTTGCTTTTCTTTCTTTCTTTCTCTGATCCTATACACTTCTTGGATGATGTTTTCAATGACACTTCTTGAGAATCAAATTAAATATAAAACATCCCCATTGTGCCATGCCAACTACTTGTGTTCTATTTCTCCTTCTGAGTGCTGATGAGGACTGAAGTCAAGTCACGACAAGATGCTCACTGGATTCAGTGCAGGCTTTCACTCTATAATTTCAAATGGGTTCTCCCAACAACACATAATTCATTATTTCTCGTAGTTCTCCTCAGCCATTTTTATTCTTTATAATTCCACAGTTGCCACAGCCATCATTCCATAGCCATCTCTTAACAGATACCTTAATTGCATCCTCTCCTGGAGATATCATTATTTAAATTGGAATTTGGATTTTTCCTTCACAACTACTCTTCTCTTTCCTATCTTTCATCTTCCATTTTGACTACTGTTTTGAGGGAAAAGTTTTCACCTTACTTCCTGTGGGAGGCTTTATGTGGATGATACATTAAATTTTGGTCTTTAAAATATCTGGCTTATGTTTTGGTTTTAAAGTAAAAAAAAGAAGGAGATCAGTGGCTGAGCACCTGCCTAGTATGTATAAGATGTAGAGGCCCTGGGTTTGATCCCTAGCATTAGAAAACAAAACAAACAAACAAACAAAACAAATGGAGTTTTGTTCAGAGGAGTCATTGTCTGAAGAAAGTATTTTTAGAAGAACAAAGTCATCTTAGAATATAGGACCTTGTCTGGGGAGGGCTTTCTAGGATCGGCTCCAAAAACTCACATGCACTCCTGAAGTCATTGGTTTCTAAAAAAGAGGGACTCAAAGAGGGAAGATGGGAGCATTCAGTGCTAGAGCAATCTACTTCCAAGTGTGTTCAACACTGAGCTCAGTAGAAAGCATCAGTGATAGAGTAAAGTGAGTTTGAAGTTTAATGGAGGAAGGAGGAAGGAAGAGAGAAGATAGTGCAAATAGACATTGTTGGTAGAAAGGTGAAAATAATTAATAAGAAAATATGATCTGTTCCAAATCCTACTTTCAAAGAACCATTGGTAACATGTTGAGGTATTTCCATCTAATACATAAAAAACATGACAGTCAGTTGAAGTATACTATTTAATTTTTTCATAAAATTGATATTAAGCTGCATTTTTTGCTTGTAGCTAGTGTTTTTCACCTAATACTATATTATTAATATTTTGACATTAATTTTACATTATCTGAGAGTATTTTTCATATGTGGTTCCATCTTATCTCTGAGTTTAGCTATACCTATCTTCAAAAATAAAATGTCCCTATCTGGGAAGGCCTACTTTCTTCAACTTACTTTGTAATTAGCAAAGGACCTCCATATACATTTAGGCAAGAGGACATGAAAATACTGAAAAAATTGCATTACCATGTAAGGTACCAATTATTAGAGACGCACATATTGTAATTCCTCTGGATGGCTGAGTGCCCCTTAGATAGGGAATCTTAGATAGAGAATCTACAAGTATTTCCCAGTTTATGTTATGCACCAAATAAGACTCCTAGACATAAAAATAAGGCTTGAATCTTATTCTGGAAATGTAATTAAACATTACATTTCCAAGTCACTAGCATAGCAAAAGCAGTATTATCCTAATACCTAAGAATGTGACACTGTGTCAGAGCCAATATTTACAAGAAAAAATCATGAGGAAGAATATATGAAAATGCTATTTCTTAGTTAAGTTTCACACTTCGGGAAGTTACTTGATTGGACTTTCCATTCCAGAGAGCGTTTTTTCCCAAAGGCATCCAACACCAGCATTATTCCTGAGAAGTCACCATCACACTATATTTATAAAGAGTCCCTATCTTCATAGCCAAGTACTGCAGAGCGAGGACCACGATCACACCTACATTCCTTAGTTATCATCCTCCAATGTGTTGGGTGAGTGTGTGCATGTGATTTTGTAATAACAAATTGAAAAGATTAGCTTCTGTTCTATTTTTCCCTTAATGTTGAGTTTGAAGGCCCTTCGGGTTTTATACTTTGCACTTCCACTATCACTAACTTGTTCGGTTATTTGACAAGATGGCAGATAATGAAAATCACCTAACCAGAAATGGAAGCTGGTGCATATTAAATCTTCAAAATCAGAAGCAGAAGGGTTTATCTTCTAAACACTAAGTTGGGAAGAAAATGTATTTGGTTTACATTGAATCTAATTTGGAGATTGTCCAGTCTTCTATTAAATCTGTGTAACGTTAAAAAATGTGTAGGATTTTATGTGGATTTGTGGGTATGTGCTTGCCAAAATGATCATGGAGACCACCAGATTATAGATTATTTGAAGGTGATGCTCTTACTTCTTCCATCTTTGTATCTTTGCCACCCAGCACTACCCAGAACTTGGCAGCTGCTCAATAATAGTGAGGGAAGGGAAATTGTGCTGGATTTTACATACATTTATGTACATTTAAGGAACTACTCACCATTGCTTGATGATTACATCTCTTTTGTTACATACTCCCCTCCCCCTATTATTTTGCTTTCCCTCTCTGCCTTTCATGCCTTGTCTTCTTTTAAAATCTACAAGGTAAAATTTAACGTTAGAGTGGGACCTAGGAAACCATTTATATTCTAAGGTCAAACGGTGGCAGTAAAGATCTTGAACCCTAACTAGTGGAGGTTAAAGGATGGAAAAACGTTCAAGTTTCTAAATTATGCTGCTGGAGCCATACTGGAGCTTGAGCTGCAGTCCAACATAAACAGGACAGGAAGGGAGTAGCACGGGAGCTCTCAGCCCTTCATCAAAAGTCTGGCATTGACAGGGGGTGTTAACATGTCAAGTACTGTACACACCTTGAAGTAGCAGTTTAATTGTGCTGGGGCCAATTGACATGACAGGCATGTACTAGACAGTGACAATGTCCTCCTGGTCCTTTCAAAAATCTCCTTTTCTCTTGTCATATTAAAGCAAGATATTAATCCAATGAGAACACAGGAGAAATGAGGAAAAATGGAAGGGTTCCCAAATTAAGTAAGTTGGATGAACTTTTCTAATGTAATTCTCTCCCCTGGGACTCTTACTGCATTCTTCGTATTCATTTACTTTACAAGATAAATGATGTCAGTTCGAAAAGTATTGTAGAGAATACTTTTCTGGAATTGGTAGAGTCTAAAAATAGAAGCCCTGGGCATATCTAGGTAAAATGTCCATCAGGACAAATGGGGATGCTCAGAGGCTATCTTCCTCTTGTTGGTCTGCTCTTGCTTCATCATTCAAAAAACATTTTTGAACATCTACTATGTATGAGGCCCTGCTCCAGGACCTGGCGAAAGAGCACTGAAGAAAGACAGTGACTATCCCTACTCTCAAAAAGCTTACTTATGATACTGGAAGGGAAATCTATGCACACACCCAAAAGCAAGTAAATGACTATCAGAAATAATTAGGTGCCATGTGGTGATTAAAGAAGACAATTTACTGAAGAGTGGCTGGTGGCTGCTTTAGACTTGGTGGTCAGGGAAGGGGTGACATAGAGCTGAGTCTTGAAAGACAAGAAGGAACCAGACCTTAGAAGCAAAACTTTCCAGGGAATGGAACATCACAGGCAAAGGAACAATTTGTACTTCAATTTGTGTCCAGGGGTTTGGGGAACCCCAAGGAACTTCCAAATATAGAAAACCTGGCACAGTTAAGTCACTGATAGAGTGATGCAGGCTGCTATTTCCTTCTCATCTATCTCTCAAACACACCATCTCTCATTGCTATACATGCAGTGAAGGGATTTCACCCAGTGCTTATTATGAAGATGTAGCTTCCCTTTGTCAGCCTGGATTATATTGTGACACCAAAATCCCTGATATCTTAGTTTGAATGGGTTTTTAAGACATGCACCTCTATTGAGAAGATTTGGAGAAAAAATTCGGGGTCTATGGGTGGAAGTGGGTACTAGAAGAGAGAGGCAAAGGTAGTAAAATGCGATGATTTTGGAAAGACTGATTTGAGCTGAAATCATTTTGCCTTTTTGATATACGAAACAAGGGCATTATTTTTTCTTCAGAGATGGGAGAGTGGGGGAAGAGCAAGTAGTAGTAATAGGAGCAACAAGAAGCTATTGATTTTGCATGAAAGAAAAAAACGAATCATTTCATCATCATTCTCATAGTTAAAAGGGCTTTGGTGACCATGTACATATTTTTGGCACCAGGAGTGGCAAACACGCATGACTTTATCTGTCGATCTCTCTTGCCCCTGGGTATAATAACTTTAAACTTCAGTCTCTTTTTTGAGTTCTTATTTTGCTTCCTCTACAGGTTTAGATTCTACCCAATTCCCACAAGACAAAACATAGAAAAAAGAAATAAATGGGGTTTGAGAACAGCATTTTGTTATTTGTGTATTATTGGTCTTTCTTAGGAGGTGAGCTGATGGGAAAACATGACACTTTACTAAAAGTCACCTAGTAAATCTGACATTCACCAATTTCCCAGCAGTGCGTATTCCTAGGAATTCCAAGCTTATCCATGCCTTCGAAGGACTGTTTTTGTGGGATTTTTTTTTGGGGGGGGGTAGGAATAAAGAGAAGCAGGCACTTTCACACTAAACCCTAGATTTACTTTGAAATGTTAGGCATCTTCTGTAGAGAAAGGGGAGCCACCTACTTATTTGGTGAATTCAGAATAAGGAAAATAAAAATAGAACTGTCAATAAGCTTGGTTTCTGCTTATTCTTCCTCTTTTCCTCTGATGAGGTTGTGGGGGCTACGCACCATGTTGCTTCTTTTGTACTGTGATGGACAATTGGAAGCATCACTGAATCACAGAAACTGTTCTACCAAATTTTTCTTATGCGGAGCTGTTCATGGTATCACATTGAGTGGTAAGACATTCCAAAAATCCAGGATGCAGGGCCTTAGGTACTTACCAAATGGCCTACATTTAATTACACCCCACTTATACTTGAGTAGAGCCCAATTTTATGTACTGATCTTTTTCTTCAGGAATCTGACAGATAAAACACCATTTTCAGATAAATTCATTCTGAATAAATATTTTCATTCCTATTATTTCTCCCCTCCTAATTGTTTCCTATGAATATGATTACCAATGATGACAGAGCATGGAAAGCCATAAAGCCCTTCAAATAGAAACTTCCTTTATGTGAAAGGGAATAAAATCATAGACTGATGAATAAAGATTAGAGCAACGTATAGGTTTTCACTGCTGACCATAAGACAAATGAAATCCCATTATTTTTTCTCCAATGTATGAAAAGGAATAGATATACTTAAGTATTTCACTTGACAGTAACCTGTAGTCATTTACTACTCCAAATTATTTGCAGATGCCATTCCAAAGCATTTCCTTGTCAATGCACACAATGTATAAAACAATGACCAAACCTTAAAAAAAAAAAAAAAGACCTTGATAAACGAGAAAGGAGTGGAAGACCTCAGATCCAACCAAAAAGGTGGGCTGTAAGAAGGGAAGCTAAGAGTATGAGCTTTTTCTTTAATGACTTCTGTATTGCTTGTACTGCTACATCAGCATGCATTTATTGGGTAATCAAAATACTCCAATAAAATATTTTAAGAAAACAAAATTAATATGTAATATTATTATGTAAAATTAATATGTAATATTTTGTACTCAGTTAAATGGCAGGTAATTTATACAATATGAAAATCATTAAGTGATGCTCTAAGGAAATATTTAAATACACAAAAACTTAGAAACAAAACAACACTGGTAAAACCTGGTATATGCAAATGGTATTTCTAAGCTGCAAGGTGTTGTTAGGGGCTTGCTCTACCTTTCTCTAAATATCCTCATGATAGAACTACAACTCCTTTCTTTGGATATCAAATCCTCAAGTTCCTTTGTCCTGCATTTTATTTTACATTGAAAGTCTGACTCATAAGCAAATCATGATGTCACTCTTCAAACTTGTGCTCAAGCTACTCATCCTCTTAATAACCATGTAATTGTTCTGTCTTTTGTAGACAAGTCCCTCCACCTCCACCATCATACACACAACATCACTGTTTCAGAGCTAAAAGCTAAAAAGCTGTTGAAATGTCTGAGATAAGAAGGGCTGTAAATGCCTGTTAACAGCTCCTCATGTTTACTCTCCTGTGATTTATATCCAATTTATGATGGCCATTGTAGTAGATACACTTCACTTAATCAAGAGCACAGTCCTGGTCACTAAACACATTCACTCTTTCTTTCCTAGGAAAGCAGGTCCCTTGTTTCATTAAAAGCACTGCAAATACATATTCAAAATGCAAAGATGAAAGAAGACAGCAGTGGCAATTAATTTTATGGCTGGTGCTATAAGAGTGTAAATCTCTTTTATGGCCGCCATGTTTTAGCTCATTTTACCTGTTCAGCCTCTCAGTGGAGCTGGAAATAGGCCTTAAGTGTTAACCTTTCATACAACTGTGTACATACCTAGTCAGTAGCCCTCCTGCCTTCAAAGAGCCAGAACAGAATACGAAATTAAGTGCCGAGTAGTAATAGGTAGATTTTTAAAATTACAATATAAGATTGTCCAGAAGTTTACCTTTATAAAATCCTCCATTTGTTAATTTAAAGTGTTCTTTGGGATGGTTTGCTATTTTGTTAGTCTGATGATGTTCATGACATCTTTTGATAAACAATGTAGTGATGTACAAATGGAAGGCATTAACTAGTTCAGCTATCTTGTGAATTCTAATGTTTCTAAGAAAGTAGCTGATCACAGAGAGAAAATCATAGACTGTTCAGCACTAGGGAAACAAAAAGTAACTCCTATCATACAGAAATCCTTCCTGGCCCAAATCAAAAACACCAGACATCATGGAGAAATAAAGGGGCTTTCCTAGATTCTGGCAAATTCATTCTCATGGAAATATGACCTGGTAGAGTATACACATTCTGTATGAGTCTTACATTTCCACTGACCCCTGTCAGGGCAGTAATTCAAGGTCTGTTATGCTACAATAGAACCTTTTGAGTTAATATATTTCTGCCCCTCTCTGACATTGTAATGGCTCCATTCATAACAAATCTCTGCTCTGTAGTGCCAATGGAAACAGCTCATGCAAGCTTTATTATCCTAAGAAAATAATGGAAATCAAACATGAAGGTGGAAATATGCAGTCCATGGAATTCCTGGGCCAAGTAGGCTGTGTTGCGAAGGGCACGCTTCTTCCTGACAAGTCTGACTCTCTGGTTTCCTCTCCCTTGTCAGGATCTGCATGCTGAATATCAATCCTCAATTCTTATTTTTCTCCTCTTATCTATGTCAGACCTCCTTACTGATTCCTACAGTTAAAATGTTTGAAAATATTTTAGTACAGGGCTTAACAGAGGACTCAAAGTAGATCACCCTTCTCTGTCCCCTCTCCTCTGGGGAGAGACCACATCCTTGGCTAGACACCAGAATGCCATGTCACTCACAGATATTTTCACAGTCATAATGGGTTATAGCTTTTAGCAAAGTGCAAGTTTGGCCAAGCTTCTCATTTACCTTACTTTTAGGTATTTTTTTGTATTTTTGAAGGACCCCACTTAGAAGCATGTTCATGTACAGTTGGAGACAACTTGCCTGTAGCAGGGACAACTTGCCATAGTCCAGGCAAAAGTTGTTTTTTTTTTTTTAACCAGAGGAGAAATTTAGCAGGAGCATGGAAAATATTATAAAACCATGCAGAAATACTCACAGTTTTGGTTTGGCAAGCAGAGGAGGTGGCTCCTTTGTGGGCGAAAGCAGGCCAGCTGGTGTCGGAAGAGATTTATTCCCATTAGCCTTGCCGTTAATCAGTCCATTTACTCCGTGGCTGGGATGGACTCCGTTTGTTTCCCTCTCAGCAGAACTAAATTGCATTTGAAGGGCTGCCATGCTAAGTCCTAAGGCAGGGCTGTTCACCTGCGGGATCTCAGATGGTTTCTTAGAAGCCAACTCAAAGGAATTCGTCTCCAAGATGGGAGGAGGAAGTGGAAAGTGTTGGAAGTGACTGTTGTTGGATTCTCCCATTGAGTCGTAGCTACAGTTCTCAGTGTTGGCTAAGGAAAGGGAAAAGAAGGAAAAAGAGTGAGGCTGCTAGTTCAGCAGGTTCTTTTCACAGTGTCATCAGTCTCTGAGAATGCCTGGTGTCCTTTTAGAGAAGAGGTGGTCATGCTGATTTCATTGGATGCAGGAGCACTACCAGCTGGAGGCCCAGGCTCTTCCACAAATGTTTTGAATGATCATGACTTTAATCTAATCTCCCAACTGAGCTCACATGTAGGAAACCACCTACTGATTCATTAACAAATTTCAAATAAGAGCTAAAGACAGGACTCAGTGAAAAAAAGAATAACAATACAGACAATGTCAATCATTCATGCCTGGCCCTCTCACTTTTCAACTCTTAGATCCTACTGACCAGCCTGAACTATTTACTGACAGTAGCTCAAGCTATAAAGGTTTTATATGGATATTCATTCTATTTTAAAACTAAAGAAAGTGAAATTTTGAGTCCAGGTGAAATGTCTCATGATCTCGTAGAGAAGTTTTTTTTCTATGTTGGATGAAGGCCCCAACTGTAACTCAGTGTGAAAGAGTTTCTTTAGCTGTTACCCTAATGGAATAGAAGTATCCTGAGATCATGTCTTCTTGGAGTTCTTCATCTTGCCAAAAACCCAGAAGAAATTTCTGGCATACACTCAAAAATACTTATTGAGGTAAATTGGAAAGTATTTGTTTACTGTTTAATGCCTATTGTCAATTTACTCCAGACAGAAATTAAAAACACTAGCTGTTTCCACTTTTTTGCTGTCGTTGGAGCACTATACTATGGTCATGGCCATTTGGTGAATGGTCTTTAAGCCAACTCAAAATCAAAATGCTGGGATACTCAAAACTTAAAGTGCTCATATTCACCACTTCCCCATTAAGGTGAAAATTCCATTTCTTTTCTAAGATAAAAATTACTTACTGTTGCCACACTCATATCCCCAAACCTCTACTGCCACCTAGCACCAAGTTCTTGCTCTTATAGGAATCAATGAGAGATTCAAGTTTGGTCTTCAAGCCTGTGTTTCCTACAACCAGCCACCAACTTATTGATGGCCTTCTGTGTGCATTACCATATGCCAAGCTTGGTCAAAGAGACAGCTTAAAAATTTGTGCAAGACGATTAATAGAGATGAGGTAATTACAAGAAGGATCTTTAAAAACAGTAGAAAATAGTCAGCTATACCAAGTTTTTGAGTTTAGAAAGTCCATATATTTTTAAATACTGTTTTCAATGCTATAATGTATGGTTTTATTTTTCATACCAAAGTCATATACCATCATTGATCTATGCTATGAATGAAATTTGATTTCTAAGATCTTTTCAAATTATATTAGCTTTGTTTTGAATCACCTTTGTTTTGAATCACCTTTTCAGTTTCAAGAGTGGATTAGATAAGGATGTGTTTGTAAAAGTATCTCTAAGATCTCATGTGTTGGCACTGCTGAGAACAGCGACTGCACCTCTGATTTCTGGGGTGACTATGATTCTAGGTCAGAGTGATGTTAGGAAACCTGACCCATTGTTTCCAAGGCCAAGATTGCATGACTTAAAAAAAAAAAATAGCCCCATGAGTGCTCAGATGCTTCATTATCATTATCTGTAGTCCCTGCTTCCACCCTCCTAGTGCTGCTCCCCCAAAGCCTTTTGTTCTGTAATGAAACATCTGATTGTTCAGGTAGCAGCCAGCATTTCCCAAGGCTGAGCCATCTTCCTGGGACAGTTGCTTTCTGCCTCAGGGAAGCACACCAGAGCTCGGCAACAGAACCCATTTCAGATTCTCCATATACCTGAAGTGACAGCTAGCTGGGCAGTGCTGGTCACTGATCCATAATCATTTCTTGCGGAGCAGGTGAAAATCCCTGCGTCTTCAGGGAAAGTCTCAGCGATAACGAGGGTACAAATCTCCTCTGGAAGTGAAGAGAACAGAGTGATCCATGAGTAAAGTCACTTCGAAATGTCAGAGCTTCTTTCCCACCCCACTTCTTTCACATCCTAAGAGCAAACGTTTGGGGCTTGCAGAATAATGCTTTTTCCCTCCATGCAACTATCAATAGTGGAAATGGAGCAAATCTGTCTTAAAACATATTGTATATTTCAAACGCTGTAAGAAAAATACTAATGGTGGGTAAAAGTGCTACCTTGTGTGATAAAAAAATATTTTTTTTCTCTGTTAAAGAGATCTTTAAATATTTTCAATTTTTACATGTCAACTAAAAACTATAAAAGTAAACAAATTGAACAATACAAAGCATAAAGTGTAAAATGAAAAGTAAAAGTCTCCTTCTATAATTCAATTCCTTCTATATCCAATATGCCCTTTAATAATCTCACTCTCCAAAGTAGATTTCATGCTATTTATTTATTATCACATTAAAGAGTCATGAAATAGGTATTAATTTAAATGTTCATTATATTTAATTCTAGACAGAAAAATGAGTGTATCTATCCTTTCAAAATTTATCCAAATATTATCAAAGTATATAGTTTTGATGTAGCATTCCTGGATCAGATATGCATGTTTTTGTATTATCAATTAATATGGCCTACAGGCATAATTAAGTATCAGCCCATTTCCCACTCCATACTTGAGCTTTATCCTACCCCTAAACCTTTCCCATTCCCATTCCTGATTATGGTGAGGATAATCTGGTTAACAGATCATGCTTGAGTTTTTTTTGTTTTTGTTTTTTTTTGGTACTGGAGATTGAAATCAGAGGTACTCGACCACTGAGCCACACTCTTAGCCCTATTTTGTGTTTTATGTAGGGACAGGGTCTCACCGAGTTACTTGCTTTTGCCGTTGCTGAGGCTGGCTTTGAACTCGTGATTCTCCTGTCTCAGCCTCCCTAAGTGCTGGGATTACAGGCTTGAGCCACCGTGCCTGGCTTGTTTGAGATTTTTGCTAAGTGCTAAAAATGGAGATTCTTTCATGTCAAAATATGATGTTCCTATGGAAAGATCTAGGGATCATAGAAATTATAGAGATTTTAGTTATGTGGTGTAGGGCAGGGCTAACTTGTTTCTCAGATATATTAATACAGGTTTAAAATTGCAAGAATTATGGAAACACACACCTTATTCTTTTAGCATATATTTCAATTTGATGTTTAAATGGGGTGAGAAAAACTAGGTCCAATGTAGAACACAAAAATGAGTAAATAAAAGAGCTTAATAAGGACAAATTAAAGGAATAAAATTATCCAGTTAAAGATAAAAATCAATGACAGAAATATAAAGATAGCAACATTCCACTTATAAAATATTTAAAGTTGTCAAACTCTAGCAGCAGAAAGTTGAGTACTAGTGGACAGGGTCTGGGGGGATATAGGGAGCTCAGTGGGTACAGAGTTGCAGACATGCAAAATGAAAAAGTTCTAGAGTTCTGCACAACACATGTATATTCAGCACTGTACTGTACACTTAAAATATCAAGAAGGTAGATTTCATGCTATATATTTATTATCACAATAAGAAGTAATGAAATACATATTAAGTATTCATCCATTTAAATGCTAATTTATCCAGGTGAGGTGACTTAGGTCTGTAATCCTGGCAGCTCAGGAGGTTGAGGCAGGAGAATTGCAAATTTGAGGCCAGCCTCAGTAATTTAGTGAGACTTTCAACAACTTAGCAAGACTGTTTCAAATTAAAAAAACTTTTAAAAGGACTGGAATAGAGCTCAGTATAAATCACTCCTGGCTTCAATCCCTAGTATCAAAAAAAAGAAAAAAAGATAACTTAGGTGAAATATTGTGATAGGTACCATAAATGTAAGGAAATTAATACAAGGAAGATTTTGCTCAAATAGTCCCTATCTTTCTTGAGGAACAAGAATAAATGGGCTATAATTACAGTAAAAGGGAAGAAGTCGATTAAATGAATGGAAGAACTTGTTAATGAAAGATTATCACAAGAGAAAAACGTATGAGATAAAAGTCTGGAATCTTCGTCTATAAACACCTTCTCAAAGTTTTCAGAATTTATCCACCTACTCGTTGAGTATTTTTGAGAATGCTGTCTTAATATTTGATAGCAGCAGGCATAACATAATAACTCAAATTTTTGTAATTTTATAGGTGAGGCATGTCTTCCTGCAACAACTTGAATCAGAAAATCTCCAGATCTGTTTCAACTCTGAAAGTCTACACCCTTAATATCCATGTGCCACAATGATATTTTTAGCCTTCCTTCTCTCTTTTCTACAAAACTATACTGTCTTAAAAGGCAGTTAAGTCGCTGGGATTGTGGCTCAGTGGTGGAGCGCCTGCCTCGCATGCGTGGGGCACTGGGTTCAATCCTCAGCACCACGTAAAAATAGATAGAGTGGAGATATCATGTCCATCTACAATTAAAAAAAATTCTTAAAAAAAAAAAAAGGCAGTTAAGTCAGGGGCTGGGGTTATGGCTCAGTGGTAGTGTGCTTCCCTAGCACTCGTGAGACACTGGGTTCAATCGTCAGTACCACGTAAAAATAAAATAAAGATATTCTGTCCACCTACAACTAAAAAATAAATATTTTTTTAAAAAAGGCAGTTAAGTCAGTTGCAAGTGGAAATGCTCACAAGAAATTTCTAGTTTGCTAACATTTCTTGAAATATAAGATGGAAATAGGAAATGTAGAATTAAGATTTTAAGGCAATTAAAAAATTGTTGTGTTCATTTCTGACTTCTGGAGGCATTATAGTTCTAGTTGACTATGTGATATCTTTTAAAATGGACCAAATATTAGATATACTATAAATATCCTATAATCATCTCTTCTGCTGTCTCCTGCATTCTTTTCAATAGCTTTGTGACCCTTCCTACTGAATCTATAAAGACAAAACCAAACATAGTTTCCTGAATCATCTTCCTTTTCCTTTTTATTGAGATATCTCTCTACTTTAAAAAATCACATATTTTATATTTTTAAATACACAAGAGAAATATGTGGTACAAATTTTGTACAAATACATAGTACAAAAGTTAAAAGGAACAAACAGGTATAGGATTCTCTACTTTTTAAATAATTACGTTAAAAATTTCATGAGGCTTCAGTTTTAATTTAAAGTAGAAACTTAAACATATGTAATTCCACTGATATCCATACACTATTACTTATTATGAAGAGACAACAGAACTATCCAGTCATATAAAGGGCTAGATTATTTCAGGTTATACCTACTTTTTTTTTCATTTGAGCTTCTATGTATGGAAAGCACAAAAATGTCCAACAATCTCAAAAGAGCTTAATAGCATTTACTTCTATTAAAATATACTTCATGCTCTCAATGATGTTACTTTTTTCAAATAAATTTTTTTATCTCAAAAAAAAATTTTTTTTAACTGAAATCAGGGTATCACTGAAGATTTTCAGTGCTATAAATAGCAAATAATCCTGACCAAATAAGAACTCAGCTCTTTTTTCATAATTACCTGAGACATGCTTTGGGATAATAAAATGTGCTCACGCCGGATTGTGTCGCAGCAGGTAGCTTATATATATAGTAACCGAAAGCACACCTGACTTAAAAGGATGGCAGCTGGCTTTGATAGTTCCTTTCATGTCTCATCACTAAGAAACAGAAGGTATATTTTTAAAGTTTATGATCAAAATAGATCTTTAAAAGATGTTTGGTATACTCACTGTGAATGTGTCTTATACACACAACACTTTCGTGTGTGTGTGTGTGTTGTGCCGGGGATTGAACCCAGGTACTAGCGCATGCATGCGAGGCAAGCACTCTACCAACTGAGCTGTATCCCCAGCCCCATATACAACACTCTTTAGAATTTTCTGGCTTTCCTAGTGTTTACCTAAGTGAAAAACAAAGTCAATTTGGTTTAATACTAGCAGGATATTTATTTCTAGTTGCTGTAATACTGGTAACACCAAAAGGAAAATTTATTCAAATTTCAAACATAGGTTACATACTGTTCTGTAGAAATTCAATGCTATATTTCCATAATGCTCAGATTAATACCACATCCCATAGAACAGGCAGCTCTGGTGTAATAGGCAGGGAAGATGCTAAACTCAGGCATGCTCACCTCACCTCTGTTCTCCTTAGCATCTCTATCAGTGCAAAAGATGCCTCATCTCTAGATGCACTGCAGGAGCTGGGGAATTGCCATGGATACTGCTAAACTGTGAAGTGTAATTTACACTTAAGTTTAATATTTGTAACTCAGTGATTTTGTTTAGAAAGATGAGGAAATACTTGAGGATAGAAAAAATTGATCGGCCTCTATGGAATAGGAGGGATACTCTGTTACTCTAGTTTTATTTGTATCCTACATTTGGCCCTTAATGTAAGTCCAAGATGTAGCGATAGCTATTATTTAAATTTGTCTAAATTTAAGGCTAAGGTGCCTTGGCTCTTCAATAAGGTTGGGTACTTTATTTGAAGGGGGGACTCTTTATCATATTAGGTCTAGATTACTGTTAACTTTTTGAATCTTAACTCTTTCATAGTGGTGTTTCCCAGACCTGTTTGATGATAAGAATCACCTGTTGCATTTGTTAAATATACTGACTTCTGAATCCTTTTCTCTCCCCTAGATATTCTGATTCAGCAGATCCATGTTGAAGCCAAGGATTTTTTTTTTTAAAACATGATTTCAAGATGATTTTTATTTTGAGGAAAGTATAAAAGACTTTTCCCTAAAAGAAATGGATTTCAAACATTTTTTGTTAGAACTCACAGAAGGAGATACGTTTTATGTTCAACCCATGTACAGGTATAAGGTGTGTGTGTGTGTATGCTATAAGGACTTTTCAAAATATTATTGGTACTTTACTACCTTTTATTTTAAAATGGTGTTTATCATCCACTGTAATGGGTCATGATCAGCTATTAAAATCCAGTGCCCTATAACACCTAGTGTAGTTCCTGATTCAAAAATTATCCATGAATCCTGTTTGACATATTAAGAAAAGGGTTTCCAGACACAGGTTTGAGAGGTCCTGATACACTTTAAGGACACAATTATTATTTGATTTAAAGGTCCACTGCATAGAAGGAAAACTGGAATAACAGAGAGCATGAGGTAATCCTGTGTTCTTTGACAATACTGTACACAGTTCTTGGCTTTCCATTTGCAGAGGAAGATAGAAAGTGTGGAAAAAATTCAAGTTGGAGCTTCACATAAGATTAATCATTTGGGAAGTGAGATGTTACTGGAAAGGTACAAGGAACTGGGAATTTTTAAATTGAATACATATGGTTACAAGAGTCAGTTAAACATGGACTTAACCAGAGAAGGGTAAGTGAAACTCTGGATCTTAGTGTTCTGTGGGAATTGAGACTGACTAGCCCAGATTGCTCAATTCTGCAGGTCTGGTCCAAAGTGATTCTCTCAAGGTCATGGCTAACAGTGCTACAGCCCAAATGCTAAAGGTAGGCTGCCTATCTCCTACAGGTGTGCTGTTTTTCCCTAGAATATAAAACCTCTCTCATTGTTTTGCATTTTTTCCTAGTTAAGAACACAAGAAACCTGATGCAGGGCAAGGTAATGAAAGATTTAAGTCAGGGAAACTGGGAGTTTCCTGACGCTGAAAATTCTAATTACCCTCCTCATTATCCAAATAATTCACTGATGGGCTATATGTCCCTTAAGATATCAGATGCATTGGTAGCACATAAGCTGAGTCAAAGTACATTGTGATGTGGGCCTTCTGGGAGTAGAAGAAATGAGCAGTTTGCTCTTACGGGGGTTTAGAAAACACTTTCACACAGGGGCTGCCCTCTGAGCAATGGGCTGCAAGCAGTGGCACGTCACTGTTAGCTTTGAGTCGCTGTGACCAAAACACCTGACAAGAACGGCTTAGAGGAGGGAACGTTTATTTTGGCTCATGGTTTCAGAGGTTTAGTTCATGGTCAGCTGAGTCCATTGTTCTGGGCCCAAGATGAGGCAAAACATCATAGCAGAAGGCATGGTGGAGAAAAGCTGCTCCCTTCAGGGTGGCTAGGAAGCAGAGAGGGATGGGAGAGGGACCACAGGAAGAACAACCCTTCCAGGGCAGACCCCAGTGTCCCACCTCCTCCAGCCATGCTCCACCTGCGCACAGTTACCACCCAGTTACTCCGTTCAAACTAGGATGAACCGATTGATTACAGCTCTCACAATCCAATCATTTCACCTCTGAATATTCCTGTATTAACAAAATAGCTTTTGGGGGGATACTTTGTATCCAGTCCATAACAGCCACCTTATTCTGTCTTGGCAGTGCTGCTGAAAGCAGTAAACCTTCCCAGGTTTCAGTGACAGCTTGGTATTTCCTGAGTGGGGGGGCCACAGCAGAGGTCCCTGTATGATCTTCTCAGGGAGTAGGGTGTCTGGAAAGGTCTTGTCTTAACCCTGGGTTTTCTACATATGGAAAGACAGGGTTTCTGGAGACACTTAGAAATGCCACTGCCTGTTCAATTCCCCGAGAGAGCTCCTACTATAAATACAGACATAATTCAGTGTCTTGACACCTCCATTTAAAGACAACATGAAGTTTATCAGGTAGGGATGACATAAAGCATTCTTGGAGTGCTGATCTGGATGAATTTTAAAGATTTTCTTCTGATGCTTTCTATGATTCTTTGGTTCTTTTAGTTATACCATCTTTAGAAAACCTGAGGTTGTATATATAGTTGCCCCTTCTGAATCAGAAGGTGGTTTTAAGAATGAAATTTTATTATTTCCCCATCCTTCCATGACCTTGAGGATAAATTTAGAATCCTTCATGTGGTGTGTGAAGTCCTGCTTCTTGCCAGGCTGCTTCTGTGTCTCTTAGCTCTGTGCTTTCTGAGCTTTGAGCACTCTAGCTCTTAGACTGCACCCTGGGAAGCCACATTCCTTTATGTCCCTAAGCCCCTATGCTGAAGTGGTCAGCAATTTCCAACTCAGCCTTATAGTTCCCCATAAACATCACTTCCCAAATCGGGTGTAATCCCAGTGACTCAGACGACTGTATAGGAGGACTGCAAATTTGAGGCCACCCTCAGCAACTTGGTGAGACCCTGTCTCAAAATAAAAAATAAAAAGGACTGGGGATGTAGCTCAGTGTTTAAGCACCCTTGGGGTTGATTCCCAGTATCAAACAAGCAAGCAAAAGAACAAAAATAAAAACATTACTTTCTTAGAGAATCCCTGTTTTGATTAGACTTGGTCATATTTTAGTATGGCAAACTTTCCTTGGAGACCTCTATCAAAACTATAGGTAAATAATTTATTGTGTGATTAGTTTGTTAGTTTCTGATCCCTGGACTAGAATATAACCTCTGAGGGCAAAAGCCATTTGTTTTGTTAATGGCTATATATTCTCAGCATTTAGTCCATAGCAGGCTCTCCATAATTATTATTATTTTTTTTTAAATTTTTTTTTAGTTGTTGATGGACACAATGTCTTTATTTTATTGCTTTGTATGTGGTGCTGAGGATCGAACCCAGGGCCTCACGCATGCAAGGCAAGTGCTCTACCTCTGAGCTACAATCCCAGCCCCATAATTATTTTTGAATGCATGACTTAAAATTTAGAAAACAGCTTTACAAAAAGCTGTTTCCTAAAGGAATACTCAGTGAGACTGATGTTCCTACAAGCTTCCTTTGTGTGTTTCAAGTTTAATTAGACAAAATTCATTTCATGTGATTTTTCAGGAATACTTCTATATGTAATATAAAGTATATGGTTGATGGCCAACTGAACATTTAGAAAAGTTATAGATTTAAAGAAACGAACAAAAAACTGGGAATGTAGCTCAGTGGTAGAGTACTTCCCCAGTGAGTATGAAGCTCTGGGTTTGATCCCTAGTATTGGAGAAAAAAAAGAAAAAAAGAAAAAAAAGAAAACAAATTACCTACATAGTTCACATTATTTCAAAAAAGAAAATAAAAAATAAGCATAAGCTTTGGGATATTATTTTAGTGATTCATGCATTGCTATGTCATTTTTACTAGTTAAAATTTTAATTAAATATCCCAAAGATTGTTCAATTTTTCTTCTCTTAAAAAGTGTCATCTAGCCGGGCGCGGTGGCACAAGCCTGTAATCCCAGCACTTAAGGAGGCTGAGACAGGAGGATTGCGAGTTGAAAGGCAGCCTCAGCAATGGCAAGGCACTAAGCAACTCAGTGAGACCCTGTTTCTACATAAAACACAAAATAGGGCTGGGGATGTGGCTCAGTGGTCGAGTGCCCCTGAGTTCAATCCCCGGTACCAAAAAAAGCATTATCTAATTGTAACAATGGGCTCATGTTTTGTTGAAAGAAGCATCACAGCTTGTATGGTTCTGACATTACAAAAATAAAGAAAGTCATGTGGAAATGAGATGAACCAGGTTGTAATATTGAATTTTCATCTGGTAGGTAGCATCTTACTTGAACAAAGACCTTTAAGACATCTGTAAAATACATTTGGGTTAGGAGCAGAAATCAGGAAATGAATGCTTATGTCAAATAAAGGGAGTTAGGGACTGACTTACTTATCTGCACTAAAAAATTGTCTCCCGCAAAAATGAAAAAATTTAAAGTTATTAATAACTTTAATTATGATTCATTTTAATCCAATTTTCCTAAGCTTGAATTCCTGAGGTTTTGACTTGATGACATATAATAAATTACTAAGTCAGAAACTATTTTTATTGGTAATAAATTCTGCTTTTTACAGTTACCTAAAAATTGCTTAATTATAGTAGTATCTCCCAGAAGGCAATCCTGTATTTCATTCAGGTTCTTGAATGTACTTAACACTTGATTAAATACAAACAAAAACCAATTTTTTTTAAAATCATAAAATGACGAAGCAGCAAAGATAAGATTGCTAGGTCCCTTGGGTTTTGAGGGGACATTTTCATACATATCTTCCTTCAGAGCCTATTTTTCTTTCTTTTTTGTCCAGAATAACTAACAAGAAATCCAGCTTCTACTTTTCAAACCACATGGTTTGGCAAACACAACTGATGAAAGAACAGTGGGCTAAAATCAACAAGATGAAATTCTGCATGAGTAAATGAAATGTCTGTATTAATATTTACTAAAGATCTTTAAAAAATGTGGATTGTATCATATAGGTAAAAGAATATTTAAAATGTATGTTTTAAGGAACCCCGTTTTTATCAAGTCTAAGAAATCAAATATTACTAATGCTTTAGAAATGCCTTCCTTGTCCTTGCCAAGTTAACTCTCCTTCTTTTGAGATAAAAATGCCTTTCATTTTCTTTAATATGTTTACCCCCTAGGTATATATTCTTAAAAATCCTTTAATTTTAAAAACTTGGAGGGCTGGGGTTGAGCACTTGACTCACACGTGTGAGGTACTGGGTTTGATCCTTAGTAACACATACAAAAAAATACATAAATAAAAAGTAAAAGTTCTTTAAAAAAATTGAGGAGTAATAAGCACATATCTTGTGTAACAAAAAGGAACCTTATCATTGTTAGAAAAAAGCTATTATAAACTAACTTCAAGTTCCCTGAAAGTTATAAAACCCCACAGGGGTACTCAGTGAGCAAAGTGATCAGTGGGTCCTGGGAAATACTAGGCTTACATCAGGGGGCCAGTTTGGTGGGGTTTGGCATGAAAGGAAACTGGACAGCTGGCAGGAATCATTGATGGAGTGGACATCACCATGTCCACTGAATTCCAGATCTCATGACTGGGTCAAAGCAGATCACTTCTGTGGGGAGAAATGAGTGTTTTCAACTGATCCAGGGGGGAGTTGTATGGGGGAGAGAGCAAGTCAGTGAAAGTAGAAGCAATTCAGTCTGGTTTTTCACCCAGCCATTCTGTCATCAGAGTAAAAGATGGGCTGGACCCATGGCAATGACTCTCTTGGAGATCAAAGCCTCCTGTGTTTGTCTCTGGGGTCACACTGCACCAATCAGGACCCGCCCTTCATTCCTGATGTATGGATTGTGACCCTCCTGGGGGTTCCTTTTGATCTCCTGATTCCTAGTCCCCACATCAACATCTTGCTCTTTCTGTGTTGATTCTTGCCATGATAGAGCACATCCTCCATAAAGCGTTGTGAAGGAGACTTCTTAAGACCCTGCAAGTCTGAAATTACTTTTACTAGATCTTTCCATAGAACTGAAGGTTTGGCGGTGGGAAGAATTTTACTTTTGAGTTTTGCAGGACTGGCTTCATTGTTTCTTTGTGTCTAGTGTGGCTGCCAAGAAGGCTTAATTAACCCTCTCTGATCTTATCAGTTTGAATATAACCCAATGTTGTCTCCCTAGGCACTTGCAGAACGATCTCCTTGTCTTGGGTATCATGAATTTGAGATTAAAAGATGTGCCCAGCTCTGAGTTTATTCTACACATTGTATGCTTGGTGGGTTTTTGTTTTCCTCCAATCTGGAAACCTGTAGGTTTCAGTTTGGGGAATTTTCAGAAAATTATTTCCGTGACAATTCCCTTCTTCCTCTTCTTTCTTCTCGCTCCTGGAACCCCATAAATACATTTAATAACGCACTTAGGCTGATTCTCTGGCTCCTCTTTCTGACCTGTTTTCTCTTAGATCCCTTCTTTATTGGATTGCTCTACCTTAAGAGACATATCCTCAACTTTCATTTCTGAAACCAACTTTTTCATCCCCAAAAATTCTTTTTTAAAACCTTTTCACTTTTATATCTTGGGTTGCTGATTTTGTTATCCATCTGAGGGGAGATTTGTTTTCTTTTGTTTTACATTTTCTTCTGTTTTTTTTCCAAGCCTGCTTTTTCCAAGTTGCTTTCAGAGGAGTTACTTATTTCCTTTCCTATCATCCATGTTTGAGATTTTTTTCGTGATTGTGAGTTGATGAGAAGCTCTGATGGTAAGAGAGGCACTTGTCAACTTTGGCTTTCCTGTAGCACAATCTAAGTGGCATCTTTGTAGGACAAACTTCCAAATTATTATCTATGCATTGTTTTTTTTCTCTCTTGAGATGTTCAGAGTGTTCAGAGAAGAGTGCTTTGGTCTCTGCCAAGCGAGGCAAAGTTCACAGGCTTGCATTGCAGAGGATGAGTTCAGGAAGAGGCCTTTGAGTCTTCCTCCCTCCTCCAGATACTAAACCAAACTTTCATGGATCATGGGACCCTGTATATCTCAGTAATTTTTTTATGGTGATTTTAAAGTCATAAGATATACCTAACTGTTCCATTTATTAGGTAGTTAGTTCCGAAGAATTTTATTTTTAAATTTTTTTTGGTATCAGGGATTGAACTCAGGGGCACTCGACCACTGAGCCACATCCCCAGCCCTATTTTGTGTTTTATGTAGAAACAGGGTCTCACTGAGTTGCTTAGTGCCTTGTTGTTGCTGAGGCTGGCTTTGAACTCACGATTCTCCTGTCTCAGCCTCCCTAAGTTCTGGGATTACAGGCTTGCGCCACCGCACTCGGCTAGTTCGAAGACTTTAATAAGTATTTATGTCTGAACAAGTTAGGTACTGTTTGAAAAAACACACATGCATCTAAAGAAACAAATTATTAGTTTGTTCTTCAATAATCACAATTAAAAAATAATTAAGAGAACCACAAAATAACAAAATAGATGAGCACATTTGTTGGTCATATACTTCTTCTGAGAGAGACTGGACACTGCTGGCGTCATTTCCTAGTTTACATAGATTTTCATGTGTTACTTGCTATTCATCACACATCAATCAAAATCTCAGTTTCATAAACACAGATGTCGTAGAAAAGAATGTGCAGTGATCCAAAGTTAAAATTCTGAACTACTTCAAGCTAGTCATTATGTGCCATCTGTCAGATGTCAGGTTCGACATGTTTGCATCAAACGTTTTGAACATTCAAAGGTGTCTCTAACAGTATGGAGAGGCATACCAGGTACCTCGTCACACAGTTTAGGAATCACAGGTTTTATATGGCCTACTTTTAATTTATATGCTCTTGTCCAACCTACCATCTTAGCCTAGAACTTGCTTTAAGTTTTAAACTGTACAATCTGCTGAGATCTCAAAGCACATCCTACCACTGCCCTCCTACAACTCAGCACCTTAGTGCGTTTAATGAAGTATAATTTATGTCACAATCTGAATCACAGAATCAAAATGTAAACTCTATTATATAAGATAGAGGATGGGTCAGAGATTCATACTGAAAGTAGGAGGCACCATCCTTTTATAGTTCTCCAGCCATTAAGATGCTTTCTTTGTGGTTTTAAATTTGCATGCCATTAGACAATGCTACAAAAGTAACTCAATACGGTTTGTGGCTCTTTCCAGACAGCTGAGTAACAGCCTGAGTATTAACATCTGTCAAATGATTCTCCTTTCCCCTCACCCCCAGACCAGTCTTTGAAGGATTCAATGAGTGTGAAGTCAGAATGTCAAAGAAGAAGGCCAGGGCAGGTAATATGACAACGGATGTTGGTCTTTAGACAGCTGACTAACTATTAATTCACAAAACAGTCTGAAAGGATTTGTGATGCAAGCTGACTTCTGTCTAGACAGAGAGGGGAGTGTAAAACACATTAGACGGATACAACACAGTAGTGACAAGAAAAACCTGTTTCAGTTGTACAAATGCACGGGGAGGGAATCTGTTCTTTTCTTCTTTATCTACATATCTAATCCCTAATGGGGCAATATCTAGGTTCTAGGGAATGTCAATTTTATTTTTAGAGCTTTAAAATCATCTTGCCCATGAATTAGGAAGGAGAGTGAAGAGAAGAGGGAAAAAGGAGATAAAAAGAATGAGGGAGTGACATGGAGAAAGAGAAGAAAAGAGGGAGGGAAGGAAGAAGGTGGGGGAGAGAGAAGAGAGAGCGGGAAAGAGGGGCTATGTCAGGGGAGGAAGAGAAGGTAATAAAATCTGATGTTTAAATATTTTCCTGAATTTCAAAGGCTGTTTATGTTTTAGCATTTGGAAAACATCACTGACCCAGTCCTATAAAATTTATCTCTGGCCTCAGATGTATTGTAGTCATGTCTGTTTTTCTCCTTTCCACTTAACAGTGGCTAAAAAAGCAGCTATCAGGCCATTTCCTATATCCACTCTATATGGTGGAATACATGAGTGGTCCATTAGACAAAATAATCCATCAGGTCATTTAAGGAAAGTATATAGTTTGTGTGTGTGTGTGTATGTATGTGTGTATGTGTGTGTGTGTGTGTGTGTGTGTGTGTGTGTTTCCCTTGACAGAAACTTCAAGGTCAGTGTAAGGAAAACATTTGGCAATTAGTAAAAGAATCATACTTAGCTTTGTTAGACGTGCCAAAACTTTGTTTAACCACAAATATGCTTTAAATTTTCCTTGTGCTAAAGTTCTTACTCCTATCAACTCACATAAGCAGTCACAGGAGCAGTCATTCTTGTGTTTAAAAAAATTTTTTTTTGTTTAAAAAACGTGACCATGAATTCTATTTAACACTGCATGCCAACTGTAGACTTTCTGAAGCAAGGCACTTTAATGCTCTGCTGTGCAAGAGAGAGGAACAACTGTAGTACTGTCATGGTGAAGACAGTTGTGGAGAAATTATCAGGGGTCAGGGAAAATCTGTTGTATTAGGTTTGTTTTGCTTTTAATACCTCCCAACTATCTTCTTTTTTTTTCCTTGTATTGACAAATTTACTTGAAAAATTTCTCTGCCAAGAAATACTTTTTTTTTTTAGCAAATACTATTATAGTGGTTGGATAGAGGAGTCTGTTTTCTTAAATGCTTTCAAATATAACTAAAGAAAAAATAAAAATAAGAAAATACAGCAAGTGTCATAAATTGTGAAGACATGAGGTTTAAAGAAAGGCCCTTCCAAGTCTTGTACTTTTCTCCATGATTTTGCCATGTTAAATCAAAAGGCATTTCAGTAAGTTCTAGAGGTCTGGTGATTTCAGGAAGCTGCTTAGGATTAATTTTATTAAATAATTTATGATCAATATTTTAGAAACAAAAGAGAAAACCATAACTGAAGCAAAAGGTGTGTTTGTAAGATTAGGGGTGAGGGGGGGCTGGGGTTATGGCTCAGCGGTTGAGCCCTTGCCTCACATATGTGAGGCACTGGGTTCGATCCTCAGCACCACATAAAATAAATAAAGATATAAAAAATAATAGCACATCATTTAAAAAAAAAAGATTAAGGGTGAGGGATGGAGGCAGAGGTAGAAAACATTTCCAAATCCCTCCTTTTCTAAGCTGATTCCTCCTTAGTATACTCTCAGGGTTTTTAATGTTCAAACATGCACATATGCCAAACTAAACTGTGCAGGTTATATACAATGTTTTAAATTTTCAGATGCTGGTTAGTTGCTGATTTTCCAACAAGATTATGGGAGATATTCAATAAATCATCATCACCTATTAGATGGTGACAGTGATGAAGACACAGTTGCATAAATTTGCTCAGAATACAAAATGCAGCCTTAATCCATCCTAGAAGTGAAACTTTTAGAATTTGGAGCCCAAGTTTTCATTCTTATTTGTGCATAGAGCATTAAAAGACACAATTATTTGTTATATATAATAAACTTTTCTTATAAATAAAAGCAATACTTGGATCCTACTTTCCCCTCTACTATCTATTATCTATCTATTGTTATTTGAAACAGTAAATGCAAAAGATGTACCCACACTCTATAGGATTTCCTTGTTAGCTCATGCAGTAAGTTTGGTCTCAGAAGTTCCATGCATATGGGAACTAGCATTATTCAATTTTATAAAAAGGCATATTACAGAAAAAATAGAAAGTGGTATATTTCCACAGTCTGGAAAATGACTACAGCATTTGATGTGGCAACTGACACACTGAGTAGGGTGACATGCTCTAGTTATAACTAAGAAGGCAGCAAATCAATTCCAGTTGTTCTCAAAGGATGTGAAGAAGCATCCTTTAAACTTGGTCCCTAATAAGATCATGCTCTGCTTTTAAAGACTCGATACTTAGATGTGAGAGATCAGGGGCTGACCACAGCAATCTGACCTGCAGTAGCCCATAGAAAATCTCAGGTTCCCAAAGAAGGGTCAGGGCAAGGTCATGGTGCCCAAGGCACATGTGGTGAGTTCTGCTTGACACTGAAGCAGAAGCACCCAGAGCAGAAATAGGAAAATGACTTGCTTTTCAGCTTTTTGTTTAAAAAAAAAAATAAGTGAAACTGTGCTTTGCTGATGGGAAAAATATAAAAGAAGACAGTCTAGAGGAGGAATACTAAGAAATACCTGGACAAACATCTTTTTAGTCCCTAAGGGGTCATAAAAATACAAGCAGTGGGAGGCTGGGGAACAGCTGGCCCTAAGGCTTCTGGGTCACATAGCACTCGGATGAGGTCCAATGAGGTAACTGAAAGAGAGCCTAGGGCAAGATGACTTTCTTCGTGCATGTAGAACAGTAATAGTTTATGTATGGCTCTGGGTACATAAATGAAAGTTGCCTGGAAGTCACTGCTCACATTTCTGGGTGGTTCCCATTCAAGATGCACTTCTAAGCCTGGAGTCTAGCTGGTCTGGGGTTTTGGGTAGTAGAAGTATGTGGCAGATTGCTCTTTTATACTGGAATTTTAGGAGGTCTTTTTTTATTAGCTTGGTTTGCTTTCTAAGTATAAAAGCCCTAAGTCACTGAGCTTGACCTTCTTGTCTGAATGGCACCTAATGTTTTACTAATAAAGAAGTTGATGTAAAAGGCAGCGTACAGAGCCCTGATAAAGAAGATATTGTCTTTAAGAGGGTTTCAAATTTCCAGGGAACTGCAAAAACATTGTTCTGTGTATGGCTTTAAAATAGAAACAAAGAACTATTGAAATCCACAAGATATATTAACTCTCCAAAAAAACTAATACTTACCAGGTTCAGCTGTAGATCTAGGTTCTGTTTTCCACGTGAGAAGAAAAAAAAAATCAGAACAGAATATTAGAAAAGGGTTCCATTAATAAGAAACTTATCTCTGCTTTCCTGTTATCTTGTCTACAGCATATCTGCAGAAATGTTATAGACAACCTCCATAATACAAAAAGGAGAGTTAAAGGTTAAAGGGATAGCAGGTCACTGTATATTTCTATAAAAATAGAACACTCAAATTCCAGTAATAACTTACATCAGGAGGTTCTTAAAAATATAGTAGATGGGCTATAAACATATGGACCTACATATTTGCCCAATTTTGAATTCAAATATATGCATGCATTTTTCTTAAAGTAAGAATACATATCTTTCATCAGTTTCAATGGGGCTACAGCTTTAATTTACTGAACCACACATATTATGGATTATTTGGTCTAGTCCCTCTTTAAAAACAGAAATCAATAGAACGACCCGGTCCTTCTTGGTTTTCCGTAAACCAAAGAAAATAAAATGGTCAGACTTGGGAGAACAGGCCCCTTTCCTTACTTTTCTGTAGAATTCTGAAATCTGGAGAGTCTTGGATTTCACTTCCCTGCCGGAACCACTGGACCTGGAGAGGGGGTGCTCCTCGGACCCTGCATTCCAGGACCACCACCTGGCCCTCTGAGGCTGCTGTGTTTTGCAGTTCCTGAAATTCAAGGAAAATATTCTCCCTCAGACTTTGGTGTGTTTTTAAGAAATTTTACAAAAGAAAATAAAAACTCCAAACCTTAGATAAAATGCAAAACAAACTTGCAGAACTTGCATCATCAAATAATTACCACTAACCCAGGGAAGGATAAAGTCCTTTAAGTCCATTGATAATTAGCTTTTTGTAATCTCTATGAAATAAAGTTGGTATGGCTTACCATAAGCCCTACAGAATTTTTTTACCTGTTTATAAACTTGCATTGACCCTTTTGTATTTATGGAATTGGATAATAATTTTATATTTGTGATAATTTTCTATTTTATTTTATTTTTTTGTGATGCTGGGAATCGAACCCTGGGCCTCATGCATGCTAGGCAAACACTCTACCACTGAGCCACAACCCCAGCCCCATATTTATGGTAATTTGATGTTATTTTTCTTTATCTACATTTAAGAGTAGACTAGTAGAACATAAACTTCTTAAAACAATTATACTCCAGGGCTGAGGTGGTGGCTCAGTGGTAGAGTACTTGCCTGGTATGTGTGAGGCACTGGGTTCGGTCCTTAGCACCACATAGAATAAATAAATAAAAAACAAAGGTATTGTGTCCATCTACAACTAAAAATGTTTAAAAATAAATTACACTCCAAATGAATGTAGATCTTTAAGAAAACTAGACGAGAAAAAAGACACATTTGTTTTCACATGCTCTGATCTTTCATGTACTCCTCACCCTCTGCCCGACTAGTTGCTTATGTCAGGTTTACTATGCCAAAGACTGTGGTATTTTCTCATTTTGAGATTCTGAGTAAACTCATAAAACATGCTGCTCTTCTTCCTTATTGACTTTCATTTCCTCCTCTGTGCCACAGCCTTTATTGTTCCTCATCCCACCGCAACTCCAGACCAATCAATTTTTACAATCCAGCAGATTAGAAATTAATTTGACTTTATAGATACAAAGAGGTAAATCTCTGTATTTGTTATTAAATACCAAGATGTTACTAGTTCCCTTACATGTGTTCTTTCTGGACCCTCCTCCTCCATGATTAACAACAATGGGACCTACTTAAACTTCTTGATGGTTTAAACTTCTGACTGGAGTACTGGATCTAATATAGAGCAGGTAGAACTCCTAATTAAAACATGGAGAAACAACTTATCTCTCTATAAACAAAAGCAAACAAATTCCCATTAGGAAGTATGTGGACTTTTTGGTGGTGGTATTTTGTATTTTGGTTTTAAAAACTGTTTGAGGAGCTGGGTATAGTGGTGCACACCTGTAATCCTAGTGACTTGGGAGGCTGAGGCAGGTGGATGACAAGTTTGAGGCCAGCCTCAGCAACTTAGCAAGGCCCTAAGCAATTTAACAAGAACCTGTTTTTAAAAAAGGGCGGGGGGGGGACCTAGGGATATTGTTCAGTGGTAATGCACCCCTGTATTCAATCCTCAGTATCAAATAAATGAATAAATAAAAATTGTCTGAGGAACAAGAGATCATTGCAAACCATATAGCAAATGGGAAATCAAATTATATGGCAAATGGCCTACATAAATGTGCAAAAACACTATGAGTTCTAAAAGTCCATGATGTTGGCTGATGAATTACAAAAGTGTAATGGGAATTCTGACTTGATGTTTGATTAAGAATTTTGGTAGTTAACAGAAATGTCTTTTTTTAGTGAAAATTTTAAGATTATTAACTATTGATCGTATTCCTTCTCCATTCTTATTTTTAAATGTAGAAAATCTCTGGTTTTAGATTAATTTTTTACTTTGTAATTGGGTCCACTAAAGAGCTAATTTAGTGGCTCACAGCATGGTGTCACTCATGGGGTCCAGTTCCTATAGGTTGACCTATTAAATGTTTCCAGTCTTGTCCAAGAAATCATTCATAGAGATTATAAATGGTATCCAAATACTTTTCATGCTTGAGCTTTCAGGCATGACTATTTAAACTTCAGGAACCAAAGGAGACTGATTTTTTCCTAAGTTTATATATGTTTTTTAGTGTTGGAAACTCAGAGATGTAAGAAATGGGTAGATGCCAAGGAACTAAAGCAGTCAAAACTCCATAGTTATTCTAGGATAACAAATTGGCTCCACCTTACGTAAGCATTTTTTTTTTTTTAAATCTTGGCAAAAGCCATAGATAAACACAGTAAACCATTAGGAGAGCCTTCAGGACCATAATGAGAAGCCCTCAAAAGACCGAGATTCAACCTTCAGTGGTTATATTGATGATCTAGATCATTCATTCATTGCAGGATCTCGGAACCCATATAAGGGCGTCTGTTGTCATACATCAGGTTCCTTGGAAGGGTCTAAGGGAAGAAAAGCCCCATATGAGTAGCTACCTCCTGACTGCATGTGCATGCCTGCTGTTCACAGCCCCAAAGTCCATACCAGCTCTGTTATTGGAGCCAAGCTCCTGGCTTCACTAGGCCAGCAGGCATAGCCCAGGCCCAAAAGAACACTGAGGAGTAGAGAGAAGTTTCCCAAAGGAAAAAAGAGAAAAGCAGAGGCAAGTGTGGGTGAAGCATCCCTGCAGAAAACGGATGTGCCACGGTCCAGGCCCAGACCACAGAAAGCTGGGTCTGCCCATTGAAGCGTGTACTGTGCTTCTAGTGACTCCACAGTTCAAGATTTTTTAAAAAACCAAGAGGTGTGTTGGGTCCTGATGTCCTGAAACCAGCAGTGCCTTGGTTAACAATGCATGTGGCAACACACTTGCTGGGGATGACCCTGAAATGACATACTACATGCTAACTGCAGAATCTACTCCTCTTCAATAAATGCTTCCTGTTCTAAGTATCAAAACAAAACTGCATTGGCTGTTACAGTTTGGGTAGGGTTTTGCATGCCTTTTGTTTTTGATAGCCTGTCTCAGAGGGGAGGTTCAAAGCTGTTGTCAACTGTTATCTTCGGTTGCCTGTGTCTCACTGGAACCACTATAGCTGCTTATGAACAGATCTTTAATAGAGCCTGGCTTCTGTATGGCTTAGGAGAAAAGACAAATCATTCCTTACATGAAGACAATAAAGGTGCTTTCTGCTACTGCCTCATAGAAGTCTTGTAGATCTGCTTTCACATTTGTCCTTAGGTCACTTGGAAGTGATTTCCATGAAAAGTGTGAGGAAGGAATCCAATTTAACATTTTTTTTTTCACTTTTGAAGAATTCATTCTTTCTGTAGTAATCAATGAGTTTCTGTAGATGTTGAAATACCTTTGTGGGTTTCCACCCTGATTACTCATCAATTTGTTCAGCCCTGTGTCAGGACTGTACTACAGGTTGAGTGTCCTTAATACAAACTACTTAGGACCATGAGTGTTTCAGATTTTAGATTTTTTCAGGTTAGGGAAAATTTGCATTTGTACCATGATATCATGGGGATGGGACCAAGCCAAACATGAATTTTATTTATATTTCATAAATACCTTATACACATAACCTGAAGGTAAATTCAATACACTTATTTTTAGTGCCTCTGTATTGTGACTATGACTGGTCACATGAGGAATTCTCCACTAGTGGCTTTATATTGATGCTCAAAAAGTTGTGGATTGTGGAGCATTTAGGATAGGAGTGCTCAACCTCTATACCTATATCATAATTATCCTATTTTTAGACAGTTGATATTTCTTCAGACAAATCCCACCCCTTCCGTAATGCCACACCATTTTTTTCTCCAAGTAGCCTGACTATTCCTAGCTATCTTTTTCTTCCATACAAATTTCAGAATGAGGTTGCCAAATCCTTCCTTCCTTCCTTCTTCTCGCTCTCGCTCTCTCTCCCTACCAGAAATTGCAGAATGAGGTTGCCAAATCCTTCCTTCTTTCCTTCCTTCCTTCCTTCCTTCCTTCCTTCCTTCCTTCCTTCCTTTTCGCTCTCGCTCTCGCTCTCTCTCTGTCTCCCTACCAGAAATTGAACTCTGGGGTACTGGACCACTGAGCCACATCCTCAGCCCTATTTTGTGTTTTATGTAGAGACAGGGTCTCACTGAGTTGCTTAGTGCCTCGCCATTGCTGAGGCTGGCTTTGAACTCGTGATTCTCCTGTCTCAGTCTCCCAAAATGTTGAGATTATAGATGTGTGTCACCGTACCGACTGAGGTTGTCAAATTCTGTATCAAACAAATAAATAGAAACAAAGAACCTGTTGAAATTTTAGCAAAATTTGCATTAAATACAGATTAGTGAGGGAGTAATGACTTCTTCATAGTCTTTCAGTTTCCAGGAAAGGTACATCTCTTCATTTATTTGTTCTTATAAAACATTTTCCAATAAAGTTTTGTAATTTTTCTCAAGAAGAAGAAAAAGCCAGGTGTGGTAGTGCATGCCTGTAATCCCAGCAGCTCAGAGGCTGGGGCAGAAGGATCACAGTTTAAGGCCAGCCTCAACACTTAGCAAGGCCCTGAGCAACTGAGCCAGACCCTATCTCAAAATAAAAAATAAAAAGGGCTGGGGGTGTGGCTCAGTGGCTAAGCACCCCTGGGTTCAAAATCCCTGGTACATGCGCACACACACACACACACACACACACACACACACACAAAGAAGAAGAAGAAGAAGAAAAAAAGAAAAGAGATGGAACCATTTCTGACTTGAGTAACCATCCAATGAAATAGACATCATTCAACCTGTCAATCAAATTGCTAACTTAGGGCAAATTATTTTTAAAATTTCTATAAAACTTTCTAGATCTCTTATGCAATTTCCTTGGGAAACCAAGGAAATTTTGCACACCATATCGTGTCTTATTTTTCTACCTGTCTTGGCTTTCCCTGTAGATTTTAAGCTCCATCAAGTCCCTGCTCACACTCACACCTCTTAGACCTCTCACAAGATGAGAGTCACACCGCAGTTGTGTAACAACAATTTCACCCGAAAGGTAACCACGATAATCAGCCTACTAATCTGTTCATTTTAATTTTTAAAGGCTGCTACCCTAAGCCACATGTGAATGAAATTTAAGGACCAAAGCAAACACAGAGAATGAGAGTTCCAGATGTCAGACCTTCGTAAAAACAGGAGGAAAGCAGGCTGTGGTGGTTCCATCAGGCCGGCAGAGATATGAAGTCGGACTGTGAACCTGAAAAAGCAGAGAGACATGGATCAGATTCTAAATATATAAATTGTTGAAAAGATGGGCTAAAGAAACCTTTCATTATTGAGATCGCTCCGCTTGAATGAAACAAGTGAATGAGGGTATCGCCATGCATCCTCCGCTGGCGCACGCACAGAGCAGATATTGTTCTGCTTCCTCATTTCACATCTGTTACTCTTCTCTGTTCAAAAGGATATTCAAGGTAAAAGTTGCCTGGCTCCTAGGGGATCCACAAACTTTTAAATGCTATTACCAAATGGATTTCTGTGTGTGGGACTTCCACAGGGGTCCTTTTAGAAGTTCTCACAGACATTATATTTTATTTTTAAATAGTGTGGATTCATTGAATCAAAATAGCATATGCTATTGGCAGTGGAAAGTAAATTATCAGACATCTGCCTATCTTATTTTTAACTCTGTGCTCTTTCGATAAAGGGATTACAGGAAATGAAGAAAAAAAAAGGAAATTCTGAAATACGGAATGGCATCCATTTCTGGGGGAAATACAAGGATTTCAGAGCAGTAAGTGGAAAATATTTCTTTGTGTACTTACTCACTTGTGCAAGTGGGTGTTAGATTCTTAACCCCAGATGATGTGATCTGATGTTATGTGCCTAATATGCTGCAGGACACTGGGGAGACTGGCAGAGTTGAAGAGATGCTAAGACAGTGATGGATCTTACTCATTATCCCTGAAAGATTTTTCACTGAGTTGTGGTTCAGGAGATCTGGGTCTCACTTAACACCATCCAAAGAACACACAATGCTTTTATAGTATTGTGTCTGTGACAGACATGGTATTAAGTGTCAGGTGAAGATCACCTCACTGAACTTCATGACAACCCCATGACATAGGCAGTAGTAGTATCTCCATTTCACAGATGAACAAATGAGACACAGAAAGGTGACCTCATTTGCTCAAGGTCTCTTAGTCAGTGGTAGAGCTGGGATCTGAACCCAAGCAGCTTGACTCCAGAGCATTAAGTTTTATGTCACATTGCCTGTGATAAGAAAGTGCTGGGATTTTCCAAAGTACTGTTTTCTCCCAACTATAAAAGTGGGATATATTACCTTCTATTTAGTGTTGCTGTAGAATTAAGATCATTTTAAAATGTACTCTTCACATAATCCTAGTATTTACATCTAGAAATGAATGTGCCTTTCTGTTTTTAGGCTTCTGTGTTATCCCTTAATAAATTCTGCCATGCTTAAGAAGTGTTTCATGTGTGTATTTCCTGTTTCTCAGACTAGTTTATAAACTGTCTGGGAACGGGGCTGGCAACATATATATATTTTTTCTGATATGAAATGCTTAGTGCAGTTTTCAGCATTCAAATAAATACTTGTAGATATTTAAACATCAAACACATCCACAAAAATTCTCATGATTTAATCAGATTTTTCTATAAATTTTACACTCTGGTTTAGGGGTTTAAAGGAAATATTTACTACATATGACTCTCTGAATAACTTAGACTGGCTGATTCTTTTCCAGATGATGGACCCAAATGCCTTTTCTCTAGGTTTCCATTTTCCAGATATTAGAGCAAGTGTCACTCTCACTCAAACAGCTGTGAGTATTTAACAGATAATAAAGGCTGATGAAATGCACAGGGGTGATTATAAGACTTACTCTTTAGTTAGAAATGGATTTATATTTCTAGAGTATGGGAAAATCCTCTGTAAGTGAGGTAGGAGTTGAGGGACATCAAGATGGCGGAGGCAGGATATGAGAAAAATGCCAGAGTACAAGACAGGGAGATAAGTCATCCTGTCTCTGTTTATGATAAATCCCATTTCCATGGCAAATCCCACCATGGAGGGCTTATTAGCATAGCAACTCCCACCACAAGATCTGTATTCTCATTAGGTGAAAATAAAATGATCAGTGGGAACAAATAGGGTAAAGTTTTCAATCAGGTCCACCAGGAAGGGATAAGACACAGCTCAGTATATGACAAGACTGGCCCAGACATCCAGGCCTTGAGCCACTCTTTCCAGACCAATTAGCTCTACTTTATAGAATGTACTTTCACTAAATCTATGCTCTGCTGTTACTTCTACATGTCTGGCTCAGCTTTTTGTTTAGGAAGCCAAGACCTGCACCCCAACTGGACACCCCTTCCATATTATCATAAGTGTTGTATTTTTTATAATGTTACTGTGTTTTTAATACCTTTATTTTATTTGTTAATATTTATGTGATGCTGAGGATGGAACCCAGTGCCTCATGCATGCTAGGTAAGCACTCTACCACTGAGCTACCGCCCCAGCCCATAAGTGTTGTATTTAAGGTTATCTTCTAGCAATGATTTAGAGACATTTAGATTTAACATTTTTTACATGTTTTTGAAAAAAAAAAAAACTTACATGTTTTTGGTTTGCAAAGTCAACTCACTACAATTACTTGCTAGTTTGTATTATTGTTCTTTCTTGGATAATGCTGTCTTGCAATGAGATAAAAGCAGGATAAGAGAATGGTGAAGTCAAGCAATTTTAATTTTTTTCTTATTATCTGCTTAGCTTCTGGGGATGGGAAAGCTTTCTGTGGGTATGAGTACTTTTTTTGTCTTTTAGATGAGCTAATGAATCTGGCTAAATGGAAGAGAGTATTATGTGGAGGAATAATCCAATAGTTATAGCTAAAATAAATATCATCAAGAGTTTCCAATGCAAATCCAGGTGTTGGCTAATTGGTGGTATGGGTTTGGTTAAAGACAATTTTTAGTGGAATAAAAGGAATAACAGTACCTACTATTTTCTTTTCTCCCAGCTCTGTTTCCACTTAGAAAATATTTTTAGAGTGTGTGCTAGTTAGAATCAAAGTTATATTCTTAAAACTAAGCAGTTTGCTAATGAATTCAATTCCTTGTGGGATCTGACCTGAGGCACAATTACCTGTTGAACAGGGACAGACAATGGCTGAATCACAGCTGTAGTCACTCCTGTCTTCGGAGATGATGATCCTATTGTCAGGGACACAGAAGTTGTTTTCTTTTGAGCTCTGGAAAATAGGGAGGCAGGTGTCCAGTTAGAATTTTTGAACTGAAATTTTTCTGTGAAATATTTCTACAGAAGAGGTGGGTTTCTTTCTATATACTTCAACTGTCACTATTTCAGCAACTGGAACTCAACTTACAGCTAGAATAGCTGTGGTCAGCATGAACACAGAATGTACTTTCTAGATATTGAGCAAAATAATTTAGACTCTTTGTTAAAGATTCAAAAGTATAAACCTTGAAAATTCTAATAGAAAATAAAATGCTTGGACGAGGCCTAATCTTTAAAAGTAAGTAGTTAAAATTTTTAGGGTTAGAGTCCTATGTTTAATTCAAAGTTTTGCCTATTTTCCATTTAGCAACTGTTCTTTATTCTGGTTTTTAATTTTGTTGAGAGTTTTGTATTTTCTTGGTGCATAAGTGTTAGGGAGGTGTAAGGGAAAGATTATGAAGAGTCAGTGTCGAGGGCCACCGCTGTGAAGGAGCTGGCTTTGCATCTTCAGGCAAGTCACATCACTTTACTGAACCTGAGCTCTTTGTCTGAAATGAGAGGTGCTGAGTACATGATCTTATAAGGTCCCTTTAGAAAGTGTGATTAGTTGACACTGAATGTATAGACTTAAGTTTATAAATCATTTCATCATTGTTTGAATTGTACATATTTATGGGGTATAATGTGATAATTTGATGCACATATACAATGTATAATAATCAAATTGGGGTAGTTAGCATTTTGATGAATATAACTATTTGGTCTACTAGCACATAAAGACATTTGTTAGCACATCTCAACATTAATGAAGTTTTCTACCAAATTCTAGTAATTTTTACTTTATTTTTGCAGAATAATTAAGATATTTACATTTTCCGAATAATCCATATGCCTTTGTAGGAATAATTGTCAGTTAGATGGATGTCTTTGAAACTAACTTTGTACACGTTTGGCACACTGATAATGAAATACAGATTTCAGAGTGCAAATTTATAAGTTAAAAACTGTTCCAACTTGACATTCCAATGAATGTCAGGTGACCTTTCCTAGTCAAACACAGAATGCCTGGCTATATGTCCCCAAATTTGGTTGCCATTCTTTGTTATTAGAGATGAGCGATAAAATCATAGGTACTTACTGTGGCATAGCTCCAGCTTTTGACTTGAAAGCTAAATTTTCACTGTCCGAATCTGTGGAACTGGCTCCTGGGAAAGCAATAAAATAAGGACAAAGTTCAGATTCAGGGGTATCTATAAATTCAGAGTAATGCTCCTCACTTTTAAACAATATAATACAAAGCCTTATTTTTGGTCTAAATACAAAATAAAATAGAGAATGATTCAGGTTCATATCATTTTATTGGGCTCTTTAAAAAATCATTAAAAAAAGAACTACTTACTATAAATAGCTTTTTTTAAAAAGCAGTATGCTTTTAAAGCCAGTTTTATTGTTAGTTTCATTTTTTATCACTTTGGCCATCACAATTATACTTTTACATGGCTTAAAAACAAAGAAATAATGTATGTGAGTGTCTGTGTGGAAAAATACTCATGGTTTTAGACTTTAACCCTAGGAGATTACATGGTGTGGGTTATTAATCTCTTTATTACTCATTAATCAGAAGATACTTTCTGACTGTTGAGTAAATTCAAGTATATGACAGTAGCTTCCTTCTTGAATAAGAGAGGCCTCTGATATTGGACCCTGTCCTCCCAAACTCATTTTTATCATTACTATTGCTGAATGAAGAATCACTAAATCAGAGTTTTAGTCTAAAGATTAACTGCACTCAGATTTGAATGTTACATATTGTGTGTTGAGAGATTCTAAGTGGCATACTTGAAGTAACTGAAATGGTTAAAAGTATATTCTTGATATTTTATTTATAAAATACATTTCATTTGGGTTAGTAAAATTATCTTGTAAAATAACACAGGCTTATAGAAAAATAACCAAATAGTACAGAATTGTACAACATAATAGTTAAGATCCAAGAGTACCTTCCTAAATACCATTTGGCTCATGTTGGGTGTGTATTTTTCAGATAAGTTGAATATATCAACATGCATATATTTATGTACATATTTATATAAATGGATTTATACTCTATGTAGTCCTTTCAATTAGATACTTTTGTCTATCAGTATGTGTAGAATACATATACTCACTTAATTCTCTTGGATGGCTGTCTAGAATTTCTTCCTGTGACTCTACTGGAATACATTCTTGTCTTTTGTTGATGTTGAAAACAGACATACTTTGTAACTGCTAGAATGTTTGCTGTGTGCCTTCCTACTTATTTCTATAACTATCATCTATTATGGGCTTTCTTCACCTGGCTCCTGGACTACTGCAACAGACTCTTACCTTGTTTTCTCATTTTTGTCCCTCCCAGATTCACTCATGCTCCTACAGTACACCTTTCCTGTTAAAGAACTAGATGATGTATGAATCTCAGAAAATTAAAACTCCCCAAATCTGACATTCATTGACTTTTATGATTTCGGACCTGATTTTCTTCCTGCATTTCGAAGTCATAATCCTAATCCAGAGAGTTGAACATACTTGCTGGGGTCTACTCCACAGGTGAGGGGATACAGCAGGTACACACACGAATCCCTGCCCTTGTGGAATGTGTGCTCTTGGAGGACACAGACATAGGAGAGAGAATTAAATACAAGACATGGTGATGAGTGAAATGGGAAAAAGATGGAGTGGTTTGCTGGAGTGTAGGTAGAGGGGGATGTGATGGGGTTGCAATTTTAAGTTGGGAGTCAGGAAGGGCTCCATCAGGACCTGGGGAAGTGAGGGCTTTCCTCCTTGTTCATGCTCTACTTTGTACCTGTAGTTACAGTATTTGCTTTCCTAGGTTACGCCTACCCAGTCTTTTCTTGATATTCTGCCTTGACATTCAGATCGGCTCAGACGTTTTTCTGTGTTTTGTCTTTGAGTTCCCAGTTGTTTCCTTTACACCACATATGCCACTTATCATACCTGCTAGAAAACTATTAGTTCTCTGAGAACTAGAACAGGGTTAGGAATTTGTGAGTACTTACTACTTGCCTGGCAGTCTGCCAGGCTCGCTCTTTATATTATATAATTATTTTAATAATGAACCTCACTAAGAAGTGAATTGTGTCCAATTTATAGATAGGAAACCTGAGAGCCACATGGTCAGGCAGTTTGCATGAGGTCATACAACTAGAAAGCGTCGGTGACAGGACTCTACTCAAGTGTTTTGAACTCATGGTCTGTGACCTTTCTATCCCCTGTGACTTTCATGTGCTCTGCATGTTCGTGCTTCTCGTGGTGCCTAACTTCTGCACAGGGCTGGCCTTTAGCTTCTGCTGGAATGAACACATGGAACAAGGGAATGGCAAAGCTTGTCTGGGGACAGGAAAAGACTATGCAAGTAAAGAGGGGCATGTAGTATGGCAGCAGTGGGAAGCCAGCATGGGCAGGCCTGGTACATGAGGGCTGATGTGTTTGGGCACTGAGAAGGGTGATGGGGAAATTAACTGTGCAAGATTAACTGGGGGTACAATAGAAGAAAAGGGAAAAACAGGCCACAGACCACCCAAACAAACTGTAGACCAGGAGGAAGTTTTAAGTGTGACCAGGAGGTGAGAGCCGAGCAGGGGAATCCCCAAGGAGTCACCAGGAAAGCTGCAGTTATCAGAAAGGCTTGGGAAACCTGCAAGACTAGTTTTCTTGGAATCATAAAGGTGTTTAGGAGGAGAGGGGTGGCTGAAGTCCTGCAGGAATGATCTCAGATACTCTCAAAGTGGCTACAAGTCAGGGAGAGAAGCAGCTACTTTTCACCTGATTCTAAATATGTGAATCATTAAAAAAAAAAAAAAAATCCTCTGATGCCAGTAATGGTGGTACATGCCTGTAATCTCAGTGACTCCAGCTGAGGCAGGAGGATTGAAAGTTTGAGGCCAGCCTCAGCAATTTAGGGAGACCCTGTCTCAAAATAAAAAATAAAAAAGGCTGGGAGGCTATGGGTGTGATTCAGTGGTAAGGTGCTCCTGGGTTCAATCCCTGGTTCAAAAAAAAAAAAAAAAAAGTCTTCTGATGACCTCTATTTAAAAAGTTATTCTTGGGCTAGGGATGTTGCTTAGTCGTTAGTGCTAGAGCACTTGCCCCTAGCATATGTGAGGTCCTGGTTCAATCCTTAGCACCAGAAAAAAAAAAAAAAAGCATTCCTGCTACCTTTTTATAGGTGATTTTCAGAGTAAAAGGTAGAGTCAAAAAAAAAAAAAAAAAAAGTCTGTGTGCCTGGAATGAGAATACATTTGCTAGTTTTTGTGCACCTGTCCAGCCCTTGTGAAATCTCAATGTCACCTTATATCTCAGGTGTCAGAGCAGCTCTTGCAGAAGAGAGATCAAATCTCCCTCTCTGTGCCAATAAATTCCCTTCCCTCACCTCCGGCGATTCTTCCCTCCCTCTCCCATCCTGTCCCTCCCTCCAATCACCTGCTGGTCAGGACAAAGGAATGTTTAAAGACAGTGGTAGATATTTGTGAGAGGACAGGTTAAATTAAACAAACAAACAGAAAGAATCAAGGTACAAAAGAGTATGTGAAGCGAAATATGCACACACACAGGAAAATGATCAGTCTCTTAACAGTGACTATCAGTTGTAGAGTGTGCATAATTGTACAATGTGCGCTTACCATGGTCATGGTCAAGGCTCTGGGTTCAATCCCTAGCACCAAAACAAACCAAACCAAAACAGAGTCATAACTGCCTACATCATGTGCCAGATACCACTCTAGGGGATTAAGTCATTCAATCCTCACAAGAACCTCATTTTTTTCTATGTACAGATGAAGAGACCAGAACACAGAGCCATTGAATAACTGTTCAAGGTCACAGAGCAAGAAACTATGTTCTTCATAAAATATTATTAAAAAATTACTTTTAAACAATGTGTGGGCCTAGGGTGTGCATAGACTCCTTCAGGTACCCTTCACAGGTTTTCAGATCTAGCAAAAGGGAGCTATGCCCAGCTATCATCTACCTGGTGCCAGATATTGAGGTACTGCAGTGGTCCTGGCCTCTAGGGCTTTACCTTACTGGGAAGCAGGAACAGTTACCACATTACATCACAACACGCTTCCACACTAAAAGGGGTGCAATGTTTTATCTGATCATTCATAGCACTCAGAACCTAAAAATAAATGTCAAGCAGCGTCCGTCCACTCACAGCAGACTTCAGCGTTCTTGTCTAGCCCCCATATTTTTAATGCCTCCTTGTCCTCTACTCCACTGGATCCAAATCCTCCTTAACCACAGGTCTGGTTTAATTCAGCTTCCTTCAACGCATATTTCAGGACCACCATGGCACCCTATTCGGAGCTCTTAAAACTGTAATGATCTATATAATCCATTTTACAATCACAGGAGGAGGGAGTAGTGGAAAGTTGAGATGTCTGTTTATTTTATGTGTTTATGTTTATCTTTCCTACACTTGAGATTATCTCCTGTCATACAATCCTTAAGGACACCCTCCTTCCCTGGAGAGTACACATGTGAGCCAGATTCTGTTTCCTTTCCCCTTTCCATCTTGTTCTCCTAAATAACCTATTTTTTTCTCTTGCACTATTTTCATCAGCAGAGAAACAGACTCTAGTAATTCCCGACTCAAAATAAACAACAAAAATCCATCTTTTGTGACTCTTTATACCTTTCTAGTTATTGGCTCTACAGCTCTGCTGGTGGTCAAGCAAATCTTCCCACTGAGTATTTAATATCTGTTGCTTCCATATTTTGCAAACTTGACTCATGTCATTGTATTTGATCTTTGGTCTTTTCTTGAATTCCCAAGCCCCTCTTGGTAAAATCAACAACATTCCCAGTTGCCTAATCCAGTGGTTTCCTCCCTGCCCTCATCTGACTGACCTCTCAGCAGGGGGGGACGTGGTCAGCAACTCGCTCCTTCCTAACACAATTTGCCTCCCTCCCCCTCACACCACTCTGCCTTGTCTCTCTCCTGCCTCACAGGCTCTTTTTCCTCCTTTCTCTCCTTTGCTGACAGCTCTTCTTGGAACCTCAATGTGTACCAGTATCACAGGATCAGACTCAGGCCCCTATCTCTTCTCCCTAGCTTATCTGTCTGGCAGTGCATCCAGTCCCACAGTTACCATGTATGTGTGGAGGTCCCAGAGTTTTCTCTCTCTATGCACTGGACTCTATCTAATGTCCAACTAACCGACCTGTCACATCCATTTGGCTATCCAGACATGGATTTCAAAATTATATTCACAGTGCAGCACTCAATCCCTCCACCTCCAATCCTGTTCCTCCCTAGTCTTCTCCATTGGCAACACTGTCCACATAAATGGTAGAGCTGAAATCCACAGCGTATTCATACCTGATTCCTTTCACCCCCACATTGAACCCACTGCAGGGCTTGTCTACCTCTGAGCTCATGTTCCTATTTATACAGCATCCTCCTGGAATACCATTGAATCTCTTCTGTCCTGATGCAGGAGGCTTCTAATTGGTCTTCCTGATTATAAACCAAAGCAATGGTTAAAACTACAAATCAGAAGGGCTGGGGAGGTAGCTCAGTGGTAGAGCATTTGCCTAGCATGCTTGAGGCCCTGAGTCCATTCCCAGTATTGCCATATTTTTTTTAAAATTTGCAATTTGATTTACAATCCAGGCCAAATTGCTAACAGTGGCCATAAGGCCCTATGTCCCACATAACTTGACTGATGATGTTCCAATTGCCCTAGATTTCCTCAGCTGCTTCAGCACTCTGGTCTTCCCCATCCGAGGCCTTTGTATTAGTCCCCTATCTGTAGCCCCCTTTCCCCAGTCTTCTCTCCTGGCTTCTTCTTAGGGTTCTGTTTTTAGATCAACTGTCATTTCTTCAGAGTGGCCTTCCTGATCACCCTGTCCTGTTAGCCACCTCCATTTCCTTCACAGACTTGCTGGTGTCCAGAGTTACGAGTTTACTGGCTCCCTCTCCCTCTTCTGCTAGAGTGTCAGCACCTGTCTTGTTCACTGATGTGCTCCTCCTGCCTGAAACTGCCTGCCTTATGGTAGCTACTTGACGATGGCCAGAAAGTGCTCCCCATGTCTCCATGTGTCCTGAGAAAACACTGTTCTCATATCTTAAGTTCTGAAACTCCATAAAGGTGAGGGTCATAGTGGCCCCATGATAATGAGTAACTTTGCATTGTAGCAGCAAAGAGGGAAGACTTGAGTCAGACTGCTTGAGTTTGAATGCTTGACTCCCGTGAGAGTGTGTGTGTGTGTGTGTGTGTGTGTGTGCACGTGCACACATACCTGTCATTTTGATCATTACTTAGCTTCTCTAATCTTCAGTTTCCTCGACTGTAGATTTGGATGATTTTTGCAAGAATCAAAATGAGATAATCAAAAGCAAGAGCAGCATTTTCCTACTGAACACTAAATGAATGCTAGCTACTCTTCTTAAGTGATCATTTCTTTTGTTTCATTCTAAAATTTGGTGAATAAGGTGGCAGAATTTAGACCATTTTCAGCTACTAGTGTGTTAAACTTTTTTTTTGTTGAGATTTAAAATTGTACGGAAAACTTCTTTCCCTCTGCGTGATGATGTAGTAACGGCTATGTGCCTTAGGAAGCAGCTCCGCTGTGACATGCCTGACACTAATGTAGAACTGGAATTCGTAAATATAAATACTTCCTACTTTAAGTGATAATATGAGCCTAGGAATGTTTCTGAGCTTCTTTCTCATTTCATGTAATTTTTCTTAGGGATAAAAATACAATAAAATTACTCATTTTAGAAAAATGTTATTACCCATATTTTACAAGGTAACGAGCCAGTTTTCTAAAGCACTTTGTTAGTCTTACAAAGATGAATCTTAAGAGCTTTTATTCTTGTTATGTCCAGCTCCTTTAAACCTCCCTTCAATTTTTCTAAAGTCTTACACAGGTTATCTAAAGTCACACATGCCTGATGGCTGGTTGGCTTGCATAAGGATGTTTAGTGGTATCACTGGGAAAATTGCCCTGGGAGAAATTCACCATTGTTGGTGAAGTCCTGAACATGAAATCTACATGGCACACAGAACTAGAGTGGAGTAGATCATCTAGCTGAGTTCACAAGCAGAAGAAAACTGCCAGGTCTGAAGCTTCTACAGAGAAGAACTTAATTAAACAAAATTAAAGATCAGTGTTTTGGGTCCACTAGAATTAGATACTGAAACTGGTTTCAGGGATAAAGAAATGTCTTTTGTTCTATAAGGTTAAGTATATCTTATATATTTTGCAATTAACGTTTTAGGTTCATTTGTATCTTCATAATACCTTGTATTTCTCTTATACCACTTACAACATTACTTATCATTTTATATTCTGTTATTAGTTCATTTTTTAAAATCTACTATCCCTATCCCTTTTGATTGGGAATGCCCTGATGTCCAGGGATTATATTAACAATATTTGTACTACACTGTGTGGCATTTAGTATGTCTTTTTTTTTTGTACCAGGCATTGAACTTAGGGGTACTCGACCACTGAGCCACATCCCCTAGCCCTATTTTGTGTTTTATGTAGAGACAGGGTCTCACTGAGTTCTTAGTGCCTTCTCGTTGTTGAAGCTGGCTTTGAACTTGTGATTTTCCTATCTCAGCCTCTCAAAGTGCTGGGATTACAGGCAGGCGCCACTGTGCCTGGCTTAGTATGTCCTTAATAAGTGTTGTTTGAATTAAGTTGATGAACTCTTACTTAAATTATAGGATATTACTTAAATCTAATGTGAGTTCATCAGGCAAGGTGGTACACGCCTATAATCCCAGTGGCTCGGGAGGCTGAGACAGGAGGATTACGAGTTCAAAGCCAGCCTCAGCAATGGCGAGGCTCTAAGCAACTCAGTGAGACCTTGTCTCTAAACAAAAATAAAACACAGGGCTGGGGATGTGGCTCAGTGGTTGAGTGCTCCTGAGTTTAATCCCAGGTAACACCCTCCACTCCCCCCCAAAAATCTAATGTGATTTCATTTAACATCTATAGTATAGAAGAAGTATGATCCAAAATTCACCATATTTCTAGCAATCCTAGAAGCAAATAAAGCATTCAGTTTTAAGGGGCTCTTTGTGAACTTGGATTTGGAGACAAATCTGATCACAATTAGCAAACAGTTTTTTTTTCTTTAAATTGGAAGTTTAAGTTCCCTTCACTGCATTCTAAAATACTTCAAGAAGTTTGCTACACTGACTACCCAGGAATAAAATTTATTGCTAACTCATTAGCAAAATGTTAAAAATCATGTCATTTATTTTTTCATTCATGTAGTAAATCTGAATGTCTATCAGTAGGATATACTGGTTAAGAATATCTTTCCTATTGTTAAGACTATCTTTGTGAAGTGGTTTGTATAGAGATTAAGAATATGGACCCTGGAGTAAGACAGCCTAAATTCAAATTCTTTGAACAGTCCCTTTATCCTCTCTCAGTCTTAGTTTTCTCTTTATAAAAAGAGAATAATTATTCCTCAAAGGATTACAACAAAATTTAAATGATTTACATGTATGTGTGTACATTTTATAAGGATAGCATGAGTATTATTTATTATTTCATATACAATGTTTACTTTTATTAAGAGGACAAAGTTCCTTGAAGAGCTTGAAGATGTTTGTTTTCAAATATAATGTAGTGCGTCCTTTTATGAAAAGTAAAGTGCGTATTTTTAGTCAGCAGTAACAGCTACTTTTGAAACTAATTTATTTTTGTCAGTTCTTGATGAAGCTATGAAAGATGGTTGACATTTTGTTTTCTTCCACTTTAAAGAATGAAGAAATTTGGTGCTATTAAACAGTTTTTAGAAAGCTTAAAAAATGAAGATTAAGGTAGTAGAGATCTTAAGGTTCATAATAGTCTTTCTACATTTTAACTACTATTTTTAAAAAAGCAACTGATCAACCAGGTATTCACCAAGTTATGGATTTAGACACAGTATGAACATTGGGCACAATGTATATCTGACTGTTTTAAATTATTGGTACTGATCAAAATGCAATAATATTACAAACTATAATACATTGATATCAAGTATTCCAATTTCCTGGAGGTTAGGTCTTATAAAAAATAAATAAATAGAACAAAAGAAATAGTCCATTCTCTGCTACCAATTTTTAATACAACTTTGATTTCCAAAATCATGCTCACTGAGCAATTGCAAGTTCATAGTACACTTAACAAGAATAATGGAGTCTCAACAGAAAAAGCACAATTCTAGAATTTGGTAAAAATAAGAACATTTAAAAATATTCAATCACTTGAACTTCCCATAAATGCTTTCCTAAATCAATTAGAGTTTAACTGCAGTTGATATGGTATTTCAATTATATTCTCAAGCTTCATTTACTTGAGAAAGGAAAAAAATAAATCAGACACTATATGTTTTAAGTAAATTCAAGTTAATGTAGCTGAAAGCTTTTAAATGAGAAGGATTGAATGTTGATATTAGTCACAGTTGATGTATGCCTAAGTGTCAGACGGTTTATTAATAGTTTTTCAAGAGAAATGAGGGTTAAAGCACAACACGACTCTGCTGTTTGCATGGGTATAGCACACACAAGATGTTCTACAAGGATGCTGAAGCTCTGGGGCCATTCCCACTCCTTTCCTGTGCACCCTCCTTACCTTCAATGAATACCTCCGCAGATGTGGTATCTGAGCCGCTGGGGTTGGTAGCCAGACAGGTATAGCGGCCTGTGTCGTCCTGAAAGGCCTCTGCTATGATCAGGGTGTGGAGGTCCCCGCCCTCACAGTGGATCTGAATGTCAGGCGTGTTGTGCAGCTCTTTCCCCTCACAGAACCATCTGCAGGCCAAATGGAGGTCAAAGGACAGAGAGTTAAGAGAGGAACTGGTGATGTTTAAAACAATAAAGCACAAATGAAAGGCTGATTGCTATGCAATAAGATGCTTGTTTGATAAAAGATCTACATTTTAACTACTATGTCAATGTTACTCATGGAAACTCTACATTTGAGACCGTGAAATTAATGACTAGACAATTCCCGTAGGTTTTCTTTGTAAAGCATCTTGCACATTTTATGAACCTTGAAATAGGGACATTGTCAAACTTGGAAAGACCATTCTGATTACAAAATTAAAAGGAATGAAAACTCAAAATGTCTTATAAAATGTTTTATAATAAATGCCTCCTAAATTTATTATAATTTTTTCAATTATTCTTATCTAAAGAAAATATAAAAGTAATGTGTTATGCTCAAAATACCTAATATGTTAAGGGAAACTTAACATCATGTTAAAAAAATCATAGGCGGCAGTATTTTTGTTGACCCTTGTGATCAGCTGAGCAGTGACAGATTTAATGCCTTCCATATTTTTGATATTTATAAAACTTTCTAGCAGACCGCCTTAGACTCCAAGATACAGAGAGAAACAGCAGCTATGCTGTAATTCACTCTTGCTGGTTTGCACTTGTCCCAAACAGCCAGGACCTTGGGGTGGGAGGCTACAGGACGACAGGCTGTTTTAACACAGGTTTCTTCTCACACTCTTTCTCCTATTCCCCTAACACCTCAGACTCTCAACACCATTTGATTGCTTTTACATTAAAAAAAAAAAAAAGTTTCCCTCAAGTCCTGAAAATGTGATTTATTTTTAAAGAGATATGTAGGAATGTGCCACTTACAACTAACAGAATTGAAGTCCCTGGGACCATATTGTCCATTTAGCTCTTAATTATCACCAAGAGAATTTTCTCTGAGTCTAATCATTTATAAAATTCTTTGGACCTGGCATCCTGTTGTGAAAATATGACACTGAAGACTAATTTTTTTCTTTGTTTAGAGTAGCATGATATAAATATTTTCCTATATTTAATTTGAAAATAGAGTTAAGAAAGCAAATGAGTTTGTGAATTCTCAGAACATTAATCTCAGAAACCATACTAAAAACTAAATAAAACTAAATTACAAAAGAACAGAAACAACTTTAGGAATTATAGAAGAAAAAATAACAGAATGCTCTGTGCAATACAACTCACACAGTTTTGGGGGCAACTGAGAACGGTGGTAATTCTCAATTCTGGCGCACACTGTGGTTTTTTTGTGCATAAAGTCTTGGAGAATTTTCTGCCTAGACCCATCTTCCCGGTCTTCCCCCAGCCCTTTATTTCCCTATTTTCTTTCTGAAACCATAGTCCAATTCCTCACCCTTTAGTGCTAACTGCAGCTTGAGTCTTAATTGATCTCTCAGTCTCAAGCTATAAATTTTGTCGATATTCTGTCATCAGATTAATGCTCTTGAAACTTTTCACTATATATGCTATTTTCAGAAATTCAGATCTGTCATTGAGGCCTTTCATGTAACTTGGATTTAACTTTATTTTCTATCATTTTTCTGTACTAATCCTCTGTCAAATGTTTCCAGGGGTTCATTGCTCCCTAAACAGCCCCCAAGGATTACTTATCTACCTTCTTTGCCTACACTTTCTCTCCTTGGAATTCTTTCCTTACCTTCTTTTTTGTTATGGTTTAGATATAAGATGTCCTCCAAAAGTTCAGGTGTGAGGTAATAGAAGAGGGTTTAGAGATGCAATGATTGGGTTTATGAGAGCCTTAATCTAATCAGTGCATTAATCTCCTGATAGGGATTAACTGGGTGGTAACTCTGGGCAGGTAGAGTGTGGCTGGAGGAGGTGGGGCGTCTCTTTGGGGTTTATATTTTCTCCTTATGGAGCAGAGTTGTCTGTCTCTATTTCCTAGTGTCATGTTCCCAGCTGCTTTCCTCTGCCACATACTTCCGCCATGATGTTCTGCTTTAGGCCCTGAGAAATGGAGTCAGCTGTCTATGGACTGAGACTTCTAAAACTATGAGTTCCAAAATAAACTTTTCCTCCTTAAAATTGTTCTTGTCAGGTTTTTTGGTCACAGCAGAGGAAAAAAAAAAAATGACTAAAATACTCCTTAATCCCAGCTAGGGATCACTCTTCCTTAAGGCCAAACAAACTAAAGGTTTCTCTAACAAATTAACTTCAACTGCATACACATTTGCTGAGCATTTTCTATGTGAAAGGTATTGCATTGTATACTATAGGTGATATTAAAAAATGCCTGGCAAACTCTGAGGCTCACTGAGGAGTCTGCATATATTGCCCATTAGAGTGGTTTTACTTTCCAAAAGAAAGCTGTAAACCCACTACTATCGGGAAAAGTCAAGCATGAAAAAGTATAATAGAGATTTAAGACAAAGATTAATTTCTTTGGATGGATGTGCTTCATAGAGAACCCTTTGCCAACTACACGAGTATAGTCTCTTGTCCTTTAACTCATCAAACTTCTTGTCTACAAGCCTATTTTTACATGGCTGTGAGCAAAGAATGGTTTTTATACTTTCAGATGGGAAAAACAAAATAAAAAGAATAATAATGTTTTATGACATCAAAAATTGTATAAAGTTCAAATTTCAGAGTCCATAAATAAAAGTTTTTTTTTGAATACTCATTTACTTGCTGCCTATGACTGCTTTTGCATGACAATAACAGAATAGAAGAGGGGTGCAACATTCCATCTGGTGGCTCAAATGGAATGTTGGACCAAATGGAATCTTTGGACCTCTCCTTAAAAAATCTGCCAACACCTGCTTTTTGCTCTTTGAAGTATGATCCTTGGGTTAGTGGCATCAGCACCACCTGAGAGCTTATTAGATGTGCAGCATCTTGAGCCTCATCTCCAAATTACCAACCAGTTCAAATTCCCCAGGCAATTCAGGTGCACATGAAGTTTAAGTGCTAGTCTGATATGTCCTGGTCCACACTAGCTCTCACATTACTTCTTTGATAAAGCAACCATGTTCTATGTGTTTTGTATCTCTGGTCTCTTTCACATAGGTGCATGCAAAATTGTGTTCTTTTTGTTTGTTTCAACCAACTCAAAAAATTTTAACATCACTCATTTGACAACTGATCATGTACCACTTTGTAACACCGTCTGCACTGTTTCCTTATATTATTATTTAATGCCGAATGTATTTATATTTTTTCTCCATCTAGAAAATTAGCCTTTTTTTTTTTTTTTTTTTTTGGTACTGGGGATTGAACTTGCAGGTACTCAATCACTGAGCCACATCCCAAATTTTGTGTTTTATGTAGAGACAGGGTCTCACTGAGTTGCTTAGCGCCTTGCTGTTGCTCAGGCTGGCTTTGAACTTGCGATTCTCCTGTCTCAGCCTCCCAAAGTGCTGGCACTACTGTGCCCAGCTCAGCCACTTCTTGACTGAAAAACCATGCATTTAAAAATCGATTCATAGTATCTTGCACATAGTTGGTACTTCAAAAATATGATCTGCCATGCATTACTTTAGAATATGCTTCCTGTAAAAAAAAGAGTGAAGGAATTCGTGGCCTAATAGTTTTGGAAAATGATGCATATTATTTTTCAGTTTTTTATATTTTCAAGTTACATTTCTTATTAAAGGCTCTGATATGTTCTGCAGAAAATAAATTTGTTTAATGTGGCCTAATCCAGCATTTACCAACTTTACTTGACCATGTGATTCTCATTTAGCACCTACTAACATCCTATGTTACAGAATGCTTTCCTAAAATATTAATTCCACAGCTCTTGTATCTTAAAAAAAGACCAATTATAAAATGAGTAATAATAAGTACAAAGCTGAAAAAATAATTAACAGTAAGTACAACAAAATACTTGAAATACACCTTAACACTGGCAGATTATAATGATAAGATTAATAATGATAAGATGATAATGATAAGATAA